>OZ012738.1:569257182-569857182 GCA_963859935.3 Lathyrus sativus | reverse complement strand
TCTCCGGAAAGTTTTCGAAACGGCGAGGAAGTGCAGGATGAGATTCAACCCCGACAAGTGCACCTTCAGTGTAAGAGCAGGCAAGTTCCTCGGTTTCTACCTAACGAAACACAAAGAGGTACATCCAGTCACTAAACGGGATGCTCGCGTCCTTGTCACGATTCGTCACCAAATTCGCACAGCACGCCCTCCCCTTTTTAAAACTGTTACGCAAGGAAGTCACGTTTGAATAGACCGAGGAATGCGAGCAGGCTCTCCGCCATCTCAAACAGGTCCTCTCGGAGCCACCGATACTATAAAGACCGGAGGTCGGGGAAACCTTATACTTGTATCTCGTCGTCACCACGGAGGCCGTCAGCACAACGTTGATCCGTGAAATGCTGGAAGGGCAGAAGCCAATATACTTCACGAGCAAAGCTCTCCAAGGCCCTGAGCTCAGGTACCAGCAGATCGAGAAGGTCGCCCTGGCTCTTATAAACGCAGCCAGGATGTTGTGACATTACTTCCTGGCCCACACGGTCGTAGTCAGATCTGATCAGCCCGTCAAACAATTGCTCGGACGGCCAGATATGTTGGGACGAATGCTCAGATGATCGCTCGAACTATCCGAATTAGACATTCAGTACGAAAGCAGAAAGGCCCTCAAAGCATATGTCTTGTCCAAATGTTTCGCTGAAATGGCTTTCGCGGACTCCCCGACACCCGGGGCACACAAATGGACCATCTTCGTCGATGGCGCCTCCAGCTCGACGGGAAGTGGAGCGGGCATTATCTTAGAAAACAAGGAGGGTATACTGATACAAGTCTCCCTCACCTTAGCGTTTCCAACATCGAACAATCTGGCCGAATATGAAGCGTTTCTTGCGGGCCTACGTCTGGTCGAAGATCTGGGTGCCAAAGAGGTAAAGATTTTCACAAACTCCCAGCTCGTGGCCTCCGATATACAAAGGGAGTATCAAGCCAAGAATGAAAACCTCGTCGGGTATCTTTCCTTGGTAAAAGAAAAAATGAAATGCTTTGATTTTGTAGAGGTAAGACATGTTCCACGCGAACACAATACCCGAGAGGATGTCTTGTCCAAACTAGCCAACACGAAGAGGAAGGGCGCGAAAAAACCCGTGATCCAGGAGGTCCTCCCTTTCCCCAGCATCAAGAGAGACGCACCACCCGCTGAGGTAAACGCCATCAGCGACAACGACTGTTGGATGACCCAGGTGTATACGTATCTTCGTACGGGGAGCCTTCCTGATAATTCCAAGGAAGCAAGCGTAGTTAGACACCGGTCATGTCCTTACGTCCTGATAGAAGACAAACTATACAGGTGGGGATTCTCCATTCCCCTCCTTAAGTGCGTCAACAAATCTCAGGTGTCAGGCATACTCCAAGAGATCCATGAAGGGATCAACACCCAACATCTAGGCGGAAGAGCACTCGCCCACAAGGCATTAAGAGCAGGGTACTATTGGCTCACCATACAGCAGGACGCCAAAGAGCATGTCAAGAATTGCGATAGATGCCAATGGCACAGGGACATGCAGCTCGCCCCGCCTAACATGCTGAAAACTCTTTCATCGCCATGGCTATTCGCCTGGTGGGGAATGGACATCCTCAGACCCTTCACCCTCGGGTCCTAGCAAAACAAATATTTAATAGTCGGCGTGGATTACTTCACCAAGTGAATAGAAGCCAAAGCTTTGGCCAAAGACACGGCCCAAAACATACTACGATTCTACAAGTGAAACATACTTTCCCGGTTCGGTGTTCCCCAGGCCATTGTCACCAACAACGAGACGCAATTCACCGGAAAGAACTTCCAGGACTTCGTCTCCAAACTGGGCATGAAATAGCACTTCACGTCCGTCGAACACTCGTAGACGAACCGGCAGGCTGAAGCAGCAAACAGGGTGATTCTGCGCTGGCTGAAATGTAGGCTGGGAGACGCCAAGAAAGGATGGGTCGAGAAGCTGCATAACATCCTCTAGGCTTACAGGACCACTCTGCACTCCACGATCGGAGAAACCGCATTCCAACTGACCTATGGGGCAGAAGCGGTGATCCCTATCAAGATAAGAGAACCCTCCAGGAGAACTGAATCCCCCTTGCCCGAGGAGGCAAATGACGAGGCGCTCCGAGAAGAACTCAACCTAGTCGAGGAGATCAGTCGGGAGCGTCCCTATGAGAAGCTTCTCTGAAACAAAGTATAAATTTGTGCCACGACAGCAAAGTCATCCGGCGCGAGTTCCAAACGGGAAACCTGGTCCTGCGAAGAAACCAAAAGAACTCACGCGAAGGCAAGCTCGTCGCAAACTGGGAAGACCCCTATCGCGCCCGAGACAAGACGAGCAACGAGGCCTACTGCCTCGAAAATCTACAAGGAAAGAAAATTGCCCGACCATGGAATGCATAAAAACTTAAACAGTATTGCAGTTAAACACTTCCCGTGACCCGTTGGCGTCGCGACATAGGGGCGCGACATGGTACCACCGTGACTCCTAAAAAGTTTATAACAAAAAAGACAAGAGTCAAACCTTTGTGTGTGCGGGCATGACCCTTGCTCCAGCGGGGATCCCTCGATCGAACTCCATTGCTGTTGTACCAGTAGGGCATAACATCCAGCTCGGAGGTTCACGCCCGAGGAATGGCCTTTGCCAAGGACCTTAACCCCTAACCGGTCGGGTACCATCTCCGACCACCCGACTAGTTCCCCACATAGTCGGTTACGCTGAATGTCGAGCAAGTAAACAAACAACATTCATACATAGAAAATAAACATGCAAGCACATGCAGTTGAAAATATCAAAAGATTCATTCAAAGAAAGTGGGAAGAGCCCATTGTACATAGTTACATAAAAAGGGCACATAGGCCCGAAAATACATCACAAAATGAAAACAGGCGCGCAGGCTAGAAAAATCAACACGGGCACACAGGCCCGAAAATACTGAAACAAGCCCTAAGAGGTCTCCTGCACCTTCTGCTCTTCCTCCTCAATCGCCGGGTTGTCATCATCATCCTCGGTTCCAGGTGCTACCACCCATCCGTCGACAACCTGGTGATAGGGCCTCGTCCGTTCAATAATGAGAGAAACCTCGGGGTTCACTATCTTGAGCTGCTTCACGGTGCTCTCATAGCTGACCTTAACAACCCCTAAGCAATCCTGATCGAGCTGTCGGATCCTTGCCACTAGCTCAACCTGAAATGTCAGGAGTCTCTCCTCATCGATCTCCTCCTCGGTAGTACAAAAAGTAGCCTCTAGCTCCGTGATCCGTGCCTGCATCTTCAACTTGTCCTCCCCGGTAACCTTCAACTGCTCCTCGGCCTCGCTGATTCGTTTGCGTTGGGTAGCGCTATCCTCTCTGGCCAAGTCAAGGTCAGTAGCCAATTTTGTCATCTTCGATTCAGCAGCTGCGAGGTCCCCCCGCAGTTTGGAAAGGTCAGCAGAGGAGCAGCCTGTAACACCCCACTTCCCAAAATTAAAATAAAATAAAATAAATTCAAGTAAACATCATAGTTTCTCCTCAAAAGTGGGATATCACCTCAAATAATTCAACATCAATAGATGGTTTTCAAAATAAAACAGCGGAAGTAATCATTAATTCAACATTCTGGGCCATCCGCCAAATTACATAAAGTCATTCACTAATAAGGTTCACCAAAATATGATACGTCACAAGAATAAAACAAATTCAACATAATAAAAGTAAACACCCAAGTCCCGTGTTACGTATCATAGCATCCTACGACTCGACCTGCACACCACTATCCAAGCTCGCTATGTACCTGGATTATCTGTACTTCCGAAGAAGCACAGACCACCACAACAACAAAGGGGTGAGAAACATGATAAGAATTATCAGTAATAAGATACATGATCAAAAGTAGTAATTATATAAAATATCACCCAACATGCATCAACCACGGCCTACTGTACAAAAATCAAACACAACATGCAATAATGCAAACATGCAACTCAACACCATGCATGCGGTACCGACTCATTGGTTCATTCAATCGAACCCAAGATAGATCACATACACCCCTTCTTGGTAATGATCTATCCCCGCCATTCTCCACAAAGGAGTACGGATGAATCACATACACTCCTCCTGAGCAACGATTCATCCCACCATCCTCCACAAAGGACTACGGATGGATCGCATACACTCCTCCTGAGAAATGATCCATCACACCATTCTCCACAAAGGAGTACGGGTGAATCACATACACTCCTCCTGAGCAACGATTCATCCCATCATCCTCCACAAAGGAGTACGGATGGATCACATACACTCCTCCTGAGCAACTATCCATCCCACCATTCTCCACAAAGGAGTACGGATGAATCGCATACACTCCTCCTAAGCAACGATTCATCCCACCAAAACACCATGATATGCACGACACCATATGCACAACAAATAAACTCAAGCACACTAAGTGCACACGATCCTCCTGATCACATCACCATGCATCATATATATATATTACACACCAATCAACTATATTAATTACATTAAATATTAGGAAATTCACATCTTAACACCAAGTATACACTCTTCACCATTAAACACCATATCTATACCCATCATAACCAAAGGGATCAATTTGCCAAAAGGCTACATTTCACACTTCACAATTTACAATCTAGGATTCACGTCACACGGCTACCCACAACATATTATAATACAGCACACAAACTATACGTTATATATATCGAAAACATCAACATTGGATGGAAACAACAAAAATAAAACAAGTTGCTGTCATGCTTGCTGGCTCACTCGCCCATCGAAGCCTCAACGAACGCTCGCTGCCTCACTTGCCTAGCGAACTCGCTAGCGAAGGCAGACAGTGGCTACTGGAAGGGTTCGCTACCCAGCCCGCCTAGCGAAGCCTTAGCGAACACTCGCTGGCTCGCTCGCTAGTTGCTCGCCTAGCGAATTCTGCGATACACCAAAACCCCAACTATCCCAAAATCATCAGAAGCTCGCAAATCACCCGATTTTCACCAAACCAGTTCCTGTAGTCTTAGCCCAACATTTCCCGACTAAACTACACGACTTAATCTAGATTTTACCCGATAAAACATCAATTCTACCGATTAAACCATTTCCGACCTAAAATGGAAAACTACATAAAACACCCTAACAATCCAAACAATCCCTACATAATCACATGCATGGATAGAATCACAAAGTTTCACACCCTTACCTCGATTAATTGATTCCTCGGGGCTGATCTTGAAGAATCCAAGCTCTCTTCTCTTTTCCTTTTCTTTTCTCTTCTTCCTTTTTCTTTCTCTTCCTCTTTCTATTTCCTTTCTATTTCCACTTCCTCTTATATCATTTTCTATCCTCTCCCTTCCATTATATTTTTTTTACTTAATTTAATAATAATCCAAATAATAATAATAATAACAATGAAATAATAATATTACTATAAGTATTAAATTCTATAGTTTATTAAATGATCTCTCTAATTAAGGGCACTCATCAACACACTCAGACACATCCCCACATAAAGACACACCGAAATAAAATAACACCAAAAGACTAAATAATTAAAATGGGTGTTACACAACCATCGTTGCTCAGAGCCAAAGATGTCAAGAAGATCTGCATCATCGCGGCCAAGTCCTCAGTTAATATCTGCCTCCTCGCTTCCCGACTAGCGCCAAGAACCGCCTTCACCTCTGCGGCAGGCACAACAGGAGATCTGGCCCCGTGGAAGAAGCCAGGATGCAAATGGTAAGGGGGGATCAAAAACCCCTCCTTAACGCTGCCCTTTGTCATGTCGACGATAGTCTCCGGCCCAACGACCCTCGGCCTCTTTGGGGTCCCTTGCGACAGGGGAGATTGGCTCCCCTAAGGTGACACTGAAGAGCCCCCTCCTCTTTGCTCGACACTAGGCATCTGCTGCACATGAGCGACCCTCCCTTTACCATCCTTCATCCCACCTCTGGTGGCTTTCAGTCGCTTCACACATTCTTACATGGTCGACATCTTCCCTACAAAACAAAAAGAGCAAAAGGTTAGCAAAACACAAGAATGACAGGCACAGAACAGGCCCGGGCAGAAGACGACCCACTACCTAATAGACGCAAGGCCTCCTCGTCCGACGCACATTCGAGCAAGGCCTTCGTATTGATAAGCCTTGACCCCTGGAGAATCTCCCTGTTCTTGTCGAGGATGAAGTTGTCTTCGGGCGTAACGCATTTCACAGGAGTGAAGCTGGCCACGAAGGACACCAACCTTTGGTAGCCCACCTGATGCTCTGCATCCAAAGTTCCTGTCCGCACGATGTAGTGATCTGTGCTCTGTTTGAAATGCTCCTTTGTCCAGTCCAGGGGAACCCTCGGCACCATTACCTCTTCCTATTGCACATCCACCTCCTAGACCTCACGACGGAATAGCAAGGTGCATGTCTGATGAGACACGGCCCTGACCACGAAGAGTTGATCCTTGAAGGACCGGACAGAGTCCGTATATGCCCAGAATAACCTCCTCGTCTGCTTCAAGGACACCCAGCCCTGTCGGCCGTCGATCGTTTTTCTTTGCAGATGAAAGAGCCGGAAGAACATAGTGAGTGTGGTCCCGATCCGAAGGTACTGACAAACGAGCTCATATGCCCGGACAAAGGCAATCGCATTTAGGTGCAACTACGAAGGCGCTAGCCTCAACCAGTCAAAGACCCCCATTTGAAAATCTGAGAAGGACAGACGGAGTCCTGCCTCACGAAAGCAAAACTCATACATAGGAAATCGCATCTTCCCATAGCTCGAGCAGATCTGATGATGGGCCCGCAGCTTATACACTTGCCAATTTGCAGAGGAAACCTCACGACGATCCTCAACTGTGGCAAATGCGTCAGAGTCATCCTCGACAAAATGGGAAGGCGTACTAAAGGTCTCTTCTCCGACCTAGTCTTCGACTGTCCGACTCTGCCCCTCGATGGGCGGGGCCGCCGAAGACTCCTACTATTGGTCGACTTCTATGACTCTAGGTATCCACGCAACCATATTCACCTGAAAAGCAGAGGAAAATGGTGAATTCGATGTTTCAACATCAAATTCACCCTTCCACCACAACTCAAGTGAAAGGGCAAAGCAGACGATATCTACGACCTAGGTTCCTCCAACCTCGACATTCACTTCCCTGCGTTATTTACTATCATATGTCTCCGGGGCATTCATCTAGACCTATCATATGTCCCCAAGGAATTCATCTATATTTATCATATATCCCCGGGTAATTCATCTAGACCTATCATATACCCCCAGGATACTCATCCAACCCTATCATCTGTCTCCGAGGAGTCTATTTAGAACTACTATGCGTCCTCGGGAGCATCATCCTAGACCCACCCTTGGCCAAGGGAATCCCGCCGTAATCGCCAGAAAACTTGCAGCCTCCTCGGGACACTCATCATGTCCGCTGTAGGAGTTGCTGGAAAATAAAGAAACAGAAGGAAAGTACGAACGGACTTACTTGGTGCAGTAGTTTGAGTAGAGACGCGACGGACTTTGCGATGGAGGTCCAGCGACGGCGATTGCACAACGATGTAGATGGGGGATCAGGAAACAATTTCGTTCATTGGAGTTGGGAGCGAAAAGTGACAAAGGGGCAGGCCCCATCCTATTTATAAGACTAACACGAAACTCAAAGCGCCCCTAGGCACTCAAGCACCCCTACAGCTAGCCACCCTAGGAGGGACAATGGGCGCCTGACATGTGGCAACCATGACAGACCGTGCCCCTTCATTTTCCATCGAGATTAAAAAGCCAGCGCGCCCGGATACCTTTCGCCTCCCCGACATGATGTCCCAATGAGCGCGACTCTCGACCCCATCTTTTGGGCATAAGTCCATCTTTCCTATTTGTCCTCGACCTAGGCCTATCCTTTAGTCGTCACTCCTCCACCTCGGAGCAACGACTTAGGGGGCTCCTGTTCTGGACTGGGTCGGGACCTGCCCTTCTACCGGGAAGGTCCAACCCAACACTATGCTGATGAGGTCCAGCAAGGCCCAAACCACCTCTATTAGACAAGAGCCTCAACAAGGCATATATATCGAGAATACAACTCCCTTGACGGGGAAGCTCACACACTTCCCCCATGTTCTCCACGTGTTCCCCCATGCGGGGACACGTCATCAGGAAACTACCCACCTCCGAAAGAGTTGGTCAGCACACCTTCCGAAGATCACGAGGCAGTTGATCTAGGGCGAAGACCACGTGCTGGTCTTCACTACGCTATGTAAGCCCTGGAAGTTACTTGGCTTGGGTCTGGCAGTCTGGCCCAATACAATGTAATCGTTAGCTCTGCGTTGGGGGCACACTATAAATACCCTCTTTCACTAGAGGGTCAGGTAACTTCTTATCTACACCTAATCTATGTGCTTGCTTTCTCTCTGATCCTTTACTTACTTAAGCATTGGAGTGCCTTGCAGGTACACCCCATTTGTCTCCACAACTCTGGTGAAAACAACAATCCAACGACGCGTGGAAGACCATTGATTCTTTCTAATCATGTGAGATCAAAAACTAAATGACATGGGGGTGAAAATGGAGAGGAAAGGAATAAGGGAGGGGTAAAGAGAGATGACATAGATGGCAATGAAACAATGCAATATTTTTTATCGTTAGGTCTTGGAAGCCAGGATTGTTAGGACTAATGATCATTTTAAGTTGGAATTGTCGGGGCTTAAGCAAGCCAAGTGCAATTTCGAACCTGTGGAATATGGCTTATGGGCACCAACCTGATATCATCTTTCTTTCGAAAACATTATCAAAGGCACAAAAGATGGATAATTTCATAGTGATGTTGAAGTATGATGTGTGCCTAACTGTTGATGTAGAAAGTAGAAGTGGAGGCTTAACAGTGCTATGGAAGAATAATATCAATTGTAGGGTGATGAACTTTTCCCGTAATTTTGTGAATTTGTTGATTGAGGATGACATGATGGCACAATGAAGGTTAACATGTTACTATGGGTATCTGAAAAGAGGAAGAAGAAGACAAATATGGGACTTGCTAGGAGATTTTAGTGATTTGCTAACTCAATAAGATAAGCAATGCATCCACCCACGTACGAATTGGCTATGCGTGGGATTCCAGAATGTAATTGGTGATTGTGATTTAACTGACATCATACTTGAAGGTCATCCATTTACATGGATCAAAAGTAGGGGAACCTCTTATGTTATTGAAGAAAAACTTGATACAGTTATGGAAAACACATATTGGCTAGCTATTTTTCCAAATGTATGGTTTCTAAACTTGTTGATGTCATATTCAGATTATACTCCAATCTTGCTACAATATGAACCTGCTTAGAGATATTGTTATAAATATTCATTCAAATTTGAAAAAAGTTAGTTGCAAGAAGAGGACATTGAATAGGTAGTGACTTCAGGGTGGGCAGAGGAAAGAGAGCTTGACATTACTAATTGAATAATCTATAGTGCAGAGGAGCTTAAAGGATGGAGTAGACGAAAACAAATGAAATTTAAAGAGGAAGTGTAAGATTGCATGGAAGTGATGGAAATATATCATAGCCACAATGAACCTGATAATGTTGAATGATTAATGGAGGTTTAGTGGAGACATACCAAGGCACTTACTCATGAGGAAATATTTTGGAAACAACTTGCTAAAATGTAATGGCTTAGGGAGGGTAGCCTAAATATAAAATTCTTCCATATATCAGCTATAGCTAGAACTAAATACAAAATTCTTCCATATATCAGGTACAACTAGAAGTAAATTCAAGAAGATTTACATGTTGATTAATGAAGACCAAGTGGAAGTTAAAGAACATACAGGTCTTTGTGAGGTAGCAAATGAATACTTTAGCCAATTATTTGAAGTAACAGAAGAAGTACAAGAATATATTCTCTCTCTCATACCGCATCAAATCTCGAGTGACACTAATAACAAATTGTTAGCGCCTATTACCAAAGAATAGTTGTATGAAAAATTGATTCATATATACCCTGACAAGTTACCAGGTCCTGATGGATTTAATCTAGAGTTTTATCAAAACTTTTAAGGCATGTGTGGTGATGATATTTTTGTAGCATTGAGTGCCTGGCTGGAGAGAGGTTTCTTTCTATCTTCACTTAATGACACAAATATATATCTCATTCCTAAATGTGAGAATCCTAATACCACAAAGAAATTGAGACTTATATCATTTTGTAACTGAAGGTGAGAAAATACTTAGAAGGGGGGTTGAATAAGTATGAATATAAAAAACTTAGAAATAAAAATTCAAGTATTTTTATCCTGATTCGTTGAACTCAACTACTCCAGTCCATCCTTCCTAGAGTGATTTGCCTTTCTCAAACAAGGACTTAATCCACTATTTAATCAACTGATTACAATAGTAAGCACTAAGAACAACTGTTCAAAGTCTTCTTAAGAACTACTGATCCTAACTGGATCTTCTTAAGGTTTTCTTACAATTAAATGTAATTACAAATACAAGTGTTTAACTTTGCTTCTAACAAGCTTTATCACAACTGTGATTTTTCACTTAATATTAAGAACAAGGAAATTAATTCTTGAAAGAATGTGAATTGTATGAGAGCTTTGGATATTGATTTCTTTCAGATAAAAACGTCAACTGAAGAAGATGGGTGAAGACTTGCTTTTATAGGCAGCTTGATCCAAGAGAACTTCACGTTGAGAAGAGTGTCCAAAAGGTCTGAGCCTTTTTGTCTTCACATCAAGTGACCTTTCCTAGAAGAAGAAAGCACAGAGAAATCCTTTTTGTCTGTGTTCTTGTGTCTAGCATAAATAAGGAAAGAGTCGTTTGAATTATTCCAACGGACATAATCTTTGAATTCTTCTTCTTCAATTTTCAGCAAGATTCATCAGAGTCTAATTTGATCAGAGCCTTCTGATGTTGATCAGAGTTTTGCTGAATCAGAGTCTTTGCAGCAGGTGTGCTTTTAGCGTGTGTAAGTTCATAGCATATTTGAGTCAGTTCCTCAATGCTGGCAGCTTTAGTATTTTCAGAATCTTCTGTAGTAACTATGCTTTGAAAACTCTTCATACAAAATTCTTCTTTGGTTCAGATGCTTCTGACTTGCTTCAGATTCTTCTGGAGCTTCTGCTTCAGATCCTTCTGGATACAGCGCTCAGGATCTTCTGTTGGCAGCATTCAGAATCTTATAATGGATGCATCTGACGCTTCAGAGTCTAGCATATTTCTTATGTTCAGTTCTGATTTGCTTCTGAAGTGATAATTATTTTAATATCTGCAGCAAACACTCTCAAGCAAATTTTAGAGTATATAATTCTTAATTACAAAATTTCATAATAGTTATCATCAAAACATAGAGATATTATTAAGAACCAGTCTGTGTTCTAACAATCTTCCCCTTTTTGATGATGACAAAAACATCAGAAATTTTGTTTAATTGAAAACAGAGTAATTATAACTCCCCTTGAGATGATGAATCTCCCCCTGAATTAAGTATAAATAAGGAATAGAAACTTCCCTTTTGTCTTGAGTATTTTTCAGAGTTGGAGCTTGATTGTTCTTTAACATTTGAGAGTCAGAGTATCTTGCATATTTCAAAGTCAGAGTCTGATAATTGTCAAAATGATCTGAGAGTCTCAGAGTTTCTCTTACAGAGTGTACTTATCAAATGTTCTGAAATACTTAGAATTTTTGTTAGATAAAGTTGATATGTCTGAAGTTTTTTCATTCTGATGAAGTTTAATTAAACAGTTCAGATCTATATTTTCTCCCCCTTTTTTGTCATAAGCAAAAAGTAATAATTTGAAAAGACAAAGAAAAGGAAACAATAAATGAGATATATCATGTGGAGAAAAATTTGAAGCATTCATTCATTCAATTCAGAGCAAAAGTACACACATCAGAAGATATTCAAAATACATATGCAAACATCAGATGCAAACAACAGAAGAAACAAAATGAATAAACTAAGAGTGTTTTGACAAAAGCATCTTCAACAGATCCGTAATCTCAGAAGAGGACTGTTCTTGTTTTGACATCCACTTAGCCATTGTTTCATTCTTCTGATCCTGTTGGGACATCCACTGAGTCATGTCTTCAGACTTCTTATCTTGTTTAGCCATCCATGACTTGATTTCTGATTGACCAGCTTCCAGAACTGCAATCTTATCTTCAAGATCTGGATGTTGTTTCTTAATCTCAGATGAAGAAGGTGGAACAGTTTCTGAAGCTTGAACAGAGTCAATTTCTATAGGAGTGTTTGAGTTAGGAGCAGTAGAGCCAGAAGGTTGTTCTATCAGAGTCATAGCCAGAGGATTATCTTCAGATGCAGATTCAAGATTTTCTTCTGATGATGAAGGAGCATCTGTAAGAAGCAGTGGTCCAGATCTCTTAACAGTCCAGAATAGACTTCTAGCTGTTTCAGCAAATCTGAGCTTCGCATCATTAGAACATACATTCTTCAGATTGGATCCTACAGTATTGAATCTGTTGATGAAGCCATTCCAAATGATATCTGATTCCTTTGCATCCATTGTTGCTGAACATTTCTTCTGTACAAATCCTAAATACATCTGTATTTCTTGTAAAAAAACTTGTAAATAAATTATCAACATTTAGTCTAGGTCTAGGGTGTAACAGAGTTTCCAAGGTTATTGGCCTAGGTTGGGGAGTAGGTGGAAAGATGGATTTATGGATGGAGATCAGAGGAGGAGGGTAGTAGGGTATGAATGGAATTTCAGAGGATTTGTCAGGTTTTGATCTTTTCAGAGCATTCATCAAACATGGTTTGACAGTTGAGGTATGAGAAACAACATCAAATGGTTTATCTGAGTAAGGTTTGAAGGCTGATTTACTAGGTTTATTAGATTTAGCAGATAAATCAGATGTAGCAGGTTTAGCAGAAGTAACCGCTTTTGCAGATTTAGTATAGTATGATATTGTATCTAATGAACCTACTGCTGACATTGTTTAATATAAGTTTGAAGCACAGATGGTAGAATGATTGTAAGTTTGGGTTTGAAAGGAGTGATAGGGTCAGATGGTTCAAATCTGTCATAGAAATCTTTGAGTTTTAAACCATAGGGAAGTTTGTGAAGATAAGAAGAGAATATTTTGCACGAGGCAGAAGTTACAGATGTTCTTGGTGTAGATGTTGGGATAGGATTTGGAATTAGGATTTCAGAAGTTGGGTTAGGTGTTGTGGTAGGATTGGGAATAAGGGTTCCAGAAGAAACAGATGGTTCTGGTTGGTTTACTTCAGAATCTCTGTGAGATGGAGAAACCGGAAAATTTGGGTGAATATCTGATTCTGAGGAATTTGAGGATGTGGTTGGTGTGCAAGAAGTAGAGGATACTTGAAAGATAGTTTTGAGAGGTGTAACATCTAGAACTTCTGTCTCAGGGATATGAGTTCCAGATGGTTTGGTTGATTCTGAAGGTTTTGATGGGGGTTCATATGCAAGTGGTTCTGATGTGGGTGGATCAGATGTAACTTTTATTGGTTCAGAGATAACTGGAACAAATGCAATGGGTTCAAATGTGTTTGACGGTGATTTTTCTGGTTGTGTTTGTTTTTCTTGTTGTTGTGTTTGTGGTTCAGATTGTTTTTCTGGTTGTTGGGTTTGTTGTGATACAGATGGTTTTTCTTGTAGTTGTTCAGATGGTTTTTCTTGTGGTTTTTCAGATGGTTTTTCTTGTGGTTGTTGTTGTTGTTCAGATTGTTTTGTTGGTACTTCTGGTTGTGGAGTCTGAATTTTTGGTTTTGTTGTTGTTGGTTTTGGTGTAGTAGAGGGTTTTACATTTGAGATGGAAACAGGTTTGGATGATTTTTGTGGGGGTGGAACAGATGTGTGAGGTGGAGCAGTAACAGATTGTTTTTGTATTGAAGGTGGTTTTGGAATAGACTTAAGTGTTGAATCATTTACAACAGTATTATTTACAGAAGATACAGAAGATTTATTACCTTTAATCTTAATGCGTTTTGCTGGAACAGAAGGAGTGTCTTCAGATGCTTTCCTCTTGATCAGCTTCTGAGGCTTGTCAGCAACTTTGGGCTTCTTCTGAACAGGTGTATCTTCTGCTTCTGATTGACTTCTTTTTCTTGGAATCTCTTCTTCTACAACAGGCAATGGTTCCCTTGCTCTCTTCAGAATATCTGCAGGAATGGGTGTTCCATCTGACTTGCAAGCATCAATATAACTCACTATAATTTCTCTTGGTCCTTCAGCAAAGGACAGAGGGTAGTCATCTACTGGGATTCTCTTCTGACTAAGTTCTGTGATATTCAGCTTCTTGGGAGCTGTTGTGAGTTCTTCTACTATTTTTAGTCTCTGAAGACTTTTGGCATTCAGAGGTTTTCCCAGAATAAATTCAAGTTCATCTGTGATGCCAGCAGCATATAGAGCAGTTACAAGTCCATTTTCTGTTAGAAGATCTGAAATTAACCTTCCAAAAGGAATCCAAGTTCTGATCTTCTGACCTTTTTCTTTCACATATTCTCTAGAGGCATTTACATGATTCCATAAGTGCATAAACAGAATATATGGAAGATCTACCTTGGTGCTCTGACTTAAGCAATACATAAAGTAGAGTTGTTCATTGTTGACATAGTCTGGAGAGTTTGTAGACTTTATGTGATGAATGCATCCCATGAAAATCTTAGCCCAGATCTTTTAGTCAGGCTTCAGATCTTTGAACTTATTAGAAGCTTGTCCAGCAGTCATCACATCCTCATATACTTCATCCACATCTACACGCCCAGCTGGCAAGTGAGATACTCCATCTGTTTCCTCATATCCAATGAGTTTCCTGATCAGATCTTCTGTGATGATTATTTCTTTATCCAGAACAGAAGATAAAATGAACTTAGGGTACACAGCAGCATGGATCCAGAATTCTTTCACTAGAAGGGGGTAAACTGGTCCAAAAAGTCTGTCAAAATATTTCACCCATCCTTGAGCATCTATTATGGAGCGAAACTCAAACCCATTCTCAGCCAGTGAATCAAATTCCACCATTGATTCACAGAGAACCTCCAGTTTTTCAACAGGTGTTAACAAAGTTCTCTTTGGTGTCGTGTATGGAGTCACACCCATATTTGCAGAAGTAACTGCAGCCATGGTAGATTGAAATTGTGCAACAGTGGATGAAGACGTTGCCATTGAAGATGAGTTTGTCAAACGCTTAGGGTTTTTGTGAAGAGAGAAAAGGAGACAGAAATGCATAAACAATTGAGATGTGAAAAGTGTGAATGTGGTGAAAAGTGTGATATTTATAGTGAACACTTAGGCATACAAACAGTCAGATAAAAGCACGTTCACACAAAGCATTTAATGAAAAGGAATAAAAATCATTTCAAGCATTAATTTATTCTGACAAATTGGGGGGAAAATCAAGATTTTCACTATTCAAACTTCACCTCAAACGTCTCTTCAGTAGTGTACACGCCACCTTTGCAGATTCAGAGTGACATGTGTTTGCTTGCATGGGCTTCTGAATTCTTTTGAGAAATGAAACGTTAATCAACGTTCAGATCCTCTGAGTATTGTTAGTTCAGAGTTTCACAAATAAAGTAATTTAAGGAAATGAATAATTGATCAGATGAAATACTTCAGAACATTAAACATTTTTGCATCTGTAAAACTTGCTTCTGACAAATATTATTCTGGACACAAATCCATACCAATATTTTTCAGAATAAATTTGGATCTATCTTGAACAAGGGGTTGTGTGAAAATGTATGCCCATTGATGATCTGTAACAACAAAGGCTAAATTTATAATTCCCTTCTGAACATAGTCTCTGATGAAATGATGCTTAATTTCTATATGTTTTGCCTTAGAGTGTAAAATGGGGTTTTTAGACAAACATATAGCAGAAGTATTATCACAGAATATAGAAATGTTACTTTCAAATATCTGATAATCTTCTAGTTGACTTTTCATCCAGAGCATCTGTGTGCTACATCCAGCAGCAACAATATATTATGCCTCTGTGGTTGATAGTGCAATTGTGGGTTGCTTCTTGCTGTACCAAGAGATTAAATTTCTTCCTAGAAATTGACAACTTACATAAGTACTTTTTCTTTCCACTCTGTCTCCAGCGTAGTCAGCATCACAGAATCCAACTAATTTGAAATCATCAGATTTTCTGTAACACAAACCCACATTAGAAGTACCTTTCAGACACCTTAGAATCCTCTTGACAGCTGTCAAGTGTGATTCTCTAGGATCTGATTGGAATCTAGCACACAGGCATACACGGAACAATATGTCAGGTTTAGAAGCAGTTAAATAAAGAAGAGACCCTATCATACCTCTGTAGAGTTTCTGATCTACTTTCTTACTTACCTCTTCCTTGCCTAGTGAACTAGTTGGATGCATGGGAGTCTTTGCCAGCTTAGTATCAGTCATGTTAAATTTCTTCAGAAGTTCTTTAACATATTTGGTCTGATGTATGTAAGTGCACTCTGGAGTTTGGTTGACTTGAATTCCCAGAAAGAATCTCAATTTTCCCATCATGCTCATTTCAAATTCTGTCTGCATACATTTGGCAAACTCCTTTCCCAGCATAGTATTGGTAGATCCAAATATGATATCATCCACATATATTTGACAAATTAGAAGATCTTTCTTAAATGATTTACAAAAGAGTGTTGTGTCCACTTTGCCTCTGATGAAATTTTTCTCCAGAAGAAAATTGCTCAATCTCTCATACCAAGCTCTGGGAGCTTGTTTTAAACCATACAGAGATTTCTTTAGTTTGAAAACATGATCTGGAAAATTTTCATTCTCAAAACTAGGAGGCTGGTGGACATAAACTTCTTCTTCTATAATTCCATTTAGAAAGGCACTTTTAACATCCATCTAATATAGAGTGATGTTATATTGTGCAGCAAAAGAAATAAGAAGGCATATAGATTCTAACCTTGCCACTGGAGCATAAGTTTCAGTGTAATCAATACCTTCTTGTCGACTGTACCCTTGAGCAACAAGCCTTGCCTTATTTCTTTCAACTTCTCCTTTCTCATTAAGCTTATTTCTGAAGACCCATTTAGTTCCAATTATATTGAATCCTTTTGGTCTTTGAACTAAATCTCACACATCATTTCTAGTGAATTGATTTAACTCTTCTTGCATGGAAATAATCCAATCATTGTCTTGCAGAGCTTCATCTACAGAAGTTGGTTCAATTTCTGACACCAGTCCAAATAATGATGCTTCAGATGATCTAAGAAAGGATCTTGTTCTGATAGGATCATCCTTTTTTCCAATAATAACATTCTCCGGATGAGAAGTTTTGATTCTGGAAGATGATCTTCTAACAATTGATTCTTCAAAAATGTTTAAATTGTTCATCTGAGAAGTTAAAGGAATTGCATCTGGCGTTGCTTCTGGTTCCTTCACTTGAGCTTTGTCTGCCTCTGAGCCTTCAGAGTTTGTGAAGACTACTTCTCTATCGGCAGAGTTTTCAGACTGCTTTGGCTTTTTACTACCAAGCTTATCATCAAATCTAACATGAATAGATTCTCCCACAATCTGTGTCTCAGTGTTGTATACTCTGTAGCCTTTAGAGCATTAAGAATATCCAAGCATGAAACACTTATGTGCCTTGGAATCAAACTTGTTCAGATTTTCTTTAGTATTTAACATATAGCAAATACATCCAAAAGGATGAAAATATGAAATGTTGGGCTTTCTGTTCTTCCACGGTTCATATGGAGTCTTCTCCAGAAGAGGTCTTGCAGACACTCTGTTCTGAATGTAACAGGCTGTGTTGATTGCTTCTGCCCAAAAGTGTTTTGCCAGATTTGTCTCATTGATCATGGTTCTGGCCATTTCTTGCAGAGTTTTGTTTTTCCTCTCTACAACTCCATTTTGTTGTGGAGTTCTAGGACAGAAAAAATCATGAGCAATGCCATTTTCATTAAAATATTATTTCAAAATATTTATTTTCAAATTCACCACCATGATCACTTCTGACTTTTATAATTTTGAAATCTTTTTCATTTTGGACTTGTTTACAGAAGTCAAAGAACACAGAATGTGACTCATCCTTGTGTTTTAATAACTTTACCCATGTCCATCTACTATAGTTATCAACAATGACTAATCCATACTTCTTGCCTCTGATGGATGCAGTTTTCACTGGTCCAAACAGATCAATATGAAGTAATTCTAGTGGTCTGGAAGTAGAAACAACATTTTTTGATTTAAAAGATGATTTTGAAAACTTCCCTTTTTGGCATGCTTCACAAAGAGCATCTGAGGTGAACTTCAGATTAGGAAGTCCTCTGACAAGATTAAGTTTATTAATCTGAGATATACGTCTCATATTAATATGCCCCAATCTTCTGTGCCAGACCCATTGCTCTTCATTAACAGACAAGAGGCATTTAACATTTTGAACTTTAAGTTCTGAAAGATTTATTTTGTAAATGTTGTTTTTCCTCTTACCACTAAATAGGACAGAGCCATCCTTTTGACTAATAGTTTTACAACATTTTTGATTAAAGGTAATATCATAACCATTGTCACTTAATTGACTTATGGACAATAAGTTATGCTTTAACCCTTCAACAAGTAAAACATTAGTAATAGAGGGAAGTTTACCATTTCCAATGGTGCCAGATCCAATGATCTTGCCCTTCTGATTCCCTCCAAATTTCACATCACCTCCAGATCTAAGTTCCAGACTTTGGAACATAGACCTTTCTCCTGTCATGTGTCGCGAGCATCCAGAGTCCATGTACCATGATTGGCGTCCTGACCTTGCTGCTAAGAACATCTGCAACAGGAATTATTTTATTTTTAGGTACCCATATCTTCTTGAGTCCTTTAGGGTTAGTTGTTCTGAAGGTTTGTCTAAACTTATGTTTTTCAACATAAGGTTTATTCTGACTAGCCTTAGATTTAAACACATGAATATTCTTTTCAGAACGTTTTGTTCAATATCATTCAGGTGACCAAATTTAAAGTGGGAATATAAAGGAGTCTTTTTTATGATAATTTTATCAACAGGTTTTGGATTTAAATCCTTTCTAGAGGAAGATTCATATCCAATTCCTTTTCTGTTATTTCTGCTAACTCCATAGATCATAGAAGCCATTTTGCTTCTGTCTATGCTTTTAGCAAGAAACTTCTGAAAGCTATAATCATATTCTTCCAAAATATTTTTGCATTCAGATTCAGTTTCAGAATCAGAGTTTTGTTGAGCTAATTCAGAATCATTTTTCAATTTTAAGTTCTTTTCATTTAGCTCAGCTACTTCTGATTTGAGAATATTATTCTCAGATACAAGATTGCTTTGACGCTTCTTGTATTTGAGCTTAATATTGTTATAGCTCTTCAGAACTTCTGATAACACTTTGATAAGTTCTTCTTTAGTGAGTTTAGCCATTACCTCTTCAGCGTCAGAGTCAGATTCAGAGTCAGCTTCAGAACCTGAAGTTCCTTCCTCCTGATCTTCTATGTCTGCCATCAAAGCTACATTGGCACATTCTTCTTCTGACTCAGATTCAGATTCAGATGTATCTGAATCATCCCAGGTGGCCATTAGAACCTTTTTCTTCTTATCAGATTTTCTTTTAGGCTTGTCTTTCAGCACCTTTGGACATTCATTTTTGTAATGTTCAGGTTCTTTACATTCATAACAGACAACCTCCTTTTTGCCAGATCTTCTGTGTCCAGAAGATTCTTTTCTTTGGTCAGGCTTCCTGAAGTTTTTGAACTTCTTTCCTTTATGCTTCCAGAGTTTTTTTATTCTTCTAGATAGCATGGATAGTTCATCTTCATCTTCAGATGAAGATTCTTCAGAGCTCTCCTCTATTACCTGCAATGCCTTAGCATATTTATTAGATTTTAGAGCAACAAATTTACCTTTCTTTTGAGGTTCATCTTCCTCAAGTTCAATTTCATGACTTCTTAGTGAACTGATTAGTTCCTCCAAGGAGATCTTGTTCAGATATTTAGCCATTTTCAGCACAGTCACCATAGGTCTCCATCTGGTAGGTAAGCTTCTGATGATCTTTTTCACATGATCACCAGTAGAGTATCCTTTATCCAGAACCTTTAGTCCAGTTGTAAGCATTTGAAATCTGGAGAACATAGCTTCAACAGATTCAGAGTCTTCCATCTTGAAGGCTTCATACTTCTGGATCAGAGCCAGAGCCTTTGTTTCCTTGACTTGAGAGTTTCTCTCACGAGTCATCTTTAAGGACTCAAACATGTCAAATGAAGTTTCCCTATTTGTAATTTTTTCATACTCAGTGTGAGATATTGCATTTAACAATATTGTTCTGGCCTTGTGGTGATTTCTAAATTCCTTCTTCTGAGCATCTGTCATAGATTTTCTGTCTACTTTCTTGTCATTCCCATCAGTGGGATGAACATATCCATCTATGACCAGATCCCATAAATCAGCATCATATCCAAGGAAAAAACTTTCAATCCTGTCTTTCCAATAATCAAATTTCTCCCCATCAAACATAGGGGGTTTGGTGTTGATTTTGTCCCTTTCTTCATATTTGTTGTTAATGTTAGATATTGTATTATCAGCCATAGTAATAACCAAATATATATCAAAGTTTTTCTCACTGGATATTTACTGTCACTGTGAAGTGGTAGCACACACAAAACTGGAGCTCTGATGCCAACTGAAGGTGAGAAAATACTTAGAAGGGGGGTTGAATAAGTATGAATATAAAAAAACTTAGAAATAAAAATTCAAGTATTTTTATCCTGGTTCGTTGAACTCAACTACTCCAGTCCACCCTTCCTAGAGTGATTTGCCTTTCTCAAACAAGGACTTAATCCACTATTTAGTCAACTGATTACAATAGTAAGCACTAAGAACAACTGTTCAAAGTCTTCTCAAGAACTACTAATCCTAACTGAATCTTCTTAAGGTTTTCTTACAATTAAATGTAATTACAAATACGAGTGTTTAACTTTTCTTCTAACAAGCTTTATCACAACTGTGATTTTTCACTTAATATTAAGAACAAGGAAATTAATTCTAGAAAGAATGTGAATTGTATGAGAGCTTTGGATATTGATTTCTTTCAGATAAAAACGTCAACTGAAGAAGATGGGTGAAGACTTGCTTTTATAGGCAGCTTGATCCAAGAGAACTTCACGTTGAGAAGAGTGTCCAAAAGGTCTGAGCCTTTTTGTCTTCATATCAAGTGACCTTTCCTAGAAGAAGAAAGCACAGAGAAATCCTTTTTGTCTGCGTTCTTGTGTCTACTATAAATAAGGAAAGAGTCGTTTGAATTATTCCAACGGACATAATCTTTGAATTCTTCTTCTTCAATTTTCAGCAAGATTCATCAGAGTCTAATTTGATCAGAGCCTTCTGATGTTGATCAGAGTTTTGCTGAATCAGAGTCTTTGCAGCAGGTGTGCTTTTAGCGTGTGTAAGTTCAGAGCATATTTGAGTCAGTTTCTCAGTGCTGGTAGCTTTAGTATTTTCAAAATCTTCTGTAGTAACTATGCTTTGAAAACTCTTCATACAGAATTCTTCTTTGGTTCAGATGCTTCTGACTTGCTTCAGATTCTTCTGGAGCTTTTGCTTCAGATCCTTCTGGAGCTTCTGCTTCAGATCCTTCTGGATACAGCGCTCAGGATCTTCTGTTGGCAGCATTCAGAATCTTCTAATGGATGCATCTGACACTTCAGAGTCTAGCATATTTCTTATGTTCAGCTCTGATTTGCTTCTAGAGTGATAATTGTTTTAATATCTACAGCAAACACTCTCAAGCAAATTTTAGAGTATATAATTCTTAATTACAAAATTTCATAATAGTTATCATCAAAACATAGAGATATTATTAAGAACCAATCTGTGTTCTAACATTGTAACATGGTGTATAAGATGGTATTGAAGCTTCTAGCAAACATGATGAAATGTTGTTTATCTAAATGTGTATCTGAAGAACAATTGGCGTTTGTGGAAGGAAGTTCTATTATTGACAACACACTGATAGCCATCGAGATCATTCTGCTTTTAAATGTAAGACAGGGGTAATAAAGGGGTGTTGGCTCTAAGGATTGACATTAGTAAAGCATATGAAATAGTGGACTAGGATTTTTTGAGAGGTGTTTTAGCTCAAATGGGATTTGTGGACAAGTGGATTCGCTAGGTGATGATGTGTGTAACCTTTGTGCATTATTTATTTCAGTTAATACTGATAGAGATATACCAATTCAACTAGAAAGGGGTTTGAGACAAGGAGACCCAGTTTCTCCATATTTTTTTATCCTAATAGTGGAAGGACTTTACACAATCATTAGTAAAGCAAAATCTATAAGAGATATCCACGGAGTTATATAAATGGTGTCCCATCTATTTTTTGTTGACGAATATTTTATTTTTTGCATAGCCAATTTATCTAAAGTGAAACAACTCATGGAAATGCTTCGAGTGTACGAAGAAGCATCGAGTCAAGAAATTAACATCACCAAGTCAGAGGTGTTTTTCAGCCACAACATAAGTAGACCAACATAAGAAGATCTATCAAGAATAATTGGTGTATGTCATGTGTTATGAATGAGAACATATTTGGGCTTGCCATATATAGTTGGAAGGAGAAAAAAGGAACATATGCATTCATTAAGGATTGTATTTGGAAAAGAAATAACTCTTTGAGAGGTTGTTCATTATCCAAGGCAGGGAAAGATGTAATGATAAAATCAGTGCTTCATGTCATACCTTCATATATTATGAGTATCTTTTTCATCCCAAATACTATGGTGAACGATATAGAGAAGATGTTAAACTCTTTTTGGTAGGGGGTAATAACAATAATGGTATAAGATGGATTTCATGGGAGAGATTGACATGTTTTAAGAATGAAGGCGGTGTTATTTTTTGTGATTTTAAGGAATTTAACATGGCTATGATGGCAAAGCAAGGGTGGCATATAATAATGAAATCGAACACTTTGGTAGCTATAACTTTTAAAGCAAGGTATTTCCCTCATCCTTCATTTTTTAAGGCTAACTTGGGAAATAATCCTAACTATGTGTGGAGAAACTTGTGGAAAGTCAGGTATGTATTGACCCTTGGATGTCGATGGAGGATTGGTGATGGTAGAAAAATTAAGGTGATGTCTAAAACATGGTTGAGAAGTGAAGGAAAAGGTTAGGTGTGTGCACCACAAGGCTAACGTGTGTACAACATTAATGTTAACAATCTTATGCTTACTAATGTTAAACAATGTGATGCTTAGAAAACTAAACAAATGTTTACACATGATGCAATTAAAGAAAATTCTAAATGTGCCCTTTTTGGAAGATGTAAATAAGGATTGTTTGGTTTGGAAAGAGGAACAAAATGGTAATTATAGTGTCAAAATAGGTTACAAGTTGTTTACATGTGTCCAAAGTGAACAAAGATGTCGAAGTGTAGAGGGCGGTTGATGTTGTTTGTGGAAGATTAGAGTGCCACCGAAAGCTAAACACTTACTTTGGCGGACTTTTCGCGATTGCCTCCCAACCCGAGTTCGACTTCGTCAACACTATGTTTCATGTCATGTTATATGTCAACTGTGTGAAGGAGGAGTGGAAGATGAGTAGCATGTGTTATTTGGATGTACAACAACTTTACAGTGCAAAAATATGGTAGGTTTGAGCTTGGTCATTGAAACAAGGCTACAGATGTTCAATGAAGTGAAGACTCTAATTCATGACATCTATAGTAAAGAGGATAGGATGGTAAGGGTAGAGTTTTTGTCATGTTATGAGTGTTTTGGAATAATATAAATAATTAGATATAGAACAATGAGAAGAATTATGTAAATCAATTGGGCATGCAAGCGATTCATAGCTGGAGAAACTGGTTTATTGCATAAAAGAATCAGCATAGTGCCGAGAATAAGCACCAAAATCAACAGCAACCAATTTGGCAACTACCTCCCGTAGGGTGGGTGAAATGTAACATTGATGTCGAATTTAATAACCAAATAGGAACAACCAACAGAAGGTGGTGCTATAGACATTGTAACGAAAGATTCATCAGTGCTAGAATATTTTGGGATTTTGGACTTTATTTTGTCATTGAGGATAAAGCATTGGCCTTGAAAGAAGTTTTGCATGCATCCATTCAGATGCAAATGGATCATGTTATCTTTGAGAGTGACTCGCAAATGGCGGTGCAAGCAATTCATGCAAATTATGGTGGTAATTCATATTTTAGTGTGATCATCTCTAGTATTAATAATTTATTAGCTTTACATTCCAACTTCAAGGTGAAGTTTGTTAAGAACCAAGCAAATTTGGTTGCTCACTTGTTAGATAAAATGGTCAATTCTTGGACTAAGCGCAATGTTCTTTATTTTATTCCTCCTTGTATTAAACAACAATTGATTAATTAAATGATTTGAGTTTGTTTATGCCAAAAACAAAGTCAGGTGCATACTTACTTTGGCGCGCCACTATGCCACATTATGTTCTTTTGAATTACTTTATGTCAAGGAAATGTGACAACTCTTATAGTTTATTCATCCCAAATTCTTCCATTGTCTTCATTTTAAACTAAAAAAATTTAACATCATTACTGCTTGTTAGAAGGAAATCATCAACATATAGACATACTAGTAAAGTTCTTGTTATTCAACCATGCATCATGTACACTACATACATATAAGTGCATTTTATGAAACCAAACTGAATGAGAATATAAGCAATTCTTTTGTTTTGTGCCTCATGTGCTTGTTTCAGTTCATGCAAGGCCTTTTTCAAATTGTATACCCTTGACTCATACCCTTTAACTTCAAAACAAAGATGTTGTCTTGTATATATTTTATTTTTAATGGTTTATTTAAGAAATACTTGACATGTATCTCATCTATTGACCAACTTTTCACACTACTAATTACCACCACCATTCTGATTGTCTTTATTCTAGTAATTGGTGCAAACAATTCACCATACCCTATTTATGCCTTTTGTAAAATCCCTTTTACCACTAATATAGCTTTATTATTTATAACTTCTCCCTTTAGACTTAACTTTAGTTCTTTGATTCATTTGACATCAATATGCATCTATGATGGAAAATAGTATATTTCCTAAGTTTCATTTTTTTCCTATAGGTATCACTTCTTCCTTCACTTCCTCTATCCATTTTGGATCCTGCATTGTCTCCTCAAACTTTATAGGTTCCGACTCAAAGAACAATGCAATATGCATTAAGTGGTCATCAAAACTCTAGTTGATATTCTTACTTCACCAATTGTATGCTAAAGTACACTTCTTTAACAAATGCTTGGATCAAATGGCATACTAGTATACAGTGGCCACGTAGAGACAAGTAAAGGTCATGTCCACCCCCTTTAATTCTTTTTTTACTTTTTAAATTATGTTAGAAAATACTAAAATAATGGTCAGATTGTTTCTAAATCCTTCGTTCCTTGATCAATCTGACCTAAGGATAACAACGGGTAGGGTACTATAGTATTCATCCCCATTACCGTAGTTGGAAAAAATCCACGTACTCGAGCCCATACCTGCTTGAGTATTGACGTTAGCACTCGTACTCATGCCTTATGGGTATGTAAGTACTCATACCTGTACCTGTTACTCATATTCTGAATTTAAAAAATGTATCAAGCATAAAATATCATATCATTTTAAGTTTTTAAGATTAAATTTTTTTTCCAAAAAATTTATTGTTGAATTATGAAATAAATGCTTATATTAAATATGTAATGGTTTAACATTAATGTATTTTTAAAAATTGATAAACATATATTTTTATATAATAATATATACTTTTGTAAAAGTCCTTTTACCACTAATATAGTTTTATTCTTTATAACTTCTCCCTTTAGACTTCACGTTACTTCTTAGATTCATTTAACATTAATATGTTTTTATGATGGAAAATAGTCTAACTCCCAAGTTTCATTCATTTGTTTCCTATGGGAATCAATTCTTAGTTCATTTCCTCTATCCACTTTGGAGTCTGCATTGTCTCCTCAAACTTCACAGGTTCTGACTTAAAGAACAATGCAATATGCACTAGGTGGTCATCAAAACTCTGGTTGATATTCTTACTTCACCAATTGTAGGCTAAGGTACACTTCTTTAACAAATGCTTGGATCAAATGGCATACTAGTATATAATGGCCACGTAGAGACAGATGAAGATCATGCCCACCCCATTTACTTCTTTTTTTAATTTTTATATTATTCTAGAAAATACTAAAATAATGGTCAAATTGCTTCTCAATCCTTTGTTACTCAATTAGGATACTATAGTACCCATCCCTATTGTCGTGGTTGAAAAAAATTCATGTACTCGAGCTCATACCTGCTTGGGTACCGACGTTAGCACCCGTACTCATGCCTTATGGGTATGTAAATACTCATACCCCACTACGCCAAAAAAGACCTTTAGTAGCGCTTTTTTTGGCCTTTATCAGCGCTTAAAAGCGCTGCCTAAAGTGGCGCTGCTAAAGGTAAAGGCAGCGCTTTTTTTTTTGCCTTTATCAGCACTTTTAGCAGCGCTTTTTTTTGGCCTTTATCAGCACTTTTAGCAGCGCTTTTTTCACCCTATAGCAGCGCTTTTATAAGCGCTGCTTAATCCCACTTCACCTCCCTCCTTTAGCAGCGCTTTTTAAAAGCGCTTTCTTAGACCCCCCCTTTAGCAGCGCTTTTTTAAAGCCCTGTCTTAGACCCCCCCCCCCCCTCCCCCTTTAACAGCGCTTTTCTAAAGCGCTTTCTTAGACCCTCCCCCCCCTTTTCCAACCTATAGCAGCGCTTTTTTAGGCCTCTTTTTGCCCCTTTAGCAGCGCTTTTTTTAAAATCGCTTTCTATTCTTCACGATTTTGAATTTTTTTTTTTTAAATAATCATATTTTTTATATATTTTTCAATAAACCTGCTTATAACAAATACATTCCCTACTTATAATTCAGGCCTTTAGTTCAACAGTTTGCCCTTATATATAACAATTATTTTGGCCTTATTTTTGTGTATTCATCACTTTGCAATATTATACACAATAACTAAAGTATATATTATAATTCATCACTTTGCAATATTATACACATAAACCTGCTTAAATATATTACAACACAGTCCGATCCTCAGAACAACATCACATATACAATCAATTTACATATAATTACAAATCCGATAACTTTACAAATAGATACATTATAGAATTCTCAACTCAAGAATAAATTGACACCATTCCTCCTTAATTTCTTCCAATCTTGCTTTCGAGTAAGTACCGCACTTGAAATCATCAAAATACCATATAATATAACAGAACATGCACGATTTAATTTTAAAACTAATTACTCAGATAAAATATTAGTTAATTATCAAAATGAATCATATAACTTATGAATTGATCCATACCATGATTGAAATCTCTATTTGACCAGAAAGAATAATTTTCTTCATAAAGCGCAATACAAAAGAGATTATAAACACACAAACCTCATTTCGAAGCTCGACGTAGTAAACAGATCAAAAGCCACCTCGACCGATTATATTTGCCGCGCTAAATCTGTCAGTAGCTTTGGCTAACTCCTCATACGAAAACTCCACTGACTTATCAACCGTAATACCTGTCAACCTCGGAGAAGCAATAGTAGTCGATTCGGAGGCCTTATCCAAGCTGTTTCCACAACCTAAATCCATGGAACAGATAATACTCATATACAGTTTCACATTTTTCATGAAAACTTAATCTTCAATTTAGAACTAGAAAATCTCACTATACAGTTTACAACAAAATATGATATACCATGTTGGAGTTGACTATATTGATCTTCGGACGCACCCGGGACTGGTAGAAGAGTTACATGAGCAACTTGTTTTCTTCTATATAGCACAAAATAAAGAATGAGTGCCATAAGTAAAATCCCAAAATCTCCTTCAACAACTATGCCAGCAATGGCTCCTTTGGACATTCCTATATACAACAATGTCAGCATCACATAGCAATATTTATTTACCCTGCCATGATTTTTTATGTCACTCTTTTAACCTTATATATATATATATATATATATATATATATATATATATATATATATATATATATATATATATATATATATATATATATATATATATATATATATATATATATATATATATATATATATTATATATATATATATATATATATATATATACTATATATATATATATAGTATATATATATATATATATATATAATATATATAATTATATATATATATATATATATATATATAGTATATATACATATATATATATATATAATATTGATTAACATATTTATGAAACTGCAATGTGTATTGTACATCACCTGATCTGCAAAAATGAAGAAAAAAATAAAGCATAGATGTTCAAGTTAGAAATTAAGAAATATTATATATATATTGAAGAGAAAATGTTGGAATATTCAAATCAAAATTTAGCATGTAGGATGTAAGGTTATGGAAATTTCAGCATACTTTAGCTGCAGTGGTGGAAAGTTTCCATATTCATCTGCAAAATATGATTGATAAAATAATCAGAATAAAACTATAAAAAAATAGGTGACAATGCATAAACTAAGTATAATATAATCTGTATTGTTTTGTTTTAAAGCCAGATAGTGCCAATTGTTCTTAATAAATTAAACATTTTTCTTGATCAAAAGTATAAAAATAAGCATCTCTTCTAACTTCTTTTTTTATTAATTTTGTCATGTTGATATATTTCCAAATGCATGGGTGGAATATGCTGAATCTTTTTCATATTCCATTATTTTTCATTACAAAACTTCACTATCCAACAAGTGTATGAAATTGTGTCAAAAGGAATGTGAAAGAGACATAAATAGGTGGGTTTAGCTAGGCTCTTTCTTTTGAATCCTACTCCTTATGTCAACCAAATCAAAACTGAAATATTCACTGAAACAATGAACCACATAACAGTTTTCCTTCGTTGTTTTTCAACTTTTGTAGCTAGCAGAAGAAATAAGGAGACTAACAGCAACACTTTTTAACCAATATTTTTCGCACAATGAAATTAATCGATGCAAACGTTAGCGGCAATAGCGAGTCGAACAAGCATGAGACCTTAATCAATCTATACCACAGATAGCAACACATCATAACTATTATATTTCCAATTCTACACTGCATATGTTATGTATTAAGAGAATGTGAGATAGTTATGGAATGTAAGATAGTTATGGAATGGTTATGGAGAATGTTAAAAACAGAATATAATATCAGTTCAAATATTATATGAGAACAACCTAAAGCAACTAAAAGATTCAAACTCCAATAATGCATTCAACTATGAGAACAATAAAAATGGAAAATGAAAAACTTCAAATACCTTAAAATGGTGAAAATGCGCTGGTGGAGGACGGATATGACCGTCAAAAATGGACGGACGGCGGCAGAATGAGGTGACGACGGAATGACCGGAGGAAAGACGACAGACGAAGGCTGTCGGACGGAGGCGCGGACGGAATGCATCGACGGTGACTGTTCTAATTCTGAATAGGGCAACGTTCGCGAGTGGAAATAAGAAAGAAGAAGACTGTTCTGATTCTGTGAAAATATTGAGATTTTTTAAATTTATGCAACTTAAACCTATAGCAGCGCTTTTTTTTGCATTTAGCAGCGCTTTTAAAAGCGCTGCTATAGGTCTGCCTTAGGACCCCCTTTAGCAGCGCTTTTTTTTGGCATTTAGCAGCGCTTTTAAAAGCGCTGCTATAGGTCTGCCTTAGGACCCCCTTTAGCAGCGCTTTTTTAAAAGCGCTTTCGTAGACCCCCCCCCCCCCCCCCCCCTTTAGCAACGCTTTTTTAAAGCGCTTTCTTTGACCCCCCCCCCCCCCCCCTTTAGCAGCGCTTTTTTAACAAGCGTTGTCTTAGGTATGCTATTTTTTTGTTTTTTTTATGACCCTTTAGCAGCGCTTTTTTAGAAAGCGCTGTCTTTTGTTGCGCTGCTAAAAGTCATTTCTGGCGTAGTGCCCGTACATGTTACCCATATTTCTAGTTTAAAAAATGTATCAAACATGAAATATCATACTCCGTCTGTCACATCTTATAAGCAAAATTCACATTTTTAGATTTATAAAATAATTGATGTATTTGGTTTATATATATGTCAAATATATCAATTATTTAATGAATATAAAAATGTGAAATTTGCTTATAATATTAGACGGAAGGAGTGTCATTTTAAGTTTTTAAGATTAAAATTTTTTCAAAAAATTTATTATTGAATTATGAAATAAACGAACACTTATATTAAATATATAATTATTTAACATTAATGTATTTTTTAAAATTGATATATGTATATATATATATATATATATATATATATATATATATATATATATATATATATATATATATATATATATATATATATATATATATATATATATATATATATATATATATATATATATATATATATATATATATATATATATGTGTGTGTGTGTGTGTGTGTGTGTGTGTGTGTGTGTGTGTGTGTGTGTGTGTGTGTATGTGTGTGTGTGTGTGTGTGTGTGTGTGCGTGCGCGTGTGTGTGTGTGTGTGTGTGTGTGTGTGTGTGTGTGTATGCGCACGCGTGTCTGTGCTCTGGATTGGGCTTGTGGCTGACCCACCGTCGAGCACAATCCAATCCAGTTTTACATTGATGACGATGCAAAGTGTTGGCCCAACCCATTGGGGGCAGTGGAGAATACGTCTCTCACGTGCTCCTCACCAGAGAGCACGTCACCAACTAAACCCGCACACCTCGCGGAACCATTTTGTCCTTTGTAACAGGAAAGTTCATCCACTATCCATGGAGTGCGTAGCAGTTGACACATGATGATGAGCACAAGCTGCTCATCCCTACTTTCACGTAGGAATCCTGGCAGTCATCCGTTGTGGGCTTGAACACTCATCCCATAATAGAGACTATTGGCCAAGCGCTAGGGGCTCACTATAAAAACCCTCCTCTGCAGGAGGGTTAGATATTATATTCTTTAATCGTTTCTTACTTGCCTCTTCATCCATTCTGACTTAAGTATCAGAGTGTCTGCAGGAACAACCCCCTCCCCCCCCCCCCCCTCGTCGATCGTTCAAGACTACGGACGTGTTGCTGGACACTCACCTATTCTGATCAACTGGTCATATCAGTGGTGTCGTTTGTGGGAAACTGTTTCCCTTTTTTTTCTTTCCCTGAAACCAAAAGATTAAAACAAAAAACCTCAGAAACGGATTATGGCTGATCAACACGACAACAATAACAACGATCACGAAACCCTCATTTATCCCGTCTATAACACTGACAATGACAATGTTATGCCACTTTTGGAAGAATGCATACCGAGGAGAGAATGACGCATCATCCCCCTCCCTCCTCCGATAATGCGGCCGATAATGACATCCAATACATCGAAACCTGTAAAGTCCAAAAAGATCTAGAGAAGACACCGAATAAATTTCAACCGATTCCGGTGCCACCCAACGCCAACCCGACCATGGTGGCCCTATTCACTACGCTTAACCAGACCAACGCGTTAATCTACCAACAAAGTGAAAGGATTGGATCATTGGAAAAAAGACCACCATTCACGCTCTCTCCCATAGAGACACCAACGGTATGAGTCTCAAAGCCCATCATTGCGACGACCAGGCCACCGTCCGCAGTTAGAGAGGCAGTAACCCTTGATGATCAAGAAGTGCAACTGTATTCCTCCCCACGAGGATCGACGCTCCCTAAGTGCCAAGAAAAGCAAAGCCAGTGGACGGCCATATAACTGTCGTTCGCCTCCATACAAATCAAAGGGTCGGCCAAAGGACTCCCCGCCATGTTGCTATGATATCCCTCAACGAGAGAAGTACGACCACTCTCCACCATGCTCACTGGTTTGGAGTGACGAAGACGAACCCCACAGGCCATTATCTCGAGTATTCATGGGCACCCCCTTCCCGTCAGGCTGGAAAAACAGCTGAACTTAGGAACATACGATGGAACGACGGACCCTGACGAATACATCGAAAACATCAATGTTTTGCTTGATTATCACGGAATCAGAGGCGCCATTAAATGCAAGTTAATCCCCACTACTTTGAGGATGGGTGTCATGACGTGGTACAAGAGTCTCCCGACGAATCCGTCACTTCCTAGAGAGACCTAGGAAAGCAGTTTTTGAGTCACTCCACTACTTCTCGTCGCCATCCAAAGTCTGAGGCAGCACTCAAAGCAATCATGCAAGGGAAAGACGAATCCCTCTGAGCCTACATTAAGAGGTTTAATCGGGAAGCCGTCCAGGTCTCCACGACCGACGATATGAAGAAGTATTTGCTCGAGCAGGGATTGTTCCCCCACAGTGACTTCGCCAAAGTCGTTAGCATTGAAATGCCAGCATCGCTGGATGCCCTCTTCCTCAAGGCCTAGGCATATATCCAATACGAAGATAAAGAAGCCGCCAACAATGCTCGAGACTAACGGCAATAGGAAAACTCCAGAGTTTCGAGGCACAATGAACACCTAGCACCTTGCTGAGGAGAGGAGAAGAGAAAAGAAGATAAGCCTCGCGAGTCTCGGGAATACAAAGGACCTATTGGCTGTTTCGCCGAATACATACAGTTGACCGCTTCTCGTGAGTGTATTCTATCCAAGTGCGTGAACTAGAAATTCTGCCAGGGTGGAGTCTGTTTTCACAAGAAAACACCTCCTAAGCCTAACGCGGACAAGTCCAAGTACTGTCATTTCTACAAGAGCCACTAGCACGTTACTGAAGAGTGTATCCACCTAAAGGATGCGATTGAGATCCTCATCAGGGACGAGCACCTGAAGCAATACACTAAGAGAAGAGAGGCTCCTCGACAAGACGCCCAGGAAGTGAAGAAGGTCAAGGAGGAAAAGCCACCCTCTGACGATGCCGCCAACCTATAGATCATCATGTCCATCTCTCGACCTGAGAACTTCTACGTCCCTAACGAGGCCGAAACCCCCTCTACCTTGAAACATAAAGCACATGGGAGAACTTCCTCTTTGTCATGATCATATCTGGAGGGGGATTCAACAAACTCACCATAGGTTATCTAAAAATAAAATTCGAGCAACTCGCCAATTTAAGCTCAAGCCAAAATTCTACCCTTGACAAGTGTCGGGGAAGCTCAGTTCCTTCCAAATTCTACCGCGAGGAGCTCCCCGGTGGATCCCCCAACTCCATCATCCATTTGCTAGTGAGAGCACGAATGGAAAACTTTGACGTTCACCACATATTGGTCGACCAGGGAAGCTCAGCCGACATCATGTACTCTCAGCTATTCCTAACTTTGCAGCTCGACAAAACATATTTGACACCTTAGGTGGGCTATGATCTACAAGGATTCAACAATGCGACCATAAAGCCATGGGGCTATGTTGAACTGATCATCACTTTCGGAGAAGTCATGACTGCCAGATCGGTCAAAGTCCAATTCCTGGTGTTAGACAGTCCTTCTAGGTACCAGTGCATCCTAGGAAGGCCAACTCTGGCTGAACTGGTAGTCGTATCATCCATCTTCATTTGAATATGAAGTATTACACGGCCAAGTGGCCCATCGCCACTCTTCAAGGGGATATAAAAGTTGCGAGGAGATACTTTGAAGCGGCCTCAAAGGGGCAGAACTGTATCAACGTGTCGCCCGGAACTGTCAACAATCTAGAACGACCCAATTACTCAGAGGAGTCAAAACCAATGCCTCATGTCGACTTAGTTGACCTAGACAGTCGCTTCACCAAAGATGGCTTGAAAGAGAAAAATAAGAAAGAAAAAGAAGCCCGACTAGCAGCACAAATCTCCTCAACGCCAGATAACAACGAGGAGCCTTCCCATCCTAGGCGCCCCATTCCAGACGATGAGTTTGAAGTTATCCTCCTCGACAAAGATCCAAACAAAGGGGTGAAAATTGGCACTAGCCTCCCCGACCTCGCAAGGAAGCAACTAAAAGCCTTCCTAAGAGAGAATGTTGACCTGTTTGCGTGGAGTGTCGATGAGATGCCTGGACTTGACCCCGAAGTGGCCTGCCACCAGATGACCATAGACCCCGCCATTGGGGTTGTAGTGAAACGTAGGCGTAGCCAGTCTCCTGAGAAAGCGGAGGCTGCTAAAAGTGTTGTAAAAGACCTATTAGAGGAAAATTTTATTTTAGAAGCCCGATACACAACCTAGCTTTCAAACATTGTACTTGTGAAAAAGTCTAATGGAAAATGGAGGATGTGTGATGATTATACTGATCTCTATAGGGCTTGCCCTAAAGATGCTTACCCTTTACATAACATAGATAGACTAGTTGATAATTCTGATGGATTTAAATTATTGTCTTTTATGGATACGTATTAAAGGTACAACCAGATCCCCGTGGCAAAAGGCGACAAAAGATACACCGCCTTAATGACCGAGTTGGGAAATTACTACTATAATGTAATTCCATCCATCTTGAAAAACGTTGGCGTTACATACTAACGGGTGATGAACAAAGTCTTCCGGGGCGAGATTGGAGACATGCTCGAAGTCTACATGGACAACATGATCGTAAAATCCCAAGAGGAATCCGACCATACATTCCACCTGAAAAGAGTCTTTGACCAGATAAGGAGATTCAAGGTGAGGTTCAGTCTGGAGAAATGCACCTTCGGTGTTCGAGCAGGTAAGTTCCTCGGCTTCTATCTAACAGAACAAGAATCAAGGCAAACCCCGACAAATGCAGGACCTTCTTCGAATTCCTAACACCAAACTCAAAGAAATCAATTCAATCCTTAAACGAGATGCTCACCTTATTATCCCGCTTCGTAGCAAAGTCTACCCAGCACGCACTTCCCCTTTTCAAACTTCTTTGTATGGAAGCAACATTTGAATGGACAGAGGAGTGCGAACAAGCCCTCATCCACCTCAAACGATCTCTTTCGCAACCATTAGTCCTCTCGTGACCAAAAAACGGGGAGACTCTCTACCTTTACCTCGTCATCGCAGCCGAGGCCGTCAACGCGGCTCTCATTCGCGAGACCCCAAAGAGGAAAAACCCATATACTTCACTAGCAAGGCCCTACAAGGCCCAGAACTCAGATACCAGTAAATCAAAAAAATAGATCTAGCCCTTATTAATGCGGCAAGAATATTGAGACACTACTTCCTAGCTCACAGGATCATGGTGTGAATTGACCAACCCGTAAAGCAGTTGCTCGGTCGTTCCGACATGGCTGGCAGAATGCTCAAATGGTCATTGGAACTCTCTGAACTCGACATCCGTTACGAGAGGAGAAACGCCCTTAAAGCTCAATTACTAGCCAACTTCGTGGCAAAAATGGTCACGCCTAACTCCCCGACAAATGGAGCCCATAAGTGGACCATCTTTATAGACAGAGCATCTAGCTCGACAGGAAGCGGAGCAGGCATCATCCTTTAAAATAAGGAGGGAATCCTGATCAAAGTTTCCCTCGCTCTATCTTTCCCAACCTTGAATAACTAGGCAGAGTACGAAGCCTTCCTCGTAGGGTTACGCTTGCCCGAAGACTTGGGAGCTAAAGAGGTACAAATTTTCACTGATTCCCAACTCGTCGCCTCTCAAGTACTGGGAGAATATCAAGTCAAGAACGACAGTCTCTCTGAGTACTTAGCTCTGGTTCGAGAAAGAATAACATAATTCGATTCTGCTGAAGTAAAATGTGTTCCTCACGAGCACAACACCCGAACATACATCATGTTAAAACTCGCGAGCACAAAAAAGAAAGGCAGAAACAAGTCCGTCATCCAAGAGATACTTTCCCACCCGAGCATCGAAAAACCCTCTGAAACTCTCGATGTAAACGCCATCAGCGACAACAATTGTTGGATGACCCCGGTATACAACTACCTCACAACAAGGGAACTACCCCTCAATCAGAAAGAGGCTAACGTGATCAGGCGCAGAGCTTGCGCCTACGCCTTAGTCGAGGACAAGTTTTACAAACGAGGATTCTTCATCCCTCTCCTCAAGTGTGTCGAGGAATCCAAGGTTACCCATATCCTACACGAAATCCACGAAGGAATCAATGCCCAACACCTCGGAGGAAGATCCCTCATCTGGAAGGCCATGCGAGCAGGATACTACTAGCCCACCATGCAACACGGTGCAAAAGAACATGTTAAAAAATGAGATAAATTCTAACACCACAGAGAGATGCATTTGGCACCACCCAACGAGCTTAAAACTCTCTCATCTTCGTGGCCCTTCGCCCGGTGGGGAATGGACATCCTCGGGTTGTTTACCACAGGGTCAAGCCAGAACAAGTACCTGATAGTCGATGTTGATTCTTTCATGAAGTGGATAGAGGCGGAAGCCCTCGCCTAAATCACGACACACAATATACTGCGTTTTATAAGAGAACCATACTTGCCCGATTTGGCATACCACAAGCACTCATCACCGACAACGGGACGCAGTTCATCGATAAAAAGTTCCAAGAATTCTTTGTCAAACTAGGCACAAAACAACATTTCACATTTTTCGAGCACCCACAAACAAACGGGCAGGCCGAAGCCACGAATAGAGTGATCCTACAAAGGCTAAAACGAAGATCAGGTGAGGCCAAAAAGAAATGGGTCGATGAGCTACACAATGTACTCTGGGCCTACAGAAGGACACCATGCTCAACCACTGGGGAAACTCCATTCCGACTAGCCTATAGGACCAAGGCAATAATCCTAGTGGAGATCAGAGAACCCTCTAAGCGAACTGAATTCCCCCTCGACGAAAAGATGAATGACAAGGCACTAAGAGAAGAGCTCGACCTTATCAAAGAAATTCGATCAGGGGTAGGCCTCTGCGAAGCCTCGTTAAAACAAAAGATAACCATACGACATGATGCCAAAGTCATAAAACGAGAATTCAAAATTGGCAGCATAATCTTGAGAAGAAATTACAAAGATTCTCACGAGGGAAAACTCTCCACGAACTGGTAGGGTCCCTATCGCATCAGAGGAAAAACGGAAAATGGGGCCTACTACCTCAAAAACTTGCATGGGGAAAAACTTGCTCGACCATAGAACACCGAGAAACTAAAACAATATTACAGTTAGGCCTGACAGTCATTGTACCCCATTCGGCAACGACAGGGTACATCCTGACCATGGAGGCATGCTCGGGTACAAGTACAACATCCCAAACTTAAACAAAAAGGCAAGTTTCTACTCTTTGACGAGCAGATTCTTGGCCTGACGGGGAAACCTCAATCGAGCTCCACTGTCGTCGTACCATTAAGGCAAAACACCCAGCTCACGATGTGGAGCTAAGATCCCAATCGAGATCTTTCCATCACTATTAATGCGGAACCCAACTCCGATCACTAGAAGAGTTCCCTACACTATCGAGCAAGACCCCTAAATACTCAACTAAAATAGTTTGCATACAAACATCTTGTTACAAGCAGCTCAAACGACAAGCATCTAGGATGCTTAACCAGGAAAATAAGTACTTGGAAAACAAAGCATACAGGAAAGAAAAGGCATACACCAGCATGTTAAAAGAGTCAAGTGCGATCAAAATAATGACTACGAAGGCCAAGGATGTCATAATATTACAAAAACAAAATGGGCAAAGCCCACTATCCAAATTATATAAAATCACGGTGCGCAGGCCCGAATAAGTACAAACAAAACAAACAAAGTTAAACATTGTGCTCCCTCTCATTGTTGAGCTCTTCTTCCTCCTTATCATCGTGAGAGGGATAGCCAGAAGGAGCGACTATCTGACCATCATCCACCTTGTACAGGAACTCAGTCCCTTCAGTGACGAGCTCGACTTCGGAGTTCACGATTTGGATCTGAGCCACTGAACTTTCAAAGCTCTTCTCGACAACATCCACACAATCCTGCTCGAGGCTCCTAATCCGGGAAACTAGCTCGACACAGGTCAACAAGGCTTTCACATCAGCATCCTCATCCTCGGCGGGGGCCACAATAACTTCCAACGCAGAAATTTTATCCTTAAAGATCTTCTTCTCGGTAGCATACTCGAGCGTCAAAGCAGTCATGCCCACAGTTAACTTGGCCAATTCTTCTTTCTTCTCACGCAGCTCGATCAAAATCTCACTCTGGATCCTATACTTCTCCTTATAATCGTCAAAAGTGGTCTCCATCCTGAGCACCTGCGCTTTAAGCTTCGCATTTATTATCTGAAGCTCGTTAGCTGAACATGTCTCCTCGTCATTAAGAACCAAGTCCACCTCCAAGACCCTCATTAAAACGACCGCATCCTGAACCAATGCATTTTTTCTGCCCGCCGCATCGAAGCCCAGGATGGCCGAAGACTCTGCCCGAGGCACAACTAGAGAATGACCCCCCTTAAAGAACCCATTGTTATAATAGCAAGGGGTAGCACGAACTTGTCCTCGACAACATCCCCCATGTAATCGATATTCACGGCATCCTCCGTGCACTGCCTTTTCTTGGTCAGGGTGTCCTACTGAGGGGAAGACCGGTTTCCCTCCTGTGAAGAAGAAGTGTCGAGACCGGAGTCACCCTTGGACTGGTTCAAGAGTTGGACAATCTGATACTTAGAGCTCCTCTTTCCACCTTTTGCATTATTCCCTTTGTTCATCGCCATCTTGATCACACGATCCTAAAGGTTTGTCATTTTATTTGCGACAAATGATGGGAACAAGTTAATATACAAAGAAAGAATAAGCATACGAACAAGTTAAAAGGAAAAACATCTGACTAAAGGCAATACATCATCCTCGACAGTATCAGACTCAAGAAGTTCCTTAGTGTTGATATATTGATCCTCATAAATGGGTGGCCATGCTCATGGAGGACAACCTCCCCGTTCTTAGTCTCCCAATGAGTAGGAGAGAGTTGTCAACAAAATTCACAAGCTTGTTGAAGCCAAGTTGGTCCTCGAAGTCCAACTCGTTAGGCTTAGTAATTTAATAATCCATACTCTAATAAAAGTGGGCGCTACCCTAATAAAGAGCGAACCTCGAGACCATCCTCGTCACCTCATCCCTATCCTCGTCTCAATGCACACTCCTATCTTCTTTGGTTACAACTATACACTCAAACATTGAATAAATGGTTGCTCGTGTCACGAGCTTAATTGTATAATACATGTCCTTAAAAGTGTGAATGGAGTCCGTAAACATTTTGAACAACTTCTTCGACTGCTTAAGGGACACCCAATTGTGCTTCCCCTTCAAAGTTTGTCATTAAAGGTAGAAACAGTGGAAGAACAAAGGAATGGTGGCGCTGATCTCAAGATATTGGCACACGATCTCGAATTCCTGAATAAACGCAATCGAGTTCGGATGCAGCTGAGAGGGCGCTAACTCCAACCGATCAAAAATGCCCATTTGCAGATCGAGAATGGCAACCGAAGCCCCAACACTTTGAAGGCACACTCATACATAGAAAAGAGGTTCCCCGAGAAACGCGAGCAAACCCGTTCCTCCCACTCAATTTTATAAATCACCCTGTTCTTCAGAAGCCCCGGATACTCCACGTCTTCTTCGGCGATTGTAAACGCACTCTTCGGGAAGTCAGTAAAACATGAGGCTATCCCTCGGAGTTCCGGCCCGACCCAATCTAATTCAAGATCGTTGATTGTGTCGACCAAGCAAAGTCCCTCGATGCTACGAGCCATACAAACCTGAAAAGCAGAGGACAACAGTGAATTTGACGATCAAATCAAATCCACCCTTCCACTGCAAATCAAGTCCACGCTGCCCTCGACTAAAGCCCTTATTCAACGGCAAGCAAGGAAATCGCGTGGACCTTATCCTCGACGGAGGTTCAATCGACTAACTAACAAAACCACGGGGAAGATCCCATCAACAGGAAGGTTCGACGAGCAGTCTTCGCGTGGAAGAGTCTCGTTGACACGAAGCTTCATCAGAAAATTTATGAGCTCCATCGACATAAGTTCTATTCACCGCCTTAACAGTGGCTCCGAAGTGGTTATTAGAAGAGTTAACACATGAAACACTAACTTTCCTACTTAAAAAATATGGTTCTAGCATAGGAACCCCCCAACAGCCATCGTTTGGGAATGGCCAAACACCAACACCCACCGGAACCAAACACAAAGGGAAGGAAAATCGATATTCTAGAGCTAAAATCAACATGCAAGCCAAGAAAAGAGGAAAACTTACTTGATTTGGGAAAGTGACAAAGGTTGATGACGCTTTGGCAACGATAATGGCGGTGGAGATGCTCTACAACTCGGAGGAGAAGTAAAGGGAAGAAGAAAACAAACTTTGCAAATATTCTTCCATTCTTCCATTTTATAAGCCAGCTCCATTACATGGGTAAGTGTGTCGTTGTTTGGCTCATAATAACCCCTATTCACAGGCCATCATTACACATTTAATAGCTGTAACGCGTGGCTCGAGGAAACAAAACATTTGTCTCTTCAAGTCCCATCAATCTTCCGGACTCCAAGACGTTGAGCATCTCTTGTCGAACACGAGCAACAAACTTTCGCATTCCCTCATGAGCATGGCCTCGGAAAAAAACATGAAGCGAATCTACCGGCAGCATGATAACTCGCTAGCAAAGCCAAACGCTCAACACGAGCACAAGCTAAACTCTCGATTGCAATCCATGCACGACGTGTCTTCCTCGTAAGCGAAATACAACGAGTTACGAGTAAACAATCCTCGTGGGCGCAAACCCACGAACAAGAGACACCCGTGGCGAGCACCGTCTACGGCAACGTGCGCTCACAAACGCGAGCCCGAATGAATGCTCGCGTAGAGTCCCCTGCTCCTCCTCGACACACGAACTGACTCTAAGTCATTGATCCTCTACCTAGGAGCGATGACTTGGGGGGCTCCTGTTCTGTATTGGGCATGTGGCTGACCCATCGTCGAGCACATCCCAATCCAATTTTACGTCGAGGAAGGCCCAGAGTGATGGTTCAACCCATTGTGGAGAGTGGAGAACACGTTCCCCACGTGCTCCTCACCTGAGGATACGTCACCAACTGAACCCGCACACCTCGTAGAACTGTTTTTCCCTTCGTAAAGGGAAAGTTCGTCCACTATCCGTGGAGTGTAGAGCGGCTGACTCAGAACGATGAGCACGAGTTGCTCATCCCTACTTTCACATAAGAATCCTGGCAGTCATCCATTGTGGGTTTGAACACTCAGCCCATAATAGAGACCATTAGGCAAACGCTGGAGACTCACTATAAAAACCCTCATCTGCAGGAGGGTCATTTTTTTAACCCTTTCTTACTTACCTCTTTACCTGAACTGACTTTAGCATCGGAGTGTCTGTATGTACAACTCCTCCTTTTCGTCAATCATTCAAGACTACAGACGTATTGCTGACAACTCACCTATTCTGATCAACTGGTCGAATATATATATATATATATATATATATATATATATATATATATATATATATATATATATATATATATATATATATATATATATATATATATATATATATATATATATATATATATATATATATATATATATATATATATATATATATATATATATATATATATATATATATATATATATATATTGCGGGTATGAGCAGATTGGATATTAAAGTGTCCATATCTACTTATTTAAATAGATAATTATCTGAGATTTTACGGTTGTCTTTCTTTTTTTTATTCTAATCATTATAGGTATTTTTATGAATACCAACTTCATGGACTAAATTATCATCTCTAACATGATCCGTTGTATGAATTACTCTTTTTAAATCTTCTTTGTGCATTTTTCTAATTTTAAGGTATTTATTTTGAAGTTGAAATTGTATATTTTCTGTCTTTAAAGATTGTTATCATGATCTACATTACATTTGAAGACAAAATCTTGCATTTTTTTTCTTCAAAAATGTAATGACGACAAAGTGTTGTTGTTTTCCCTTCAAATCAATAAGGACAAAACCTTAATAAAAGGAAAGATGATGTGTGTCTTAGTTTTAGCAGATAAGAATTAAAGAAGTTTTGCAGATAAGGATATAAAACTTTTACCCTTTTATCGTACAAACCCAGAATGAGTGGAACAAAATAGCCGCAATTGTTTTAATTCTTGTTGTCCATAAGTGTTTTTTAATTTAAGGTCATGTTTTGCATTTAATATAAGCTTTACATAGATAAATTGCAACTGCATTATGTGATCCCCATATGTATAATTTATACCTCTTTTAGAGAATTAGACACTTGATTTATCTAAAGGTAAATAATAGTTCTGTTTTTAGATTTTTAAGGCATCTTTATGTAAAAGACACTTCCTTTAAAAAAAGATTTTGACTAAATGCGCACAAATTTGTCATTATCAAACCTGTAGTGTGTTTTTTCTATGAATGTTATCATTTGATTCATTTCAAAAAGAAAATATGAAGTCCTTTTTAATAATCTCTTAACTATAAGAGGAGTGTGATCATAATTATAATAAATGCATAGGGTCTAATTAGATAATTATATGTAATAGTGACATTATTATATAAATATTGTATGTTAAGTCAATTTAATTCATAATTATACGGGACATCAAACAAATTCATATATATATATATATATATATATATATATATATATATATATATATATATATATATATATATATATATATATATAAGTTCGATTACTATTAATGGGTGGCTTTGCGATTTTTTATGGGCGCAGGCATCCCAGGTAATTCAGTCTTATAGAGATATGTCAATTAGCGGCACACTTACTATAAACCTATTATTTTCGTTAAATCCTATAACAACTCTTATCTTAGTGACTCTTCTCAAAACCCACCATTTCTTTGTTTATTTTATTTACTATGGTTTTTGGCATACCTAGTATCAATAGAAGTTATCCTCAAGGATTAGGGCCACTTTTTACAGGTAAGTGGAATCTTTATGCTCAAAACTCTGATTCTAGTAATAATTTATTTAGTACTTCGCAAGGCGTGGGAACTGCCATTCTAACACTTCTCGGGCTTCGTGATTTCTTATGGGCGCATGCATCCCAGGTAATTCAGTCTTATGGTTCCTCATTATCTGCATATGGTATGGAATTGGTCTAATTCAGAACCGTTCGATAGATTTTAATCTTCTATATCTTAGGGGAAGATTGAATAAAAACAATTTTAAACTTAGTTTTACGTTATTTTGAACTAAGAATATCTCTCTTATTTCCCCCTTTTTATTTTGTTTGAAAAAACATAATATGACCCTGAAAGACGACATAGTCCAATTCCTTTCCAGTGCCAGCATTCCAGTGTACGCATATCTAGGCGCAGTTCTAGTAGATGACCTTGTTGATCCGGGACCAGAGCCTGTTGACTAAGTAGCAGATAGACCCTCAGAGGGGGAGGTTACTAAAGAGGTAGCGAGACTGACCGCAATTGCAATTTACTTGCTTACTTGTTAGAGTCAGGAGGCCCCAGACCATACTAGTGCACGCCGAGCCCATGCAAAGGGTTTGGTTAAGATATGCCAGATTCCACCAAGTATACAAATGGAACCTAACCATACATGTCCCCCAATTATATATTCCAAATCGTCCAATCCAGTTCCAACAATGCACTTTTCGGACCGGGAAAGAGGAACTGCTTGATGTTGCATATTAGAACTCATTAAAGCTCTATTCGCATCATTATGCTCGATAAAAGGAATGAGGGAAGCTCCAATAGAAAAATATTGGAACGGGGCCTCTCTCTGGGGTTCCTATTTTGTGCGTTGGAAGTTACGGCCTTCAATTTCTCTCTCTCTCTCTCTCTCTCTCTCTCTCTCTCTCTCTCTCTCTCTCTCTCTATATATATATATATATATATATATATATATATATATATATATATATATATATATATATATATATATATATATATATATATATATATATATATATATATATATATATATATATATATATATGAGTGAGGATTCACTTACTTTAAAACTAAGTTTTTATATATGTTATTCCACGATCATAGCCTTTAAATTAGATCTAATTGAATGTTTATAAGTAAAAATGTTAATTTAATATGTAAATTAGATTCAATTTAAAGGCTATGATGTGGAGTAAGTTAAAAAAACTTACTCTTTGAGTAAGTTGATCCTCTCTCTCTCTCACGTTCTCCTCACCCGAGGACACGTCACCAACTGAACCCGCACACCTCGTAGAACCGTTTTGCCCTTCGTAACGGGAAAGTTCGTCCACTATCCGTAGAGTGCAGAGCGGTTGACCCAGGATGATGAGCACGAGTTGCTCATTACTACTTTCACATAGGAATCTTGACAGTCATCCATTGTGGGTTTGAACACTCAGCCCATAACAAAGACCATTGGCCAAACGCTGTAGGCTCACTATAAAAACCCTCCTCTGCAAGAGGGTCAGATATTATATTCTTTAGCCCTTTCTTACTTACCTATTCACCTGAACTGACTTTAGCATTGGAGTGTCTACATGTACAAACCCCCCTTCTTTCGTCGATCATTCAAGACTACGGGCGTGTTGCTGACAACTCACATATTCTGATCAACTGGTCGGATCAATAATTCTAGTTAAAAACAGAAGTATTCGGGAACAACAACTTAACCTTAACCAAAATCAAAAGAGGAATTCAAGCAGAAAATCAAGAAAACACCCTAACCACCTTACAAGAAAAACATAAGTCGACCCAAAACATTGTCAAGACTATTCGAATCTCCTGACTCGCTGACCTCTAGAGAGAGCAAGTTAGAAGAAGGTAGGCATCTCCAACTATACAAAATAAAAAGGAGGGCAAATGGCCACTCAGCAAACCTTTAAATGTCTAACCACTTGAGTTGGTTCTGCTTCTAGTAAACTAGAGAAATGAAGAAACCTGAAGCATGGATCTGAATCCACTTCCACATCAAGCTAATTATAGTAGATATCCAATGAATAACCGTCAAGTTTTCCCTGCAAAAAAAAAAATTCCGCAATTTCCAAATAGTCCATACCACAAAATTCCATATTTAAATTAGGCTTAAAGACGCTTATTTCCCACACCCAAAACCCTGGACAACTCAAAAACTCTTAAGATCGAGTAAGGAAAGCCCCTAGTCGCCTTACCCATTGAAAAATTTATACCAAATGGTAAAAGTTACCTCACACAAAACAAAGAGATGATATGTCATCTCCACATGCCCAACACACACAACACACACCCCAACACTAAGATCTGATACTATTTTATACCTAAGAAGATTCTTCCTAGTCGAAACTTTACTTTTTATTTAGCTACAAAGAGAACACCACAAATTTAGATGGCGCACAACTCTTCTAAACCCTAAACAATTCCTTCACCATCCTTTCCAACCTATCTTCCCTGACCCTTGCCAGAGCCATCAGACTTCCATAAGTCGAACCAACTGAAAACCCATTAGTCAGGTCCAATTTCTAAACCCAAGAATCCAACCCCTCACATATAACTATACATATGATAAACGCAAGAAAAGCCTCAAATAGATCTTTCTCCTAGACTCGAAAAGACTGTCTCCATGTTAATCTCCAAACCCAAACATCACCTTCCCAAGCACCCAAGGAATCCACCAACAAATACTTCTACTCCGAGTCAGGAAGAGCCTCTCAGAAGAAACACACAAAGGACTAGTACCAGCCCAGACATCATGATAGGACCTAGTCTTTAGACCATCCCCGACCTTCCTAACATTGGAGGTGGCAAACTAGTCAGACACCTGATCCGATAGAGACCTAAGAAGAGAAACACATCCCTTCCACACAAAAAAAGAATTGCCTTTGTCTTTATATAAGACATAAAGAACATTGTGATTGAATTCAAAACTGAGTTCAACAAAACCACCCTACCACCTAAGTTAATAAATGTTTTCCTCCAAGAAGCTAGCCTTTTAGTGATCAGACTAACCAAAGGGTCCAAAGTCTTTTTCTTTTTCATATTCACTCACTGCGAGCTCAATATACTTAAAAGGAAGGGAACCCAACTTACATTGTAAAAATTCATCTATCACGCTCATGAAAGGCTTACCCACATTCGCACAAAACAAAAAACTATTGTAAAAGTTCACTTTGAGATCCAACAGAAGTTCAAAACTTCTAAGGACCACCTTAGTAGTCAAAAGATTCTCAACATATGGCACCCCCACCAGCATTGTGGCATCAACGTACTAGAGATGAGAAACCTCAAGCTCATACGCCCCCACCTCAAAACCTTCAAATGCATCTACTTGTTAGACGATGACGCAAATCTAGAAGGGGGATTAAATAGATCACTTGTTAAAAATAGAGTCGGCGCTACCAATATTTGATTTTAAAATGTTTTTAGGCGGAAGCCGCCGAGGAACTATACGAAAGTGAAGTGTTTAAGTGTTCAATTACAATCAAGGATTGTAATAGGCTTCAAAAATGGTTCAGCACTACTCACATCAGAATTTTGATTAACTCAATTATTTGCACACAAACTCAGAAATTAAGCAATTGAAAAGTAAAGAGAGAACACCAATTTGTTGAGGCAATTCCTCTGTCGTCCTCGCTCGGGGTACGTCTGCTCTCAATTTTAAAAATATAATTGATACTTGTGTATCAATATATATATACATATATATATATATATATATATATATATATATATATATATATATATATATATATATATATATATATATATATATATATATATATATATATATATATATATATATATATATATATATATATATATATATATATATATATATATATATATATATATATATATATATATATATATAACCTGTTGGTAAATGTTTACAAGAGAAGTAATAGAAATCAAACGATCAAACACAATTGTTGATGCAAAGCATATTCCTTCTCTTCCCTTGATTCAAGCTGAATCAAGTCCTTCGAATGCGACGAATAAACCTCTGATTATGGCACACCCTTTGAATAACCTCATAGTCTTCAAATTTTGCCCGACTGATTTCAATCACCAACGCTTCGAACCCGAATCTTCCTCTCACAATCCTCCGGTTACCGATACTAAACCGACAAAACAACCTGTTCTTCGATTACCTTCGTTCGGCTGAATCTGTGATGGACCATTTCGTGCAAAACCCCCTCAAAATCCAAGATTCTTGGAGGACAAAACCCTAATGGTTTTATTCAAGAAAAACCTACTGATTTCTCAACCCAAACCCGATTACACCAATCCTATGTTTGGACGTTATCACCTCTAACAAGCAGAATGCACAATAAAAATGATTATGTGTAGTTGTTGAGAAAATGCAAGGAAGAGGATGAAGATGATGAGAATAATCAGTATCTATTTTCACTTTTCTTGTTTTTTTTTTAAGAAAGAGCAAAACTACTATATATGCAAGTCAAAAACAATTAACCAACATAACAACCACAAAGACAGTTTCACATAACAGAATTTTAACTGAAAACGCGCGAGCGGTCGACCTATGCAGAAATGAGGGTCGACCTGAGCTTACCCGAAATTCAGATTATGCAGAAAACAGAACTTTGTATCGACCGGAGCAGGTCATGCGTCGATGCAAAGCATGCAGAATTAGACAAATAGAAATGCACACAGTATGGGTCGACGCGAGCACTCCTGAGAGTAGACCATTCAAAATTCTTTCTGTATGAGTCGACCGAAACAAGTTTGAGTCGACTCAAAGACCTAAAATATGCAAAAAATGCATATTTTCATGTATCATGCAACTTTTGAGGTATTCTGTCACATATTAAGCTAGACAAACTTGACCAAACCTATATGAAGCATATATTGAACAATTTCTATATGTATCAAACAATGTTTCTGACCAATGTTTGACTTATGAGGGATAGGGTATGCATATGTGACATAATGATACTGTCCAAAGTATATTTTTCTACCTATCTAAGTTTTGACATCATTAAAACAAGTGTAGCTACCTATGAGGATTGCCCTCACATACTCCCCCTTTTTTATGATGGCAAAATGGTAGAAACTTGGTGTGCGATGTATTGTATCATCCTCCCCCTTACTCGATGCCTTTGTCTTTACACAACCTGCATGTTTAATAAGTCATACAAGTGATGTTTCTGCTTGATATTCTTCTCCCCTTTGATAACATCAAAAAGAAAGAAGATAGATGTCAATGTATTGCATATAATAAGAGAGATAAGAAAATTCCAGCCATTTGCAACAGGTTACACATTCACATATAATGCAATTAATGAAAGCATATAAATGGATAAATAGAACAACACTTAAGAGAACAACAATAATCACTATTTTATAACCAACAATAAGCATGTCTTCAAAAGCAAGTAAGTACATGAAACATTCTACAATAAACGTTAATGAATGATGAAATAAGGTGCATAATGAAATATTCAAGACATCCTCAGGGTCTCCTCCCCTTAAAGTGACGACCTCTTCCTCGAAAGGGATATTCTGGAAGTGGAGGCAGTTGCGTATCATCCCTTTCTGTGTACTCCAATACCGCTCAATTTAGTGTGTTGAAGATGTTGTTAAGGGCCCGATGTTGACCTGCTGCAGTTTCAACTATCCCATTTATCCTCTCCATCACAGCTGATGTAAAGGCATTAAAGTTTTCCGTGTGAGCTTGAAATTGGTTCTGCAATTGCGAGAACCTCTCATCCTGAGCAGTCATGAAGGTATGTTGCTCAAGCTGCATGGTCCTCATCATATCGAGGAGTTCATCGGTATTTTGTTAGGGATGCGGAGGAGATGGAGGCACATATCAATCATTTCGATCATCAGTCTCCATAGGATATCCACCTACTTCTTCTTCTTCCTCTATTTGTTCATCACTTTCATTTGATTCTTCCAACCGAGAGGTAGTAGCCTTAACAATGAATGGATAACGAATTTCTATTGGATCCCATATATAGCCCATCATAGTAAGAGTCTTTTGACATAAATCTTGATCAGAGGTCAAGGATGTGTAGGGGATACCTTGAACAATGATGTTAGCATTGTTGAGAATTGATTGGATAAAGGACCCGTATGACAGAGTTGTTCCTCTACCGGAATCCTTTAGCCAATAAATTTGACTGGCAATGTAATGAGGCCAACTAATCTTGATCTTTTTCTTAAGTATGTAAACCAAGTGTACCTCGGCTTGATCCACTCGTGAGTAGCCACCTTTCTTTGGACACAGAATGTGCGATACAATCCATTGTAGTATTCTATCAACCGGTTTCAGTTTGCCCGTTATGACCGTTTTTGGAAAGAGGCCGCTTACTACAATGTCGTCACCATGTGGTTTCTTTAGCATGGAGTTTAAGGCTTCTTTGAAATCATAACCTACCACAGTACGAGCATCCGTGGCCTTAATAATTGGCTTAGCGGTACAGGTGACATGTCAAACAAGTTTTTCCATACCAAGCCATTTACACAAACCTTGGTATTTCCCAGCTTTGTAGTAAACTTAAACCATTGAAATTTACCCTGAATACTTGTGTAGAAGACCCTCACTAGGTCTTCGTTGTATTTGATGTCACACTCCAAAAAATTGTTAAAATATTGAGCATCCAAAAGATTAATTACCTCTAGAATATGCATTCGCTCAACAACCTTTCTATAGTAAGCATGTTGCTTAACTATAGATCGGTTGCTAAAGTTCTTCTCATAAATTTCTGAAAATTTAGGAGGTAACAAAGAGACAGCAGTTACCAGTAAAGTTGCTCTTGATGGATCGGCTTGAGTAGATGGTGCTCTAGTGGTTCTCTTTCCAGTGGTTCTTCTTGTAGACATTTTGATTTCTTGTGTGGAGATGAAGAATTTGTAGATGCAGAATTTTACTCTTGAAGATGGAGAGAGGAAAGTAGATTTTGAATAGAGCGTTGGAAAGAGGAGAGGAAGAGAGATAGCCTTGAATAGGTGCAATGCTCAATGCAAATGCTAATGATGATAAGTTTGAATAGACAACATGATTTTAATGCATTAAAGATGATAGAATATGAATAATTCATCAACAGTTTATCAGAATTCTCGCGCGATGCATCGACTGGAAGAGGTCATGCATCGACGCACTCTGTGTTAAAACATATACTTAGAAATTCTTAGGGTATGCGTCGACCTGAGCATACCCGCTTTACAGACATGAAAAATTCTAGTTTTGTGAGTCGACCGGAACCCTGTGTATATCGACTCATACTGGCAAAAATAGCAAAATTCATCAAATTTTGTTTAACAAGCATCCAAAGAGACATAAATAAACAGCCTATCCATATTTCAAACATACAAGGGGATGAAATAAGCGTAATCATGGAATAAACATCAACAATAACACACTATTTGATACATTACTTTATATGAACGAGGGAAGTACGAGAGTTTCTAAATAAGGAAAGATAGTACCTCAACTCCAATTGTTAGTTAATGCCCTCACATATGGCTCTAAACTTCTTCATTTGTTAGATAAAAGATGAACAAAGCACATAGAGAGATAGATATAAAGCATGCGAAATTTATTTCCTAAACACGACCGAGATGTCGAGAACACCGAGTTCCCTACTGATGTGAAAGAAAGGCTTTGTAGCGAGTGGTTTTGTAAAGATATCCGCAAGTTGATTTTTAGTATCAACATGCTCAAATACCACGTCACCCTTCTCCACATGATCCCTAAGGAAGTGGTGGTGTATTTCGATATGCTTGGTGCGTGAATGTAGCACGGGATTCTTGGTTAGGTTAATAGCACTAGTGTTATCACAAAAAATCAGAACACGATCAAGTTTTAGGTTGAAGTCAAGCAATTGTTTCTTAAGCCATAAGACTTGAGCGCAAAAACTACCGGCCGCAACGTATTCTGCTTCGGTTGTTGACAAAGCAACGGAAACCTGCTTTTTGCTATGCCAACTCACCAAAAAATTTAAAAACAGATGACACGTGTCACTCGTGCTTTTCCTATCTGATTTACAACCAGCAAAATTAGAATCAGAAAAGCCAACCAATGAGCAATCATTTCCCTTAGAATACCAAAGCCCATACTTTGGAGTACTAGAGAGGTATCTAAGTATGTGCTTTATTGCTTTTAAGTGAGATTCTTTAGGAGATGATTGATACCTCGCACACATACAGACACTAAACATAATGTCGGGTCTAGAAGCAGTAAGATAGAGGAGAGATCTAATCATACCTCGATACTTTTTCACCTCTACATCCTTACCATTTTCGTCTCAACTAAGATTTGCACACGTAGGCATTGGAGTGTCGATAGCCTTGGACTTTGCCATGTCAAAATGCTTGGTAAGCTCAAGGCAGTATTTTGTCTGGCTCACAAAAGTACCTTCATGCAGTTGTTTGATTTGCAATCCGAGTAAATAGTTGAGCTCCCCCATCATGCTCATCTCGAATTTTCCCAGCATTAATGTAGAAACTCCTTTACCAGATTCATCTTAGTTGATCCAAAAATGATATCATCAACATATATTTGTACCAAAATTAAGTGTTTTCCTTGACATTTAATGAAAAGGGTTGTGTCAACCTTTCCTCTTTAGTACCCTTTATCAAGAAGAAACTTGCTTAGACGGTCATACCAAGCCCTAGGGGCTTGCTTGAGTCCATACAAAACAGGTTTTAATTTGTACACATGATCAGGATACTCATGGGATTCAAACCCTGGAGGTTGGGCAACATAAACCTCTTCATTTATATAACCATTAAGGAGCGCACTTTTTACATCCATTTGAAATAGTTTAAAATCTTTCACACAAGCGAAGGCAAGTAGAAGGCGTATAGCCTCGAACCGGGCAACCGACGCATAAGTTTCCTCATAGTCGATTCCTTCCTCTTGGTTATACCCCTGCGCGACCAAACACGCCTTATTTCGAGTTATTACTCCGTTCTCGTCTATTTTATTCCTAAACACCCATCGGGTGCCAATTACTCGATGGTCTCGCGGAGGAGGGACAAGGTCCCAAAACTCATTTCTTTTAAACTGATTGAGTTCCTCTTGCATTGATAGGAACCAATGTTCATCGAGTAATGCCTCTTTTAGGGTTTTAAGTTCTACTTGAGAAACGAAAGCAAAGTGATAACAGAAATTACTTAACTTTGATCGAGTTGTTACTCCCTTTGAGATATCACCAAGAATATTGTCGATGGGATGGTCTTTAGAAGACTTCTGTTGCACCCCAAATTTGTCCTACCTTTACATAGTTTCTAGTGTCACTTTATTTCGAATGAATAAAATGGCACAATTGGCAAGAGACTGTGTGTAAGGAGTTGTGAGTGTGAGAGGTTGAGAGTTCGAATCCCACCTTTTTCATTTTTTATTTTGTTTCTTTTATTTTTATTCTAACCTTTCTATTTTCATAAAAAAATAACAAAATATTTTTTTTATTATTTAATTATTATTTTCGTATTTTATTTAAATTATTTTAAAAAAAATATATTATTTTTTCACTTTTTTCTTCATATTATTCATAAAAACATCCAAAAATCATAAAATTAAAAATATTAGAAAAGATTTTATTCTTTTTATAATATTTTTAATGTTTAGTAAATAAATAGGGTTTTAAGTTTGTTTTAATTTGTTTTAGTTTTGACTAATTCTTTAAGTTGGGCTTTAAAGTGGGCATTAGGTTAGAGTTAACCCTAATTTGTCACCTATATAAACATGAGTTGCATTTGAGAAAAGGGGGAGAAGAAGACAAAATAAAAAACGGCGGCCGTTCTCACAACTTATTAGAAGAAAGGAGGAACCCACGAACTCAGAAGGAGAAGAAAGGGACGGTTCTTCGAAGAAGAAGACGGAGCTTCCTTCGTTAATCATCATCATCACGACTCAGAGAAGCTCAAGCTCTCATCATTGTCCTCCTTTCGAAACTGCTTCAAATCCCATCTCCAGAATCTGTCGCCATTACCGTAAGTTTTTCCTAACTTTTTAGATTTAGTTAATATTAAAATGAATTTTCTTAATTAAAACTCCTCTTGAACCAAATTTTTTTTTAGAGGTTAGTGCATTATTTTTAATTAAACCATTTTTAAAAAAAAGAAATACAACAAAAGAAACATAAAGCTAACATTAAGACCTTTTATTCAAACATTAAAGCTTTTTTTGAACAAGATTTAAAACTCTTTTATTAAAGTTAAAACCTCTTTTAAAGTTTTTTTTCTTCCAAAATTAAAATCTTTTCTTAAAACTAAAACTTTTTTTCCAAATTTAAACCACCTTTTTAAAATTTAAATCTAAGTTTGTAAATTAAAACCATTATTTAGTTAAAGTTACTACAAACCTTTTTAAAAATCTATATATATCTATATAAAACTTATAATTAAAAACCATTTTTTATAACTTATAATTAGTTTATTTTTTTTAATAACTTGAAATTATATTTTTTCTGATGACTAATAATTAAAAACATTTTAATAGCTTATAGTTAGTATTTCCTTTTTTTTCTTATAATTTATAGTTAGTAACAGTTTTTTATGATTTATAGTTAATTTAGTTTTTAATAAATTGTAATTAAAAAAAACATTTAGATTTCTAATTTATGATGTTCCTAACATTTTTTTTCTCAGTTGTATAGTTTATTGATCCTTTATTTTTTGCACTCCAATTTATAGTTGTAATTTACGCGAGGCAATCGTCGCTCTTATTTCATTATTATTCTTGCATTTTCCATGGATGTAATTTACGCGAGGCAATGGTCGCGGTTTATTTTTTATTTCGCATTTTTTGGAGATTTGTAATTTACGCGAGTGATCGTCGCGACGCTTTTTCCGCTTTCTTTACTTTCTACACTTTAATTTCCGCCATATAATAATTTTCCATGTTTTGCATGATTTACCGTTATGTTCATCTCCGAAGGAATTAGGTCTAGCCGTTTGACCGCCAAGTCAATAACCCTAACATTTGATCATTTCCAAACCCTAATAGTCTAGGTGTCCCGCCGTAGACGAAAATGCCCTTTACCCTAGCTTTAGGTCAAAGGGTCGCCGTACTCTGTTTTAGGGTTTCCCGCCGTGGAACATTTAGTCAACCCTAATTTAACCATAATTTCATTTAACAAATTCAACGTAGAAATAGGAGTTTTAAGACTCCACGTAAGTGTGTCCTTAAGATACGTTTATTCCCCCATTGAAACCTTGACCACAGTCAATAAGTTTCTAACCTCCCTTTCGAGGAGAACTACAATTACTCTGATTCCATTTCCGTCAGGATATGTAGGCACAAGATGCGACGTCTTGTCGAGTAAACTTAGGACTAACCCTTAGGTCTTTAGGTCACTCTATCCCTTAGCTCAATATATATTAAAGCAGATAATAAAATATAAAAAAAGCATACAATAAACAAAAGGTTCCTGTAGAGTACTACAGAAGTTTAGGGTGCTAGTACCTTCCCTGAGCTTAACCAACCCCTTACCTAGATCTCTCCCCACATTGTCTTTACGATGCAAAATTAGGTTTTCCTCTTTTGACATTTTCCTTCGGATAAATCAAAGAGCGATTGTGAACTAAAGATGCGATTCAAATTAATTAATAACTTGATATCATATTCTAACCGCAACAGAAAATGGCGACTTCACTGGGGACCCTCCTAATTTTTAAGGGTTGCCCCTATTTTGTTTATTGTATGATATTTCTATTATCTGTATATATTTTACCTTGCTTGGGGTATCTTTGTTGTGAGATAAGTCCTACACCCGGACTTTAGTGACATTATTCTAGGAAGGTGATATATTCGACGGGGCTTATAGGGAGTGATTCCCGACCAAGCTGACTTGAGAATCACCGCTCAGTTGAGACCCTTTCAAAAATGGTTCGGTTGAACGAGTATTCGTGAAAACTTTTACTATTGTCGATTGGAGTCCGTGATACTGGAGACCATAGTACCTTAACACCACCTCGGTCTTATCTAGGACGTAGTGCAAGGACTATGAGGGAATATTCCCAAAATAGTTGCTACGCGATACTACACTCAAAAGAGGCTCTCTCGAGGATATTATTAACCACCGAGTCAATTGGGAAATTGATAATATCCGAAAGATGGACTGATGACTTTGGGCACCTCTTTAGAACCTTGTTCTGCAGGTACAACTACCCCATAGTACATACCTTTTGGGAAGGGTAGACCTTAACTCCATTCATTGTTCCTATAACCTAGGACTTTGTTGTTTGTGTATATTTGTGCATGGCATTCATAAAACATCATTCCTAGTTTCAAGGAATTCAACAGTCCTTTGCAAATTCAAAAGTCCTACATTTCAAAGTTTAAAACCGTTTCCAACTTTCCTAAAAAAAGAAATGTTTGCAATCGACCGTTGAAGTTCTTGAAACTATTGCGTGCATTAGCATCATGTCTTGCATGACATCTTTCCCCGAGTTTATCATGTCCAATTGTCTTTATCTTCCAGTGTTCCGTTGAGTCGTCAAACTGATTCCTCGACACAGATATCAGACAAGAGCTAACTATAGACGCCAAATGTCAGAACAAGAGGAACATAATGCGGAGGTCCAAATGGAGATTGATGAGTTGAAAGCATGCATGACCAAGCTTACCGAGATGCTTCAAGTGTTGATTGCCAGAGGAGAGCCACCTCAGAGGACTGTCATTCAGGAAGTTTCAAGTGATGATCCACCACTTGTTCCAGCGCCACCCTCTACTTGGCCGGAGTTTGGTTTACCTCATAACTACTCTCCACCTGTTGCATCTGCTGCTATGATTGGTCAGGCTGTCAGACCGGTTTTTCAAGCTCCCGTCCTTACAGAGGCCCAACCTGTGGTCCACACGGTACAATGTTTCCGGTGTTCAAGAAGATTTTGTTGAGCCTGAGATCACCCGTGAACAGTTTCAGATCAAAAACAAGAGATTCCAAGCTGTCGAAGGTACTGATTTCTTCAATGTTGATGCCGATAATATGTGCCTAGTTTCTGGTCTTGTTTTTCCTGCCAAGTTCAAGACTCCTGAGTTCGTGAAGTATCAAGGTCATTCATGTCCAAGAGCCCATCTAGTCATGTACTTCCAAAAGATGGCAGCTTACACCAACAATCAGAAGTTGCTCATCCATTGCTTTCAGGATAGTTTGAGTGGTGCTTCTCTTAAATGGTATATGAACTTAGAGCATAACAGTGTCCACTGCTTCCAGGATCTTGCCAACGCTTTTATGAAGCAATACAAGTACAAATTGGACATGGCTCCCGATCGTCGTCAACTTCAGAGCATGTCTCAGAAGGAAAGAGAGTCGTTCAAGGAGTATGCTCAGCGTTGGAGGAAGTTAGATTCCCAAGTCGAACCCCTTATAGCAGAGAAGGAACTGACAGGAATATTCATGGATACTTTGTCTCCTTTCTATTGGGAAAAGATGATTGGGAGTGTCTCTTCAAGCTTTGCAGATTTAGTAACTATTGGCCAAAGGTTAGAAGAAGGGTTGAAAAATGGTAAGGTATCCAAAGCTGCCGAATCTTCTAATGGGGAAAAGAAATCCTATGGGAATTTCCATAAGAGGAAGGACGAGCAGACCAATGTTGTCATGACTGAATTAAGAAAGCCTCGCCAGGGATCTCAACCTGTTATTACTCCGCAGCCAGCTCAGAATCCTTAACGTCCAGTTATTAGACAAGACCAGTCTCGAAATAGGAATCAATTTGATCCTATTCCCATGACTTACACAGAACTTTATCCTTACCTGGTTCAACGAGGGCTGATCACTACAAGGGTTTTACCACCTCCTCTTAATCCTCCTCCAGTTGGATTTAGGGCTGATTTCCAGTGCGCTTTTCATGAGGGTGTTTTAGGCCACGACTTGGAGCATTGTTTTGCACTGAAAGCTAGAGTGCACGAATTGATCAGAGAAGGAATACTTGATTTTGCAGATAATCCTACAAATATCTAGAAGAATCCTTTGCCAGTGCATTAAAAGTGAAGCTTCCCAGTGGATTGTTTGTGTTTCAGACAGGACGGCTCATGGATTTAGTCATTAGACCTTTGTTTCTCGTTGTTTGTACTTTCCTTATTGTTACATTAACTGTTTGCTTTCGAATTATGTTTGTACTTTTACATTAATGAACTGAGCATTGAAACTTTTGATTTAATTTATTTTATCTATTATTTGCATCTTTACACTTTATCTTTCAAATGTTTACTTCTTGTCCAAATTCTTGATATGCAAAGATTGGAGGGAGGATGACGAAAATGTTATATCCATAACTACTGTCAGTATGCTTTCAATCAAACTTTGTTGACGATGTAAGGCATTGTTTCAACTCCCAAACACTGGAGAAATAAGGAAGTTATCCCCTTGTCACCCCCTTCGAGCCTAGAAGTTGGAGTTTCTTTCTTTACAAAAAACCCGCAATTTTAACCTTGGGGCATGGGTAGTTCTCATTTAACTTGGTTGTGTGTTCATACAATACACCTTTCATACAAAGGTCGCGCTCACAATTTTCCTTCTCACACAGCAAGTAAGTGTTGAAGATGTTTTTCAATCAGAAGTCGATGATGGTTCACCGTGATCATTAAGCTAGGCAGTCACTTCCTTTCAAAAAAAAATCAAAAGAAAAGCCCGATAAGTCAAAACCTATGAAGGATACTTATGCAAAATTGGGGCATCCCGTTGACTATAATATTCGTAAGAAACAGTTCAGGCAAAAGTTAAGGATAATAAAAAGAGGAGATCTTTAAATCCTTATCATGAAAATCCTCAATGTCAAAACAACCAAATGCTATAGGGAAGTGGTGGTTGCCTTTTCATAGGTCCCTTGACTTTTGAACCATCCCTGCTACCATCAGTGCAATTCCTAACCTATAGGAACCTGAATGCATAATATGAGTTAACTGAGCGTAGACTGAAGATTATCATGTAGATTGGGTGGGAACAAACAAATTATGAGCCTTTCTCCTTTGTTTCATAAACCGTGAACCAGACCATGTTACAACCCTCAAAAGACCTAATTGAAACAAGGATATCTTGAAAGCATGCTACAGCAAGGTTGCGTAAGCTGACTCCTAAAGATCTTTGTGAATCATTTATTTTGGCCGTATACCTGTATTAAACTTTGAGCGTCCTGGACCGCCGCGTTCTAACCGATGACTCATTTATTTTTCATCTTTCAAAAATAATTTTGATTTCAAAAGTTGCACGAACTTTGCATTACCATGTTTGTATGAATATTTTTGTTTGCAAATTGGCTTTCCTCTAAGGAATTTTCAAACAATCGAGAAACTTGGTCAAGTGATCCTATCAGGGGCAAAGTCTTCTCAGATCTGATTTATCCATGAGATTTTCAAGACTCAGACTGGGGCAACCTTCCGAGGGTACAGTAAAACAGTCATTTTCAGAATTAGACAAGCTGAAGCAATTATCAATTCATCTGTAATGGACAATTTAATCTGGGGCAGTTTACTTGAAAGATCTCCAAGCGACTTTCCATCCTTCCTACGAGGACCATCAACCTGATTACAATTTAGCAAGTGTCAGTGATCTCCGGGTTGAGGAATCAGCTTTCCAGTCTTGTCATCTTACCAGAAGAGTCGAGCCTTGTCGTCGACATCTGCATTTGCATTTGATCATATCTCATAACATAATTCATATACATATACATATCATACATATGCATAGCATGAGTGTTTCATCCTCATTTGCATTTCTCTCGAGGTCGTGTTTTATCCAGGTCTTACCTTGTGGTCGAAGTCCAACTTACTTGGCACCTACCAAACAACTTTGTGTCGTGTTTATCTGATGTTCTTCTAGATATTACGTTTTTCTTATCCGATGGTTTTCCGGATATGCCTGTTCCTTTTACGTCCAATACTATTCTCATATATTGTGTTTATACCTTTCATTCAAAGCTATTATTGGATGTCTGGTACCCTGATTTTAATGTCTCTTTCTGATGGTTTTCCAGATTGAGTCTCGTTGTTCTGATGTTCTTTCAGAACTTCGTTGTTACGTATCTGATGATTTTCCAGATATTTTCCCTTGATTCTGATGGTTTTCCAGAATCTATCCGATGGTTTTCCGGATATGTTTCTCCTTCTGATGGTTTTCCAGATTGAGTATCTTTTATCTGATGGTTTCCCAGATATTTTCCTTCGATTCTGATGGTTTTTCAGGATCTATCCGATGGTTTTCCGGATCTGTTTCTCTTTTTGACGGTTTTCCAGATTGAGTATCTCTTACCTGATGGCTTTCCAAATATTCTTTTACGATTCTGACGGTTTTCCAAAATCTTTCCGATGGTTTTCCAGATAAATTTCTCCTTCTGATGGTTTTTCAGATCGAGTTTTTGTTCTGATGTTCTTCCAGAACTCTATCTGACGATTTTCCAGATACCCCTGTGAGTCTGATGGTTTTCCAGAATCTTATCTGATGGTTTTCCGGATCTGTTCTCCTTCTGATGGTTTTCCAGACTGAGTTTTTGTTCTGACGTTCTTCTAGAACCCCTTTGTTGCTTATCTGATGTTCTTCCAGATAGGTCTTCAAAACTTGCCCCGTACATTTATTGCTTTCCTAAATGTTTCGGATTTACCTTCAGAAACTTGTCTTCATCTCATGCTCCTATAGATGTCGTCCTTTTGTTTCTGGATATAGCCCAGGGTTTATTCGATGTTTTTCCGAGTATCTCTGGTATGTTTTAGAGTTCATTCGATGTTCTTCCTGATGTCCCTGAAATTTGTTTCTTTGACCCCGAGGTTATTCGATGGTTTTTCCGAGTATCTCTGGTGTTTGTTTCTCTCTGTATAATTTCCGATGATTCCTGAAGATCCCGCTCAATCTCTTCGTTTAAAGGAATGACCCAAAAATTCAAGCACTTGTCATTTACCTGATCCAACCGCCGTGTGGATCCTGTGTTATCGTTCGTTCTAAAGTGACAATAGTCGCGTTATTCCACCAATGCGTCGTATTCCCCAGTGTAGTTACTCGTCGCGTCTGTCCCCTATGTCGTCGTGTCGTCTGCATCCTTGCATTCATCATTCCATCATACGCGTCATATTAGATTCATGGCATTGTCAGCATTATATTTCGTGTTATTTTGTCCATATCATTGCATATCACTACATCTAGGGGCCAAATTTTCGGTTATCTGTATTTAAATCCCTTTCACCGCGATTTCTCGAGTCTCCGCTACTTAAATCATCCGGTGAAGCTATTTAAATAGGGGCATCTGTTGCACCCCAAATTTGTCCTACCTTTACATAGTTTCTAGTGCCACTTTATTTCGAATGAATAAAATGGCACAATTGGCAAGAGACCGTGTGTAAGGAGTTGTGAGTGTGACAGGTTGAGAGTTTGAATCCCACCTTCTTCATTTTTTGTTTTGTTTCTTTTATTTTTATTCTAACCTTTCTATTTTCATAAAAAAATAACAAAATAGTTTTTTATTATTTAATTATTATTTTCGTATTTTATTTAAATTATTTTTTTAAAAAAATATTATTTTTTCACTTTTTTTTTTCATGTTATTCATAAAAACATCCAAAAATCATAAAATTAAAAATATTAGAAAAGATTTTATTCTTTTTATACCTTTCTTCTCCTTCTGGGTTCGTGGGTTCCTCCTTTCTTCTAATAAGTTGTGAGAACGACCGCTGTTTTTTATTTTGTCTCCTTCTCCCCCTTTTCTCAAATGCAAGTCATGTTTATATAGGTGACAAATTAGGGTTAACTCTAACTAATGTCCACTTTAAAGCCCAACTTAAAGAATTAGTCAAAACTAAAAAAAATTAAAACAAACTTAAAACCCTATTTATTTACTAAACATTAAAAATATTATAAAAAGAATAAAATCTTTTCTAATATTTTTAATTTTATGATTTTTGGATGTTTTTATGAATAACATGAAAAAAAAAGTGAAAAAATAATATTTTTTTAAAAAAATAATTTAAATAAAATACGAAAATTTAATTATTATTTTCGTATTTTATTTAAATTATTTTTAAAAAAAAATATTATTTTTTCACTTTTTTTTTCATGTTATTCATAAAAACATCCAAAAATCATAAAATTAAAAATATTAGAAAAGATTTTATTCTTTTGATAATATTTTTAATGTTTAGTAAATAAATAGGGTTTTCAGTTTGTTTTAATTTTTTTTAGTTTTGACTAATTCTTTAAGTTGGGCTTTAAAGTGGGCATTAGTTAGAGTTAACCCTAATTCGTCACCTATATAAACATGACTTGCATTTGAGAAAAGGGGGAGAAAGAGACAAAATAAAAAACAGCGGTCGTTCTCACAACTTATTAGAAGAAAGGAGGAACCCACGAACCCAGAAGGAGAAGAAAGGGACGGTTCTTCGAAGAAGAAGACGGAGCTTCCTTCGTTAATCATCATCATCACGACTCAGAGAAGCTCAAGCTCTCATCATTGTCCTCCTTCCGGAACTGCTTCAAATCCCATCTCAAGAATCCGTCGCCGTTACCGTAAGTTTTTCCTAACTTTTTAGATTTAGTTAATATTAAAATGAATTTTCTTAATTAAAACTCCTCTTGAACCAAAATTCTTTTTTTAGAGGTTAGTGCATTATTTTTAATTAAACCATTTTTAAAAAAAAAGAAATACAACAAAAGAAACATAAAACTAACATTAAGACCTTTTACTCAACATTAAAGTTTTTTTTGAACAAGATTTAAAACTCTTTTATTAAAGTTAAAACCTCTTTTAAAGTTTTTTTTCTTTCAAAATTAAAATCTTTTCTTAAAACTAAAACTTTTTTTTTCCAAATTTAAACCACCTTTTTAAAATTTAAATCTAAGTTTGTAAATTAAAATCATTATTTAGTTAAAGTTACTACAAACCTTTTTAAAAATCTATATATATCTATATAAAACTTATAACTAAAAACCATTTTTTATAACTTATAATTAGTTTATTTTTTTAATAACTTGAAATTATATTTTTTCTGATGACTAATAATTAAAAACATTTTAATAGCTTATAGTTAGTATTTCCTTTTTTTATAATTTATAGTTAGTAACAGTTTTTTATGATTTATAGTTAATTTAGTTTTTAATAAATTGTAATTAAAAAAAACATTTAGATTTCTAATTTATGACGTTCCTAACATTTTTTTTCTCAGTTGTATAGTTTATTGATCCTTTATTTTTTGCACTCCAATTTATAGTTGTAATTTACGCGAGGCAATCGGCGCTCTTACTTCATTATTATTCTTGCATTTTCCATGGATGTAATTTACGCGAGGTCATGGTCGCGGTTTATTTTTTATTTCGCATTTTTTGGGGATTTGTAATTTACGCGAGTGATCGTCGCGACGCTTTTTCCGCTTTCTTTACTTTCTGCACTTTAATTTCCGCCATATAATAATTTGCCATGTTTTGCATGATTTACCGTTATGTTCATCTCCGAAGGAATTAGGTCTAGCCGTTTGACCGCCGAGTCAATAACCCTAACCTTTGACCATTTCCAAACCCTAATAGTCTAGGTGTCCCGCCGTGGACGAAAATGCTCTTTACCCTAGCTTTAGGTCAAAGGGTCGTCGTACTCTGTTTTAGGGTTTCCCGTCGTGGAACATTTAGTTAACCCTAATTTAACCCTAATTTCATTTAACAAATTTAATGTAGAAATAGGAGTTTTAAGACTCCACGTAAGCGTGTCCTCAAGATACGTTTATTCCCCATTGAAACCTTGACCACAGTCAAGAAGTTTCTAACCTTCCTTTCGAGGGGAACTACAATTACTCTGATTCCATTCCCGTCTGGATATGTAGGCACAAGATGCGATGTCTTGCCGAGTAAACTTAGGACTAACCCTTAGGTCTTTAGGTCACTCTATCCCTTAGCTCAATATATATTAAAGCAGATAATAAAATATAAAAAAAAACATACAATAAACAAAAGGTTCCTGTAGAGTACTACAGAAGTTTAGGGTGCTAGTACCTTCCCTGAGCTTAACCAACCCCTTACCTAGATCTCTCCCCGCATTGTCTTTACGATGCAAAATTAGGTTTTCCTCTTTTGACCTTTTCCTTCAGATAAATCAAAGAGCGGTTGTGAACTAAAGATGCGATTCAAATTAATTAATAATTTGATATCATATTCTAACCGCAACAACTTCCATGCTGGAAGGAGATCATCGGTGTTGGACAGATGAACTTCCTCAATCCCCTCATGGTGGTGATCTTTTTCCTCCTCAACTTTAACTTGGTCAGGTTGATCAATTCCTGTCTCAGCACTTTTGAGTATGTCTTCAGAAGATACACCTGCACCATAAAATGAACTACCTTTTTCGACACTTTTCGGATAAGACTCATCAAATGTGACATGAACAGACACTTCAATTGTAAGTAATCTCGTATTGTATATTATATAGGCTTTACTTGACTGAGAGTATCCGAGATACCTTCATCTGCCTTGGAGTCAAATTTGCCTAGACTCTCTTTTCCATTGTTTAACACGAAACACTTACAACCGAAGACATGAATGTGAGACACATTTGGCTTCTGCCCTTTAAAAGTTCATACGGAGTCTTGTTGAGAATAAGGCATATGAGCACCTTATTTAAAACATAACAAGTCGTACTAATGGTGTCAGCCCAAAAATATTTAGGAAGCCCACTTTCGTTGATCATAGTTCTTCCTAACTCTTCCAAAATTCAATTTTTACATTCCACGACCCTGTTTTGTTAAGAAGTACACGGAGCGAAGAAGTTATGATCAATTCCGTGTCTACCATAGTATTCCTCAAAAAGATAATTTTCGAACTCACCTCCATGATCACTTCTAATTGATATGATGTTTGTGTTTAACTTATTTTAAGAAAGTTTAGCAAAATTTTCAAAGGCGGATGTATCGCTTTTGCTGGCCAAGAAGATAGTCCAGCAAAACCTAGAAAAGTCATCGACTATAACAAAAGCATAATAGTTACCACCTAGACTTTTAATTCTAGATGGATCAAATAGGTCCATATGAAGAAGTTCAAGAGGTCTCGTAGTTGAAACAATGTTTTTAGATTTAAACGAGATCGTTGTTTACTTCCCCATTTGGCACGCATCACATAAGTGATCCTTGGTAAACTTGATTTTGGGTAAGCCAATAACTAGGTCTTTTGAAACTATCTTGTTTAGCAAGTCAAAATTGATATGCGTTAAACGTCTATGCCACAACCATGAGTCCTCACTCATAGTCATGAGACATTTGTCGCTACTCAATGATACTTCACTCAAATCTAGCATATAGACATTATTTACCCTCAAGCCATTAAACACATCCTTATTTTTATCATTGTGTTCAATTAAGCAACAATCTTTTGAAAAAGATACTTTGTATCCCTTGTCGTATAATTGACTAATGCTAATGAGATTGTGTTTAAGGCCCTCGACTAGCAATACATCAGAGATAATAGTAGATGAGGGATTACCTACACTACCTTTTCCAATTATTGCTCCCTTGTTGTTGTCTCCATAGGTTACAAATCCCTTATTCTTTGCCATAAAGTCAATGAAGAGAGATATGTCTCCTATCATATGTCTTGAGCAACCACTGTCGAGAAATCATCTTCTCTAGGTAGTCTCAAGACTATGTACCTATAAAAACAATCAACAAAAATAGGTACCCAAATGTTTATTGGGTCCATGGTTGTGAGTGAAATCTTGGTTGCATTTAGGCAACCATTGATAAACCCCTTTAGTAACTAAAAATCTCCTAAAGCGACATTTAGCAACGGTGTGACCCTTATTGCAACAATACAAGCAAGTAAAGGTAACTCTTGTATCACTTTTTCTATCTTGATTTCTGACCACATATGTATATTTTTTATAAGGATTAACCATATGTTTTCTAAAATATGCTCTAATAATAATGTTGCACCCCCAAAATTTGCTCAATCTTTTATTGCCTAATTTATGTTTCATTGCATTTCATTTGCATAGTTACATCATGTACAAAGTTCAATCATTGGCATATCATAGCATAGCATGCCTCCAACAAGGGATCAAGGGTGTCTATCAAGAGAAGAGCCTAGCAAGAGGTCTTATCCAAGTGTGAAAGTCATCCAAGCCATCAAGAAGGGATTTGAAGTCTTGAGAAGTTTGAGTGCCTACATGTGGGTTTTGCTCCTATCCTGAGGAATATTGAGAATCATCAGTGGGATGAAAAACCTGGGATGTGAATGTCAGGTGTGTATGGATCTCATGGGATGTCTAGAGGGCCTTATTGAAGCTGAGGCAAGTCATTGATTCAAGTATGAGAGCCACAGTTGAGGTGCAGTCAACTAGGGTTTCATCTAGGTCAACCCTAATTCAATTGAGTAGTTGGAGAGCATCAAAGCCTACCTTGAGGTCATGGGATTCATGAATTGTTATTTTGATACATGTGTGGTGTTGTGCCAAGGTTAAGCAAAGAAAGATCAAGAATGTGGGAAGTTGCTAAATTAGGGTTTTGTTGTAAAATCCCCTGTTTAGTGCCTAACTTCAAAGCCACATAAGTCAAAATACAAGTTTCAAATGGAGCTTCTCAATACCTTTAATTTGAGTACTAGAAGTCTTCAAGAAGATTTGTAGAACTCAAGTTATGGTCTTTGCAAATTACAGGTCATCAGAGGACTATGAAATTTATCTATGAAAGTCACTTGACTTCCAAGCAACGTTTTCCCTTCAAGGAGTTTTCAAATGGATTCTTGGCCAACATGAAAGTTGTAGATCTTGATCTTAGCTTTCCATATAGTACTAGAAGTCCTCAAGGGGATGTATAGAACTCAAGTTATGATCTTGGCAATCCAGGGGTATTTTGGGTGTTGGTGATTATAGGTCATTTGTGATCATGGGTCAAAATCTCCAACTTAGGGGCCTCAAATGGAAAATTGTTCAACTATAAAGTTGCTCAAAATAGGGTTTTAACCTTGACCATGCATCAAGGAGGCTTTGAATTGGCTCATAGGAGAAGTTGGTTTGAAATGGCTTTGAAATGAAGAAATTAAAGTCATTTAAAAGGCAAAAATGTGATTTCTTGATTTTATGGCCAAACCAAGCAATGTTATACACCAAATTAATCAGAAAAGACATTTTAAAGATGATGACATTACCACATTTTGGATTTGATGTCATTTGCACATGGTTCCCTTTTGTTACTTAAGATGGAAGTAACATAACCATCACACTCCATAAGATCAAAAACAAGGATAATGCACATCCAATTCATTTCTAAATGTCATAAGGTGAGAATTTTAGGTGAAATTGGAAGCTGAAACAGAGCAAGGCATGACTTTGGCATGTGAGATTTTCAAGGGAGATGAGAAATTGAATTTCTCATTCAGTTAGTTACAGAAGGTTCTGGAAGTTTCTAATCACTTCTATATATGGTATACAACTGATCCAGATCATTTTTTGGGCCAGCATTGGAGAGAATCGAGAGAGAGCATTTGAAAATTTCACCATTGCATCAAGAATCGGTTTTGAGGATTGAGGAGAATTCAGTGCAAATCAGTTGTTTCAGAAGCTTTAGGAGTGATTATTGAATGAATCTGGAGAAGATTGAGGGTTGAATCAAGGAGAATCACCATCTGTTCATCACATTAAACCAGGTTTGCAACTTTCATTTTTTGCTCCAATTGGTAGTGAATTGATTGGCATTTGATGCATGGTTAGGTTAGTGTTGATGTGAGGGTGGATTTCAGTGCAAAAGATTGAGGATTAGAGACATGTTAAGTGTGATGCCATTTTCTGTTGAAGCTTGTAACTCTGAGTTCTTGAAGTTTTGATGGCGTTTGGATGGTTATTTTTGACCAGGGAGAAGTGTAGTTCACAATAGGATCATTAATTTTAGGTTTTGAGGTGATTCAAGATTCGTGATTTTTCTGAAATTGGGATCGTATTTGGAGTTGGAGTGAGAATCAAGAAAAATGGAGGTCGTATTCATGATCAGGGTGAAATTTCAGGTGGAATAGGGTATCTAGTTGGTTTGGTTGATGCGTTTTTGGGATTGCCTCGCCGGAGAAGACGGTGGCGCAAAGCTCAGGCCACCGTCTGGGCTTCTCCCTCCATTTTCAAATATTTTGGGGACGATGACTCCCAACCCTAGGATCTTAGTCTGACCCTTGACCAAAACCAAATCCAAAGGCCACGATTTCGTTTCAAAAGCTGAAGAGAGTTTGAGCATCAAAACGCCCCGTTTCATTTAACCAGAGTGGATGGGCTTAGTGACTTCTTGCTTTCCACACCCCTGGTTTGGGCCCAATGAGGAAATACACTGAGAATCATTGCTATTTGACACAGACATTTTCCATATTCCATTTATTTTCTGTTAGTTGGTTTGGGCTTATGAAATGTTTGATAGGCACACCCCCCCCTTTTGGCCCAGGTTTGGATTTTAACTGAATTAAATTGCTATCTGACACGCAACTTTATTAATTTTCTTTATTTTCTTTTATTTTCATATTTTTCATATAGTTTAGAAATAAATCCATAATAAATAGACAAATTAGTCTTTTTAATCCAGGTTTTTTTCCCTTGGCTCCTTAGAATGTGTAGAATTTAATAGGATTAAAATTTCTTTAATTCATGCATTTTATATTTTATTTTCATTTTTGTATTTTTAATGGTTTTTTATTTTGATATGTTTGGTATGCCATTTTGCTGATTTTATTGTGAATGATTGGTGTTGATTTTTGAGGTGATTTGTTTTGGGCTAGATAGCTTAGATATGCATGTACCCATAGTAATTTTCTCATATTTTTGTGAGAGAATTTTAGGCTAGTTGGAGCATTAAACATTAGGTGGTTTAGAACTAGGGTTTTAAGATGATACCTTTAGGTTTAGGGCATAGTTTTAGGTCCAAATGGATGGATAACTCCCTGATTTTTGTATGAGAGATTCTTAAAAGGTTTAGGAACCCTTAGTAATTGTTTTAGGATTTTACAATCATTTTTGGTATTTTTATTAGATTTAGTTTTAAGACTAACTTCTAGGTGTTTCTGATGAACTAATTTGACTAGTCTGATTCAATAGTTCCCCTTAGATTAGGATGGTGATGCTTTTGAGCTTGGGTGATCATGAAGACCAATTGAAGGTGCTTTGGAGAGCTTAGAGGAGCTTGAAGTTGAAGATTTCTCATCTGTTGGAGTGCTTGTCAGGAGTTTAGGAAAACTAGGGTTTCAGGAAGAGCATTAGAGTAGTTTTGATTATTTCTTCAAACATAGAGTGCATTGTTTGCCTCTATTCTATCCAATGACATAAAGTCCTCCTTGGGAAGCTCCATCTCTCCTTAGGAGGGATGAGTGGTATGCCCAAGTGAGTAGAACTTTGAGGATGCCTGTCTTTCATAATGTTGAGTTCTCAGTGACTTCCCTTGGTTGTCATTGAGCCTCTTAACATTTCACCTTGATCTTGTTGGTTTAATTCTCCCTTGGAGGTGCTTGTTGAAGCTTGGTAAAGAGAAAGTTTGTGCTTGTTGAAGCTTGGTGAGGATGGAGCCAGTAGCTTGTTAAAGCTAGGGTTTTACTGCTTGTTGAAGTTGAAGTCAGGGGCTTGTTGAAGCTGGTTGCTTGTGGAAGTTTACTGGTTTAAGATGGAAGCTTGTTGAAGCTTGGTGCTTGTTGAAGATGAAGGTTGTTACTGTCAATTTTTCTACTATTTAATCAACCTGTTGCTGTCAGAGCTGCTGCTTGTGCTGTTTGCTGTAGGAGTTTGGTGCTGCTGCTTGGGTTGCCTCCTCTGCTTTGGTTTTTGTTATTTTTGTTGGCTTGTGCTGCTTGCCCCCTAGGTTTGAAGTGAATGTTGATTCACTTTGCCTGTTATATTGCTGCATTGCTTGTGTCGTTTTTGTCCGCTTGGACTCTTAATCAAGAAAAACCCTTTCATAAGGTAAAAAAACAATCAGACAAGCTTGTGTCTTCCGTAGCCCGAACTACGTTTGCTCTGATCTTTCATGCTGTATGAAAGTACGTAGGCATAGGATGCCGTATCCTAGCGAGCAACCTTCCCCCCTTAACCCGTAGTTAGGCGAACTACGTTGACTCTGATTTCTCGTTCCAGACGGGAATACGTAGGCATAAAGTGCGATACTTTGCCGAGTCATTTTCTTTTCTTTTTAACCCAGACCTATAGAGTAGATAGAATAACATACCCTTAGATAGAAAACAAGCGTGGATCCCGTCGAGTACGACGGACGTGAGGGGTGCTAATACCTTCCCCTTGCGTAACCGACTCCCAAATCCAGGATTTGGTTGCGATGACCATTCCTTTCCCTCTTTGCGTTAGGTTTACTCTGAGCGTTTCCTTTCCCTTTTGTGGGATAAATAACGCACGGTGGCGACTCTTCTGTCATAGCCGGTGCCGATTTTCGCAGTAGCGACAGCTGGTGGCTCTGCTGGGGAATACAGCGGTTCCTTATGCGAGTCGATCCTAGCGCTTGTTTTCCCGTCTGGGGTTTTGTATGTATTTACCTTTCGGCCTTTACTTTCAGTATTATATTATTGTTGTTGTGCTGGGAAGGGGGTTAGATTGAGAGATAAGCCGGAACTGGGCTTGAGTTTGCACATAGACTTAGAAGTAGAGAGTAGTGGTTAGCCTGCTTGCTTAGCTCGCACCAGCTAGCCGCGAAATCTGTGCTCGGACGAGATTCTCTTTGATGCTTCTTGCCTGGCCCTTAGGGCTCGACAAGTTGTCTGACTCGAGGATTGTCGACTCTAGGGACCTATCATTTGGGATTCAACTAAGTGAGTCCACTTCAAGGGATGATGATGCCACACCTTCTGGGTATCATATCATCGCTCTTGAAAGTCTGTGACATTGAACCCGCATAGGATGTCGTACCTCGTCTGCGAGTTAAGTACATACCTGTGAGGGGTAGGTAGGTCTGTTTGCAGGAAACCTTTGGCCTCAGAGTACCTGGTTTATCTCTGTCAGTGAGATGTGGTTACAGGGTTCATTTGAGTGGTTGGTTTGGTTTGAGATGAAGATTTGATGGTTCTCAGGCTTCAGTATAAAGTAGCACAGTTCATCAGCATTGCACTTGATCTCCTGTTTGCATATGCATGTGCATTTTCATGTTTGCATTTCATTAACGTGTATTTATGTTACAGGTGTGATCATTCCCCTCTGATTCTAGTGTATCTTCTAGCCAGACATGGAGTCCATGAAGAGGACAGTTGCTTACCGGTTGCATTCGCCAGATATCAATGCCTTGCTGGGATTAGTTGCTCTAGCAGATGAGAGAGTGAGGGTTGAGTTCAGAGTATCTTATGGGAGATTGCTTAGTTTGTTGTACAGGCCTTCAGCATTTGAGACGACTGGGGTGTTTACTTTGATGCAGTTTTACGAGCCTTAGCTGAGATGCTTCCTGTTCCCCGACTATATTCTGGCACCCACTTTGGAGGAGTATTCTGCTATGTTGAGAGTTCCTGTGTTAGACCAGATGCCCTTTATACATGTTGATGTTGAGCCTGAGTTGGCTACACTTGCTGAGATTGTCAATTTAGACGCTTCTGAGTTTCTTGGAGGATTGGTCAAGCTGAACGGAGCCTATGGTTTTCACCTGTCTGTCCTGGTTGAGAAGGCTACACAGTGTGCAAAGAGTGGATGTTGGGTTGCCTTCAGTTCCATTCTAGCTGTCTACATCTATGGGACTGTCTTGTTTCCTAATGTGCCAGGTTTTGTTGACTCAGATGCCTTCTTGATTCTTGCCTCGAAGAATCCAGTCCCTACTCTCTTGGGCGATGTTTATCATTTATTCACTATAAGAATGAGAAACGTCGTGGCAAGAATGTTTCCTGCTGTCTTCCTCTTTTGTACAGGTGGTTCCAGGGACATCTTCCGAAGACAGGGCCTTTCGTTGATGCTGTTGATACTTTGGATTGGTCTTCCCGGTTGATGGGGTGGTCTGCTGAGAACATCATTTGGTTTGATCGAAACATGCTTGGCACTGACATTATATATAGTTGCAGTGGCTTTTCGAATGTCCCTTTGATTGGACGGAAATGTTGTATCAACTATAACCCTTCTCTACTGGTGAGACGGTTTGGTTATGCCTTGAGAGATGCTCCTATTGAGGATGAGATACAGGAATCTCTGTATCTCACGGGCTCATTAGACGAGGTTGTTTTGATCAGGTTGAGACACGCATGGGCTAACATCCATAGGAGAGGGAAAGCTTTGCTTGGTAAGAGCAACAGCAAAGCTTATGATCCCTATTTGGCTTGGATCCACGAGAGAGCTAGGATTTCCTTGATGCCATATCCTGTTGTGGAACCTCTGTATCTTCCAGTGATTGAGGCACCTACTTCGGTAGAGATTGAGAAGTATAACAAATTGTTGGCTGAAAATGAAGAATTGAAGAAAGCCAATGATGAGTTAGAGAAAGAGATCTTCCAGTTACGTCATGAGAAGAATGAAGCTACCTTCACTGTGAAGGAACAGATTGAGTTGATTAATAGGTTGGGTTCAGATTTGACTGAAGAGACCGACAAGAGGGAAAAGGTGGGAGTAGCCTTGAACTGTGTTAGCAAGGTGCTTGCCTCCAAGAAGGAACTCTTAAAAAAAGCTTATTCCCGACTCGGCAAGTGGGAAACATTATGGAATACCACGCTTACCAAGCGGAAGGAGCGTGAAGATGAGCTGAAGCTGCAGATTGCCACGCTAGAGGCGCAGATTAGAGCCCAGGATGCAAAAATTGCTGAAGAGACATCACTTAGGAGCGTTGTTGAGCTTAGAGTAAGTGACCTTGGCGAAAAGCTAAGAGGTTGTGAATTGAAGGCCGACTCCAAGAGATGCAGACTCGACGAGTGTTTTGGCGAAGGAACCTGCAAGGACGACGCCAAAAAGTTGAGATCCACTGCTGAGCGACATGCATTACTGATACAAGAGCTAATCTCCAGACTAGGTCATTCAGAGACGTTGAGGATATTGGAAGATGTCAGAGCGCGCCATTTGGCCTGAGTTATCTTTGCCTTGCTTTTTTTATCTGTACTTGTATTTTGACCATCGCCAGGCTTGTTGGCCGAGGTCTCTTCAGTTGTATTCTTGTACTCTGTCTCTTGGCATTTGCTTATGTATGAGGGTTTTTTGATTCCTTGCTTGCTTGATGGGGACTCCATTGTCGTGATGGCCTTCTCTCTGAAACTAGAATCGGGGGGGGGGGGGGGGAATATAACCTGTAGCATATTTATACATTGGCATCTGCATATTCATTTTGCATTGCCAGTTACTTGTTGAATCTGTATCTTATTTCCTGCATCTCACAGGTTTTCCAGGATTGACGACCAGAGAGTCCACCGCTATTCAACCAGAAACATCTACAAGAAGATAATGGATCAAGTCCAAGTTGAGATGCAGGAAATCCGTGAGAAGCTGACTCTGTTCATGCAAGCTATGGAGAGTATGGCCAAGGGCCAGGAGAATCTTCAGACCTTGGTGCAGCCGCTGCTGACGCGGGCGAACGGAAATGGCAACACTGACCATATTTCTGTTGAAACTCCTCGCCGGGGAGGATGAGATACCAGCAGTGGTTACTCCACCTATTGTGACTGTCAACGGAAACACTGGTACTGGTGCGGGTGTTGGCGCTGGTAATGGAAACACTGGAAATGGTGGTGATGGGCATGTTGTTAACAACAAAGGCAACACTGTGGAGGCCGATCAAGGATTCGTTGACAATGTTAGCTTTGGAAACAATGGGTATGGCAATGTCAATCAGGACGGGAACTTCGGGTTCAACAATCAAGGCTTCGGTAATGACGGTTACGGCAATAATCAGGGGTATGGCTACGGTAATGGTGGATTCGGTAATGTGAACGGCGCTGGAGCATTTCCTTTCAACAATGGTTTTGGACATGCTGGGATCAATCAAGGGTTCGGCAACCGAGGACAGGGTCCTGTGTTCAATCAGCAAGGATTTGGCCGTAACATGGGTTACGATGGGTATGGCAATGACTAGAATGTGGATCAACAGGATGACGCTTTTTCAGGAAGAGGTATGGGACCTGAAGGCCCTATTGACCCTGTTCAGAGGATCAGAATGCTAGAAGAGCAGATGAAATGGGTGGTTGATCAGAACTCCGCTGGGGTAGACATGACCACTATGGGGTTGGTACCAGGGCTGAGGGTGCCATTAAAATTCAAGGCACCAACATTCGAAAAATACAAAGGGGATACCTGCCCAAAGGTCCATGTATGTTTTTATTATAGAAGGATGTCTGCATATTCCAATGATGAAAGGATGCCCATGCATTTCTTTCAGGATAGCTTATTGGGACCATCTTTGGAATGGTACATGGGGCTGGAGCCCACTCAGATTAGAAGCTGGAAGCAGTTGGCTGATGCTTTCGTTATGCATTACAAATATAACAGCGATTTGGCGCCAAACAGAGTTCAGTTGCAGAATCTGTCGCAGAAAAGTGGTGAAAGTTTCAAAGAGTACGCGCAGCGGTGGCGCGATATGGCAGCTCGGGTGCACCCTCCTTTGGTTGAAAGGGAGATGAATGACATGTTTGTGGGGACATTTACAAGAATGTACTATGACAAGTTACTCAATGTTTCGATGGGTAGCTTCTCCGATACGATCCTTATGGGAGAAAGGATCGAAAATGGAATTAAAATTGGAAAGATTCAGGCAGGTGAATCTACTTCAGCTGGGGGTGCGAGAAAAGCGTTTGGCGGAAGATGACACGGTGATACAAGCACTGTATTTGATGGCAGAGGCTGGGGCAGAGGTAGAAATCAGTACGTTCAACCTCAACAAATAGCCAGTGTTACTATTACAATTCCTCAACAACAACAACAGCAGCAACCGTCACAGCAGCAGCAAAGGCAGAGTTAGGGTCAGAGAAGGTTTCAGAATGCAAAGTCGAAGAGGGTATTTTACAAGCCTCCGTCGACATATGCAGAGCTTCTTCAGACATTGCTGGGGTTGAATTTGGTTGAGAAAAGAACTTTGGAACCGCCTACAGGATCGGTACTTCCTTATGGGTATGACGCTAATAAGCACTGCGAATTCCATTCCGGGGCGCCCGGACGTGATGTAGAATTTTGTCATGCTTTCAAGCATAAAGTTCAAGACTTGTTGGACAGTAAAGCCATCAACTTTGGCCAAGTGGGGCCCAATATTGTACAACAGCCTATGCCTAATCATGGGGCAAATGCCATCTTAACAGAAGAAAATTTGAACTTGGTGATGGATGTTAACAAACTGAAGACACCATTGAGTGAAATGAAAAGCAGGTTGCTCAGAGGGGGAGTATTCCCTGGTTGCGATGAATACTGTTTAGAGTGTTGGACCTAGCCTGAGGGTTGTACTGATTTAAAATAAGGCATTCAGTCCATGATCGACGAAGGGACCTTGCAATTTGGTCGAACTGCGGTTGAGAAGCCTGTGGAGGCGTTATGTGACGAGCAGAATGATATTGCGATGGTGATGATCCCGAGGAAGACTATAACGATAACGGCGCCCGCCAAGCGGCCAACTATTACGATTACCAAAGCAGGGTCTGTTTCCTTTGAGAGTACGAAAGCGGTCCCGTGGACATACGGATTAGAAGCATATTGCAACGGTGAAAAGATTGTGATAAATAGCCAGCCAGTTGGGGTTGTTGATAATGTCGTTGGAACGGGGGGCATGATCCGTAGCGGAAGGATCTTTACCTCACTTGAAATAGAAGCAGAGAGGTTGGCCAAAGGCAAAGTCAAAGTAAATGAAAGTGGGCCTATTCAGTCGAAAGAAAATGATACGTCGCTCAAGGACATAGAGGAGTTCATGAGACTGATTCGGAAAAGCGACTACAAAGTTGTTGAACACCTACAGCAGACGCCGTCGAAGATTTCTATCTTGTCGTTGTTGTTATGTTCCGAGGCCCACCGGAACGCCTTGCTAAAGATTCTGGATACGTCATTCGTGCCCCAAGAAGTTTTTGTAAATCAGTTAGAGGGGATAATGGCACATGTTAATGCTGGACATAGCTTGGGTTTCACATATTTTGACCTAACACCCAGGGGTCGAGAGCACAACATGGCCTTGCATATATCGGTAGAATGTCGGGGCACCGTACTGTCGCGTGTATTGGTGGATACTGGATTGTCGTTGAACGTATTGCCGAAGAAAGCCATGATAAAATTGGACATACGGGGAATTATTTGTACGCCCATCGATTTGGTGGTGAGGGCGTTTGACGGGACGAAAAGATCAGTGTTTGGGTCAATAACATTACCGCTTCAGGTGGGGCCGGAAATTTTTGATACCGAATTCTACATCATGGATATCCATCCAGCTTATAGCTGCCTTCTGGGGCGCCCATGGATCCACGCTGCAGGGGCCGTAACGTCCACATTACATCAGAAGTTGAAGTACATGGTGGGTGATAGTGTTGTTACAGTTTGCGGGGAGGAGGATATTTTGGTCAGTCACCTGTCATCGTTCAGATATGTTGAGGTCGACGGAGAAATACACGAGACACCTTGTCAAGCCTTCGAAGGGTTGCGGATTAAAGACAAAGCTCAGGGTCCCAGCAAAATATCAGATGTGGCAGTGTCATCTTACAAAGAGGCTCAGGCTTTAGTGCAGACTGGTGAGACTAAAGGTTGGGGGCAGGTGCTAGAAATCCCGGTGAAGAATGACAAGTTTGGGCTAGGGTATCGACCAACGTCGTCAGCGTCATCTTCAGGAGCACCCAGGTTCAAGGGACCAGTCACGATTACGCCAAGCGGGGTGTGCTTTGAGACTATCAACGCTATTTCCGATGCTGAAGACGGAGATAGCGACTGCGATATGGACGCATGGATCAAGCCAAGCGTGCCAGGACAAAGTCTCTGCAACTGGTCCATCCGGGAAATTGTACCAGTGACTCTTAAACAGTAATGATTTGTTTTATCAATTGTTGAATAATCCTATGTCCTACCCGGGACATAGTGATTTTATCTTAGGGTTTCTTGATTATGTGTATTGCACTGTTTTAATCATGAAATAAAGGCGTTTTTCATATTCAAATATTGTGATCCCTGTCTTTCTTGTTTCTTTCTTTAACAATAAATGGCGACGTGGTTATTTGCTTTGCTTGCATGTTGAAGCATTTAACCATTTCCTTTGCAGGACTAATATTTCAGATGACATCTCCTACGAACCGCCTATGACTTGTTTCGACTTCGAGCACCCGGTATTCCAAGCGGAGGAAGAGATTGTTGAGGATAGCGACCTGCCAGAGGAGCTGACTCGTTTGTTGAAACAGGAAGAGAGAATCATTCTGCCTCACCAGGAGGAAATTGAGATTATCAACTTAGGGTCGGAAGAAGTTGTGAGGAATATCCGTATAGGGGTTGCGCTGCAGAGCGACATCAAGCAAAGGCTGATTGAGATACTGCGAGAGTATAGTGATATATTTGCTTGGTTGTACGAGGATATGCCTGGGTTAGATACGGACATGGTTGTACACCGTCTGCCGTTGCGAGAGGAATGTCCGTCTGTTAAGCAGAAACTCAGAAGAACCAGACCAGACATGGCGGTGAAAATCAAAGTGGAAGTTCAAAAACAGTGGGATGCTGGTTTCCTAGCTGTTACAACTTATCCGTCATGGGTCGCTAATATAGTACCAGTGTCGAAGAAAGACGGTAAAGTACGAATGTGTGTAGACTACCGTGATCTGAATTGGGCGAGCCTGAAAGACGACTTTCCACTTCCTCACATTGATGTGCTGGTTGATAACACTGCTCAGTTCTCTGTATTCTCCTTCATGGACGGCTTCTCGGACTATAATCAGACCAAAATGGCGCCGGAAGACATGGAGAAGACTACCTTCATTACTCCCTGGGGAACATTTTGCTACAAAGTGATGCCCTTCGGACTGAAGAACGTTGGGGCAGCATATCAACGTGCTATACTCTCTTTCATGACATGATGCATAAAGAGATCGAGGTTTATGTTGATGATATGATTGCCAAATCCCAGACAGAGGAGGAGCATTTGGTTAATCTGGTGAAATTGTTCAAAAGACTGAGGAAGTTCAGGTTGAGGCTGAACCCTAACAAGTGCACCTTTGGGGTGAGATCGGGTAAACTGCTGGGGTTTATTATGAGCGAAAAGGGGATAGAGGTTGATCCTGCAAAGATTAAAGCAATGCAAGAAATGCTGACGCCTAAAACAGAAAAAGAAGTGCGTGGGTTTTTAGGGAGGTTGAACTATATCGCCCGGTTCATATCTCACCTAACTGCGACATACGAGCCGTTATTCAAGTTGTTGAAAAAGGATCAGGTGTTGACCTGGAATGAAAATTGTCAAAAGGCGTTCGACAAGATAAAAGAATACTTGCGGGAACCTCCTGTTTTGATACCCCCAGTGGCCGGGAGACCTTTGATTATGTATTTGACGGTTCTTGAGGAAAGTATGGGTTGTGTTCTCGGTCAACACGACGAGACCGGACGTAAAGAGCATGCAATTTACTATTTGAGTAAGAAGTTTACCGACTGTGAGTCCAGATACTCAATGCTCGAGAAGACGTGTTGCACGCTAGCCTGGGCCGCCAAACGTTTGAGGCAATACATGTTGAATCATACAACCCTGCTAATTTCAAAGATGGATCCAATCAAATACGTGTTTGAGAAGCAAGCACTCTCCAGAAGAATTGCCCGATGGCAGATGGTGTTAACAGAATACGATATTCAATATGTCTCGCAAAAGGCTATTAAAGGTAGCATCCTGTCAGAATACCTTGCGGAGCAGCCTGTTGAGGACTACCAATCAATGAGGTTTGATTTTCCTGACGAGGATATCATGTACCTGAAGATGAAAGATTGTGAAGAGCCGTTGCCGGACGAAGGACCAGAGTTGGGTTCCAAATGGCAGTTGATATTTGACGGAGCTGTAAATTTCTATGGTAGCGGAATAGGCGCAATTATCACTACTCCTCAGGGGTCGCACATCCCCTTTACTGCCCGATTGACCTTTCCTGTTACCAATAATGAGGCTGAATATGAGGCTTGCATCATGGGTCTGGAAGAAGCTATTGATTTGTGAATCAAGAACCTGGATGTATACAGAGACTCAGCTCTAGTGGTGAATCAAATTAAAGGAAAATGGGAGACACGTCAGCCCAATTTGATACCCTATATGAATTATGCAAGGAGATTGTTGCCTTTCTTTGACAAGGTGGAACTGCATCACGTGCCACGAGCAGAAAATCAAATGGCTGACGCCCTTGTGACATTGTCTTCAATGTATAAAGTTAACTTCTGGAACGAGGCTCCCCGGATTGTTATCTCTCGGCTTGATAGGCCTGCATTCATATTTGCCATTGACGAGGCTCCCGATGGTAAACCCTGGTACTTTGACATCCAGAATTTCCTGAAGAACAAGGAGTATCCGGCTGGGGCATCCAGTCGAGATCAGAAGACTCTTAGGAGATTGGCTGGCAATTTCTATCTGAATCTGGACGGTGTTCTGTACAAAAGAAACCACGACTTGGTGTTGCTACGCTGTGTAGATGAGAAACAGGCGAAGTTGCTTATGGAAGAGATACATGAGGGTACATTTGGTACACATGCTGGTGGGCATGCTATGACGAGAAAACTGCTGCGGGCAGGTTATTATTGGCTGACTATGGAAACAGATTGTTTCAAGTTTGCAAAGAGGTGTCATAAATGCCAGATTTATGCGGACAAAATCCATGTGCCTCCAAGTCCTCTGAATGTGATGTCATCACCGCGGCCTTTCTCGATGTGGGGAATTGACATGATTGGCAAGATTGAGCCTACGACATCAAACGGACACCGGTTCATTTTGGTGGCAATCGATTACTTCACCAAATGGGTGGAAGCAGCGTCATATGCCAATGTGACCAAAAAGGTGGTAGCCAGATTTATCAAACGAGATATTATCTGCAGATATGGAATCCCTGAGCGGATCATCACCGACAACGATTCAAATTTGAATAACAAAATGATGAAAGAGTTGTGTCAGAATTTTAAGATCGAGCATCACAACTCTTCTCCTTACCGGTCCAAGATGAATGACGATGTCGAAGCGGCCAATAAGAACATAAAGAAGATTGTTCAGAAGATGGTTGTGACGTATAAGGACTGGCACGAGATGCTACCTTTCGCTTTGCACGGTTATCGTACGACGGTACGCACATCAACCGGGGCAACCCCTTTTTGATTGGTATTCGGGATGGAGGCGGTGTTACCGTTGGAGGTTGAGATTCCTTCCCTGAGGGTTTTATGTGATGTCCAACTCGACGAGGCAGAATGAATTAAAGATAGACTGAATCAGCTCAGCTTAATGGATGAGAAGAGACTGGATTCTCTAGCATACGGGCGGTTATATCAGAGCCGGGTGAAGAAAGCTTACGATAAGAAGGTATGCCCTCGAAGCTTTCAGACGGGCGATCTTGTTTTGAAAAAGATTCTCCCACCACAAACAAATCACAGAGGCAAGTGGACTCCCAACTACGAAGGTCCCTACGTTGTCAGAAAAGTCTTCTCTGGAGGAGCCTTGTTACTATCCACCATGGATGGTGAAGACTTTACGTCTCCTGTGAATTCGGACGCGGCTAAAAAATACTTTGCTTGAAAGTGACCCGCAGGACAGTAAAAAGAGAGTCTAGGCAAAAATGGGGCATCCCGGCGAACCATAAAAAATGAATAAAAGGTTCGAGCAAAAGTTAGGGATAAAATTGAAAAGATGTACACCCGCGAAGTCGAAAACCTGAAAAGGGCGACTTCGGAAAAAAAGGGTATCCCGGTGAATTGAAAACCCGCAAAGGGCGGTTCACGCAAAAGTTAGGGGTTGAAAAAGCAAATGACTGCAGCCCGAATTTGATACGGCTTTGCTTAGTGGTTTGGGAGTACTTAGGGGCCGTCTATCCAAAAACAATCTCTTCCGAAGATCGAGTACCGGGAAAGCGCAGAGTCGGGCAAGTCATAGGAGGATCAGCTCATGGTGCTTGTCTGTGCCACGTTGTCGACATGTGTACAAATATTGTTTTGTATTTTCTTTATGCTTATTGTGCATATATTTATATGTGGTTGTGCGTAACTTCCTCTTTTCAGGAGTTGCATCCAGTGTACAAAACTTTGCCTATTCAGAGGCCCATTATCAATAAAACATGTTATTCAGTACTTGATGCTTGTTCTTTACTGTTTTGTTTGTGAAAGACGCCGATGTTTTTGATAAACTGGCACCTGCATAATCTTGCTGGCCCTTGCCAATAATTGCCAAAACTTCGAATTGACTGAAGTAAGGTCACAGATGCTAACCCGGATAGATTCTGTTGTATAGGCATGTTTTGTCTCGTTTGTGTTTTGCAGGTTCTTACCTTTGGAGCAAACGGTCAGGAATTGTATTCCCCAGCCAAGGTCGCTTGACGTAAGACCTGACTCCAGTTGATGTCATTCCTCAGCTAGTCGCAGCTTATCCCCCGAGATTTGAAATGACGTTCATCCCTTCCCGAAGCAGGGAATTATTTTCCCCAGGAGAGTGTCCTCATGGAAAGCCGTCCATAGGATTAATCCCAGCAAGTCAATGTCACCTACAGAAGTTGAGATCCTCAGCGAATTGAAGATGGGCGCGTTCAAGGTTTATATCCGCGAAGGATGGTTTTCTTGCTTCCCACAGGTCGTCTTGCCATTGGTAGGATGTTGATCCTCAGCAAAGTGGTAACGTTGAATGTGTAAACTGTGCACAGACAGTATGCTTTGCCCAGAAGTGTCACTTCTTCCCCAGCTAAGTTGTTCACCAGCAAGGTGTTAGTCCTTTCTTCCCAGTGGAAAATGATGTTTCGTCTCTCCCCGGCAGAGGTGGTTGTATTTCGGGCGTTTATTTCGCCAAAATATTTTGTGATACTCGTTCTCCCCAGCGGAGTTGGCGTTACCCTCAGCATTCATGTTGTTGAGACAGTATTATCAAAACGGCCCCGACAGTTTGAGCCTGCATCTGCATTTGCATATATCGTCATATTTGCATCTATCCAAACGCGTAGCATTTCCGTGTCGTACGGAGCATTACGCCATTTTCAAACATACGTATTTTGAAACATAAATCAGGTTGATTAACCTTTGTGCTTGCAGGTGTGTTTTCTCAGCAGAAGTATGGAGTTCTGGCTCAGATCTATTACCAGGTATTTGAGGTCTCGCCGTGAGACGTGTGATGATACGGTTCATCTTACTATTTTCCCCACAGAGTTACTTGGTTAAGTCTCTTTGTCCCCGAGCAGAGTTGTTTGTTTAAATTTCTCTTGTTTTCCCCGCCAGAGTTGCTTGTTGAAGTTTCTCTTATCCGGCAAGCGGATTATTTTCTTCAAATTTGTTGTTACGTCAGTGTCAAAGGGTTTTATGAATCAAAATTCCAGAATGGTGCCGCCGGTTATTGGAACAGGCGTCCGACAGTTTGGTTTCCAAATATCCCCGTGGAGTCCTCCTCAAAGTCGCTGTCACGTTAGTGATAAAAAGTTTGTGGGTTGGAACCAATGGAGTTAGCTACTGTGAGGAAAAAAGGGAGAAACGGTATTCGGAGTATCCTCCCATATGGATAAACGGATGTATTTTCCTACTGGTTGACAGAAGGATTTCCCCGGAAGTCGTCAAAATTTTATTGCCTATGTTGATAGGAGTTCCTCGTGTTGACGAGATATGAGTCCTGACGTGGACAATTTATTCCTGTATTGACGGGATTTCTTCGTGCTAGTGAAGTGGGTGTCCTAACATGGACAGATTTATTTCCTCGGGTTGACGAGATGTGCCAGTCCTGACGTGGACAGGTTCGATTTCTCCGTGTTGATGGAATGTGAAGTCCGGGCATGGACAAAATTGATTACTCTTCGTGTTGGTGTCCTGACGTGGGCCATTTATCCCCAGCAGATATCTTCCTTTGTATCGGCGAAATGCGAGTCCTGACGTGGACAAATTTATCTTTCTTCGTGTTGGCGAGGCGTGAGTCCTGACGTGGACAAGTTTTATTCCCTCAGCGGGTCGAAGATGCGCGAGTCCTGACATGGACAAATTTATCTTTCTTCGTGTTGGCGAGGCGTGAGTCCTGACGTGGACAAGTTTTATTTCCTCAGCGGGTCGAAGATGCGCGAGTCCTGACGTGAACGAATTTATCTTTCTTCGGGTTGACGAAACGGTGTCCTAACATGGACAAGTTACTCCCATGCTGATAGGGTTTTCTTGTGCCGACGAGATGTGAGTCCTGACATGGACAAATCAAGACGAGGTGTGAGTCCTAATGTGGACAGTTTATTCCTAACGTGGACCGTTTATTCCTAACATGGACCGTTTATTCCTAACATGGACAGTTTATTCCTAACGTGGACAGTTTTATTCCTAACATGGACGATTTATTCCTATGTTGATAGGATCCCCTCGTGCTGACGAAATACAGACGAGTCGTCCCCAGCGAAGTCGCCGGGATTTTTCCGTGTTAACGGCAGGTGGAGTCCTGACGTGGACAAGTTAAGTTGAGATTTCTTCGTGTTGACGAAACAAACGTCCTAACATGGACAAAGTTCTATTCCTGTGTTGTTGAGATGTGAGTCCTGACGTGGACAGATTTGTGTATTCGTGATTTGACGAAATTTGGGTCCAGATGTGTACAAGGTTACTCTTGTAACGACGGAATCTCTATTCGTGTTGACGACTTTGTTTCCCTTCTTGTGTTGACAAGGTTAGTCCAGTTGTGGACGGAGGTGTTTTGCAAAAATTGTTCAGTACCTGTGTCGTTACATAGGTGGTTGAAGTTGAAATCAAAAGTATTATCAGACGTTCGATCAGTTGTTGTCGTAACGACCAGATTCATTTGGTGGATGTCGTTCCCCAAGCAGTGCAGTTTATTTATGCGGTTGGCAAATTTCCGGGTCTCTTGGTATTCAACTGTCTCGTACCTCGATTGTTTGAAGGCCATTCGCTCTTCACCCAGTCGGGTCCAAGCCGTTTGAATAAGGGCAGCTGTTGCACCCCCAAAATTTGCTCAACCTTTTCTTGCCTGATTTATGTTTCATTGCATTTCATTTGCATAGTTACATCATGTACATAGTTCAATCATTGGCGTATCATAGCATAGCATGCCTCCAACAAGGGATCAAGGGTGTCTATCAAGAGAAGAGCCTAGCAAGAGGTCTTATCCAAGTGTGAAAGTCATCCAAGCCATCAAGAAGGGATTTGAAGTCTTGAGAAGTTTGAGTGCCTACATGTGGGTTTTGCTCCTATCCTGAGGAATATTGAGAATCATCAGTGGGATGAAAAACCTGGGATGTGAATGTGAGGTGTGTATGGATCTCATGGGATGTCTAGAGGGCCTTATTAAAGCTGAGACAAGTCATTGGTTCAAGTATGAGAGCCACAGTTGAGGTGCAGTCAACTAGGGTTTCATCTGGGTCAACCCTAATTCAATTGAGTAGTTGGAGAGCATCAAATCCTACCTTGAGGTCATGGTATTCATGAATTGGTATGTTGATACATGTGTGGTGTTGTACCAAGGTTAAGCAAAGAAAGATCAAGAATGTGGGAAGTTGCTAAATTAGGGTTTTAGGGTAAAATCCCCTGTTTAGTGCCTAACTTCAAAGCCACATAAGTCAAAATACAAGTTTCAAATGGATCTTTGGACAACATGAAACTTGTATATCTTCTCAATACCTTTAATTTGAGTACTAGAAGTCTTCAAGAAGATTTGTAGAACTCAAGTTATGGTCTTTGCAAATTACAGGTCATCAGAGGACTATGAAATTTATCTGTGAAAGTCACTTGACTTCCAAGCAACTTTTACCCTTCAAGGAGTTTTCAAATGGATTCTTGGCCAACATGAGAGTTGTAGATCTTGATCTTAGCTTTCCATAGAGTACTATAAGTCCTCAAGGGGATGTATAGAACTCAAGTTATGATCTTGGCAATCCAGGGGTATTTTGGGTATTGGTGATTATAGGTCATTTGTGATCACGGGTCAAAATCTCCAACTTAGGGGCCTCAAATGGAAAATTGTTCAACTATAAAGTTGCTCAAAATAGGGTTTTAACCTTGAACATGCATCAAGGAGGCTTTGAATTGGCTCATAGGAGAAGTTGGTTTGAAATGGCTTTGAAATGAAGAAATTAAAGTCATTTAAAAGGCAAAAATGTGATTTCTTGATTTTATGGCCAAACCAAGCAATGTTATATACCAAATTAATCAGAAAATACATTTTAAAGATGATGAAATTACCAAATTTTGGATTTGAGGTCATTTGCACATGGTTCCCTTTTGTTACTTAAGATGGAAGTAACATAACCATCACACTCCATAAGATCAAAAAAAAAGGATAATGCACATCCAATTCATTTCTAAATGTCATAAGGTGAGAATTTTAGGTGAAATTGGAAGCTGAAACAGAGCAAGGCATGACTTTGGCATGTGAGATTTTCAAGGGAGATGAGAAATTGAATTTCTCATTCAGTTAGTTACAGAAGGTTCTGGAAGTTTCTAATCACTTCTATATATGGTATACAACTGATCCAGATCATTTTTTGGGCCAGCATTGGAGAGAATCGAGAGAGAGCATTTGAAAATTTCACCATTGCATCAAGAATCGGTTTTGAGGATTGAGGAGAATTCAGTGCAAATCAGTTGTTTCAGAAGCTTTAGGAGTGATTATTGAATGAATCTAGAGAAGATTGAGGGTTGAATCAAGGAGAATCACCATCTGTTCATCACATTAAACCAGGTTTGCAACTTTCATTTTTTGCTCCAATTGGTAGTGAATTGATTGGCATTTGATGCATGGTTAGGTTAGTGTTGATGTGAGGGTGGATTTCAGTGCAAAAGATTGAGGATTAGAGACATGTTAAGTGTGATGTCATTTTCTGTTGAAGCTTGTAACTCTGAGTTCTTGAAGTTTTAATGGCGTTTGGATGGTTATTTTTTACCAGGGAGAAATGTAGTTCACAATAGGATCATTAATTTTAGGTTTTGAGGTGATTCAAGATTCGTGATTTTTCTCAAATTGGGATCGTATTTGGAGTTGGAGTGAGAATCAAGAAAAATGGAGGTCGTATTCATGATCAGGGTGAAATTTCAGGTGGAATAGGGTATCTAGTTGGTTTGGTTGATGCATTTTTGGGATTGCCTCGCCGGAGAAGACGGTGGCGCAAAGCTCAGGCCACCGTCTGGGCTTCTCCCTCCATTTTCAAATATTTTGGGGATGATGACTCCCAACCCTAGGATCTTAGTCGGACCCTTGACCAAAACCAAATCCAAAGGCCACGATTTTGTTTCAAAAGCTGAAGAGAGTTTGATCATCAAAACGCCCCATTTCATTTAACCAGAGTGGATGGGCTTAGTGACTTCTTGCTTTCCACACCCCTGGTTTGGGCCCAATGAGGAAATACACTGAGAATCATTACTATTTGACACAGACATTTTCCATTTTCCTTTCATTTTCCATTTATTTTCTGTTAGTTGGTTTGGGCTTATGAAATGTTTGATAGGCGCACCCCCCTTTTGGCCCAGGTTTGGATTTTAACTGAATTAAATTGCTATCTAACACGCAACTTTATTAATTTTCTTTATTTTCTTTTATTTTCATATTTTTCATATAGTTTAGAAATAAATCCATAATAAATAGACAAATTAGTCTTTTTAATCCAGGTTTTTTCCCCTTGGCTCCTTAGAATGTGTAGAATTTAATAGGATTAAAATTTCTTTAATTCATGCATTTTATATTTTATTTTCATTTTTGTATTTTTAATGGTTTTTTATTTTGATATGTTTGGTATGCCATTTTGCTGATTTTATTGTGAATGATTGGTGTTGATTTTTGAGGTGATTCGTTTTGGGCTAGATAGCTTATATATGTATGTACCCATAGTAATTTTCTCATATTTTTGTGAGAGAATTTTAGGCTAGTTTGAGCATTAAACATTAGGTGGTTTAGAACTAGGGTTTTAAGATGATACCTTTAGGTTTACGGCATAGTTTTAGGTCCAAATGGATGGATATCTCCCTGATTTTTGTATGAGAGATTCTTAAGAGGTTTAGGAACCCTTAGTAATTTTTGTAGGATTTTACAATTATTTTTGGTATTTTTATTAGATTTAGTTTTAAGACTAACTTCTAGGTGTTTCTGATGAACTAATTTGACTAGTTTGATTCAATAGTTCCCCTTAGATTAGGATGGTGTTGCTTTTGGGCTTGGGTGATCATGAAGACCAATTGAAGGTGCTTTAGAGAGCTTAGAGGAGCATGGAGTTGAAGATTTCTCATCTGTTTGAGTGTTTGTCATGAGTTTAGGAAAACTAGGGTTTTAGGAAGAGCATTAGAGTAGTTTTGATTATTTCTTCAAACATAGAGTGCATTGTTTGCCTTTATTCTATCCAATGACATAAAGTACTCCTTGGGAAGCTCCATCTCTCCTTAGGAGGGATGAGTGGTATGCCCAAGTGAGTAGAACTTTGAGGATGCATGTCTTTCATAATGTTGAGTTCTCAGTGACTTCCCTTCGTTGTCATTGAGCCTCTTAACATTTCACCTTGATCTTGTTGGTTTAATTATCCCTTGGAGGTGCTTGTTGAAGCTTGGTAAAGAGAAAGTTTGTGCTTGTTGAAGCTTGGTGAGGATGGAGCCAATAGCTTGTTGAAGCTAGGGTTTTACTGCTTATTGAAGTTGAAGTCAGGGGCTTGTTGAAGCTGGTTGCTGGTGGAAGTTTACTGGTTTAAGTTGGAAGCTTGTTGAAGCTTGGTGCTTGTTGAAGATGAAGGTTGTTGCTGTCAATTTTTCTGTTGTTTAATCAACCTGTTGCTCTCAGAGCTGCTGCTTGTGCTGTTTGCTGTAGGAGTTTGGTGCTGCTGCTTGGGCTGCCTCCTCTGCTTTGGTTTTTGTTTTTTCTGTTGGCTTGTGCTGCTTGCCCCCTAGGTTTGAAGTGAATGTTGATTCACTTTGCCTGTTATATTGCTGCATTGCATGCATTTTACTGTATTTGCTTGCTTTCTTTTCTGTTTATCCCCTAGGATCTCTGATTTCCTCTGTGCAGGAGGGAATTATGACAGACATTAGGATTCTTATCCATGCATGACAACATTAGGTTAGTTTTATTCCCTTTTCAACCACTGGGTTTTTTAGAGCTTCTTTCTCTTCTTATCTCAAAACAATTCAAAAATACAGTAATAAGGTTAATCGACGTCGTACGTTACGAGCCTTAAGCTATTTGAGAAAAGGTTGCTAGAGGGTCACTCTTCAGTAATCTGACTGCTTAGTATGGTACCCTTAGGGTGACATGCGACGTAGTCACTCTCAAATCATAGTCTCTAGTGCGTCAGAGATTGCAAACAAACTAAAAAACACTTCTTTCGTAAAAAATTCAAACAAACATCAAAGTGTCGTTTTTGTCCGCTTGGACTCTTAATCAAGAAAAACCCTTTCATAAGGTAAAAAAAAATAGTCAGACAAGCTTGTGTCTTCCGTAGCCCGAACTACGTTTGCTCTGATCTTTCATGCTGTATGAAAGTACGTAGGCATAGGATGTCGTATCCTAGCGAGCAACCTTCCCCCCTTAACCCGTAGTTAGGCGAACTACGTTGACTCTGATTTCTCGTTCCAGACGGGAATACGTAGGCATAAAGTGCGATACTTTGCCGAGTCATTTTCTTTTCTTTTTAACCCAGACCTATAGAGTAGATAGAATAACATACCCTTAGATAGAAAACAAGTGTGGATCCCATCGAGTACGACGGACGTGAGGGGTGTTAATACCTTCCCCTTGCGTAACCGACTCCCGAATCCAGGATTTGGTTGCGATGACCATTCCTTTCCCTCTTTGCGTTAGGTTTACTCTGAGCATTTCCTTTCCCTTTTATGGGATAAATAACGCATTGTGGCGACTCTTCTGTCATAGCCGGCGTCGATTTTCGCAGTAGCGACAAATAGCGAACGTGATTTTGGGTTCTAGAGCCTTGTTAAGTTTGGCCTTGAGATTTCTAACCTCATTTTGCCAAATGTAACAAGTATCACACCCGGAGTTAACCACTCTTTGTCTTACTTCCTCGCAATCCACCTTTGTTCCTTCTATTATGGAAGCCTTTAGAGCCTCTAATTTCCTTTCAGAATCGAGAATCTTTTGCTTTAACTGAGCAAAAATTTGTTTGTTTGAGGCCAGCCGTTTAAAGGCTTCCTTGGCTTCATGGTGTAAGGTATCAAAGGCAGTTTGTAATTCGGAATGAGACAATCTAGTAGAGTTTTCATATTTTTCATGTCGTACCTTTTTGTTTTTCTTCTTTTGATGAGCAGAGAGACAAAGGTTGACGGATTCTTCTTTGTTACTAGAACTATCATCCTCGGATGACTCGCTATCGCTTTCCCATGCGATGTAAGCTCTTCTAGGATTAACTTGCTTCTTGTGTGACTGATTACTTTCCTTTCCTTTGTCCTTTTTCATCAAAGGATAATTCGGCTTGTAATGTTCGTCTTTTCCGCATTTGAAGCACGACCCTCTAACTCTACTTCCTTTGTTGTCTTCATTCTTAGAAGATCTTGATTGTTTTCTGAAATTGACTAGATTCTTTTCGGAATGTTGAATACCATTTTTCTTTACATAGAGATTGTATCGCTTCACAAACAACCTCATATCCTCATTTTTTTTCGTTATATTCGTCATCTCTCGAATCGCAATCACTCAGCTCTTTTGTATAGGACTTTGAACAAGAAGCCTTTAGAGCTATAGACTTATTTTCCGCATTTTTGTTCTTCTCCTTCTTTTCCCCTTTTCTCAAATTGCTCGAGACTAAGAAGCACTTGCTCGTGTTCTTGAAGCTTTCCAAAAAGTTTTGTAAGGTCCAAGGTCATAAGATCATTTGCTTCCTTTATGGCGGTGACTTTTGGTTGCCATTCCCTGGTAAGACATCTTAAGACTTTGTTAGTAACAACATCATTGGAAACTGGTCTACCAAGTGAATTTAGTCTATTGATTAGATGATAAAATCTCTTTTGCATGTCAGCAATGGTTTCTCCTTGCTCCATGTGAAAGAGATCAAACTCTTGTGTCAAAGTATTGATTCTAGCTAGTTTGACATCATTTGTTTCCTCATAGGCAACTTGTAACGAGTCCCACATAGCCTTATCATCAAACAATGGGAAACTATATAGTATTCATCAACTCCCAAGGAGGAGATCAAAATATTTTTAGCCTTTCAACCGTAATTGTAGTTTTTCTCGTCTTCATCAATCCATTGTGCTTCAGGCTTAGGCACAATCATGTTATTTTCATCGATCATGGTTATTTCCATAAGACCGTTCAAAATAAAATTTCATACCTTCCTGTCAATGAAATTTATATACACACGCATACAGTCTTTCCAGTAACTATAGTTTTCACCATTGAAAACAGGTGCTCTATTATAAGCCCCTTTTGGTTAGTTAGCCATTTACTAAGAAGTTATATGTGAAGCACGGAATGAATCGGTGTTCTTGATACCACTTGTTAGACGATGGTGCAGATCTAGAAGGGGGTTGAATAGATCACTTGTTAAAAACAGAGTCAGCGGCACCAATATTTGGACACAGTATGAATCGATCGGAGGGTCGACGCGAGCACTCCTGAGAGTAGACCATTTAAAATGTTTTTTGTATGAGTCGACCGAAACAAGTTTGAGTCGACTCAAAGACCTAAAATATGCAAAAATGCATATTGTCATGTATCATGCAACTTTTGAGGTACTCTATCACATAGTAAGCTAGACAAACTTGACCAAACCTATATGAAGCATATATTGAACAACTTCTATATGTATCAAACAATGTTTCTGAGCGATGTTTGACTCAAGAGGGATAGGGTATGCATATGTGACATAATAATACCGTCCAAAGTACATTTTTCTACCTATCTAAGTTTTGACATCATTAAAACAAGTGTAGCTACCTATGAGGATTGCCCTCACATTATTTAGACTATCCTTCTCAAAGAAGCACTAAGGCCCTTCATCACTAGAAGAAAAATAAAAGGCGTTAAAGGGTCTCCTTGCTTAAGACCATTTTAGATACTAATTTCCTCGGTAGGGCCCTCATTCACCAAGATTGAGAAACTACCCGAAAAAACACATGCCTTAATCCAAGTCCTTGTCAAAACCAAATCGCCCCAACATACATTTCAGGCAGGACCAACTAACAGAGTCGTAAGCCTTCTCAAAATCCACTTTGAACAAAAAAAACATCTGCCTCCTTTTAAGAAAAGCTTATTGCTCTTGGGAAATACGCCTCCCCATGACCATGGCTAACCTAGCAGCCGACACCTTAGCTAATATCTTATACAAAGAACAAATAAGAGAGATATGTTTAAAATCCCCTAAATCCAAAAGGGACTCCACCTTATGAACTTTTGTTTGCTAGGACTCACTATCCACCCTCTCAAAATTGGCATCCCTCAACCAAAAATTATTAAAGCGAATGGCTTAGGTCCCCATAGCTGAGACGGATACTTCAAAATAATCAGATAATGGTCAAACACATCTCAAGGCAAAGTTCAAAGACTACCCTAGTCCCACACATCCTCTCACTTAGCCGAAAGAAGTACTTGATCCAACCTACTCATAAATACCACATTCGTATGGAACCAGGTAAACCTCTCTCAACACGCAACAGATAAAACCTGAGAATCACTCACGAGCTCGAACCAAGAGATCTCATCACTATTTTCTCAGCCATCAAGCACTTCAAATACACATTGACTACAAAAAATGGTTGAGCATTCGCATCCCACTCAAGACACACCCCAAGATACCTCGGCCCAATACATTAAATACTAAAAGTGAAACAGCAAAAATAATCACCATAAAAAAAATATATGTATTTCTAGGAAAATATATTTAGAGATAGTACGATTAAGATTATGTGACATGTAAAATGATGAGTTGTCATCCTTAAAACTTTGAATACTCTTTTAATAAATAAATAAATAAATAAATAATAATAATAATAATAAATAAATAATAATAATAATAATAATAATAATAATAATAATAATAATAATAATAATAATAATAATAATAATAATAATAATAATAATAATAATAATAATAATAATAATATATTGGTACCCTCTTTTTCTATTTTCCAGTCTTTTTCTTGTCAAAATCCTAAAATTTCAACAAAAAGTACATAATACATAAATGAATCGTTGAAAATACTCAACATGATATGATTCTATTTTTAAGAACCAATGGTGTTAGTTATACAGTGAGCGAATTCCAAAGAAAGAAAAGTTTCTTGTAGCTACAATACAGGTTCACCAGTCACCACTTCACACTTGTTGCGGTCAACAACTATAACTTCACCCAAACTTAGATAAGTGTCTCAATATCTATCTATTTATAGCAATTCTCATTTACACTATTAATATTGTTTAAAACAAAAAATATCTAGTAAACAATTTTCATTTACACTAATAATTGTTATAATCTTCTATCTTCAGAGTTTTTTCTTTGAATGTTGTAGCCATGGTTAACACTGATATAATAAGAACTGTCATTGGAATAATCGGTTCGTGCACAAATTCCTCCATTATGTACAAAAAAAAACCTTGAAATATAACCATGTAATTTTTCATATGAAAAATATATTACCATTATTTATTTTTTGATAACATTGTTAATATATTTGCAGGAAATGCCATCTCATTTTGTTTATTCATGTCCCCCTTGTAAATTTCTCTACCATTTCTCTTCAATTTGCACCTTTTGAATGGATTTTAGCACTGATAATTAATGGTAAATAAATCTTTGTAATATATATGCAGGCCTACATTTATAAAAATATGGAAAGCAAAATCAGTGCAAGATTTCAAACCAGATCCATATGTGGTAACAATCCTTAATTGTGCAATGTGGACATTCTATGGAATGCCCTTCATAACTGAAAGCAACACTCTTGTCATCACAATTAATGGCTTTGGTTTCTTCCTTGAGATTGTCTACACTTCCATTTTCTTCGCATACTCAAACGGGAGTAAGCGTGTAAGAAACATTTCTTTTTTCTAGAGTCAGATGTCTCGTCGGTTTGATGTTTGATTTAATAATTTATTCATATTATCGATTTTATAACGTTGACTTAACTGGTTGATTGATTGGATGAATTTAACGAATTTCAGAAGAAGATCTTGTTGGCCCTTCTTGTCGAAGTTATCTTCCTTGCGGTGGTGATAGTTATTGTCATGCATTTTATTAACAACCAAAAGGACAGAAGGTTGGTTGTTGGATTTATATGCATAATCTTCAACATCCTTATGTACTTTTCACCCTTAACTGTCATGGTACGTGTGATTATTCAGTTTTTTTGGTTTGCAAAATAGCAATTACTGTTGCCCTTTTTATTTACTTAAAATTTGTTTCTTTACATATTGAAAAAAGCACAGAGACAAGTCATTAGAACAAAAAGTGTGAAGTATATGCCATTCTTACTTTCACTTGCCAACTTCCTCAATGGAGGTGTTTGGACAACTTATGCACTTCTTAAATGGGATCCATTCATAGCGGTAATCTATCTATCTTGTTCTAAGGATCTATATTCTATTTAACTTTTGAAATGGTTAGTCCTTTGATTAAGCTTTGACATTAATCTAACGATGCCTTTGAATGCATAGGTTCCTAATGGCTTGGGAGCACTTTCTGGATTGGCTCAGCTCATCCTTTATGGAGTTTACTATCGAACAACGAAGTGGGACGAAGACGCGCCGTCTAATATCAACATGGTATGATATCAGATTATCAGATTGGATTGAAGGGGAGACTGAACAAGTTCAAAGGAAAAAGTTGTTCATTTCAGCACATGCAGAGGACTCATGGGATTTTTCCCTTTTCTATTTTGTTTTTTAAGAATACTTATTTCATTTTGTTGAAATCATAGAACATTAGCGTTGATTTATTGTAGAATAGAATTACTTGAGATATATAGTGATTGTTTTGGCCACAAATCATGTATATGCTCATTTGAGTTTTGCCTACTTTTATTATCAGAGAGTATATAATCATAACATATGATAGGAAAAATCTATAATGCTTGTAGAAATACAAGAGACTAAGAGACATACGAATAAATCGTATGTTTTGAAAAGTACTATAGAGATATTATTATATATAAATAAATTACAATTAATTATATGATATAGTCGATGTGGGACTATTCTATATACAAATATTCTCGATACTATATATATTTACAAGTATCAACACTCCCCCTCAAACTTGAGCATATAAGTCAAATGCACCAAACTTGTTACATATATAGTTAGTTATGGGGGCTTCGTAGGAATTTTGTAAACATATCTGTCAATTGATCATTAGAGTTGACAAAGCTTGTGACGATGTCGCCTGACTCGATCTTCTCTCTGATAAAGTGACAGTCTATCTCAATATGTTTGGTCCTCTCATGGAAGACTGGATTTGAAGCAATGTGCAATGCAGCTTGATTATCACACATAAGTGTCATTGGTCTTGGTTCTTCAATTTGAAGTTCCTTGAGCTACTGTTTTAACCAAATAAGTTCACATGTTGCCATTGCCATGACCTTATACTCTGCCTCGGCGCTTGATCTTGCAACTACATTTTGTTTCTTACTTTTTCAAGATATAAGGTTTTCTCCAACAAGTACACAATACCCAGAGGTGGATCGTCTATCAATGGGTGACCCTGCCTAATCAGTAGCAGAGTATCCAATTATCTGGATATGCCTTTTATCCTCATACATAAGACCTTTTTCCTGGAGCAAATTTGATGTATCTCAAAATCCGGATAACGACATCCATGTGTTCCTGACAAGGGGAATTTAAGAACTGGCTTACCACACTGACTGCAAAAGAAATGTCTAGACGAGTGACTGTGAGATAATTCAACTTTTCAACAAATCTCCTATACCTTTCTGAGTCAGATAGAGGCTCCCCCTGATTGGGTAGTAGTTTAACACTTGGATCCATAGGAGTATCGGCTGGTTTAGCATTTAACAAACTCGTTTCTTCCAAAATATTCATAACATATTTTCGTTGAGAAATCACCAAACCATCTTTAGATTGAGCTACTTCAATACCCAAGAAATAGTGAAGTTTACCAAGATCTTTTGTCTGAAATTGTTTCGAGAGATGATGCTTCAACTTGAGTATTCCAAGATGATCACTACCAGTTATGGCAATGTCATCTACATACACAATAAGATAAATACACCTTTGGGGTGAGTGACGATAAAAAACAGAATGGTTAGCTTCACTACGGATTATACCAAACTGTTGTACTACAGTGTTGAATCTGCCAAACCAAGCTCTCGGAGATTGCTTAAGACTATAAAGAGACATGTGTAGCCTACAAACCATATTCGATGACTCCCCCTAAACAACAAACCCAGGTGGTTGCTCCATATATACTTCCTCTTCAAGATCACCATGTAAGGATGCATTTTTTATGTCAAGTTGATGAAGAGACCAATGTCGAATGGCTGCAATGGCTAGAAGAAGTCTAACAGGTGTCATCTTGGCTACAGGCGAAAAGGTATCGCTATAATCCAACCCAAAAATTTGAGTGTATCCTTTGGCTACCAAGTGAGCTTTAAATCGATCAATCTTTCCATCTGGACCAACCTTCACTGTATAAAGTCAACGACAACCTACTAAAAATTTCCCATGGGATAGAGGAACCAGTTCCCAGGTACCACTGTTTTGAAGAGCACACATTTCATCAATCATTGCTTGCCTCCACTCAGGGTGAGATAATGCTTCACCTGGAGTTTTAAGAATAGAAACAAAAGACAAAAAAGACAAACAAGTATACTACATAGGGGAAAGATGATGATAACATAAATCAATATAATATGAAAAAGGATTTCGTGTTTGACATATACCTTTATGAAGGGAAATCGAAAGATCAGACTCAGGTTGCAGGATCGAATCTGGTGATGGCGAGAGCGTCGGAGGAGATTCCGTAGTGACCTCAGGGACATGTACGACTTCAGGGACAAGTATGACTTCAGGGACAAGTATGACTTTAGGGACGGATAAGACTTCAGGGACAGGTACGACAGACGTTGGGTGACGACGCTGATATGTTTGAAGTGGGCGAAGAGCGGGGGGTCAACCGTAAGGGGAACTAGTGGGTAAGTTTCCCTAGAATGATGGGGGATAATGACATATGGGACTTCCGGAAGAGGTGTGAGAATACTTTCTTGTAGAGGTTCCGTAGTTACTTGGCTGGATTCAAAATATGGAACAGACTCGAAGAAGGTAACATCTGCGGATACGATGTATCATTGTAGAGTATGTGAGTAGCAATAATAACCTTTTTGGGATCGATGATAGCCAAGAAAGACACACTTTAGTGATCGAGCTGATAGTTTATCAAGACCAGGGGAGAGATTGTGTACAAAACACGTTGACCCGAAGACTCAAGGAGGAATTGGGTGGACTGAAGAGTTTGAAAATAGGATTGAATGAGGGATTTTATTATTAAGGAAGGATGAGGGCATGCGATTTATGAGGTAACATGTTGTGAGCACCGCATCTCCCAAAAATCAGATAGGAACATTGCCATGGAGAAGTAGTGCCCGAGTGGTTTCTACAAGGTGCCGATTTTTGCGTTCGGCTATCCCGTTTTGTTGGGGTGTATGAGGGAAAGATGTTTGGTTCAAAATACCATTAGATGATATAAATGTTTGAAATTGTTGGGATAAATATTCACGTGTATTGTCACTTCTTAGGGTACAAATAGATAAACCAAATTGGGTTCTTATTTCTTGATAAAATTGTTTAAAATGGAAAACAATTCATACCTGTTCTTCATTAAAAATAGCCATGTGCAACGTGAAAAATCATCAATAAAGGTTACAAAATATCTAGACTCAAAAGTAGACACGGTACGTGAGGGACCCCAAACATCGGAGTGAACTAAAGCAAAAGGGGACGCAACTCGTTTATTGACTCGATCGGAAAAGTGACTACGAGTATGTTTCCTTAACTGACAAGACTCACAATGTAAAGTGAATAATTTAGATAAACCGGGCATCAACTTTTGTAGCTTGGGAAGACCTGGATGACCTAACCGTGCATGTATAATGAGTGGAGAACCTATGGTGGAGCATGTGGTAGATGACGTAGAGAAGTAGTAGAAGCCTTGAGACTCACATCTGACGCCAATCGTCTGTCCTGAACTTCGATCCTGCAGAGTAACATTACTATTAGTAAAGGAGATAGAATAATTAAGGGAACGAGTTAAATGACTAACTGACAGTAAATTAAATGGGCAATTAGGTACATAAAGAACAAAAGTAACAAAGAGAGATGGTAAAATTTGAACAGTACCAATCCCTTAGGATCGGGTTTGAGAACCATTTGCGGCAGTTATAATAGGTAAGAAACCAGAGATAGAGAGGGAAGAAAAAAGACCTTTATTACCAGTAACATGATTAGACGCGGCAAAATCAAGAACCCAATGACCAAAAGGAGATGATTGAGAAAAGCAAACAGATGAATTACCAATGTGTGCAACCGAAGCAGTGGAACCAGAGATCTGATTAGTCTGACACGACCTGAGAAAATCCTCGTAGCTTGGCGTAGGGTTCTGAATAGAAGGTGAAGTTTGCATAGTTTCTGAGTTGTCACTTTGAGATGCAGTTACCTGGCGTGGGGGTTTGCCATGTAACTTCCAATAACGGTCGATAGTATGTCCAAGTCGGTTATAATGGTCACACTTGGGACGAGGTTTGGAGTTGTATGACCCTCCTCGAGGGCAATTCTGATTATTGCCAAGAGATGCAAGGACAATAGTGTCACCTGGTGTTGGAGCAATAGTGGATGGAGGGGAAACCGGACCAAACGCATGAGGTGTAGCCAAACGCAACAGTTGTTCACTAACTGCATCATAGTTAGGAACAATAGTACCTGATAAAATCTGGTTACGAACGAAGTCGAGTTCGGATGGTACTCCTTTAAGTGCCATGACCATGAAAATTTTACTCTATTGTTCGGCATAAGTTGTTGCATCTTTTGCGTACGGCATGAGGGTTGCGTAACTTGCTTTCAAGGCATCAAGCTTACTTAGATAGGTTTGCATATCCATATTTTCCATCTTCAGTGTGTTGAGTTTGAGGATGACACTGTATAGACAATGAACGTCGTTGGAGAAGACTTTCTTGGCCTTTTCTCAAACCTCATAGCAAGTGGAGAAGGCTTGATATTGCACTTGGAGGTTAGGTGCTATGGAGAACCATAACACGATAAGTAGAGAGGCATTTGTTTTCTTCCATTTAGCGAGTTTGTCGGAGGCAACATTTGTCAATTTTATGGTTAGGTGATCTTCATATCCCTGACCATGAAACCACATATCGACAGCACGAGCCCATATGTTATAGTTTGCTGATCCGGTTAGTTTTTCACATGTGATAAGCGAAACTTTAGTAAACGAGACAGAATCAGCGTCTCCCATAGCTTAATGACACAAAAAAACAGAGTGAAATCGAGGCTATTTGCACTGGAACACCGTTTTCCGTGAGCCGGAAAGTAAAACAGAGGCCGGATCTGGAATGGGTGAAGAGAGGCGAGTAGATCGGCAGAAAAACGGTCGGAATCAGCCGCCAGACGCGCTGGGGCAGCGGCGGGAAAAAGGGCGACGACCGGATCAGAGGACAACGAGTTGGATGGTGGGGTCGATTTTTTGAAACATCATCGGAAATTTTGTCGAAACTGTAACGGCGGCAAGACGGTTGCCGGAGAATTTTGAAAAGTGAGATGCAAACCAGAGTGACAACACGGTTTGCCACAAAAAAAATAAGTTTCTCACCGGAAGACAGTAGGTCAACCGGGTAAAGTACGGTGAAGAAAGAATTGCTTCTTAGTAGGCTCTAGATACCATGTTAAGAAATGTGGTTGGATCTAACTCAACCCTACAAAACCGGCTGGTAAAGTGAAGATTACCCCCATTTATAAACACATGTTCATGTCATATATTGTCCGATGTAAGACTCTTAACACACTCCCTCACGCTCAGGACTAGACAACTGAAGCCTGAAAATAAATGGTGGGTGGCCCGATAGCGAAAATCATAGAAGGTGGCCTACCGAATCTTAAACAAAGCTCTGATACCATATTGAAATACAAGAGACTAAGAGACATGAATAAACCGTGTGTTTTGAAAAGTACTACAGAGACATTATTATATATAAATAGATTACAACTAATTACATGATATAGTCAATGTGAGACTATTGTGTGTGTGCGCGTGAAAAATAACCATGCCAAAACATTCTACACCCAATTAGTGTATGACTATTATTCGGTCTGGCTTTTTTTATAAGCTCAAACACCATTAACCTACCATTACCTTTTTGAATATAGAGATTAGAATACCAAGCCAATTGATCCAATTTAATCACATAAATATGATTGCAAGTTTGCAACAGTATAATGTAATATATAAGTATAATGTAGATTCAGGTAGGAGGCAACATAGGCTGAAATTAATACCCATACCCACAAAACTCAAACCAAGGTGGAGAAAAAAAGGTAAGAGTAAAAGAAAATCAGAGGTACCAGCTCCTTCAACCTATACCTGCTACTGTGTATTTTTCTCATCTCATTACATAATTCAATTTCTGTATTCTCACCATAGATACAAATTTGATTCTTCAAATAGTGAAAAACCACTAAAACCAAATGGTTTGTTGTCGACTAAAAAGAATAGAACTTCATGGCCCTCTATGCTTGCGGAAGCATAAACAACCCTGCTGCTGATCACCAGGGATCATGCCTCCACCTCTGGATGTGTCGATGGCCTCCAGCATGGAGACAACCTCCTCCATCTCTGGCCGCTTATCAGGACTGGCATCCCAGCATTTCCTCATTACATTTGCAAGTGAACTTGGACAGCATCTTGGCATTTCTGGTCTCAAATTCTAAATTCCAACAGAAAATACTAATGTTATTATAATGGACTCAAAGACACTGGATGTACCACAGTGAGAATTATGGATTGCTTTGAATGAGACAGTAAATCAAAACAGAGTAGCAAGTATACCTGGCGAACAACAGCTGAAGTAATTTCTGAGAAACTTAGGTCGGGATATGGCATATCACAACAATATGTCTCCCATAAACAGATTCCAAAACTGTACACGTCACATTTCCTGTTGTAGGGGTTTCCATTTAAAACCTGTAATCAGCCAACCCCATTGGGAGAAAATAGTTAAATAACAGCTTTCTATTTGAAGAGTTAATATTGTTTATCTCAGTCTTTTTCTTTTCTTATTTGTAGTTACACACACTACTTGCAGACATACTAAGGTAATCATTTATTCTCATTGAGAACTCTTAGAATAACATTGGAGAATAGAGACAATCGACCCCAATTGGATGAAATTGAGGCTAGAGATTCCCATTCCCCATCGGACAGTCCTCCGCGTGAGATTTTGAGACAAAAAAGTCTCGTGAAAAATTTGGGCATATCTCTTTCTTCATACATTCACAAATTCTTAGTCTGATAAGTATTTAAGCACTTAGAGAACCCTCCCTTAAAAGCTAGATATCAAGGTATAATAACCAATTCACGTAAATACGCCACTAAGCATCATAGACTTGAGCATCCCATAATGGCCAAGTCTCTTCCATAGCACCGCACCGCCCCTGAGAACCGATGTCCTGGCGGCTGGCACTCTATGGTACTTTACACGACCTTTCCTGTTCTGAGCCACCAAAAACTAGTTCTGATTCCAGTTGATAAATAACTAGGCATTTGGAGAACCCTCTCTTAAGAGCTAGCTATCAAAGGGAGAAGAATCAAGCCACTTAAATACACCAGAGTATCCCATACTACTAGATGTTGGACTTGGACACCCCATAATACCCAGCAAGTCTCTATCACATAGAACTACCCAAGTCTCCTAACAGAGTCTTTTTTAATCTATAAAGAGAGATACACGAGGTTTTCACATGACAAAGCCATCTCAAATATTAACAAGAAAGATCCTTTCCTATTTAGACATTGTGTGCCTTTGTAATACGGCTTTCACTCTGTTATACAAATAAGCACAATCATTTATAAATTTAAATGGATTTTACAGGTACTAACTACACACCTCAGGAGCCATATAACCAAGAGTTCCAGTCTCCCCAGTCATATCATTAGGATTTGATGCCTCAACTCGCGCAACTCCAAAATCAGCAATTTTCACTGTGCGAGTCTTATCCAGCAGCATGTTCTCTGTCTTCACGTCTCTGTGGACAATCTTCTGAGAGTGAAGATAACTCAGCCTGTAAAACCAAGTGAGTTCAAGTTGAGTCGTTATATAGACAAATTAGGCGCATATTTTTTTTCCAATCTGCTAAACCTCAATCAAAATAGATAAATACCCTCTTGCTAAATCAAGCGCCAGCTGGATGACGACCTTAAAAGCTAACTTCCTCCTCCTGTTTTTTATCAGGTATGATTTCAGAGTACCTCCAGCAAGATACTCTACAACAACGCAGCAGACATTGCTTGGCATGCCAATTAGACCAGTATCAGTTTGTATCTGCAATTCTGCAGACCCCATTGTTGCCCCTATAAACTGAGCATGAAAACAAGATACTTTCAGAGAAGTGCATAATACCAATTGAAATGAGAGGAAGTAACAAAAAGTATCTTGCAAATATCACAAGATATCATAGAGCAGGAAGTAGAATATTTCATGAAGAAAAAGAGCAATGAGGGCCTTAGAGGCGTTATGATTATACTTGTTTTCTATACCTGCATGCATCTCTAGTTGCAGAAAAGGAAACTACAAAGAGAAGAACGCGCAGCATACCAAATGAGAGGACTTTAACGCAAAGAATATACAAAACATGCAATGAACAAGAGAACATGGTAAAAACATAAATTCTTCAGAGAACAGATTCACCATAAATTATAGAAGCTTTCATGATAAGGAAAATTCAAAACATGCCAGTGGCCTAGTTTTTTTATTTACAAGCGTTGTTCAACAGTAGAAAGGATGCTGAACCAAATAGAAAATGCCCGTTCACATCCATTTTTATCTTCTCAAGTGAAAGACTAATTCCAGTTTAAAGCACTCTGAAGTTGCGACAATTTATACATAGAATGATAATCATATCAAAACTGACTCTTTTTTATTTGATGAAAACGGTATTCATTCTTAGATCAACAGAGTATCTACACTTATTAACAATACATGATTTAAGTTCTATACTTTTATGGAAAGGATGTAGTCAAGTTACTAATCATATAGCCAACTTTATGATGGGTATGCTATTTTCAACACATATCTCCTCAAAACTGCTTTTGGAATAATACGAAAGAAGTAAAACTCCAAATATGTAAATATACATTCAATTATGAATTTTCTAAAATCTTTAGAATTCAAGATTTGTAGCATGTTAATAAAGCAATATTGTATGCAACCAATTTCACCAGTGCTTGAGTGATGTAATATTTCTCTGAAGAACTGCCATTGCAAATTACATATTACAACAATCTCATTCCGTATCACCATTCACCCCTTATCATCAAAACAACTTTAGAGTTCCATATCCCAACTTAAAATTAGGTTATCAACAGATGATCAGAAAAAATAAGAGAGAAAGGCATACCTAGGACAGTTAAGCTTGTGTTGTGAATAAAGTTCAAATAAAATATGATCAACATTTTTTTAGTTTCCACAAAATATAAGAATTTCTTATCCTTTACAAATAAAATATTATAGAATACCACTACATTGTGAAATCTGCATGCCTCATGTTCTTTAAATAATATGTAGGAAGAGTTTTTTATAAATTAATCAGTATTAAAGAGCCCTCGACAACAATCAAGGAAACCCTTTCAAAACTAGCCAGAAAAATCAAGCTGAAGGAAGAGCAGAGAAGGGAGGATGGAAGGAAGTGATGCCGCAGTTACAAAGAAAACTCCTACAAGTTACAAACATCCTTGAGTTTAAGAGAATTATTATCAAATGACCTAATTACTGGACATGCGTTACAGTGTTGTTAAATGGAGGCCGTGGCAGAATGGCATAACGGGTTTTTTGACAACCGCCATAGGCAATTTGTGAATGGACATTTGACATGGCGAAGCCACAGGCCATAAAGTGTGTTAATATAGCAGATTTTTGGCCTTCCACTATCCACAACTGAGTGGTTATCAGTGAATGTGAGTGCTATCTCAATTTGAAACTAAATTGGACCAAATCAATATAAATTGATATGCCCTTCTATTTGGAAATGAATTGCAACATAAATTTTGATTCATTTGAATGAATAGCAACATGCCCCTAAATCACAATTCACATTTTACTCCAGATGCAGCATTGAAATATGCAGGGTTGCACAATCCAGTTTTTGATAGACTTGTTAGGGTTTTTTCGGCTTTTTGTTCAGAAAATGACAGAATCTTCCACATGCCAATATTCCAAATAACCAACTACACCGTGTTTTGCTCTTACTTTTTTGTGGTATGCGATATATGAACTTATGTTTTTTTGCTTCTTTTAACAAATCAATTTATTTTATACTTCAAAATACCATATTTGTATTGGTCGTGTATCAAACAATTCATTATAACAATACAACATTAGATTCACAGTTGAAGAAATAGATCTTCTGATGATTCACGACAAGAATCTTGATTCGATAAACCACCATATGAAAATATGCCCAGCATAAGAAAAGAGTCAAGAATGGAAAGCAAATATGTTGCATGAATTCAATGGATATAATATGCAAAGGCATACTTAAAAAGGAGCACTGAATTGGATTTTCAAGAAAATGATTCTAATAAAGGGAAAAAAAACTGATGGATCTCATTCCAAATAAAAGAAAAATACTAAGCAAATAACATCAGCACATGCAACATTGAAACCACAAACTCATCACATAATATACAAACAATACAAACATAAGAAGTCAAATAAAATGAAATCAACCTTTGTGACATTGGGATGATCAAGTTTATGCCAAACAGCAACTTCCTGTATAAACGCTGCCCTCAGTGAAGAAACTTCAGCTTCTGTCCTTTGGCCTTCTTCACCCCAGTCAAGCAATTTAACTGTGATCATCAAGTAAGTAATTACAATCCATTATCAGTGAAATGCAGAAAATAAAATCCCTAACTCAATTTCTATCAAAAGAACAACCAACAAATAGAAAAACAACAACATTTACTACATCCACCCCCAAATTTGATACTATTCCCAAAAATTATTCAACCTCACAAAGTAATCGTAAAAGTCAACTCTTTTCAAGAGAAAAAAAATGTTTTTTAATAAAAAATTGATGGAATTAAGCATCTGAATCTGATGAGTACTAAAATTCATCCCAAAACCTAAAACAAAAATTAAAAAATAAAAAAATAAATAAATAAATAAATAGAGAAGAAGAAGAAGAAGAAGAACAAACCAGCAACATCTTGAGTATCATAGACACCACGATGAACGGTTCCAAAAGTACCACGAGCAATAACACTTTTGATAATAAGTTTAGAAGGATCAATTTCCCAATCCTGCTTCTGCTTCTTGAAGTTCGTTTTGAACTTAACAGGAGAATTCCCAGCGCTACTGGTATGAACTCGAGCATGATCAAAAACATTAGAAGCAGTAGAATCTTCTTCTTCAACGCGCTTTTTCTTGTCAATAATCAACACTTTGTTAAGGTGTCTCTCAAGCTGTTCGTCGATGCTTTTCAGATCAATCTGATCCGCTCTAACAAATCCATCACTACTCTCCTTCATCTTGTAATCTATGAATATATGAATCGATCAAAAACGAAATCAAAAAAATCAGAATTTTTAGGGTTCGAGATTTTTATTGATTCATCACCGTCTTCTTCTTCGTTCTACTATTTCTCTCTATCCATGTGAGCACATGGATTTGCCTGCTCAAAACGTGTGCCTCTGACCCACTTCACTCTTCTTCTCCTTTTTTTCCTTTTTTTTTTCTCCTTTTTGAGATTAATGAAAAAAATTTGTTACATATTATTTTCTTTTTAATTTGTTTTTTTTGTATTTTATTGATATTAAGTTTTACTTACTTAAGTGTTTGACTGAATTTTTTAGTGAAATACTTTTGTAAAAAATTAAAGTTATTTATTATTTTATTTTGAATTTGTACTTTGTAATTTATTTATTAAAAAATAATTTGATTGGTGATTATTTTAGTAGTTGTAAATAGTTTGATTGTGACTAAAAGTGTATTAAATGTTTAACATAATTTTGTATGGTTACGTGTGCCGCTAGAATACTACTAGTACTAGGAAAAAATCAACTTTTATATTTTGAGTAATTTTTGTTTTTGAAAAATATTTGTATGACGGTCAACTTAAATAAGATTCGAACAGGATTTACTTTACTAATTCATCTAGGTGAATCCGTTTCATTTTAATTAAAAATATTCTTTTTTCATTCATTAATCCCCAGCTAAACACACCCATAACAAATTTCATTTAGTAAATATTATTGTGGTCTCGAGATGTTTAAGATATTTTAAATAAATTAAGAAATACAAATAAATTTGGTTTGACTATAGGGCAATCTGTTTGATGAATAGTCTTTATAAAATCATTGATAAGATCATGACTTATAGATTAAAGAGGGTTAATGGTAGTATTATTTCGGTGGGTCAGACTGCGTTTGTGTCTGGGAGACAGATGTTGGATGAGGTTTTGATTGTTGTTATGAGGTAGTGGATGTTGCTACGAGAGATAAGAAATAGTGTGTTCTTTTCAAAGTCGACTTTAAAAAGCCGTATGATTGCGTTAATTAGAACTTTTTGAGAGCTATGATGAAGAAAATGGGATTTGGTGTAACTTGGAAGTGATGGATGGAAGCTTGTGTTTTTAAATGTCATTTGTCGATATTGATGAATGGTAGCCTTATTCATGATTTTGTTGTTAGCAAAGGTTTACGTCAGGGAGACCCGCTTTCGCCGTTTCTTTTTGTAATAGTGGATGAAGGGCTTGCGGGGATATTCAAGCAGGCTGTGGATTTAGGAGAGTTTAGGTTTCCGGGTGAATGAAGGTACTTCTGTGGAGTTAATTCAATTTGCGGAGGATACATTGATTATAGGAAGAGGAGGGTGGAGGAATCTTTGGTCTATCAAGGCTATCTTTAGGGGATTCGAACTAGTTTCTGGTTTGATGGTGAATTTCCATAAAAGTATATTAATTGGCATTAATACTAGTGTGCATTATTTGCAGGCAACTGCAAATTTTCTTACTTGTAAAATTGAAGAAGCTTCCTTTACTTTTTTGGGAATCCCTATTGGGAGTAACCTCAGACGAATCAAAATGTGGAGACCTCTAATTGATAAAACCACTTCGAAGCTGGAAGTTTGGAAAGGGAAGTTTTTTTCTATAGCATGGAAAACTACCTTAATCAATTTAGTCTTTTCTAGCCTGCTAGTGTTTTGGCTTTCTTTTTACAAAGCACCGGCGAGTATTTGCGGGGAGATTGATAAGATTCGTAGTCGTTTCCTGTGAGGGTAACGAAGTGAAGAACAAAATTCATTGGCTTAATTGGGTTTCGGTGTGCAAGAGCGGGGAGTTTGGGGGGTTGACATTAAGAGGATTAAGGAGTTTAATCATGTTCTTTTAACTAAGTGGAGATAAAGAATCTTGGCTGACAAAGAGTCTTTGTGGAAACGTGTTTTAATAGTGAGATATAGTCGGATCAAAACCTCAGTGTTTACTGAAATTGGTTTTAAATCCAGAAGATCTGGATCTAATTGGTGGAAGGATATTATAAAGATCAGCAACACTTTGATTAACACGGGTTCTAGTTTTGCAGGTATTGTGTCATATAAGATCGGTAATGGAAATTTGATTCCATTCTAGTATGCTAAATGGGTGGGTTCTGTGATCTTGGCTTAGCAGTTTGAAGACATGTTTTTGCATAGCAACCGTAAACAATATTGTATTGTAAACATGGGGACCTGGTGTGATAATGTCTGGGAGTGGAATGACCTTGGCATCCCGCAGCAATACTGGAATGTGTTTCATGAACAGGGACGGGATTTGTTAATGCTTCTTAATGAAGTATGCCTGAAGATCGATCAACTTGACAACCTGAGGTGGAAGAATGGTGAAATAGAGAAATTTTATGTCAAGGAGTTTTATCAAGAGTTGATAGAGCTTAGCCCGCAAGATTTATTGTCGGCGGATCAGTCTAGTGTTTTTGATTGTCTTTGAAAAATTCGTGCTCCGGCTAGAATTTTGTTTTTCGGATGGAGGACAATTTAGAAAAGAATTGCTACTAAGGATCAATTAATCAAACGCGGAGTGTCAAATTTGGATAGCTTATGTGTGTTGTGCGGTCAAGAAGTTGAAATGTTAGCGCACTTGTTGTTCGAATGTTAGTTGTGTCCTTCTGTTTGAGAGAGAGTGGCTATTTGGTGTAGGTGTTCGGATATATATGCAAGATGCACTTAGAGGTTTCTTTTGGACTGGTGTAGGGTGGGTAAGAACCGAATTGAAACGCATAAGTTAGGATTAATTTGGCTAGCGGTGATTTCGTGTATATGGAAGTCTAGAAACAACGTTATTTTTAAAGAAGGCACTTATAACGTTAATGATTTATGCTGGAATGTTAAGTTTTGTGCTTGGAGGTAGGCTTGTTGTGGGGAAATTTCTTATTCCAACCTAAGTTTTCTTGCATTTTCCTTGCATCCTTTGGGTGTTTTAGGGTAGTCTTGGTGTTGGTAGGGAATTTCCCTTATTTTCTTTTGCTGGTGTTTTAGTATGTCTCTTGTAATTGTCTGAGAATACTCTTGGTATTCTTTAATCAATGAATTGTTTTTAGAAAACAAAATAAAAATTAATTTTGTATAAATAATACAAATTATCTAGGATTTTACAGATTTCTTATTTATTAATGTTGTATTGGAATAATAAATAATTCACTTAAGGATGATCATGGATATTCATGAAGCGGAAAGTAGTTTATGACTTTCAATTAGTAAATATTATCGACTCGTTTCAAATTATAAAATGTTTTATATTTCAAACAACTCAATTAATTGTTTATAAAAATATAAATTATTTATGATTTTACAAAACTATTATTCATTAATTATATAGAAAAATCTAATTAAAAGAATTAGAGTGCATTTGTTTTAAGTTATAAAATAGTATTTCTTGAAACTTTATTCTTAGGATTATTATTTTTAGGAATAATATTTCTATGTAAGTGTTTGGTCAAAAATAAGAATGTTTACAATATTTATTTGATTTAAAAATTATAAAAAAATAAAAATGAATGTGAGTAGTAGTAGAAAATTGTAGGTAGTTACATTTTATTCCCATGGAAATGTTGGATTCTCATCCTTTAAGTATGAGAATAATTATGGAAAAATTTATGCAAAATATCATTTTTGTTCCCTTAACTATACATCGGGTTTATTTTGGTCTCTTAATTTTAAAAATGTTCATATTGGTCTCTCAACTCTTCAAAACATTTCATATTAGTCCTTTTTGTCCTATTAACGACGGGAAAATTCAAAAATCAGGCGCTAATTAGAAAAAAAAAGGCTAATTTAGAATGTTTTGAAGAGTTAAGGGACCAATATGGATCTTTTTAAAGTTAAGGGACTAAAATGAACTCTGGGGTATAGTTAAGGAATCAAAAAGGGTATTTTACCAAAAATTTATATATAAAAATATTTCTTTGAATAAAAAATAACCGAGAATAATTTTTAAAAATTTAAAACAAACATGAGATTGATACATTTTCAATGTTAGATTCTCGAGAATCCAATTCCAATCCTTGAAACAAACATACCCTAGAAGATATAATAAATAGTATATGTTATATTGGAAAAAATTAATATTGTATTCGAGTTATAAAATGAATCATAAATTGGGATAAATATCTTTTACAAAGTGAATTATAATTTGTGATAGATTGAGTATGATACATTGATACTCGTACTCGTCTTATATCCTTGTGAATATTCTCCAAATAGATATCCGTAGATTTTGAGATATTCACGGGTATTTACGGATATTCATAAATATTATTATTTAAATATTTTTTGTTAGAAAATAATTAACTAAATTTTTTTCTCTCCTCTAAAAACAAAACAAAAAAATCAAATTTAACACATACAAATAATAATAAAAATAAATCACATTCATTTTATTTCTTCTTTTATCAAACAATCATATTGTACCCTTAAAAAAATGGTAACTAAGTATTCATTTATTTTACTCGTGCATATCCATTAAACTATCTGACATGCGTCTGAAACGGGTTTTATCCATGGATACAAATTTTGTTCTCATTCCTAAGTTAAGTTCACCTTGTTATTGTAGCTTTTATATAATTGTTAGGAAATCTACTATATGCATATGAAATCTATACTAAATGATATTTATACTAACAATCTAAATGAATAATCACTTTATTAACAATTTTACCATATTTTTAAAATTACACATGTTATGTCATGGAATCAAAAACATGTATAGAACTACAGTGGAGTGAGACAACGCATTAGGGATAAATCTACAAAATTAGCATTTCGACGTTCAAGTCAGTAGATAAATAAGAAAATAATTTGAGTGTGTGAATGAGAGAATATATAGAATAATGTGTGTTGTGTTAGACGATAGGCTACGATCTAAAGGAGGTGAATAGATCGTAAATGAAATTTTCTTGTTTAAAAATTTGTTTTAAAATTGTTTAACAATGGCTAGTGAAAACAATCTTGAATCACAATCGTCTATTCTAAACCGTTATCGAAAAGATCGAATATACGTTAAACCATATAAAATATATTCAAAAGATGAGAGAAGCAATCAATATATTTTCAACAATGTCATTTGACTAAACCACACAAAGATAATCGATTTCTAATGAAATATTAAGCAAAATTTTGACTTGAGTAATTTGTCGAACACTTGGTGTGCAATCAATTCAACTCAGATTTTTATTTGATTTTGTTTATATGAAAAACCAATTACATTCCAATGGATTGCAATCAACTTAGCAAAATACTCTGAAGTAGTAAACAAAGAAATTATCTCAATGAAAGTAGAGAGAGAGAGAGAGAGAGAGAGAGAGAGAGAGAGAGAGAGAGAGAGAGAGCAATCAATGGATTGACAATTTGCTATGAAAGGAGAGAGACAGAGACAGAGAGGCAGAGAGAGATACAGACAGAGAGAAAGGGAGATAGACGAGGATTTGTTAAGGTAGTTCCCCAATCGGCCTCGCTATGGGTACGTCTGCCCTCAATTCGAAATTGAATTGAGATAATGAAAATTAACATTTGCAAATGAATTTTATAAGAAAAGAAATAGCAATCCAACCCTTCAAACCCTATGTTTCATGTTGATTGTATCTTCTTTTCTCCCATTGATCTTGAGCTCAATCAAGTGAGCCAATGTAACGCCATATTTTATGTTAAATCATTTTCCGTAATTTGATTATGTGAAGTTGTGTGTTTAGATGTGATTATGTGTGCTTTGTTGTGATTGGGGTATCCTGTAGTAATGGATAGTGACCTTAATGTTGATGACCTTAAGGGTGAGGGGTGTGTGGCTAATATCGTAGAAATGGGTGGTGTGATGAGAATGATTAATAAGTATTATTAGCATTAATTGAGTAATATTATTAATTTAAATCATTAAGAGATAATGTTATTATTATTTAAGTTGTAACATTTATTAGTAATAATAATATTGGAATTATAATAATATAAAAATATTAAGGTGAAAATAAGAGTGAGGGGCATAATTGGCAATTGGGAGAATATTGAAGACATGATAGAGAGTTAGAGGAGTAAGTGAGGGCATAAGAGGCAAACCATATAAAGGATCCTAGGGTTAAAGAAGTAAAACAAGAAAATATATTTCATTATATACGATCGTGACTTTTGAGAAGAAAGGAAGAAAAACTAGGGTTGAAGAAGAAAAGGGAACCACCATTTGTGAAGGATTAAAAAGCTTAATTACAAGGTAGGGGTAGGGTTTTGATCTTTTAAGGGTTAGTATGTTGAATAGTAGGTAGAAGTTAGGTTCTTACCTTATGGGTTGTGTATTGTTCTATGATATGATTATTGTGACGTAATTGATGATGAAATTATTTAGTTGGTATGTGATGAATGATGATTTTTTGATTGATATGCGATGAATTTTGTTGCCTATATGTGTGGTGCTTCTGTTTTGGAATTGTTGAAAAGTTCCTCCATTGTTGAGTTTTAAAGTTTCGAATCGTGAGTATGAAATTGATGATGATATGATGTTAATCCATAAGTAAAATATGGTATGATTAAGTTTTAGGATGTTATTTTAGTATAAAATTGAATCTATGATGATGGGTTTTCGTAGCATAGGCTTTGGTATGAAAAACTGGTGTGAAAATGCTTTCAAAAAAAGTGATTTTTGAGGTTCAGAACAACATGTGTCGACCTCCAGAGTCTTCTGGGTCAACCTGATGCTTCCCGAATCAAATATTGTGAAAATTGGAACAACATGCATCGATGCACAAGCCTTCGCGTCGACCTGTATTCCTTGTGTATCAACCCTAGCGTCGCGCATAGCCAAAAAAATGTCAGAAACGGTTTCGATCATAACTTTTTAATCATTTATCCAAATGACGAACCGTTCGGAGCGTTGGAAAGCTAATGAGTAGAACATTAACATGGTATAATTATATGAACCATTTCCCAATATTTTTATGTTTAATATATTAAGGAATGTGACTATGAATTATTGCGTATGTTAAGAAGTTATGTTGTAAGTGACGAAACTTGAATGTTGTTATAAAGAGGTTGTCGTGGTGTTATTGGTGGAATATGAGCATGTTTAATGATTTTTGTCATACCCCAAATTTTACCCTCAAATTATTTGATCTTGTGCATATCATTCTAGGTCAATCATATTGCATAACTAACCAATGTCTAGACTTTTTGTTTGCTTTGTTTCTTTTGTGAATCAGGGATTTACTATAGAAGCTTCAAAGGTGATTGAGTTAGGGTGACAGGAGGTTTTCTGATAAGGTGGATTTCCTTTGGTCGGGAATTGTTTCTTTTGGTTATTGTACTCAAGTTTGAGGTAGAAGTGGGAGTTTTCAATTATCATGAGCAGTGCTTATCTGAGGTTTATTAGACACAACTTTAATTTCTCTGATTAGTCACAAGGGTGTCGTTGTTTAGGGTTTCATCAGTGTTTTGGCTGGAAAAACTTTGAATTAGGATTTTGGTTCTCATCAAGTCATTATGATAGTATACACTAAAAGAGAAGATTAGGGCTTCTCACCCTTTGGGTTAAAGTCAGGCAAATTATATTCAATTGAGTTTTGTCTGAGCCAAGCCTGCTAAATGTGTGTATGTGTGTGTGTGGTATGGTTGAAATTCAATTGGGTTTAACCTAATCTTGGTCAAACAATAATTTGCTCCATCATCAGGTTGTGTTAAAGTCAAGTTGTTTCATGGTTCATATCTCCTGTCAGGATTTTGTGTAGTGCAGTCCATGTCTCAAATCATAATCTCTAATTTTGAAGCATGATTTTCTCACAGCGAGGTTTCTCGGTTCATTATGATCAAAGTGGCATTAACTTAACTGCACAAGCTATGAATTTATTCCTCAGAGGTTAATTACGATGTTTAGAGTGATTAAGAGTTGTGATTTAGGGGATTATCATTCAATTGACAATTGCTACTTTTATCAAAGGTCTGCGGAAGAGGGTCAAGTGTAGTTTCAGGATTACGCTTAGTCAAGATTGTCGCTACCGCGAAAATAAGGTGCCGGCAAAACAGAAGAGTCGCCACCTTTCGTTATTTATCCCTCAGAACAAGAAAGGAAACGATTGGAGAAACCTGGCGAAAAAGGTATAAGACAAGGTCATCGCAACCATTGTCTGGGTTCGGGAGTCGGTTACCCAAGGGGAAGGTATAGCACCCCTCACGTCCATCGTACTTGATGGGATCCACGCTTGTTGTGTTTATCTGACGGGTTGGTTTTACTATATACCTATCAAGGCTGGCTTAAAAAGAAAAGAACATGACTCGGCAAAGCGTCGCACTTTATGCCTATGTATTCTCATCAGAGAATGAGAAATCAGAGTCAACGTAGTTCGCCTAACTACGGGTTACGGGGAAGGTGGCTCGCCAATACATCAGTATTGTGCCTACGTACTCTCAACAGATATGAGAGATCAGAGCTTACGTAGTTCGGGATAATACGGATTACGGGGGGGTCATATTCATCTATTTTTTCGAGTAGGGTTAACAAATAGTTCCAGCAGTTTGGTGTACGCGGCTCGACCCTTGGAGACTTAGGCGTTACCGTTTGTGGTAGAACTAGGAGTTAACGACACTCTTTTCTTCAGAAAAGCTTTCCTTTGAATTATGGGCCCACGGGGCAAAAAAGGTTTGAAGTTTGTTTTTTGTCTTTTACGAAAGAACTGTTTTTTATGGATGTTTGCAACCAATATCGCACTAGAGACTATGACCTGAGAGTGAATGCGTCGCATGTCACCCAAAGGGTGCCATACTAAACATCCAGACTGTTGAAAAGAAACTCCCCAACAATCCTTTCTCAGATAGCTTAAGGCTCGTAACGTACGACGTCAGTTAACCTTTATTACTATTTTTTAATTTGTTTTGAGATGAGAAGAGAACGAACAGGTTCAACTAAAGGGGTGACTATCAAGTCCTAATGTTCACTACGCCAGAAATCACTTTTAGCAGTGCATAGAAAGACAGCGCTTTTTACAAAAGCGCTGCTAAAGGGCCATAAAAAAAAGCGCCTACCTAAGACAGCGCTTTTAAAAAGCGCTGCTAAAAGGTGGGTCTAAGAAAGCGCTTTTAAAAAGTGTTGCTAAAGGGGGGCCATAAGAAAGCGCTTTTTAAAAGCGCTGCTAAAGGGGGACCCTTAGAAAGCGCTGCTATATGGAATTGATAAGGCACCCTATGAAAGCGTTTTTAAAAGTGCTGCTAAAGTCCTTTAAAAGCGCTGTTAAAGGTATTCATATTATAATTTTAAAATACCCTCCAGAATTTTAATAGAATCAGAACAGTCACGCTAACTATTTCTTCTTTCTCTAGCGAACGAAAACACGAACCAACCATCCATTGTTCATCGTCCGACCATCGCCTTCTTCCGTCCGATCATCCTTCCGACCATCACCGACCGTTCACCGTCCATTTTTGAGTTCATCCATCCGTCTGCATTGCCGGTCCACCATTGTTACGGTACGTGAAGCTTGCTCTGCTTTTCTTTTCTTTTTTTTTGTTTATCTTTTCACCATTGTTGTTCTGATGATATAGATGGTTTTATATAGATGGTATTTGAACATAATAGATGGTTTTATATTGTTGCTGTTGTTGTTTTTATTGAAGGTTTTGTATTATCTGAGTTATTTAAAGTTTAGTGTAAAATATGATATTGAAGGTTTTGTGTTATTTGTTCTTGCTGTTGTTGTTCTGATGGTTTTTGTTGTTGGTTTATGTAAAATATGATATTGAAGGTTTATGTAAAATATGGTATTGAAGGTTTAATATGATATATGAGATATATATGATATTGTTGTTGTTGTTGATGTAAAATATGAGATATTTGAGTTTTTTTTGTTGTTGTTGTTGTGTTATTTGTTGTTGTTGTTGTTCTGATTGTTTTTGTTGTTGTTGTTGATATATATATATATATATATATATATATATATATATATATATATATATATATATATATATATATATATATATATATATATATATATATATATATATATATATATATATATATATATATATATATATATATATATATATATATATATATATATATATATATATATATATATATATATATATATATATATATATATATATATATATATATATATATATATATATATAGTTTAATATATGATATTTGATATATGATATTTGATGTTTTTAGTGTTATTGAGATATATTTGATATTTGATATTTGATATATGATATTTGTTGTTTGTTGTTGTTGTAAAATATGAGATATAGTTTATATTTGATATAGATTGTGGTTGTTGTTGTTTAATATGATATTTGTTGTTGTTGTTGATGTAAAATATGAGATATATATATTTGATATATATATTGTTGTTGTTGTTGTTTAATATGATATTTGTTGTTGTTGTTGATGTAAAATATGAGATATATATATTTGATATATATTGTTGTTGTTGTTATTTAATATGATATTTGTTGTTGTTGTTGATGTAAAATATGAGATATATATATTTGATATATATTGTTGTTGTTGTTTAATATGATATTTGTTGTTGTTGTTGATATGAAATATGAGATATAGTGTATATTTGATATAGATTGTTGTTGTTGTTGTTTAATATGATATTTGTTGTTGTTGTTGATTATAAATATGAGATATAGTTTATATTTGATATAGATGGTTTGTTGTTGTTGTTTAATATGACATTTGTTGTTATTGTTGTTGATATTTGTTGTTGTTGTTGTTATTCTGAATTACAGGTATATTATGGCCAGCAACGAGGAAACATCACATGATGGAAAAGAAACACCCAAAGACGTTGAAGGCGAAATTAAAAGAGGCATAACGATAATGAAAAGAATCATCTGTGCGAGAGATAGAGGTGTAAAGTACGATGTCCATTGAAATGAAAGAGATCAGTTGGTTGAGCCTAATGGTGCGCTGCTGACAAGTTATATTGGAGCAGTTGTACGTTCGCAAGTTCCGATTACTTGCGATAACTGGAGAATTCCTGCATTAGAAGCGGCTAAGGATAAAATTTGGACCGAGATTCAAGTATGAGATTTGATCATTTTTAATTATGTTGACAGTTACATCTTTAAATTAATTATACTAACGTGTTATATGTATGTGTATTTGTTTGCAGAGATCTTTTAATATTGAGGATTCTAGGAGAAAATATTGTATTCAGTTGGCCGGAAAACGCTTGAGGGGATTTAGAGCGTTTTTAACCAACAAATTTCTTAAAGATTCTGATGGCAACTTTGTAGACTCGGAGCATCCAGCAAAGTACGCTGATTTGATTTCAGATGCAGAATGGGAGACATTTGTTGCGAAGCGAAGAACCAAAGAATTTGAAGTAAGTACAACTTATCATGAACAATGTATAATATATATACCTATTCCACAAACAAACTGATATGACTTAAACTTGTTTTTTCAGGTTAAGAGTGGCGTAAATCGGGAACGGGCATCAAACCCTGCGTATCCATATAGAAAGGGGCGTTTGGGATATGCACGCTTAGAACAAAAATTAGTAAGTGCATATATATACTTTAATATGATCTATTTACAAAAAATAGTAAGTATACATAATAGGATATAATGCTTTATTGTTCGTCTTAATGCGTAGTTGGAAGAGGAGAAAAGTGATGCGACATCTCTTCCGGACCATGTCGTATGGAAGGCTGCCCGGGTGGGAAGAGATGGAGTCGTCCAAGAAGAAGTTCAACAAGTGTTTGAACAATGTGTAAGTACAACATTAGTTTTTGAACAAAGTGTTTGAACAAAGTGTATAAAATATTTAAATATGCTTTTATCTATATTTCAGGAGTCCCTATCCCAGACTATAACTCCTGCTGAAGACGATGATTGCAGGAGTTTATTGAGTCGGGTGTTGAATATTCATGAGTACCCTGGGCGTGTGAGGGGCAAGGGATTTGGTGTCACTCCATCCAAACTGTATAAGCAGCCAAGGAAAAAAAATCCAACCAATAAAGAAGTGATGGCTACTTTGGAGGAAATGAAAGCTCAAATTCGTGAATTACAGAAGGATAAGGAGAGATACATGTCCGAAAGGCGCGCTCCAGAGGCCGGTAAAGCTACTAGTGACAAAGATAGTACCGGTTGTCCGCAGAAGCTTCCAGAGGTAATTGTATATATTACATTGAAATTAATTTAGCACATTTTTCTTAATTGACACATTAACTGATCATTATTTGTTTAGGGCATTTCACCTTGTCGACTATATTTATCGTCACCGACTTATCGCATGGTTGGCAAGGGAAAGGTGCATAACACCCTGGGAGACTTACTTCACCATAAACCCCTCCCTGCTGGATTTTTGAAAGTATCTGTTGATATTGCATTAGAGGGGGGGCGTTGTTGCCTATACCAGACGATATATCAGACGCAACAGTGGTGGGAGACGCGATAGGAGCTTATGTAGCATGGCCGGCGAATCTCATTTTCATAGATGATGAGGTAGGTTGAACCTTGTAATATTCCAATGTTTTATTACCCATACATGAAAGTTATTCTGACATTTACACTTTCTTATTGACATGATGATCTTAGACTCCCACAAAATCCAAAACAAAAGATGATAAAATTATTGTGCGGGATACCGATTCAGCTGCATCAAAGTTACAGGTACTAGTACTACAGTTTAAGTGATTATTTTATTATAAATTATTTACTGAACTTATATATGACTTTTAGATTCTTGATCAGCAGTCGCAACAAGTCAGCAAGGGAAACATGCCTGAAACTTCCAAGGTGCCCAAAAAAAAGGTCGAGACAAAAAGAGCATTTGTTCCTCAATTTAGGATGTGCCTTCAAACATATGTAGGGACAACAGACGTGCCTGAGGGCGGCATCCGTCTAATACATATGGATCAAGGTATTTTCGGTTTTGAATATTCCGAAACACTTGCTAAGGAGGATTTCGACCAGGTTTTCAAACATTTAGAATTGGGCGTCGGGGTTATGCATTCCTACATCAGGTACTTCGATCCATTTTAATTAGATAATTGAACATTTTAAATTTCGCTCGTTTAACTGAATAATCTAATGTTGATTATATTTTTTTTAGGCTCTTGTATGACAAGTTGTTGGTCCCCGCTGATTTGACTTCAGTATTCGCATTCTTATCTGCTAGCAGTGTCAACTCACGGACAATAGACCAGACACCAGAAGCAGTCAAAGAGTACACAGTCCAGAGATTTATGGGTGCGAATACGGAGAAGTTGTTTATGTTGCCATATAATACTGGCCATGGGTTAGTTTTTATTCTAAATTCATTTATTATAATTGTTCGATTTTTGCCATATTATATAACATTTCCGTCTAAACTGTTGTCTTATTTTATAGTGGTCACTGGTTGTTGGTCGCAATTAATCTGATTAAAGAAATAGTGTATTATATAGATTCATTGGATGGCGATACAAACAAATATGAAAATCTGAAGAACATGGTTGATACGTAAGTGATGATATATAGTGTTCTGAATAATTATATATGTTTATTTATTATGTGACATTGTTCTAAATATGTGTTTATATTATGTTAGAGTTATACAAATATACATAGCACAGAGAGATGCAACAGTGCCAAAAAGCAGGGCTAGCAACATCAACTGGATCAGAGTGGAGGTATATTTTCCCATGTTCGACTGTTATAGTGGTTCTACTTATAAAACTATTTAAACTATATATCCTGATAAATGTTCGTTCGCTTTTTTCCTAATACAGTGTCCTCGTCAGCATGGTGGGATTGACTGCGGATATTTTGTACTGCGCTTTATGAAGGAAATCATTATTTCTGGTCAATTAGAGATTCCAATCATGGTATGGATCAATTCATGAGTTATATGATTCATTTTGATAATTAACTAATATTTCATCTGAGTAATTAGTATTAAATCGTGCTTGTTCTGTTATATTATGTAGTATTTTGATGAATTCAAATGCGCTATGTACTCGAAAGTAAAATTGGAAGAAATTAAGGAAGAATGGTGTCAATTTATGATTGAGTTAAGAATTCTATAATGTATATTGGATTTGTAATTATGTGTAAATTGTATATTGTATATTGTATAATGTACAATGTTTAAATTATGTGTAAATTATACTTGAGTTAATTATGTGTAAATTGCAAAGTGTTATTGTATAATGTACAATGTTTAGTTATATTGTGTTGAATTAAAGGCCAAGTGTTGAATTACAATGTTTAAAGGCCAAGTTATATTTAAGGCCTGAATTATGAGCAGGGAATTTAATTGTTATAAGCAGGTTTGTCTAAAAATATATAAAAAATGTGATTTTTCAAAAAAAAATATATTTTAAAACGTGAAGTATAGACAGCGCTTTTACAAGAAAGCGCTGCTAAAGGGGGAAAAATAGGCATAAAAAAGCGCTGCTATAGGTTAGGAAAGGAGGGGTCTAAGAAAGCGCTTTAAAAAAGCGCTGCTAAAGGGTGGTCTACAAAAGCGCTTTCATAAAGCGCTGCTAAAGGGGGGGAGGGGGAGGGAGAATAGGCAGCGCTTTGTAAAGTGCTACTAAAGGGGTAAAAAAAGCGCTGCTAAAAGTGATGCCTTTAGCAGCGCTTTTTCCACAAAAAAAGCGCTGCCTTTACCTTTAGCAGCGCCACTTTAGGCAGCGCTTTAAAGCGCTGCTAAGGGTCAAAAAAAGCACTGCTAAAGGCCATTTTTGGCATAGTGGTTGTCATGCCAAGGATTCACCCTATGGTTGAGGTTCGGAACAGGGAACTCCTAGAAGTTATCATGCATAGGTTTCAACCTAAAGTTCTAATCATCACTTCCTTATCAAAGGAAGTGAGATTCCTAGGGGATCATGTCAATGAGATAGAAACAGATAAAGCATCAGCTGAACAGTAAACAGTAAACGACTGTAAAATGCATACAATGCAAGTGAGGGAGGAAATGTGTGTGGGGCATCAGCCTCCACAGGCTCATCTCAACCTCAAGCCAGATATGAATAACTGCAATCATACAGATGAAATAAAATGCCATGCTATCAAGCAAAATATGAGTGACTGTAATCATACAGAAGAAAGACATGATAGGCCATCAAGCAATCAACAAACCACATAGGCAAGGGAGCTGGGCTCTACCGAATACCAGCAAGCAAATCCATACAGTAAAAATACAAGCAGAGGGAGCAACTCAACCTCTAGTGCAATCATGCTCCTAGTTTACATCAGTCTAGATATGGACTTATTCTAATGCATCAAGCAAATTAAACAAATCACACCAATACAGTTGCACAGAAAGCAAACAGACAGAAAAGAAAGCAAATCAACCACTCCACAGCTTCACAGCAAAGCTCCTCTGACATCAGTTCAGTCTTCAACTGCTCTTCAAGTCTTTCATCTCTAATAGCAAGTATCAACTTGCTTCTTCAAGCTTTCAACATATCAACATCAGTATCAACTTATCCTTCTTCTTCAAGCCTCAGCTCCAGAGTGAACTCCACCTTCAGACTTCAATCCTAACTGCAAGTGTCAACTTGTTTCTTCAGGGATTTAATGCATTAAACTCACAAGTATCAACTGGCTTCTTCCTCAAGCTTCAGCTTCTCCATTCAATCTTCAATGAATTCATCTCACAAGTATCAACTTGTTCTTTATCTTCTTCAAGCTTCAGCTCTTTCTTCTTCCCACAAGTGTCAACTTGCTCCTCTTGATCCTCAAGCTTCAGCTCCAAAGGTAGTCTTCAAACATCTTCAACCTTCTAACAAGGACCCTATCCTCTAGCAAGGGAGAAAGATTCACCTAACAAGAGCAAAGTTTGGATGATTGGTAGCAGAGTGAAGACCAAAGGTCACCCCTAAGCATCCTATCATCAGAGAAATGGACCCTCAAAGGTTCTACCAACTTGTAAAGAGCCACACATCCTACCAAAGGAGGGCAAAGCCTTTACAAGGGGACCTTACATCATAGGGAAGAATGGAAGTGATCAATGTAACACCCATTTTAATTATTTAGTCATTTTATAATTATTTTAAATATTATACGTTGGTGTGTCCTTTGGTGGGGGTGTATTTGGTGATGTTTGGTGGGTGTCCCTAATGTGGAAGGACTATTGGTGGTATTTTGGTGTGAAATATAATAATATAAAAATAATAGTAACATTGGTGGGGGTGTTATTATTATTATTATTATTATTATTATTATTATTATTATTATTATTATTATTATTATTATATTTATTATATTTGTTAATATTATTAATATTATTATTATTTTGGTGAAATGATGATATTATTATTATTATTATTATTATTATTATTATTATTATTATTATTATTATTATATTTATTATATTTGTTAATATTATTAATATTATTATTATTTTGGTGAAATAATGATATTATTATTATTATTATTATATTTATTATATTTGTTAATATTATTAATATTATTATTATTTTGGTGAAATAATGATATTATTATTATTATTATTATTATTATATTTATTATATTTGTTAATATTATTAATATTATTATTATTTTGGTGAAATAATGATATTAGTATTATTATTATTATTATTATTATTATTATTATTATGTTTATTATATTTGTTAATATTATTAATATTATTATTATTATTTTGGTGAAATAACGATATTATTATTATTATTATTATTATTAGTATTATTAATAATGAGTATTATTATTATTATGATTATTATTATTATTAGTATTATAATATTATTAGTATTAATAATAATATTGTATTATTTTATTAAGTTATTTTATTAATTGGGATTAGATTTAATAAAGAAAATAGAATGTGAAGGGGTGGGGAGAGTGGTACGATACATTTGAGAAATTGAGAAAAAGGGAACGAAGAACGGAAGAGAAAAGGGGAAGGCCAAGAGACCAATTCTAGGAGGATTTCTATCGATCAACCAATTGATAAGGTAAGGGGGGAGAAATTTGATTGGGAATGGTTTATACATGTATAGGGTAGAGGGGATTCCTTAACCCCGTAGGAATTTATCGTTATATAAAGTTTTATATTGGCATGCTATGATTATTGTTGATGTTGGGGGATTGATGAATGCTGATGATGCATTTTGGGGTATATATATATATGGTGATGATAGTAACTGTAATGTTGAGCCATTTTGTTGGATTGTTGATGTTACTGTAGTATTGATCCATTTTGTTGGATTGTTGATGTTACTGTAGTGTTGATAGTAACTAGGAATATAAAGCTGATGAGATTATGTGTTGTTACCGTAGTGTTGGCAATGACCATGATTATAACTTTGGGAAAGTTATATGTTGTTTCCCTATAGTGTCGTTAATGACTATGGTTAGGACCTTGGTGAGATTCAGAGTGACTCTGAAGTGTCGGTAATGTACCGTAATGTCGGTTCTAGAGTAGAAATTATAGGATAATTGGTAAGTATAATATCTATTGGCATGTTTGTGATTGTGGATTGATGTTGATGAATTATTGATTTTGGTGTATAGGCTGAGGTGTTGGTTTAGGGAGGTTCTGAGTAACCTCAGAGACTTTTGGTGAGATGTCTGAATTGGTCTCGTGTGATCCTTCTAGCCTTGCTGTAGTGTGAAAATGATGAGTATGGGATATAACTTGTGTACTTGGTGATAGTACGCGTTTCCCTTAATATTGTTGGTGAGCAATTAGTTAATGTATATGTGTGTAGTGATCAGTAGGATCGTGTATCCCCGAGTGGGGGGGGGGGGGGGACGTAGTTATATCCGGTGTGATAGTATGAATTCGTTTACTATCTGATTGATTTATATGGTGTTGGTGTAATATATCTATACATATGCATTGTTGTATGATGATATGATCAGGAGGATCGTGTGCACTTAGCGTGCCAGAATATAATAATTATGCATTGGTGTCTTGCATATCATGGTGTTTTGGTGGGATGAATCATGTCTCAGGAGGAGCGTAAGTGATTCATCTGTACTCCTTTGTGGAGAATGGTGGGGGATAGATCATGTCTCAGGAGGAGCGTAAGTGATCTATCCAGGTTCGATTGAATGAACCAATGAGTCGGTACCGCATGCATGGTGTTGAGTTGCATAATTGCATTATAATATGTTATATTGTAATTTGAACAGTAGGTTCGTTATATGGTGTTGTTGGGGTGAATAATTGATGTGTTGGTGTGTTTTACTGCCTTATTACATGTATTACATTACCATTATATTTTTGATCATGATTTCTCACCCCTTTGCTGTTGTTGTGTCTGTGCTTCTCCGGAAGTACAGATAATCCAGGTACTTAGCTAGCTTGGATTATGGTGTGACAGTCGAGTCTAGGATGCTCTGATACGTAGCACGGGACTTGGGCGCTTTTATTTGTTTTATGAAGAACTTATATTTTATTTTCCTGTGAACGTATCAAACTTTTATTGGGTTTTATATTTAATATTCCGCTGTATTTGGAGAAAAACCTTTTTATAAGGAAACGTTGTTTTCATGTGATATCCCACTTGGGAAATTGGAACTCTGATTTTGTTTATTTATAATGTTTATTAATTTAATTGATTTTGGGAAGTGGGGTGTTACAATTGGTATCAGAGCAGGTCGGTCCGTCCGGCCAGTGTTGTTGAGTCGAGTTGAGTCTGTCCTTTATGATGTAGTTGAATATCTTTTAACTTGGTGTTGCTATGTTTGAGCAGTATGGCAGGAAGGAACGATGCTGCATTGGCTGCTGCTATGCAAGCAATGGCGCAGGCAGTTGCTAATCAGAATCAAACTGCAGATGCCCAATTCAGGAGTTTGGCGCAGTTTCGGAGCAACAAGCCACCAACGTTTGAAGGAGGAATTCTGGACCCAGAAGCTGCTCAGAAGTGGCTGAAGGCAATTGAGAAGATCTTCAGAACGATGGAATGTACTGATGAGCAGAAGGTGAGATTTGGTACTCACATGCTGGAAGGTGAGGCTGAAGCCTGGTGGGACAATAGTCGCCAAAGATTGGAAGCTGCTGGAACCGCCATTACTTGGGAGGTGGTTCGGAAGGGTTTTTTGGAAAAGTATTTTCCAGAAGATATTCGCAGTGCTAAGGAAATTGAATTCTTAGAGTTGAAGCAGGGTAGTATGACGGTAGCGGAGTATGCTGCTAAATTTGAGGAGCTAGTGCAGTATTGTCCTCACTATAATGTGGAGGGGGCGATGACTTCTAAGTGCTTAAAGTTTGAGAATGGACTGCGTCCAGAGATTAAGTTGGGAATTGCTTGTCAGAAGATCAGGAGCTATCCTGAGCTAGTAAGTAGGAGCAGGATATATGATAACGATAACCGAGCAAGGATTGCGCACTACAAAGCTGTTAATGACCGTAAGGGTAAGCAGAGGTTTAGTGGTACTCCTTATAGTGTTGCTGCTGATAAGGGAAAACGTAAAGCTGTTGTTGATAAGAAGCCTAGAGATGGGAGAGCATCTGCTGAAGGGAAATGTTTTCGGTGCGGTGGTATGGGACACCGTGCTAATGATTGTCCTAATGAAGCCAAGAAGTGTTTTAAGTGTGGGAAACCAGGTCATGTGATAGCTGACTGCAGAGCAACCATGCCGACCTGTTATAACTGTGGTGAGAAGGGTCATATCAGTACACATTGTGAGAAGCCGAAGAAGCCTCAGACGTCTCCGGCTAGTGGGAAAGTGTTTACCTTAGCAGGGACTCAAGCTGCCAGTGATGAGCGTGTTATCAAAGGTACTTGTATTATCAATAATATTCCTTTGATTGCTATTATTGATACGAGTGCAACACACTCGTTTATTTCTGTGGATTGTGTGGAGAGAATAGGATTGGTGCCGTCTACTCTGGAGAGACGAATGACTATTGAGACACCCTCTATAGGTTCAGTGACTACTTCTTTGGTATGCCTGAAGTGTCCGCTGACTATTTTCGGTAGAGAATTTGAAGTGGATTTGATTTGTCTACCACTTGGTAAATTGGATGTCATTCTGGGTATGAACTGGTTAGAGTTCAACCGAGTCTACATCGACTGTTTTCGGAAGGAATTGTTGTTCTTGACCCCTGAAGAGGAAGCTTTAGCAAGTTCTTTGTCTAATAAAGAATTGAGGGCTTTGTTGGAAGATGAAACTAGAGTGTTTGCTTTATTTGCAACATTATCGGGGGATAGCAAAGTGTCAATAGAGGAAGTAGCCGTGGCGAATGAATTTCCGGAAGTGTTTCCTGACGACATTACGGAATTGCCTCCGACGCGAGAAGTGGAATTTGGTATTGATCTTGTTCCTGGTACGAGGCCTATTTCTATGGCACCGTACAGGATGTCTGCAGTGGAATTGGCTGAGTTGAAGTCTCAGATTGGAGAATTGTTGGATAGGAAGTTTATTAGGCCAAGTGTATCGCCGTGGGGAGCTCCAGTGTTATTGGTGAAGAAGAAGGATGGTAGTATGCGTTTGTGCATCGATTACCGTCAATTGAATAAAGTGACTATTAAGAATAAGTATCCTCTACCTAGGATTGATGACTTGATGGACCAGCTGGTGGGAGCTCGTGTATTTAGTAAGATCGACTTAAGATCGGGTTATCATCAGATAAGAGTAAAAGAAGGTGATGTTCAGAAGACTGCCTTTAGGACTCGATATGGACATTACGAATATGCGGTAATGCCGTTTGGAGTGACTAACGCGCCGGGAGTATTTATGGAGTATATGAACAGAATTTTCCATTCTTATTTGGATCAGTTCATTGTAGTGTTTATTGATGATATATTAATTTATTCTAAATCTGATGAAGAGCATGCAGGACATTTGAGGATTGCCTTGCAAGTGTTGAAAGAAAATAAACTATTTGCTAAATTGTCAAAGTGTGACTTCTGGTTGAGGAAAGTGAGTTTCTTGGGGCATGTAATATCTGAAGATGGAATAGCAGTGGATCCGTCAAAAGTAAGTGCAGTATTGCAGTGGGAACCGCCGAAGACAGCGACAAAAATTAGGAGCTTTCTGGGTTTAGCTGGTTATTACCGCAGGTTTATTGAAGGTTTCTCTAATTTGGCGTTGCCATTAACTCAGTTAACGAGAAAGAACCAAGTCTTTGTATGGGACGCTGCTTGTGAAGAAAGTTTTGAAGAGTTGAAAAAGAGATTGACTACGGCACCGGTGTTAGTGTTACCGACTCCGAGTGAACCGTTTGTGGTGTACTGTGATGCGTCTAAGATGGGATTAGGTGGAGTTCTTATGCAGAATGGTAAAGTAGTAGCATATGCATCGCGGCAATTGAGAGTGCATGAGCGAAATTATCCGACTCATGATCTTGAATTAGCTGCGGTTGTTTTTGTGTTGAAAATCTGGAGACATTATTTATATGGTTCAAGATTTGAAGTGTTTAGTGATCATAAGAGTCTGAGATACCTGTTTGATCAGAAAGAGCTGAATATGAGGCAGAGAAGATGGTTGGAATTTTTGAAGGATTATGACTTCAGTTTGAGTTATCATCCAGGAAAGGCCAATGTAGTGGTAGATGCTTTGAGTAGGAAAGCAATTCATATGGCAGCTCTAATGGTGAAAGAAATTGAGTTAATTGAACAATTTAGAGATTTGAGCATGGTTTGTGAGACTACTGCAAATAGTGTAATGTTGGGTATGTTGCAGGTAAATAATGACTTCTTGGATATGATTAGAGAAAATCAGAAGTTGGATGTGAAATTGGTAGATTTGATGCCTGGAGTAGGAAGTGACTCCGATAGTGACTTTAAATTGGATAGTACAGGTGTGTTGAGATTTAGAGGCAGGATTTGTGTACCAGATAATGAGGAATTAAAAAAGTCAATTTTGAGTGAAGGACACCGTAGTAATCTGAGTATTCATCCTGGAGCTACGAAGATGTATCATGATTTGAAGAAATTATTTTGGTGGTCTGGTATGAAAAGAGACATTGCTCAATTTGTGTATGCCTGTTTAACGTGTCAGAAGTCGAAGGTAGAACACCAAAGATCTTCTGGATTTATGCAACCATTAGAGATTCCGGTTTGGAAATGGGATTGCATTACTATGGATTTTGTTACAGGTTTGCCGAATACAGCGAGAGATTTTGATGCTATCTGGGTGATTGTGGATCGATTGACGAAGTCTGCACATTTTGTACCAATCAACATTAGTTTTCCATTAACGAAGCTGGCGGATATTTATATTCGGGTAATTGTGAAGTTGCATGGCGTTCCGTCCAGTATTGTATCGGATAGAGATCCGCGGTTTACTTTGGAATTTTGGAAAAGCTTGCAGGAAGCTTTGGGGACTAAGTTGAAGTTGAGTTCAGCTTATCATCCGCAAACTGATGGTCAGTCGGAGAGGACTATTCAGTCACTTGAGGATTTGTTGAGAGCTTGTGTGTTGGAAAAGGGTGGTGCGTGGGATACTCATTTACCATTGATTGAGTTCACGTACAATAACAGTTACCATTCTAGTATCGGAATGGCACCGTTTGAAGCTTTGTATGGGAGGAGGTGTAGGACTCCTCTGTGTTGGTATGAAACTGGTGAGAATATGGTGCTTGGACCAGAAATTGTACAGCAGACTACTGAGACAATTCAAATGATTCGTGAGAAAATGAAAGTGTCTCAGAGTAGGCAGAAAAGTTATCATGATAATCGGAGGAAAGAGTTGGAATTCTGTGTAGGTGATCACGTATTCCTAAGAGTTAATCCGATGATTGGTGTGGGTCGTGCATTGAAGTCCAAGAAGCTGGATCCTAAGTTTATTGGACCTTATGAAATTCTGCAAAGAATTGGTGTTGTAGCTTATAGGGTGGCGTTGCCACCTGAGTTATCGAACTTACATGATGTGTTTCATGTGTCGCAATTACGAAAGTATGTTTCTGATCCATCTCATGTTATTCAGAGAGATGATGTTCAGGTTCGGGAGAATCTTACTGTTGAGACGATGCCGTTGAGGATCGAGGACCGTAAGATGAAACAGCTCCGAGGGAAAGAGATACCTTTGGTGAAGGTAGCTTGGGGAGGTGCTGCAGGAGGCAGTGTGACCTAGGAGTTGGAAAGCAGGATGCGAGAAGCGTATCCGGAGCTATTTCCATCAGGTAATTTTCGAGGACGAAAATAATTAAAGTGGGGGAGAGTTGTAACACCCATTTTAATTATTTAGTCATTTTATAATTATTTTAAATATTATACGTTGGTGTGTCCTTTGGTGGGGGTGTATTTGGTGATGTTTGGTGGGTGTCCCTAATGTGGAAGGACTATTGGTGGTATTTTGGTGTGAAATATAATAATATAAAAATAATAGTAACATTGGTGGGGGTGTTATTATTATTATTATTATTATTATTATTATTATTATTATTATTATTATTATTATTATTATTATTATTATTATTATATTTATTATATTTGTTAATATTATTAATATTATTATTATTTTGGTGAAATGATGATATTATTATTATTATTATTATTATTATTATTATTATTATATTTATTATATTTGTTAATATTATTAATATTATTATTATTTTGGTGAAATAATGATATTATTATTATTATTATTATTATTATATTTATTATATTTGTTAATATTATTAATATTATTATTATTTTGGTGAAATAATGATATTATTATTATTATTATTATTATTATTATTATTATATTTATTATATTTGTTAATATTATTAATATTATTATTATTTTGGTGAAATAATGATATTAGTATTATTATTATTATTATTATTATTATTATTATTATTATTATTATTATGTTTATTATATTTGTTAATATTATTAATATTATTATTATTATTTTGGTGAAATAACGATATTATTATTATTATTATTATTAGTATTATTAATAATGAGTATTATTATTATTATGATTATTATTATTATTAGTATTATAATATTATTAGTATTAATAATAATATTGTATTATTTTATTAAGTTATTTTATTAATTGGGATTAGATTTAATAAAGAAAATAGAATGTGAAGGGGTGGGGAGAGTGGTACGATACATTTGAGAAATTGAGAAAAAGGGAACGAAGAACGGAAGAGAAAAGGGGAAGGCCAAGAGACCAATTCTAGGAGGATTTCTATCGATCAACCATTGATAAGGTAAGGGGGGAGAAATTTGATTGGGAATGGTTTATACATGTATAGGGTAGAGGGGATTCCTTAACCCCGTAGGAATTTATCGTTATATAAAGTTTTATATTGGCATGCTATGATTATTGTTGATGTTGGGGGATTGATGAATGCTGATGATGCATTTTGGGGTATATATATATATGGTGATGATAGTAACTGTAATGTTGAGCCATTTTGTTGGATTGTTGATGTTACTGTAGTATTGATCCATTTTGTTGGATTGTTGATGTTACTGTAGTGTTGATAGTAACTAGGAATATAAAGCTGATGAGATTATGTGTTGTTACCGTAGTGTTGGCAATGACCATGATTATAACTTTGGGAAAGTTATATGTTGTTTCCCTATAGTGTCGTTAATGACTATGGTTAGGACCTTGGTGAGATTCAGAGTGACTCTGAAGTGTCGGTAATGTACCGTAATGTCGGTTCTAGAGTAGAAATTATAGGATAATTGGTAAGTATAATATCTATTGGCATGTTTGTGATTGTGGATTGATGTTGATGAATTATTGATTTTGGTGTATAGGCTGAGGTGTTGGTTTAGGGAGGTTCTGAGTAACCTCAGAGACTTTTGGTGAGATGTCTGAATTGGTCTCGTGTGATCCTTCTAGCCTTGCTGTAGTGTGAAAATGATGAGTATGGGATATAACTTGTGTACTTGGTGATAGTACGCGTTTCCCTTAATATTGTTGGTGAGCAATTAGTTAATGTATATGTGTGTAGTGATCAGTAGGATCGTGTATCCCCGAGTGGGTGGGGGGGGGGGGCGTAGTTATATCCGGTGTGATAGTATGAATTCGTTTACTATCTGATTGATTTATATGGTGTTGGTGTAATATATCTATACATATGCATTGTTGTATGATGATATGATCAGGAGGATCGTGTGCACTTAGCGTGCCAGAATATAATAATTATGCATTGGTGTCTTGCATATCATGGTGTTTTGGTGGGATGAATCATGTCTCAGGAGGAGCGTAAGTGATTCATCCGTACTCCTTTGTGGAGAATGGTGGGGGATAGATCATGTCTCAGGAGGAGCGTAAGTGATCTATCCAGGTTCGATTGAATGAACCAATGAGTCGGTACCGCATGCATGGTGTTGAGTTGCATAATTGCATTATAATATGTTATATTGTAATTTGAACAGTAGGTTCGTTATATGGTGTTGTTGGGGTGAATAATTGATGTGTTGGTGTGTTTTACTGCCTTATTACATGTATTACATTACCATTATATTTTTGATCATGATTTCTCACCCCTTTGCTGTTGTTGTGTCTGTGCTTCTCCGGAAGTACAGATAATCCAGGTACTTAGCTAACTTGGATTATGGTGTGACAGTCGAGTCTAGGATGCTCTGATACGTAGCACGGGACTTGGGCGCTTTTATTTGTTTTATGAAGAACTTATATTTTATTTTCCTGTGAACGTATCAAACTTTTATTGGGTTTTATATTTAATATTCCGCTGTATTTGGAGAAAAACCTTTTTATAAGGAAACGTTGTTTTCATGTGATATCCCACTTGGGAAATTGGAACTCTGATTTTGTTTATTTATAATGTTTATTAATTTAATTGATTTTGGGAAGTGGGGTGTTACAATCAACATCTTCCATGTTTATGAAGGAAGAGAAACTATCTAGAAGCTCTGCCTACAAACCCTAATCTAAACACCTAATCAACACTACACCAAAAGAAGGGAAAATCTTCACATCCATGCTTCTTCAAGCATTCCATGGTAGCCCAAGCTTGTCTCCAACATCATCCAAGATCAAGAGAGGCAAAACCCTAATCTAAGGGGAACTAAATAAGTCATTCTAGTTGAATTAGGGCATTAGAATCACCCAAAGTTAGCACCTAAACTAAAATCAAACAAAAATAGTAAACCATATTGTAAATTCCTACCAAAATTCCTAAGGGACCCTAATTCAATCATGAATCTACCACACAAAATTCAGAGGTTGAATCATCCACCAAGTTCTAGATATGAAACCTAAATCATAAGGTACTAACCATAAACCCTAAAAATGGAGCTCCTAAAGTTTCAACCTAAAACTACCACTTACATTCATCACAAAAATGTGAGAAAAATCTAGGGGTAACATGCACATCTATGCTAGCAACACACGAAAAATCAAGGCAAGAATCATCATCAAATGATCAAACCAAATTCAACAAAACAAAGCATCAACCATGGTCATTTTAATATCAATTAAAATTCAACAAATGCAAATAAAATCAAAAATGCATGAAATGTTAATATTTTTTATCTAAAAAAAACTAGATTCAATCATGAATCCATAGAAAAAAGAATGGAATTAATTGAGTCATTCTTCAATTTTTTATGAATTATTTAATAACCATGAATGAAATGAAAAAATAAAATGAAAATAATGAGAAATTAATAAGCGCGTGGTATGAATAGCAACAAAATTCAGTTCATTTCAATGTTGGGCCCATTTTGGGGGTGTGAGTATCACGTTTTCACTAAGCCCACCCAAACACTATTAATGAAACGCAGCGTTTCATGCAACTCAGAGTCCTTCACAAAATTAAAACAATTCCTGGCCGTTAGATCCTTCCCTGGTCAAAGTCTCGCCCCAGATCCAATGGCAACCAACCCATCTTTTTCCTTTTGAATTTCTGAAACTCCCTCCACCTGCGCGCGCGAAGGTCACTGCCGGTGACTTTTCCGGTCAGCCCCATCCAACCCTAACTCTCTCTACAGGCCTTCATTCCACATGGTTTCTACATGAATCTTGTCCCAAATTTCACAAGGAATCCACCTATACTACTCAATCGTTCTAAAAACTCAAGAATCCAAGAATAGCAATCTCAACCGAAACTTGCATAAACCCTAAATTGTCACTAATCTCCGAATTAATGATCCAGAAAGCTTCCTACACTAATCTACAATGCATCTAAACTAACAATTCCTATTGATTATGCTTAAATTAAGCTGCACGATAAAAAGTACATATCTGCAAATTCTTGATGAACAGAGTGGTTAAATCTTCAAATCAACCTTCAATAAGCTCCAGATTCCTTCAATGGAGTATGCACTAGCTTCTGTATGCAACAAACTTGATTGAAATGCCTTGAATTCTTGAACCCGATTCTGAGTTGCAGAAGAAGGATTCCAAGTGCCAACTCCCAATTCTTCCACGATCTTGCCTTGAATTTGATCTGTAATCACTCTCTAAACCTAGAGCAAGCTATTGAGATCAAGAACTTGGATTGAAATGGCCTCAATTGATGTAACCGATTTTGATTTGCAATGTGCAAATTCAAAATGCAATCTCTCTCTTCTCTCTCAATTCTCACCAACCATGACTCTGAATCACTTCATAATCATATATAGGACATGAATGAATGATCTAGAAAGTTCTGGATCAATCTAATGAGAATTTCAATATCTCATGTCATGGAAAATTCAATCTCATGCCATCCTTATACCAGTCCTTGAAGCAGCTTGTTTATTACCTCATTCTCATCCAAATTCTCCTTAAATAAGATTATGAAGGTGTTTGAATGTGTTAGCACCTTGGTTTTGCACTTGTGTGTAGTTTGGCTTATGTAACTTAAGTCTTAAGTAAGCAAATGCAACTCCATGATTTTGACCTCAAATGAGAAAAGTGCCATTTCCATTGTCTTTAAAATGCATTTTACAATCAAAATGACATATAGGTTTGTCTCATTTGGTCACCAAATGAAAAATCACAAATTTGGTCCCTTTTAATGAACTTTAATTCTTCCTTTTTAAGCCCATTTTGCAATTTTGAGTTACAAGCAATTCCAACCTCTCATGACCACTTGGATAGCCTTAAAACATCATTTTGAACAAGTTTTATGTTGAACATTTTCCCATTTGAAGCTTGCAAATAGGAGTTATGGACTTATGATTGAAATGACCTGTAATCTCCAAATGTCCAAAATACCCTTGACTTGTCAAAGCCATAACTTGAGTTCTACAAATCCTATCAAGGACTTATAGTACTCTCTAGAAATCTAAGAGGATAAGGAACAACATTCATGTTGACCAAAAGTTCATAGGAATCATCCTTCTTGGGCAAAAGTTTCATGCAAGTTGGGTAACTTTCAAGCTCCAAATTCACATACCTCAGATGACTTGTAACTTGTCAAAGTCATAACTCGAGTTCTACAAATCCTATAAAAGACTTCTAGCACTCAAATTAAAGCTAAGATCATGCTCTACAACAATCATGTTAGGGGCAAGATGAGATGACAATCACATCTTGAGATAAATTGCCTTGAAGATAAGGGTCAAACTATGGGATTTTACACTGTCAAGCCTTAGAAACCCTAGCTTGAAACTTCTCAAACTCTTCAATCATGATGAGTTGACCTTGGAATCATCCTTATAACATCTCAATGTATCAATCCATGATCACATGGCTCTTGTATTAGGTATCAACCTTCTTCAAATCATCAGTTGACTTAGGGTTGACCCAGTCAAACCCTAATTGCACCAATCATGGCTGAGGCTTCTTAAACTTGCACAATGACCTGTATAGGCATCAAAGTGATCTTCAAAACTTCTCATGAGCTCTCTCAAGACCTCAAGCCCAACTTCATGGCTTCAGAATCATCTGATGGGTTCCCACAACTCTTAAGTTAGGAGACACACCTTCTTGGTTTCAACCACTCTTTCTGAGGATTTTTCAACTTCTCTGACAAGGATATCAACCCTTGAACACTTGAATAACCTTCTTAACTTACTTCAAACTCTTGTGTAGCCCTTGATTGGTAATCATACCTCTTGATCTCCTGCATACATGTCAATGAAATGCAAATGATAATGCTAATGTGCATGAAATGAAACACAAGCTAGGTAAAGAAATGTTGGGCAAATTTTGGGGTGCAACAGCTGCCCCTATTCAAGCGGCTTGGACATGACTGGGTGAGAAGCAAACGGCTCTCACACAATCAAGGTAAAAGACGGTTGAATACCAACAAACCCGGAAATTTGCCAACTGCACAAGTACACGGTACACTGATGGGGACAAATCTTCGGAAACGGAAATAATAGTTGCACGACAACTAGCTGGAGAATTGGTCACACGGTAACCGGTGAAATGTCTAATCTCAAATCTCCGTCAGGATGATCATCTGATTTTGCTGTAAATCTTCGTCCTCAAGTCACCAAGGGGTCACTGGTGATACATAGCTGATATTGTCGTCAGGCATTCTGCGGTATTGCAGCAGAAGAATTCCTCGGGACTCATCAGGTCATTAGGAACTTTTTAACAATCAAGTTAATCATGCCGTCAGGCATTTAAGGGAATTTTCGGGCGTTAGCCGGACTTCATCAGTAAGCCTGGAATAGAATCTTCAGTCAATCATGAACCAGTAAGGATGTCTAATATTTCACCGTCAGACACTCCGCGTCAGCTGGGAGAACTGCTTTGACATCACAGTTAGACTTCATCGGTAAGTCTGGGGTTTTGGCACTGCTGCCGGACTTCAATCATCAAGTCTTTAAGGAAATTTCAACTCCTCTATTTAAAAACCTGCTGGGGATGACACATCTCCGCTGGGGATTCTGGAGAACTATCAAGTAACTCTGCTTCGGGGATCTAGAAATCATTCCGGGTGAATCAACTCTGCTGAGGACTACAAGAATCATCTTGGACAGATAGCTCCGCTAGAGACTTCAAGAATCATCCTGAACCAATAACTCTGCTGGAGGTTTCAGGAATCGTCCTGAGCAAACACTCTGCCGGGGACTCTGAGTATCAACTTGAGCAACCCTCTCTGGCGACTTCACTGGGGATTTTAAGAATCATATTAAGCAAACACCTTCGCTGGAGAATTCAAGATTCATCTTGGGCAGACGAATTTGATGGAGGAATTCAAGAATCATCTTGGGCCAAACAACTCTTCTGAGATTTCAGGAATCATCCTGAGCAAACACCCTGTCGGGGAACACCTGCGAAACAAGAACGGTAACGACCTAGCTCATGCTTCATATGCATATGCTTTGACGATGGCGCAATGCTCCACACGGTGGAAATGCTACGCGTTTAGGGTAAATGCTACGCAATCATGCAAAATGCTACGACCCCATCAGCAAAATAAATGCTGAAAGTAGAATCCTCCTGTCAAGGAGAAAGAACCACTCGGGTGAAAGAAGGAATCATCCTGCCGAGGAGAAGAAGTCACACCGATCTCCATTGGACTCTGCCCGGGGAAACGAACTTCAGTCGACTGCTGCAGGGGAATAAAGCTCTCCGAGAACTTGGACCTGCTCATCTAGGTGTACGAACCACAACTGCTGAGGAAAACGATGTCAATTGCAGAAATAAACTGCACGACCTTCGCGGCTAAAACTTTCCTGGAGATAACGACTCCGGTGGGGAAATACAACATCAGCTATTCAACTCTTTACTGGGGAAAACCACTCATGGCTTCAACGGCTTCCAAGGACTCGGCTCCCTTGAGGATCTGCAAACTCGGCTAGGGAAGAAGGAATCATCCTGCCTGCCGGGGAGAGTACAACTCTGTGGGGAATCTCGATTCTGCTGGAGACTTCAGTCTGAACTATCGAGGGCTGCATACTTCAGTGTATGACTCAGTTGGGTAAACGACGATCCTGCCGGATACATCTGATCGGGGAGAGAATCTTCTCTGCTTGGGGAGACATATCAACGCTCTGCTTAGGCTTATGTTCAAACTCCATGGGGAGGGGATGCTGAACTTTGCTGGAGGAGAAGGAATCATCATGATTGGGGACGCATGCGGCGTACTGCCTGGAATATGCTATACCTGCGATAACACAAACAAACGGACAAGATAACCTTCTCAAAGGGACCTATCAAGGTTATCATCTTATGATAATGTTCGAATAATTCATTGTTTCAACAATCAGTGGCCTAGGCCAGTAAGTTTATGTATGTGCATTTTATCAAAAACATCGACGTTCTTTTTCGCAAACAAAACAGACAAATGCTAAACAGGCAAATAGAATTGCTGAATAGTATACATTTTATTGATAACGAACCCCTGAATGGGCAAAAATGTTTTACAACAGATGCAAGCTCCTGGAATGAGGAAGTTGTGCAAAAATAAAAACATAAATATACATCAGTATATACACAAATGTCGGCAACGAGGCGTAGACGAACACCATGAGTTGATCCCTCTATGACCCACTCGACTTCGATACTTCTCCGACGCTTCAGCTTCAGAAGAGATTGATTCAGATAAACGACCCTCAGGTCTTCCAAACCACTAAACAATGAAAGTCCATACGCAGAACACAGTCATTTGCTTTTTCAAATCCCTAACTTTTGCCTGAATCGCCCTTCCGGGTTTTCGATTCACCGGGATACCCTTTTTTGCCAAAGTCGCCCTTCCAGGTTTTCGACTTTGCACGTGTACATTCTTTTCTTTCATATCCCTAATTTTTTTCCCGAACCTTTTTCCCTTTTTTATGGTTCGCCAGGATGCCCCATTTTTGCCTAGATACTCTTTTTCTTTCCAGCGGGTCATTTTTTTTAAGCAAAGTATTTTTTAACTGCGTCCGCGTTCACCGGGGATGCAAAATCTTCACCATCCATCTTGGATAACAACAAGGCTCCTCTCAAGAAGACCTTGCTGACAATGTACGGACCTTCGTAATTAGGAGTCTACTTGCCCCGGTGATCGGAGTGTGGAGGAAGAATCTTCTTCAGGACGAGATCACCCGTCTGAAAGCTTCTAGGACGCACCTTCTTATCATAAGCTTTCTTCATTCGGCTTTGGTACAGACGACCATGTGCAATCGATGCTAACCTCTTCTCGTCCATCAGGCTGAGTTGGTTTAGTCGGTTCTTAATCCATTCTGCCTCATCGAGTTTCACATCAACCAAAACTCGCAAAGAAGGGATCTCCACTTCTAACGGTAGGACAGCTTCCATACCATACACTAAGGAGAAAGGAGTTGCCCCGGTTGGTGTACGTACCGTTGTACGATAATCGTGCAGTGAAAATGGTAGCATCTCGTGCCAATCCTTATAGGTCACAACCATCTTCTGTACAATCTTCTTGATGTTCTTATTGGCCGCTTCAACGGCGCCATTCATCTTCGGCCGGTAAGGGGATGAGTTGTGGTGTTCAATCTTGAAACTCTGGCACAGCTCCTTCATCATCTTGTTATTCAGATTCGAACCATTATCAGTAATGATCCGTTCGGGAATTCCGTAGCGACAGATGATGTCCCTCTTCATGAATTTAGCCACCACCTGCTTGGTCACATTAGCATATGAGGCTGCCTCCACCCACTTGGTGAAGTAGTCGATAGCTACTAGGATGAAGCGATGACCGTTAGATGCAGTGGGCTCGATCTTGCCTATCATGTCGATGCCCCACATGGAGAACGACCATGGGGAGGACATGAAATTTAACGGGCACGGCGGCACGTGAATCTTATCAGCATAAATCTGGCATTTATGACATCTCTTCGCAAATTTAAAGCAATCTGATTCCATCATCAGCCAGTAATATCCTGCTCTCAGGATCTTTCTTGTCATAGCGTGCCCGCCGGCATGCGTACCAAATGTGCCTTCATGGACTTCTTCCATGAGCATACTCGCTTCTTTCTCATCTACACATCTGAGTAGCACGAGATCGTGGTTTCTTTTATACAGAACTCCATTAGGATTGAGATAAAAGTTTCCAGACAGCCTCCTCAGAGTCTTCTTATCCTGGGTTGACGCTCCCGCAGGATACTCCTTAGTCATAAGGAAAGTTTGGATATCGTGGAACCATGGCTTGCCGTCGGAGGCTTCCTCGATCGCAAAGATGAACGCGGGTCTATCAAGACGAGAAAGGACAATTCTTGGAGCTTCATTCCAAAAATTGACCTTATACATCAAAGCCAACGTGGCCAAGGCATCAGCCATTTAATTTTCGGCCCTGGGCACATGATAGAGTTCCACTCGATCAAAGAACGGAAGTAGCCTTCTGGCATAGTTCATGTACGGAACCAAATTTGATTGACGAGTCTCCCACTCCCCTTTAATCTGGTTGATCACAAGTGCCGAGTCACCATATACATCTAGGTTCTTGATTCTCAAATCAATTGCTTCTTCTAGACCCATGATGCATGTTTCATACTCCGCTTCATTATTGGTGACTGGAAACATCAGTCTCGCAGTGAACGGGATATGGGATCCGTGGGGAGTCGTGATGATCACCCCAATGCCACTTCCATAAGAGTTAACCGCCCCGTCAAATATCAATTTCCATCGGGATTTCCTATCTGGACCCTCGTCGGGAAACGGTTCATCACAGTCTTTCGCTTTGAGAAACATGATATCCTCATCAGGGAATTCAAATTTCATCCGCTGATAATCCTTGATCGGCTGTTCGGCAAGGTACTCAGACAATACGCTGCCCTTAATGGCCTTTTGGGAAACGTATTGAATGTCATATTCCGTCAACACCATTTGCCATCTAGCAATCCTGCCCGAAAGCGCTTGCTTCTCGAAGACGTACTTGATCGGATCCATCTTCGAAATTAGCATGGTTGTGTGATTGAGCATGTACTGTCGTAAACGTTTGGCAGCCCAGGCTAGTGCACAACACGTCTTCTCCAGCATCGAGTAACGAGATTCACAGTCCGTGAACTTTTTACTCAAATAATAAATGGCATGCTCCTTTCTGCCCGTCTCGTCGTGCTGACCGAGAACACACCCCATACTATTCTCAAGAATTGTCAAGTACATGATTAAGGGTCGTCCGACCACTGGGGGTATCAAGATTGGAGGTTCCTGCAGATACTGTTTTATCTTATCAAATGCCTTCTGGCAATCCTCGTTCCAGGTAATCGCCTGATCTTTCTTTAGTAGTTTGAACATCGGTTCACACGTGGCCGTGAGCTGAGAAATAAACCTTGCAATGTAGTTTATTCTGCCCAGGAAACCACGAACTTCTTTTTCTGTTCTTGGCGCTGGCATTTCTTGTATTGCTTTTATCTTCGCAGGATCAACCTCAATGCCTCTTTCACTCACGATAAACCCCAGTAGTTTTCCAGACCGTACTCCGAAAGTACACTTGTTAGGATTCAGCCTCAACCTGAACTTCCTAAGCCTCTCAAAAAGCTTCAGCAAATTGACCAGATGTCCCTCCTCCGTTTGGGACTTCGCAATCATGTCATCAACATAGACTTCAATCTCATGATGAATCATATCATGAAACCAAGTAACCATAGCTCGTTGGTAAGTGGCCTCTGCGTTCTTCAGACCGAAAGGCATTACCTTGTAGCAAAACGTTCCCCAAGGAGTGATAAACGTAGTTTTCTCCATGTCCTCCGGCTCCATCTTGATCTGATTGTAGCCGGAGAAGCCATCCATGAACGAAAATACGGAGAACTGAGCTGTATTGTCGACCAACACATTAATATGAGGGAACAGGAAATCATCTTTAGGGCTCGCCCTATTCAAATCCCGATAATCGACGCACATTCGTACCTTACCGTCCTTCTTCGGTACAGGCATTATGTTGGCGACCCACGGAGGGTAAGTAGTGACCGCTAAGAAGCCAACATCAAGCTGCTTTTGCACTTCTTCTTTGATCTTAATGGCCATATCTGGTCGTGTCCTCCTAAGCTTCTGCTTAACGGGGGGACAATCTTCTCGCAGCAGCAAGTGATGGACCACAATGTCAGTATCAAGTCTGGGCATATCTTTGTATGACCAAGAAAAGATATCACTATACTCTCGGAGCATCTCAACCAATCTCTGCTTGACATCACTCTGCAACGCAGCCCCTATCCTGACATTCCGAACCAGTTCCTCAGAACCCAGATTCACAATTTCAATCTCTTCCTCGTGAGGCAGAATCACTTTCTCTTCTTGTTTCAACAAGCGGGCCAACTCTTCGGGAAGGTCTTCGTCTTCATCAATCTCTTCTTCGGCTTGATAGATCGGGCAATCGAAGTCGAAGTGAGTCGTAGAAGGTCCAGAGTCAATGTCATCTGCTATGTGGATCCTGCAATAACAAGGGTTAAGCTTAAAACAAGGATATGCAGGTTAGCACAAACCCCATTGCCATTTTATTGTTTTTCAAAACAAATATAAAACAGGAATAACAGAGATCACAACATTTGAATACGAAGAAAAACGCCTTTTGATTTATTTATAAAATGCATGTACATAATCAAACAAGACCCTGACAATAAAACCACTATGCCCCGGGTAGGACATAGGGTTGTACAATGATTGGAAAAAGTAAATCATTACTCTTTGCCTGTCACTTGGATGATATCCCTGATGGACCAGTTGTTGAGGCTCTCGCCTGGCTTGCTTGGTTGGATCCAAGAGTCTAGGTCGCAGTCACTGTCTTCGCCGTCTTCAGACACTGCGTTGACACTTTCAAATATCACCCCGCCACTAGTAAACTGGATCAGCCCTTTTACCTCGCGACGCACTGCTAGAAGAGGAGGCTTCAACCGCAGGAGAGTATCCTAACCTAAATTTGTCTTGCTTGTTAGGTATTTCCAGAATTCGTCCCCAACCTGGGGTAGATCCGGCTTGAACGACGGTTCGGGCTTCCTTGAAGGAGGAGAGAGTCATCTCTGGTTTCTCAGTGATTACAGGAGCTACGTTCTTGACTTTAACAGCTTCGAACGCCTGACATAGGGTTTCGTGGATTTCCCCATCCATCTCAATGTATTTGAAGGATGACAAATGGCTCACCATTATATCCTCCTCGCCACATACAGTCACGATGCTGCCTCCGACAGCATACTTGAGTTTCTGGTGTAACATGGAGGTTACGGCGCCAGCAGAATGGATCCATGGTCGGCCTAAGAGACAGCTGTAGGCGGGCATGATGTCCATGATATAGAAGACTGTGTCGAATTTTTTCGGCCCAACTTGGATTGGTAACGTTACCTCCCCGAAAACATGACGTTTGGTTCCATCGAACGCCTTCACAACCAGATCGTTGGGTGTGCAAATCAATCCTCGAGTGTCTAACTTCATCAATGCTTTCTTCGGAAGAACATTGAGTGAGGACCCTGTGTCCACCAACACGTGAGACATAATCATTCCCCTACACTCTATCGAGATGTGCAGGGCACTGTTGTGGTTTCTTCCCTTCGGTGTCAGCTCCAGGTCAGTGAACCCTAACCCGTTTCCAGCATTCACGTGGGCTACGACCCCTTCTAACTGGTTGACCGATATTTCCTGCGGCACATACGTGGCGTTCAAAACCTTTAACAGCGCGTTGCGATGTGCCTCAGAACACAACAACAAATTTAGGATGGAAATTTTCGAAGGCGTTTGATGGAGATGATCCACGATCTTGTAGTCACTCTTCTTAATCAATCTCATAAACTCTTCAGCTTCTTTAACAAGTAAGTCCTTCTCTACCCCACGAGGGGTTTCCTCAACGACTTTACTCTTTCCCTTGTCAGTTACATCAGCTTTGTCGGCTTTGTCCGCCACAACCTCAGGTGGAGCAAATACTCTTCCGCTTCGCGTGATCCCGCCAATTCCCGCTAGGTTATCCACAGACGACCCAGACGGTTCCAGTTCCAACTTCTGTCTGTTGCAGTAGACGTCTGCCCCGTAATGCCATGGGACAGCATTGGTGCTTTCAAAAGGTATCGGCCCAGCTTTGGTGATGGTAATTGTGGGCGGTCTAGGTGCAGAAATAGTGATCGTCCGGCGAGGAATGGTGATGGTGGCAACCTCATCATCCTGCCTCAACATTACCTCTCCGGATCCACATTCGGCCCTCCGGCTAAACTGCAAGATCCCTTCGGTCATCAGACTCTGAATCCCTTCTATCAATTGTTCACATCCATCAGGACGAATCGCACAGCCCATACATAGTTCTCCACAGCCCGGGAAGAAGCCTCTCTTCATCAGCTTGGCTTTGACGAAGCTAAGTGGTGTCTTCAAATCCCTGACGTCAGTCAGTAGATCCAAATTCTCGTCTTCAATAATGGCATTCACCCCACCTCCCCTATGATTCGGCATAGGGTTCTTCGTGACTTTTGGTACATTATCTGAGAAATTGATGATCTTGGCGTCCACCATGTCCTGCACCTTGTGCTTGAAGGCTTTGCAGTTTTCTATCGTGTGGCCTGGTGCCCTTGAGTGAAACTCAAAAGTCGCATTCGCATCATAACCTGGCGGAGGTGCCCCTGTCAAAGGAGCCAAGGTTCTCTTCTGGATTAGCTGTAACTAAAGCAGAGTCTGTAATAGCTGAGCATAAGACATGGGCAGTGTCTCAAGGTGACAACTTGATTGAGGTGCCCTATTCTGATACTTTCTGTACCCTTGCTGATTTGGCTGCTGCTGCTGCTGCTGCTGGGGTTGTTGGAGAGCGGGGATGGTTATGCTAGCCACCTGCTGGTGTTGGCCCTTGCCTTTCCTTCGAGCATTGGACACATCGCTCGTCTCTCCTTCCCGCCTTTTGCCACCATACGGTTTCTTTCCTCCTCCAGCTAAGGACAGATCACCTTGAATTTTCCCCAGTTTGATCCCATTTTCAACGTGCTCCCCGGTGATGATGAGATCTGAGAAGCTTTCAGACATACTGCTGACCAATTTCTCGTAGTAAACCCCTAGGAGGGTGGCTACAAACATTTCAACAAGCTCCCGTTCAACCATCGGCGGCTGAACTCTAGCTGCCAATTCACGCCATCGCTGGGCGTACTCTTTGAACCCTTCGTTGTTCTTCTGCGACAAATTCTGCAGTTGGACTCGGTTCGGAGCCAAGTCACTATTATATTGGTAGTGGTGCACGAATGCTTCAGCAAGTTCCTTCCACGTGCGCACACTAGTAGGTTCCAAACTCATGTACCATTCCAGGAAGGGCCCGGACAAGCTATCCTGAAAGAAGTGCATCAGTAAATTCTCGTCTTTCGAGTGAGCGGACATTTTCCGGTAGTATGATCTTATGTGGACGCGAGAGCAGGTGGTGCCCTTGTACTTCTTAAAGTCGGATACCTTGAACTTGGGAGGCACCTTGAAATCAGTAATCAATCCTAATTTGGACATGTCAACACCCATAGTGTTCAGGTTCTCGAAATTCCTCATCTTGTCCTTGAGTGCCTTAAACCTCAGACGTGCTTCAGCAGTCAGCTCTCCTTCAGCACCTTTCTGTGAGAACAGATCTTCTTGACGGTCTTCTAACCATGGCTGAGGCCCATACAGAGTTCCAACACCTGTGTTGCCGTTGCCCAGCCCAACATTGACATTAGCTTCGAAATTCCCATTACCAACGCCAGTCGTATTACCATTGAGCCCCATGTTAGCGATCACATTGCCGTTGGCACTACCGTTCCCCCCAGTCACGGGGACGCCATTCTGAGGAGTTTCAACAGGTGGAGGGGTTGGAACAGTCCCACCATGGAGTACACCATTGCTGTCAACCCTTGAAATCAGAGGCTGGACCAAGGTTCTGAGCTGGTCCTGGCCGTTGGCAACCACTTGCATGAGCTCCATGAAGCGATCCATCCTCTCTCGGAGTTCCTGAACGTCAGTCTGTACTTGCTCCATAACTCTGGCTTGATTTGCTCTGGTCTGGTAGCGGTGAATTGGTCTTTGATCAATCCTGGAACAACCTGAAACAACCTATACACACAAAAGGGTTAGAAAAAAAAACAACAAAGTGCTCGTTATGCAAATGCTTCATGCAAATGCAAACGTGTGTCTGTGCGTTAGGGAGATTCCCCCCCAATTCTAGTGCCTGAGTGCCAGTGCTGATATTAAGAAGTCCGAGTCCAGTCATGGAAATAGCATCTCATATATAAAGAAAGCCCATCAAGGCGGCACATAACGTCACTGGATACAAGCAGAATCAATAGCATGACCTCGACCAACAAGCCTGATGATGGTCAGCATACAACAATGATCAACACAAAGGGATTACACATATAGTCAAGCACGACCATGGGCGCGGAACTCTTCTAATAGATTCCTCGTTTCTGGATGATCAGGCCGAGTGAGTAACCCTTCAACGAGTAACTCCCTTTGCGTAATAGTGTACTGAAGACCTTCAACTGAGTCCTCCCATGCTCCTTCGCCGAAACAATCTTCTAACTTCCGCTTCTTGGATTCAAACGTCAGTTTGCGCTCCTTCAGGTTAGCAAGAGCCTTGCTCAGCAGGCCTTCAGCGGCATATCTACGAGCGGTTTCTTCATCAAACCTCTTCTCACTAGCCTTCACCTAGGCTTTCAACTTGGAGATCTGATGTTTCAGTTTATCCTCCCGTTCCTTGCCGTTGGCTAGGGTGGCCTTCCAATGCTGATTAAACTTGGATATTCTCCGGTACGCTTCATCCAAGTGTTGCTTCTTAGTGGCCAGTACGTCATTGACAGCTTTGAAGTCCCGACCCAAATGCTCACGCTCAGCCATCTGTTTAGTCAAATCTCTTCCTCGCTTACAGATACCGTTTCAAGCGTGCTGAAGCTTAGATAACATATCCCCCTCTAGAAGATCAGTGAGGTATAGAGATTCCTGCACCTCTTCATCCTTCGGCGGAGCTCTCAAAGCATAAGCCAACTGTCGGACCAGCAGAGATGGATTATAATTGATACAACCCTTCCTGCCTATTAAAGGCACATTCGGAAACCCGTTGCAGCTGAAGATAATCTCGGTACCCAACCTATCTCTATCAAACCAAGCAATGTCTTCCGCTGACAGACTCATCAAACGCTCAGGCCACTCAGCTGTGGCTGCAGACGAAGCAAAGGGACCCCTCTTGGGTAGGTGACTATCAAGCCATCTATAGAGCAGGGGTACACAGCATGAGACATTCTTACCCTTTCTGTTCTCGTTCTTGTAGTGGATGGAATGATAGACATCTCCTATCAAGGTAGGGACTGGATTCCCTGATGCAAAGATATGAAATGCGTTGAAGTCTACAAAGTCAGGCATATTGGGGAACAAAATGATGTCGTATATGCAAAGAGCAAGAATAGCGTTGAACAGGATCCAACAACCGTCTTTGGCGCACTATTGGGCCTTTCCCACTAAGAACTGCAAGGAGAAACCGGGAACCCTGTTCCAACTAGACAAGACCAACTCGGAGGCATCCAGATGAAGTGAAGGAGCTAGACTAGCCAGATTAGGCTTAGCGTCCATGTGAACAAAAGGCATCTGACTCCTGATAGGCACACCTAACAAATCAGCATACTCCTCTAGCGTGGGTGCAAGAATAAAGTCCGGGAAAGTAAAGCATCTCAAAGGAGGATCATAGAACTGCAGCAGGGCGTGCAACCCGTTCAACTCAAACACAGAGGGTTTACGAACCAAGCTAAGCAATTTCCCATAAGCCTTTCTGAATTCACCTCTCACAGAATCATCTGCCAAAGCAATCAAACCAGTCAGCTGAACAACATCAGGAGTGGGAAGCTTGTAAGCCACAGTCTTCCTCAGAGAACCCATAATAGCACCAGAGAAGGCGAGAAAACCTGAACCAGGGGAAACGGTACCTGCAACACAAACACACGTTAATGAAATGCAAATGAGTATGCAAAACAATGCAAAATGCAATCATGCAGCAGGAGATCAAGACGACTGTGTAGTTGAGGAGATGAAGGTTCTGTATCAACAAAACCACAATACTGCTATGTCAAGAACAACCATATCTCTGATGAGAAGAAAACCCTGGTATCAGACCATAAATTCTGCTCTGTCAAGAACAAACACACATCTGATAATAAGGACCTCTGATACAGGACCCTAAATTTGCCCTATCAAGAACAAACATACATCTGACAATAAGGACCTCTGATACAGGACCACGAATCTGCTCTGTCAAGAACAAATGCACATCTGATGATGATAACCTGTGATACCAACAAAACTGATTCACTATCAAGAAAACCAGGTAGTCTGAAGGTTAAGGTTTCCTGCAACAAACCCGACCCTGTTCACAGGTATGGACCTAAACTGACACAAGTTCGGCATCCTATGCGGTCATCAGTGTCACAAACATTCAAGAGGGGTGATACGATACCGAGAAGGTGTGGCATCACCGTCTCCTGAAGCGGCCTCACTCAGCTGAATTCCAAATGATCGGTCCCTAGAGTCAACAATCCTCCAAACTAACAACCCCTCAGGCCCAAAGGGCCGGAAAAGAAGTCAACCGGGAGAACCTCGTCTGAGCGTGGATTTCATGAGACACTAGTGCCTGCAAAGCAAGCACGCGCCCACTAATTTCCACAACTAATTCTAAATACACTCAAGCTTGGGTCTGGCTTCTCACTCATCAGAATGCCCCTCCCACAACAGCACGGATAATCATATCATACTGAACATAAAATACGGGAAATAAAATGCGATAAACTCAACCCGACAAGTAATCATATAAGCGCTAGGATTGACTCTCGCAGGGACGTTGGATCCCCAGACTGACTCGCATAAGGGACGTTAGATCCCAGGAAAGTATGAAGTCCCCAGCAGAGTCGCCAGCTGTCGCTACTGCGAAAATAAGGTGCCGACAAAACAGAAGAGTCGCCACCTTTCGTTATTTATCCCTCAGAACGGGAAAGGAAACGATTGGAGAAACCTGGCGAAAAAGGTATAAGACAAGGTCATCGCAACCATTGTCTGGGTTTGGGAGTCGGTTACGCAAGGGGAAGGTATTAGCACCCCTCACGTCCATCGTACTCGATGGGATCCATGCTTGTTGTGTTTATCTGACGGAATGGTTTTACTATCTACCTATCAAGGCTGGCTTAAAAAGAAAATAACATGACTCGGCAAAGCATCGCACTTTATGCCTATGTATTCTCATCAGAGAATGAGAAATCAGAGTCAACGTAGTTCGCCTAACTACGGGTTACGGGGAAGGTGGCTCGCCAATACATCAGTATTGTGCCTACGTACTCTCAACAGATATGAGAGATCAGAGCTTACGTAGTTCGGGATAATACGGATTACGGGGGGTCAGATTCATTTGTTTTTTCGAGTAGGGTTAAAAAATAGTTTCAGCAGTTTGGTGTACGCGGCTCGACCCTTGGAGACTTAGGCGTTACCGTTTGCGGTAGAACTAGGAGTTAACGACACTCTTTTCTTCAGAAAAGCTTTCCTTTGAATTATGGGCCCACGGGGCGAAAAAGGTTTGAAGTTTGTTTTCTGTCTTTTACGGAAGAACTATTTTTTATGGATGTTTGCAACCAATATCGCACTAGAGACTATGACCTGAGAGTGAATGCGTCGCATGTCACCCAAAGGGTGCCATACTAAACATCCAGACTGTTGAAAAGAAACTCTCCAACAATCCTTTCTCAGATAGCTTAAGGCTCGTAACGTACGACGTCAGTTAACCTTTATTACTGTTTTTTAATTTGTTTTGAGATGAGAAGAGAACGAACAGGTTCAACTAAAGGGGTGACTATCAAGTCCTAATGTTGTCATGCCAAGGATTCACCCTATGGTTGAGGTTCGAAACAGGGAACTCCTAGAAGTTATCATGCATAGGTTTCAACCTAAAGTTCTAATCATCACTTCCTTATCAAAGGAAGTGAGATTCCTAGGGGATCATGTCAATGAGATAGAAACAGATAAAGCATCAGCTGAACAGTAAACAGTAAACGACTGTAAAACGCATGCAATGCAAGTGAGGGAGGAAATGTGTGTGGGGCATCAGCCTCCACAGGCTCATCTCAACCTCAAGCCAGATATGAATAACTGCAATCATACAGAAGAAATAAAATGCCATGCTATCAAGCAAAATATGAGTGACTGTAATCATACAGAAGAAAGACATGATAGGCCATCAAGCAATCAACAAACCACATAGGCAAGGGAGCTGGGCTCTATCGAATACCAGCAAGCAAAGCCATACAGTAAAAATACAAGCAGAGGGAGCAACTCAACCTCTAGTGCAATCATGCTCCTAGTTTACATCAGTCTAGATATGGACTTATTCTAATGCATCAAGCAAATCAAACAAATCACACCAATACAGTTGCACAGAAAGCAAACAGACAGAAAAGAAAGCAAATCAACCACTCCACAGCTTCACAACAAAGCTCCTCTGACATCAGTTCAGTCTTTAACTGCTCTTCAAGTCTTTCATCTCTAATATCAAGTATCAACTTGCTTCTTCAAGCTTTCAACACATCAACATAAGTATCAACTTATCCTTCTTCTTCAAGCCTCAGCTCCAGAGTGAACTCCACCTTCAGACTTCAATCCTAACTGCAAGTGTCAACTTGTTTCTTCAGGGATTTAATGCATTAAACTCATAAGTATCAACTAGCTTCTTCCTCAAGCTTCAGCTTCTCCATTCAATCTTCAATGAATTCATCTCACAAGTATCAACTTGTTCTTTATCTTCTTCAAGCTTCAACTCTTTCTTCTTCCCACAAGTGTCAACTTGCTCCTCTTGATCCTCAAGCTTCAGCTCTAAAGGTAGTCTTCAAACATCTTCAACCTTCTAACAAGGACCCTATCCTCTAGCAAGGGAGAAAGATTCACCTAACAAGAGCAAAGTTTGGATGATTGGTAGCAGAGTGAAGACCAAAGGTCACCCCTAAGCATCCTATCATCAGAGAAAGGGACCCTCGAAGGTTCTACCAACTTGTAAAGAGCCACACATCCTACCAAAGGAGGGTGAAGCCTTTACAAGGGGACCTTACATCATAGGGAAGAATGGAAGTGATCAACATCTTCCATGTTTATGAAGGAAGAGAAACTATCTAGAAGCTCTGCCTACAAACCCTAATCTTAACACCTAATCAACACTACACCAACAGAAGGGAAGATCTTCACATCCAAGCTTCTTCAAGCTGTTGCGGTGAGAATTGTGATACCAAGCTATTGATTAACTTGAATCTTAATTCTTAAATTCACAACCGGACTTTAATTTATCCAAAAAGGAAAGGTTTAAAGAAAGAAAAACCTATAAAAGTGCAAAGCAAAAAGCAAGGCTTAAAGCTAAGCAAAGAGATCTAAAGGTTCGGGGGTTGGTTATGCCTAAGGTAGGTATTTCACATCCTAAACATCTGTAGTACTCTACAGGAACCTCTTGTTAATATTTGTGTTTGCTAAAGTTTGCTTGCTAAATGAAATGTGCTAAGGGTAAAGATATAAAGTATACAAAGTATGTACAAAGTTTGGTAAAGTATGCTCGCGAAGACATCGCATCTCGTGCCTACGTATCCTGATGAGAATGGAATCAGAGCAATCGTAGTTCCCCTAGCTAAGGGTGAGAAACTCTTGACTGTGGTAGAGGTTCCAAAGGGAAAGTAATGTCTGGGGCGAGACACTTACATAGAGTGCGGCGACTCTAAACTAAAGTCAAGTTAGAAAAGAAGGGAATGTCCACGGCGGGACGACTAAATAGAGCACGGCGACTCCAAGCCTAAGTTATAAATGTTAACATGAAGTTAGTTGTTAGTGAGGGAGAAAGAAAAGGTTGGCTCGCTAAGAAATCGCATCTTATGCCTACGTATTCTCAACGAGAAATCAGAGCGTTCGTAGTTCCCCTGGTGGGGTAAGGAACTCTTGACTGTGGTCAAGGTTCCAAGGGGATGTAAGCATTCATAGGGAAGTACTTACATGGAGTGCGGCGACTCCTGAATCTAAGTTGAGATTGTTATGGTAAAGAATGTCCACGGCGGGACGTTAAACATGAGTACGACGACTCAGATCCTAAGGTTAGGATAAAAGGGTAAAGGATGTCCACGGAGGGACACTAAATGTGAGTACATAGAATCATATCCTAAATTGATAAAGGTAACAGGAAGTTAGTGGTTAGTGAGCTCGCCAAGAAATCGCATCTTGTGCCTACGTATCCTCAAGAGGGACTTGAGAAATCAGAGCGTCCGTAGTTCGTGAAACTACGATTTGTTAGGTTCTAAGAACCAAGAACAACTAAGACAGGTAAGCAAGGGACATGCACAATGACAATAAGTCAACACACAGTCCCTTCCCTTGGATTAGGTCAACAAGGAATAGAAGTAAAGTAACATGTACATGGAAGAAAATCAGTCACAAATATAATCAGGCAACAAACAGAATTATTAATCAATTTAAATATAAATATTTAACAAGATTAACTAATAATTTAATTAATCAAATTAAATACAAATATTTAAATTAATTAATAATTACAACATATATTTTTGCATTTTTAAATATTTAACAATTAACTAATAAAAGATAAATAATTAAAAATCCCTTTTTGTCTTTCCAAATATTTTACAAATTAAAATAAACTAAATAAATGAATAAAGTAAAAGAAAAGAAGAAAAAAAACCTGATAAAGATTAGATGAGGGAGTATTGTGTCTACTTGGAGGATGATATTTTATGTGAGGCTAGAGGTAGCATGAAGAAAAAAAAATGTAGGTGGTGGTTTATTATTGAAAAAATGAAGGTGAGTTATTCATATCATGGAAGATATTGTGTATGAAAGAGTGATGATAGAATATGGTGGATAGTGAGTTTTTAGTTTATGTGGAAGTGTGATAAAGAAAAGAGCATGAAGTGTGAGATTTTATGGTGTGGTTGCTTCCTTTATATAGGTTGAAAAAGAAAGAAGAGTGTATGAGACTTATTTGACAAGTTTCTAAAAAGTAAATAATTTAATGAGACTTATTTGACAAGTTTCTAAAAAGTAAGTAATTTATGAGACTTATTTGACAAGTTTCTAAAAAGTAAGTAATTTATGAGACTTATTTGACAAGTTTCTAAAAAGTAAGTAATTTATGAGACTTATTTGACAAGTTTCTAAAAAGTAAGTAATTTAGGAGACTTATTTGACAAGTTTCTAAAAAGTAAGTAATTTATGAGACTTATTTGACAAGTTTCTAAAAAGTAAGTAATTTATGAGACTTATTTGACAAGTTTCTAAAAAGTAAGTAATTTATGAGACTTATTTGACAAGTTTCTAAAAAATAATTAAAATAAAAAAATTAAAATTAAAAATCAAAAATTAAAAATTAAATATAAAATAAGAAAAGGGTATTAACTAAAAAAAATTGATTAATTAAAAATATATTATTTAAAAGTATAAATAAAAACAGTAAAAAACGAAAAAAATTGGACCGGTATCTAAGTGCTCGAAAAAATAAAATGAATACACCAAAGTGATCAGCAAAAAATACACGATTCGGAAAAATACAGCGTTTTGTCAAATTTTGAAATAAATTTTATCCGCTAAAACGACTTAAACTGCCTAAAAAGTTTATTTCAGCTGATAAATTGGATATTATGAAAAATGTAAGAGATGATAAACTATACCGATGATGCAAAAATATGCGGGATCTTAGAGTCAAAAATTAGGATGCAACAGATGCCCCTATTTAAGTTTCTTCGATCCGGAGAGGTGAAAATTGAAATTTTCGTCTCGACACGGTCGGAGAGACTTAAATACAAACATGCACAATTTTTGACCCTAAGATGGCACAAAATACTTATGATATGATATGATATGCAAGATAAAGATTTTATGAGGAAAGATGCCACAGGAGACAAATATATATTGGGAAGATGCTGCAACTCCACTGGGGAAAGACTGACAACTTCACGGAAGAAAGTATCTAGGAGACACAATTGAGGAAAATAAAATATTATGAACATCTGCCAATGTGACATAGAGTATCCAATAATACTTGAAAAGAGAGGGACAAACCCTAAACAAAGACACAAACATCCGGAAAAACATCAGATGTTGAAAGTAACACACAGTGAGATAACAAAAACATATAGAAAGCAAATGAAACTTACTGGGGGAAAAGTCACAGTCACCAGAGGTTTTGTCAGAAGTGCATTGAACAAAACTTTGATAGACACAAAGGTGTTCTGGAAAAACATCAGACGACAAAAGAAATAAATTCTGGTAAAACATCAGGAAGAGAAACATATCCGGAAAAACAACGGATGGATTCTGGAAAAACATCATAATCAAGGTAAATATCTGGAAAACCATCAGATAAGTTCTGGAAAAACATCAGAACAAAGACTCAATCTGGAAAAACATCAGACAGAGACTCAATCTGGAAAACCATCAGAAAGAGAAATAAATATCTGGAAAACCATCAGATAAGTTCTGGAAGAACATCAGAACAAAGAACAAAGACTCAGTCTGGAAACCCATCAGAGAGAGAAATAAATATCTGGAAAACCATCAGATAAGTTCTGGAAGAACATCAGAATAAAGAACAAAGACTCAATCTGGAAACCCATCAGAGAGAGAAATAAATATATGGAAAACCATCAGATAAGTCACAACACAAACTGTTTGGTAGGTGCCAAGTGAGTTGGAATTTTGACCACAAGGTAAGACGTGAATAAAACACGACCTCGGGGGAAAAGTAAATGGGGATAAAACAACCATGATGCCAGGTAAATTGAAATTCGTCCACGAGGTAAGACGCGAGTAAAACACGACCTCGGGAGAAAAATAAAATGGGGAATAAAACACCCATGATGCTAGGTAAATTGAAATTCGCCCATAAGGTAAGACGCGAGTAAAACACGACCTCGGGAGAAAAAGAAAATGGGGATAAAACACCCATGATGCTAGGTAAATTGAAATTTTGTTCACAAGGTAAGACGCGGGTAAAACACGACCTCGAGAGAAAAAGCAAATGGGGATAAAACACCCATGATGCTAGATAAATTGAAATTCATCCACAAGGTAAGACGCGGGTAAAACACGACCTCGGGAGAAAAAGCAAATGGGGATAAAACACCCATGATGTGCACATGTACATGAATTATGCTTATGATATACACATGTGTAAATTATGCAGATGACATATGATCAAATGCAAATGCAAATGCAAATGTCGACGACAAGGCTCGACTCTTTTGGTGAGAAGACAAGACTGGAAGACATGATTCCTCAACACGAAGATCACTTTCAATCTGCTTGGGGACTAAAGATGATGTTGATGAACACATCTATGCCGCACTGATAAATTGTATCAAATAGATAACCCTTGTAGGAAGGATAAGGAGCTGATTGGGGTTTCTTCAAGTAAACTGCCCCAGTTTAGCTGTCTGTTAAAGATGAACTGATGATGACTTCAGCTTGTCTGATGTTGACCGAGGTCTCGGGTGCTTGGAGAGCTTGCCCCAGTCTGAGTCTTGAAATATATTCTGGATAAACCAAATCTAAGAATATCATGCCTTGAACAAATCTTCAATTGATTCTTAAACAGGATGTAAAAGGAACTTGCCCCTTATAGGATCACCAACCAAGTTTCTCAATGTTTGAAAAATCCTTGAGAGGAAAGCCAATTTGCAAACAAAAGTGTTCATACAAACATGGTAATGCAAAGCATGTAACTTTTGAAATCAAAAATCATTTTTGAAGGTGCAAAATAAATGAGTCATTGGTCAGAACATGGTGGTTCAAGACACCCAAAGTTTAAAGCAAAGGTGTACTGCCAAAATAATTGATTTGCAAAGATCTTTTGGAGTCAGTTTACGCAACCTTGTTGTAGTATGCTTTCAAAATAACCTTGCTTCAGTTAGGTCTTTTGAGGGTTGTAACGTGGCCTGGTTCACGGTTTAAGAAACAAAGGATAAAGGCTCAAAGTTTATTTGTGCCCACCCAATCTACGTGATGATCTTCAGTCTTACGCTCAGTTAACTCATACTATTCACTCAGTTTCCCATAGGTTAGGAATTGCACTGATTATTGTGATGATGGTTCAGAAGTCAAGGGACTTTCTAAAAAAGGTAGTCACTACTCTTTATAACATTTTGTTGTTTTTGAAATTAAAGGATTTAAATATCTCCTCTTTTATTATCCCTAACTTGTGCCTGAACTGTTTCTTTTGAAGCTTACAGTCAGCGGGATGCCCCAGTTTTGCCTAAGTCTCCTTCATAGGTTTTGACTTAGCGGGCTTTTATCTTTTGATTTTTTTGAAAGAAAGTGACTGCCTGGCTTAATGATCACGGTGAACCATCATCGGCTTTTTGGTATTGAAAAACATCTCCGACACTTGCTTGTTGTGTGCGAAGGAAAATAAATTGTGGTTGCAACCTGTCTTGCGTGAACACACAACCAAGTTAACTGAGAACTACCCACCCCAAGGTTAAAATTGCAGGTTTTTGTAAAGAAAGAAACTCCAACTTCTAGGCTCGAAGGGGTTAACGAGGGATTACCTTCCTTATTTCTGCAGTGTTTAGGGTTTGAAACAATGCCTTACATCGTCAACAAAGTTTGATTGAAAGCATACCAACAGCAGTTATGGATAATACGTTTTCATCATTCTCCCTCAAAAATTTGGACAAGGAGTAAATATTTGAAAGATAAAGCATAAAAGTGCAAACAATAGGCAAAATGATTTGGAATCAAAAGTTGTGATGCTCATTCATTAGATGAAAGTACAAACACTAAATAAAAGCAAACAAGTTTAAACAAAATGAAGGAAAATGCAAACAATGAGAAACAAAAGGCCTAGTGACTAAATTTGTCTTGTCTGAAACACTGGCGCTCAAAAAAGATAGTCTGCTGGAGTCGGACTGAAGCTTCACTTTTGATGCTATGGCAATGGATTGTTCTGGATATTCGGATGGTCATCCTTAAAACCAAGGATTCCAGTTCGAATCAACTCCCGCACTCTGGCTTTCAGTGCATAACAATGTTCTAAGTCATGGCCTGGGGCACCCTCATGGAAAGCACAATGAAGATCAGCTCTAAATCCAGCTGGAGGAGGATTAGGAGGAGGTTGTAAAGTCTTCGTAGTAATCAACCCTTGTCGAACCAGGTCAGGATACAATTCTGTGTACGTCATGGGAATAGGATCAAAATGATTCTTATTCTGATACTGGTTCTGTCCAACAGCTCGACGTTGAGGAATCTGAGATGGTCGTGGAGCAGCAATAGCAGCAACAACATGATGATCAACAAATTGAGGTCTAGAGCGAGGCCTTCTCACTTCAGTCATGATAGCATTGGTCTGATCTTCTCTCTTCTTTTGGAAATTCCCATAGGATTTCTTTGCACCATTAGAAGATTCAGCAGCTTTGGATACTTTACCATTTTTCAGTCCTTCTTCTAACCTTTGGCCAATGGTCACCAGATCTGTAAAGTTTGAAGATACACTCCCAATCATCTTTTCCCAATAGAAAGGAGACAAAGTATCCATGAACATTCCAGTTAGCTCTTTCTCTGCTAGTGGGGGTTCAACCTGGGAAGCCAACTCTCTCCAACGTTGAGTGTATTCTTTGAACGATTCTTTTTCATTTTGAGACATGTTTTGAAGTTGACAACGGTCAGGAGCCATGTCCAGATTGTATTTGTATTGCTTCATAAAAGCATTGGCGAGATCTTGGAAGCAGTGGATACTATTGTGCTCCAAGTTCATATACCAATTAAGAGAAGCACCACTCAAGCTGTCTTGAAAGCAATGGATGAGCAACTTCTGATTGTTAGTGTAAGCTGCCATCCTTCGGAAGTACATGACCAAATGGGCTCTTGGGCATGAGTGACCTTTATATTTCAAGAAATCTGGAATCTTGAATTTAGGAGGCATGACGAGGCCAGAGACTAAGCACATATTATCAGCATCGACGTTAAAGAAATCAGTACCCTCAACGGCCTTGAGTCTCTTGTCTATGTTTTGAAATTGTTCGCGGACAATCTCAGGCTCAACAAAATCTTCATGGTCTTCTCCTTGAGCACTAGCAGCATTGTAGTCAAAGAAAGGAGTCTCAAAGGGGGCTCGGCCATTCTGGGCAACAGCATGGACCACAGGTCTGGGCTCTGTAAAGATGGGAGCTTGAAAAACTGGTCTGATAGTCGGATCAATCATAGCAATAGATGCAAGGGGCGGAGAGTAGTTGGGAGGTAAACCAAACTCTGGCCAAGTAGATTGTGGCATCTGAACAGGAGGAGCATCAGCACTTGAAACTTCTTGAATGACAGTCCTTTGAGATGGCTCTCCTCTGGCAATCAATACTTGAAGCATCTCGGTAAGTTTAGTCATGCCTGACTTCAACTCATCGATCTCCATTCGGACTTCTGCGTTGTGTGCTTCCTGCTCTGACATCTTGCGTCTATAGTTAGCTCTAGTCCGATATCGGTGTCGAGGAATCAGCTTGACGACTCAAAGGCACACTAGACGATGAAGACAACTGGAGATGAGCGACTGGACAAACAGAGGTATGCAACGAACCATGCAAAGATGCAAATGCAATGTAATGCGATGCAAGACATGATGCAAAACACACATAACAGGATCACAGGTTCGAGATCACAGCATGAGGTCTGGGTAAAGAACTAACCACAGGGTATGTACTATGGGTAAAACACATGCACAACGGGTTCTAACAAAGTTCCCAAAGTCATCGACCCATCTTTCGGATATTATCGACACACCAAATACATGGAAATCAATAATATTCTCAAGAGAGTCTCGTCTGAGTGTAGTATCGCGTATCAACTACTTCGGGAATACTCCCTCATAGTCATTGCACTACGTCCTAAAAGGCTAAGTGGGGATAAAAGGTAACTAAAGGTCCTCAGTTTCAAAGGCTCCTAAATCGAAAGTAGTAATGTTTTCACAAATACTCGTTCAACAAAACTAACTCTCAAGAGGGCCTCCACTGAGCGGTGGTTTCTCAAGTTAACTTGGTCGGGAATCAACTCCCTATAAGCCTTCTTGAATATACCACCATCCTATCATAGGTGCACTCAAGTCCGGGTATAGGACTTATCCTCACCACTCCAAGTAATAACCCTACATACAGATAAACCCAAGCACAGACAAATATATGTACAGATATATACAAATATACAAGCAAACAATCATATAGCAAACACAAATATAAACAAGGTGGGCTTAACCTTCTTCGGGGAGTCCCCAGTGAAGTCGCCATTTCTGTTGCGGTGAGAATTGTGATACCAAGCTATTGATTAACTTGAATCTTAATTCTTAAATTCACAACCGGACTTTAATTTATCCAAAAAGGAAAGGTTTAAAGAAAGAAAAACCTATAAAAGTGCAAAGCAAAAAGCAAGGCTTAAAGCTAAGCAAAGAGATCTAAAGGTTCGGGGGTTGGTTATGCCTAAGGTAGGTATTTCACATCCTAAACATCTGTAGTACTCTACAGGAACCTCTTGTTAATATTTGTGTTTGCTAAAGTTTGCTTGCTAAATGAAATGTGCTAAGGGTAAAGATATAAAGTATACAAAGTATGTACAAAGTTTGGTAAAGTATGCTCGCGAAGACATCGCATCTCGTGCCTACGTATCCTGATGAGAATGGAATCAGAGCAATCGTAGTTCCCCTAGCTAAGGGTGAGAAACTCTTGACTGTGGTAGAGGTTCCAAAGGGAAAGTAATGTCTGGGGCGAGACACTTACATAGAGTGCGGCGACTCTAAACTAAAGTCAAGTTAGAAAAGAAGGGAATGTCCACGGCGGGACGACTAAATAGAGCACGGCGACTCCAAGCCTAAGTTATAAATGTTAACATGAAGTTAGTTGTTAGTGAGGGAGAAAGAAAAGGTTGGCTCGCTAAGAAATCGCATCTTATGCCTACGTATTCTCAACGAGAAATCAGAGCGTTCGTAGTTCCCCTGGTGGGGTAAGGAACTCTTGACTGTGGTCAAGGTTCCAAGGGGATGTAAGCATTCATAGGGAAGTACTTACATGGAGTGCGGCGACTCCTGAATCTAAGTTGAGATTGTTATGGTAAAGAATGTCCACGGCGGGACGTTAAACATGAGTACGGCGACTCAGATCCTAAGGTTAGGATAACAGGGTAAAGGATGTCCACGGAGGGACGCTAAATGTGAGTACGTAGAATCATATCCTAAATTGAGAAAGGTAACAGGAAGTTAGTGGTTAGTGAGCTCGCCAAAAAATCGCATCTTGTGCCTACGTATCCTCAAGAGGGACTTGAGAAATCAGAGCGTCCGTAGTTCGTGAAACTACGATTTGTTAGGTTCTAAGAACCAAGAACAACTAAGACAGGTAAGCAAGGGACATGCACAATGACAATAAGTCAACACACAGTCCGTTCCCTTGGATTAGGTCAACAAGGAATAGAAGTAAAGTAACATGTACATGGAAGAAAATCAGTCACAAATATAATCAGGCAACAAACAGAATTATTAATCAATTTAAATATAAATATTTAACAAGATTAACTAATAATTTAATTAATCAAATTAAATACAAATATTTAAATTAATTAATAATTACAACATATATTTTTGCATTTTTAAATATTTAACAATTAACTAATAAAAGATAAATAATTAAAAATCCCTTTTTGTCTTTCCAAATATTTTACAAATTAAAATAAACTAAATAAATGAATAAAGTAAAAGAAAAGAAGAAAAAAAACCTGATAAAGATTAGATGAGGGAGTATTGTGTCTACTTGGAGGATGATATTTTATGTGAGGCTAGAGGTAGCATGAAGAAAAAGAAATGTAGGTGGTGGTTTATTATTGAAAAAATGAAGGTGAGTTATTCATATCATGCAAGATATTGTGTATGAAAGAGTGATGATAGAATATGGTGGATAGTGAGTTTTTAGTTTATGTGGAAGTGTGATAAGGAAAAGAGCATGAAGTGTGAGATTTTATGGTGTGGTTGATTCCTTTATATAGGTTGAAAAAGAAAGAAGAGTGTATGAGACTTATTTGACAAGTTTCTAAAAAGTAAATAATTTAATGAGACTTATTTGACAAGTTTCTAAAAAGTAAGTAATTTATGAGACTTATTTGACAAGTTTCTAAAAAGTAAGTAATTTATGAGACTTATTTGACAAGTTTCTAAAAAGTAAGTAATTTATGAGACTTATTTGACAAGTTTCTAAAAAGTAAGTAATTTATGAGACTTATTTGACAAGTTTCTAAAAAGTAAGTAATTTATAAGACTTATTTGACAAGTTTCTAAAAAGTAAGTAATTTATGAGACTTATTTGACAAGTTTCTAAAAAGTAAGTAATTTATGAAACTTATTTGACAAGTTTCTAAAAAATAATTAAAATAAAAAAATTAAAATTAAAAATCAAAAATTAAAAATTAAATATAAAATAAGAAAGGGTATTAACTAAAAAAAATTGATTAATTAAAAATATATTATTTAAAAGTATAAATAAAAACGGTAAAAAACGAAAAAAATTGGACCGGTATCTAAGTGCTCGAAAAAATAAAATGAATACACCAAAGTGATCAGCAAAAAATACACGATTCGGAAAAATACAGCGTTTTGTCAAATTTTGAAATAAATTTTATCCGCTAAAACGACTTAAACTGCCTAAAAAGTTTATTTCAGCTGATAAATTGGATATTATGAAAAATGTAAGAGATGATAAACTATACCGATGATGCAAAAATATGCGGGATCTTAGAGTCAAAAATTAGAATGCAACACAAGCATTCCATGGTAGCCCAAGCTTGTCTCCAACATCATCCAAGATCAAGAGAGGCAAAACCCTAATCAAGGGGAACTAAAGAAGTCATTCTAGTTGAATTAGGGCATTAGAATCACCCAAAGTTAACACCTAAACTAAAATCAAACAAAAATAGTAAACCACATTGTAAATTCCTACCAAAATTCCTAAGTGACCCTAATTCAATCATGAATCTACCACACAAAATTTAGAGGTTGAATCATCCACCAAGTTCTAGATATGAAACCTAAATCATAAGGTACTAACCATAAACCCTAAAAATGGAGCTCCTAAAGTTTCAACCTAAAACTACCACTTACATTCATCACAAAAATGTGATAAATATCTAGGGGGAACATGCACATCTATGCTAGCAACACAAAAAAAATCAAGGCAAGAATCATCATCAAATGATCAAACCAAATTCAACAAAACAAAGCATCAACCATGGTCATTTTAATATCAATTAAAATTCAACAAATGCAAATAAAATCAAAAATGCATGAAATGTTAATATTTTTTATCTAAAAAAACTAGATTCCATCATGAATCCATAGAAAAAAGAATGGAATTAATTGAGTCATTCTTCAATTTTTTATGAATTATTCAATAACCATGAATGAAATGAAAAAATAAAATGAAAATAATGAGAAATTAATAAGCGCGTGGTATGAATAGCAACAAAATTCAATTCATTTCAATGTTGGGCCCATTTTGGGGGTGTGAGTATCACGTTTTCACTAAGCCCACCCAAACACTATTAATGAAACGCAGCGCTTCATGCAACTCAGAGTCCTTCACAAAATTAAAACAATTCTTGGCCGTTAGATCCTTCCCTGGTCAAAGTCTCACCCCAGATCCAATGGCAACCAACCCATCTTTTTCCTTTTGAATTTCTGAAACTCCCTCCACCTGCGTGCGCGAAGGTCACTGCCGGTGACTTTTCCGGTCAGCCCCATCCAACCCTAACTCTCTCTACAGGCCTTCATTCCACATGGTTTCTACATGAATCTTGTCCCAAATTTCACAAGGAATCCACCTATACTACTCAATCGTTCTAAAAACTCAAGAATCCAAGAATAGCAATCTCAACCGAAACTTGCATAAACCCTAAATTGTCACTAATCTCCGAATTAATGATCCAGAAAGCTTCCTACACTAATCTACAATGCATCTAAACTAACAATTCCTATTGATTATGCTTAAATTAAGCTGCACGATGAAAAGTACATACCTGCAAATTCTTGATGAACAGAGTGGTTAAATCTTCAAATCAACCTTCAATAAGCTCCAGATTCCTTCAATGGAGTATGCCCTAGCTTCTGTATGCAACAAACTTGATTGAAATGCCTTGAATTCTTGAACCTGATTCTGAGTTGCAGAAGAAGGATTCCAAGTGCCAACTCCCAATTCTTCCACGATCTTGCCTTGAATTTGATCTGTAATCACTCTCTAAACCTAGAGCAAGCTATTGAGATCAAGAACTTGGATTGAAATGACCTCAATTGATGTAACCGATTTTGATTTGCAATGTGCAAATTCAAAATGCAATCTCTCTCTTCTCTCTCAATTCTTACGAACCATGGCTCTGAATCACTTCATAATCATATATAGGACATGAATGAATGATCTAGAAAGTTCTGGATCAATCTAATGAGAATTTCAATATCTCATGTCATGGAAAATTCAATCTCATGCCATCCTCATACCAGTCCTTGCAGCAGCTTGTTTATTACCTCATTCTCATCCAAATTCTCCTCAAATGAGATTATGAAGGTGTTTGAATGTGTTAGCACCTTGGTTTTGCACTTGTGTGTAGTTTGGCTTATGTAACTTAAGTCTTAAGTAAGCAAATGAAACTTCATGATTTTGACCTCAAATGAGAAAAGTGACATTGCCATTGTCTTTAAAATGCATTTTACAATCAAAATGACATATAGGTTTGTCTCATTTGGTCACCAAATGAAAAATCACAAATTTGGTCCCTTTTAATGAACTTTAATTCTTCCTTTTTAAGCCCATTTTGCAATTTTGAGTTACAAGCAATTACAACATCTCATGACCACTTGGCTAGCCTTAAAACATCATTTTGAACAAGTTTTATGTTGAAAATTTTCCCATTTGAAGCTTGCAAATAGGAGTTATGGACTTATGATTGAAATGACCTGTAATCTCCAAATGTCCAAAATACCCTTGACTTGTCAAAGCCATAACTTAAGTTCTAAAAATCCTATCAAGGACTTATAGTACTCTCTAGAAAGCTAAGAGGATAAGGAACAACATTCATGTTAACCAAAAGTTCATAGGAAGCATCCTTCTTGGGCAAAAGTTTCATGCAAGTTGGGTAACTTTCAAGCTCCAAATTCACATACCTCAGATGACTTGTAACTTGTCAAAGTCATAACTTGAGTTCTACAAATCCTATCAAGGACTTATAGCACTCAAATTAAAGCTAAGATCATGCTCTACAACAATCATGTTAGGGTCAAGATGAGATGACAATCACATCTTGAGCTAAATTGCCTTGAAGATAAGGGTCAAACTATGGAATTTTACACTGCCAAGCCTTAGAAACCCTAGCTTGAAACTTCTCAAACTCTTCAATCATGATGAGTTGACCTTGGAATCATCCTTATAACATCTCAATGTATCATTCCATTATCACATGGCTCTTGGATTAGATCTCAACCTTCTTCAAATCATCAGTTGACTTAGGGTTGACCCAGTCAAACCCTAATTGCACCAATCATGGCTGAGGCTTCTTAAACTTGCACAATGACCTGTCTAGGCATCAAAGTGATCTTCAAAACTTCTCATGAGCTCTCTCAAGACCTCAAGCCCAACTTCATGGCTTCAGAATCATCTGATGGCTTCCCACAACTCTCAAGTTAGGAGACACACCCTCTTGGTTTCAACCACTCTTTCTGAGGATCTTTCAACTTCTCTGACAAGGATATCAACCCTTGAACACTTGAATAACCTTCTTAACTTACTTCAAACTCTTATGTAGCCCTTGATTGGTAATCATACCTCTTGGTCTCCTGCATACATGTCAATGAAATGCAAATGATAATGCTAATGTGCATGAAATGAAACACAAGCTAGGTAAAGAAATGTTGGGCAAATTTTGGGGTGCAACAAAGATGTGCATCAGTAGATTCTAATGTTGGTTTCATGTTTTAATAACCATTCTCTTTGTTACTAATCCATTTCTTTCAATCCGATTTTCATTGTCCATTTCCATTCCAATATCTATCCATTCAATGACCATGACATCTATAACAAGCCATTTTATTTAATTTTCCAAATTTTCAATTTCTCATTTATTATCAATTTAATTATCCACCAATTTATATTTATTTTTTCATCTAACCAACATACATTTATCCATTTAAATTTTTTTCCAGTTTCTATATCAAATGTTCATTCCTTATTCAGAAAATCCAAAAGAAGAGCCCCCTTATACAAAAAGGCCCATCATTTTCATTACAATAAAATTAAAAAAAAAAGAGTATGATTCATGATTCTACATCAACTTTGACCGTATCACAAACCTCCAAACCAAGTCTTGCTACACTTTACAATATTTGAACAAAATCAAAACCATATGTTGTGCACATCTTGCAACTTTGACAATCTGAAACCATGTCACTACTGTCCAAAAGCTCTACTGCAAAACCTGCTATCCTCCAGGTATTTCACCAAAACAGAACCACTGTGTACTACCTATACTTGGACTCGGCCTGCATAAGCAAAACAATCATAAAACTCAAAAACACGGTTCATAAGACTATACCATGAAAGTGACCTCTCAATTACAAGACTAATGGGAAAACGAAAAAAAAAGAGGGGACAGTTTCTATAAGAAAAAAGAAAAATATAACAAAGGGGAAGGGAGAAAGGTGGAGGAACCCAAAAACCTGAAAAAGAGAAAGACTCCTTTCTTTCCCTCTTAAAACGCCCTCCATCAATCTTGATCCTTCACCAGACAACCGCAAAGCTAACTTAGGATCAACTTCCTCCACTTCGTTTACGATCCGCAATCGCAACTACAACCCTCCATCCGCACAAACCTTTGTCATTTACACCAGAAACCACACAAAAATACAATCCTTTTAAACCTCACCAGACAACTGCAAACTTGCCTCTACATCGCCATCATCACCCACCACAACATTTTTTTAAGATCCAAATCAGAGAGGCAAAACAAGAAACTGAGAGAGAAAGAGAGATGAAGTGGGAAAGTGAGGTGAGCGAAAGAGATTGAAAGGAGAGAATCGAAGCCGAACTTAAGCAAAAGGAGAGAGAATGGCGAGGATTTTGTTTAAATGCAGAAGGTTGGACCGATTATGTTTTCAATCGTTGCCTTATTCTTAGAAAATCGAGTTTATTGTAAGCTGATGTGTTTTCTTCTGGACCGTGTGAATCCTCTTTGATTTTCTCTTTCAATTTGTTTCTTTTGTTTTTTTTAAATATAAAAATCCGATGTTGTCATTTTTCTTAAGCAAATCGAGCTGGGCTTTTGTGAGCCCATAATGATTCATAGCACACACCCCTAAAATCATCCTTACACCCTTTTTTCTCTTTAGTTTTACTTAATTTTAAGAATTTAGTTTAGTTTTTTTTAATTAACTAATCTTAACTAAGTTTTAAATTTTTAGTTATTTATCTTTTAGTTTTCAATTAGGATTTAGTTGTTTATCTCTGCTAGTTAGTTAGTTTTATAGATTTTATTTAATTAAGTAAAAAAATTTTGTTAGATTAGTATATTAGTTTTAATTAGATTTTTAGTTTTTAATCAGAATTTGGCTCATTAGTTTTTTTTAATTAATTAGGTTTTAGTTTAATTAGTTATTTAGCTTTTGATTGGATTTTTGATTCAATTATAATTGGTTTAGACTAGACAATCTTCAATCCCATTGTGGTTTGGTTTACGATGTTCAATTTTAAATTTGATTCTCGTTACCTTTGGAGCTTTTGACTAAGTGTTGATCGACCATTCTTGCCCATACTTTGACTTGGTTCTTGAGGGGTTATTGATTATTTCTTGCTTTATTTTTTTGTTTGCTCTTGATGTTTGTTGTTACTTTTTGACTTTGTTCATAAGTTGTTGATGAGTGTTTGGCATTCTCTTGATTCGTTCTTGATTGTTATCGTTTATGTTGAGAGTTTCATTCTTGGCTCTCTGTTGTTACAAGTTTCATGTCCCTGCAATCCAAAGGTAAGGATTTCACCATTGACTGCCATGTCATATTGTTTAGCCTTGTCTATCTTTCCCTCGAGACCTTGTGAGAGTCTTATCTATTGTAACCTAGTCTAGGTTTGGAGTCATCATACTCCGTGTAAGTGTCATAGTTATGAACACTTACTCTCCCTTTTAGAACCTTGATTGTTATCAAGAGTTCCTCAACCTTAATTGGTCAAACTACGTAGGCTCTGATTCCCCTTTCCTAGTTAGGATACGTAGGCACAAGATGCGATATTTTGTCGAGCCCCCTAACCACTAACAAATAACACTTAGCTCCCTCCTTTTGGTCTGGTTAGAACCAATTCGTCTTGCAACTTAGAAATAGGTTTATAGTTGGTAAACTCTATGTGAGTATCATGGTTATGGATATTCATTTTCCCCTTTGACTTTGGTTAAAGTCATTTCTTTAGTTAGTTTTCAACTTAGATTTATAGAGTTGGTTAACTCTGTGTAAGTATCATGGTTATGGATACTTACTTTCCCTCTGGAACCTTGATCGTTATCAAGAGTTCCTTATCCCTAGTTAGGTGAACTGTGATTGCTCTGATTCCATCCTTGTTAGGATATGTAGGCACGAGATAAGATGTCTTGGCGAGCATACATAGTGTATATACCCCTAAGTATTTACCTTGGCACATTTCCCTTAGCAAGAAAACTTTAACATAACACAAATACTAACAAGAGGTTTCTGTAGAGTACTACAGATGCTTATGATACTAACACCTTCCCTAGGTATAACCGACCCCCGAACCTTAGATCTCTTAGCTTCGTTGTTATGTAGCGCACTTAGGATTTTCTTCGATCTTTACCCTTTCCTTTGGATAAATCAAAGTTCGGTGGTGAATTTCATGATTTGCAATTCAAGTTAATTAATAGCTTGATATCTGATTCTCACCACAACAGAAATAGTGACTTCACTGGGGAATTATCTCCCTTAAGAGGGTTAAGCCCATCTTGTTTGTATTTGTGTTATTTTATATGTTTGCTTGCTTGTATATATATATATATATATATATATATATATATATATATATATATATATATATATATATATATATATATATATATATATATATATATATATATATATATATATATATATATATATATATATATATATATATATATATATATATATATATATATATATATATATATATATATATATATATATATATATATATATATATATATATATATATATATATATATATATATATATATATATATATATATATATATATATATATATATATATATATATATATATATATATATATATATATGTTTGTGCTTGGTTTTTTTGTATTTAGGGTTGTCACCTTGAGTGGTGAGGATAAGTTCTATACTTGGACTTGAGTGCACTTATAATAGGAAGGTGGTATATTCAAGAAGGCTTATAGGGAGTTGATTCCCGACCAAGCTGACTTGAGAAACCACCGCTCAGTGGAGGCCCTTTTGGGAGTAGTTTTGTTGAACGAGTATTCGTGAAAACATTACTACTTTCAACCTAGGAGCACGTGACACTGAGGACCTTTAGATTACATCTTTACCCCACTTTGGCCTTGTTAGGACGTAGTGCAATGACTATGAGAGAGTAGTCCCAAAGTAGTTGATACTTTATGCTACACTCAGATGAAACTCTCTTGAGAATATTATCAACTACCAAGTAATTTGGGAAATCGATAACATCCGAAAGATGGGTTGCTGACTATGGGAACTTCTTATAACCCTATTCTACAGATACAACAACCCATAGGACATACCTTTTGGTATGGGTAGACCATGACTCCATGCTCGTAATCTTCAAACCTAAGCCCTTGTTTGTTTGTCTATACATATCGATATATATGTAAATATGTGTATATGTGCATTTGTGCATCCATCTATGCATTCCCACATTCATAGGTAGCCCTTTGGTTTCAAGGAATTCAAATAATTATTCCTTTGCAAAATCAATTGAGATCGTGGATTTTGAAGCAAAACTTTTCCCAAAATGTTTGCAACTCCCTTATAAGTTCCTTGAAACCATTCGGCTTGCATTTGCATTGCATGCGCATGTCATTACATTTGCACTTGCATTTGCATTTCTCATCCTTGAGTCTCATTTATCCTTTGTCCATAACCCAGTTGACTTCCCGAAGCCAGAATTGGACTTGAAGTAGATTTTGGAAGGATCGTGAATTCAGAAGAACATAACCAGTTTGTGACCAAAGCGGGTTTTGATTTATTGAAAAGTCAGTTGGATCATATTGTGGAAGCTATGGCAACCTTGGCAAAGAGATATGACCATGTTCATAGGACTTCTATGAACAATATTGCTCAAGATCAGCCTATGCAGACTCATGTTGGGAATCAAATTATACAAGAACATAACATTGTCTGAGATGGACATTCTTTTTCTCTCGATGATACAGACTATCAAAATTTTGCATTTTCGATACCAGATTCTCAAGAGGCAATCCCTGTGATGAATTCCAATGACCCACGATATGTTGAGATTATGGAGAAGTGTCGTGCGTTAGAAAAGAAACTTGATATCATTCAGGGTCGTGACTTTGCTGATCTGAATGCTTTGAACATGTGTTTGGTACCCGACCTTGTGATGTCACCTAAGTTCAAGACACCGAATTTTGAAAAGTACAAAGGAGATAGTTGTCTGAAGCAGCATTTGGTGATGTATTACAGAAGAATGACTTCACATATCTGCAATGACAAGCTCATGATCTAATGTTTCCAAGACAGTTTGAGTGGGGCATCACTTAATTTGTATATGCAGCTAGAGAGAAATAACATTCAATCATGGTCATACCTAGCTAGTGCCTTTGTGAAGCAATACAACTACAATCTTGACATGGCACCTAACTGCTTACATTTGCTAAATTTATCTCAAGAGTACAATGAATCCTTCAAAAGGTATGCTCAGAGATAGAGAGAAATAGCTGCTCGCGTTCAACCACCACTCTTGGATAAGGAATTGGTTGACTGGTTCATGGATGCCTTGCAAGGTCCGTACCGAGAAAAGCTGTTTAGCATTGTCACGTCAAACTTCTCAAACTTGGTAATAGCTGGAGAGCGCATCGAGAGCGGCCTCAAGAGCGGAAAAATTCAAGGCATCTCGAACATTCCAGCTAGTAAGAGTGAATCAGTTGTCAGTTCTCAAGAAGAATTAAAGGAAGAAAGTAATTATGTCCAAGAATCCTTGATATCTCAATCTCAACGATCATGCATCTCAACTATTCAGAGTCAGAAATCTCTTTGACCTCCACGTCAGATGCCTTTCTTTCCACAAAGGAAATATTTTCCTCTAAATCGAAAACTTCCTCAAAATCAACAGTCATATCACCATCACTCGCGTCAGCATGTCAGACAAAGACCAAAGAAGCTAGAGAGACATTTCACTTCGTTGCCAATGGCATACAGTCAGATTTTTCCAAATTTGATCAAAGTTGGATTGATAGTGCAAAAGGAGATAAATCTAGTGATCCCTCCATACCCACCAGGATTTGACACCAATGCCCGATGTGGCTACCATGCTGGGGCACAGAGGCATTCAACTGAAGAATGTAAGGTGATCAGGAGCAAGGTTCAGACTCTGCTTGACTCTGAGATGTTCTCATTCACGCCTCAAGGCATTCAAATCAACAGTTCTTCTTTTCGCCAAGAGGATTCATCAATCCATATTATGGAAGAAATCACCAAGATTGGATGTGAAGATGCATCTCAGGCTGATCCCGAAAATCAACACTGAAGATGGTTATCTCAGTTGGCAAATCAAGAAAGGAAAGTTCAGTTCCCCAAAGCTGGCAATTTTTGGTTGTTTCAGCATTTGTTGTTGTATTTTCTTTGCCGTTTGAATTTAAATTTTGCTTGTAAGCTGTTTGTTTTTTCAAATTGGCAAGATTAGTGAAATGTTTATCCATCTTTTGATTAATTCCATTTGTATTCACTCTTTCTCATTTTCTTTTATTGTCATAAAAAGAAAAATATTCATCTTTTTTCCATCCACTTATCTTTACCAAACTATTGTTTAAGCAAAGATCAGGGAGGGTGACGAAAATGTTATACCCATAACTGTTGTTGGTATGCTTTCAATTAAACTTTGCCGATGATGTAAGGCATTGTTTCAATTCCCAAACACTAGAAAAAAATAATGAGTTAATCCCTTTTTAACCCTTTTGAGCCTAGAATTAGAAGTTTCCTTCGGATCTCAAAAAACCTGTAATCTCTACCTTGGGGTGGGATGTTCTCAGTTAACTTGGTGATATGTGCATGAGGCCTTCCATGTAAAGGTTACACTCACAGGTTCCTTCTCACACAACAAACAAGTGTCGAAGATGTTTTCCAAGCCTAAAGGCAAATGATGGTTTTTCGTAGCCATTAAACCAGGCAGTCACCTTCTGTCAAATAAAAAAGAAGAGAAAAAGAAGAAAAAGCCCTCTAAGTCAAAACCTATGAAGGAGACTTAGGTAAAACTAGGGTATCTCGCTGACTGTAAACCCAAAAGAAACAGTTCAGGAAAAAGTTAGGGATAATAAAAAGAGGATGACTTTAAAGCTTTCACTCTAAAAAGTCCTCAAATAGAAAAAAAAATAACCGAGTGTTGTAAGGGAGTAGTGACTGCCCCAGTATTGTGAACCATCACCAACTATCACTAGTTCAAGTCCTAGCCTATAGGAACCTGAGTACATAACCTGAGTTAACTGAACGTAGGATGGAAGTTCATTATGGAGATTGGGTGGGAACAAATAAACTTTGAGCCTTTATCCTTTATTTCATAAACCTTGAACCAGACCACGTTACAACATTTAAAAGACCTAATTGAGGTAAGGTTATTTTAAAAGCATACTACAACAAGGTCGAATAACCTGACTCCTAATAATCTTTGCTTTTTGTTGATCACTTCACTTGTCATTCTGTAAATGGCAGGACCCATTTTATTTTGATTATTTAATCACTCCACTATATGTTTTATCAATAAATTTTGATTTCAAAAGCTTGCATGAATGTTACATTGAAATTTCCAAATTTGAATGAACAATATTGTTTGCAAGACAACCCTATATCAAAAGAATCCCAACAAATGCAGCCAGTTATGGAATTTGACTTAGTAAAGGAAGCCCAACCTAGGGCAACCAATTTGGAGGGTTTTTTAATCAACTGCTACAAGATTCGGCTAATCAGAGGCAGTCAGGTCGAGATTTTCCAGATCATTTAAGGACCAATTAATCAGAAACAATCAAGTCGAAATCCGATAAGTCTTTTGAACATAGTCATTCTGAGCAACTCCTTTATAGATCAACCAGCTAACAAGAGCAATTTTGTTTCCCGGTTATTACTCCCACAGTCTAACGGACAAGTTTGAGAACTTTGTTGTGCAATTGTAGTTAATCTGGAGCAGTTACGTCGAGATTCGTGAATCTCTCCAAGAGTTTGAAGATATTAAAACATCTTGTATGTCAAATCTTCTATAAAAGCTTCTTGATGATTTCTTCATGTAGATCATGTCATTTGGGGCAGAAGAATTTTGAGGTTTATTTATGGTGAGAGTCATCGCTTATTGTGATAATCATTATGCAAGGTATAGTGCAGAGTTACTTGGTTCTTGTGACATCTTTTGACAGCTCCCCAGTAGGTTGTTACTTCAATTGACTTTGGCATTTTCTCATGGATTTCCTCCTCCAACAAGGAAGTCGAGCTCATGATAGCAATCCATGGCGTAGTCATTGTCGTAACCCGAATTTTACCTCCTTCCTGCCTTTTGCATAAGCATGTGCATTCGCATCATTAGCATATGCATTCACACTTTTTCTCTGTGATTTTTGTTGCAAGAATATTCAGGTTTTGCAAGCCCGATTATTCACATCCTCTCAAAGATATCACATCACCAAAACAAGCATAAAGTGAATGTTTTTATGCCTATTCATCAAATCAAAAGGTCGAAAATCGGAATTGTGGCCACAACACCATTTTTCAAGCAAATATGCAAGTTTTGCCTGAAGTAACCGGTTACCTATTTTCTAGGCAAAACAGAGTAACCGGTTACTCTGTGTAAAAATGCAGTTTTTGTTGCATTTTTTGTGACAACAACTTTCACTCTACTTTTGGGGGTCCACATTGTTCTAGAATTGTATGGAACATTCTAGACATCTCTAGATGATTCAAGACCTTTCTAAACACTTCAAGGCATTTGCTCCAATACACCAATTTGGATTAAGACCGCCATGTTGCTTCATTCTCAAGCATGTGAGCCCTTAGATTCAAGTTTGCATTGGGATGGTTATCGAGTCAACTACCTAACTAACTGAGTTGAGGCTAACTAGTTCCAAGGCTGCATCCAAAGCTCACTCCGAACCTAGCGACTCCGAAGCAAAACTCTATATAAGCAAATCACCACCATTTCACAAGGGGTTCAACCATTTTCTCAATTTCTTGAGTTCAACCATTTTCTTAATTTCTTTAGGTTCAACCATTTTCTCAATTTCTTTGGGTTTAATCATTTTCTTAATTTCTACATTCTTCACTCTCAATTCTCTCACATTATCTCTGAATTTTCTACAACATTTTCACCTTCATCTTCATCCTCTCTCAAAAGCCCTTACAAAAGCTCAATTTCCACCATTAGAGTGTAACAATCTTCACATCGAAATTGTTATTCTCTAGAGCTAAACCTCATTCCACCATATGCTTACTTGAATTTCTGGATTTATAGTAGATTCTTCTTAAATTCAAGTAATCATCTCAAGCTTCTTCGGTGCAAATCGGTATTCGGAGCATTTGTTGTGTTTTTATCGATTTCGCTACGATTTAATCTCAAGCTTGGAATTCTAAGGGTTTCTTTGATTAATTCTCATCACATATCAATAGCAACAATTACCAAGGAAATCCTTCGCCTTGTAGGTTGGTAGTTCGCACTTAAGTTACTATTTCGATCACTTTCGCGCGTTTACGATGTAGTTCAATCATTTTTTAGTGTTGATTGATCATGTGATTGTTTGATCTTTGATCTTCATGTTTAATGCTTTTAATTGATGCTTAGTTTATGCCTAAGTGATTTTGAACTTCATTTTTCGTGCTCAAGTGTTAATCATGGCATGTACAGGTTCAGATAAGTCTTTTGGTTGCTGAAAGTGATTTTTCAAAAAGCTGTTTTTGCCACTGTCACAGTGGTAACCAGTTACTCACTTTCTAGGAAAAACAGAGTAACCGGTTAGTCTGTGCAATTTTCACCTGTTTTTGCAATTTTGAGCAAGTAACAGGTTACCTGATATAGAGTAACCGGTTACTTCAGTGGAAGAATGCCATTTTTGCCTATTTTTTAAGCTTGTTTGCTATCCTTTCCTCATATAACTTCCATGGCTTGATATGCTTGATATTTGTGGATGTCTTATGAGCTAGTTAACTTTTGTATCAATCATGTATGCAAACTTTCGATGTGCGATTCTTTGATCCCATGCTACATGATTTATGATGCATACTAATTGCATTTGGTACTCTTTTACGCTTCCATTCATGTTTACATTGAGTTTGTTCCTCATGGGAATGAACTTAATCTTGTATAATCAATAATTCGTCCTTTGCTTTAATGATTTTTCATCCTTTTGGGAAATTAATAGCATTTTCCCCTCTTGATTGATTAGTCAAAACTTTGTTTCGATTAGCCGATCATTCCCTTTTTCTTCTCCTTTATATCATCTAGAGCTTTGACCTCTCTTTTCCCCCATGGAGATGAAGATTCGTAATGCATTGGAGCACTGTAAAAACTTGGCACTGTTGTGTTGCCCATTCATTTCTTGCACCGCACTTTGGTGTTAGAGAAGGAATGAGAATGGAGAATTCCTACACTCATTTTGACTATTTTGGGTAGGGGACGAATGACCTTGTGCCTAGAATAGTCGCTTCTATCTCCTTACTGTGGTATCCCTGCTTTCTCCAGTCGAGTCGATCCTTGATCGCTTGCACCCTTATCTCCTCTTTGGAAGTAACTTCCTCCTTTCAATTCAACACTCTTTTCTCTTGATGCCAATCCATTCTTGGTTCCCCAGATATTTGTAATCACTCTTTTTTTGGCTATTCAACCATTCTTTGGATAAACCCAATTCTCTTCTTCCCCATCGAAGTCAATCTTTCTTCTTCGGTTTACACAGTCATCCTGTTAAAACCTAATCCCCATCAGAGTTCACAACCTTCTCTTGGTTCTCTCTCCTTCGCGCTTGGTTAATCACTGTCTGAAAGTTAAACACCAATTTGCTCTTTTCCTCAGTTAATCACAGTCCGCCTGTTAATACTGAATTTTCTTTAGGTTAATCTCCTTCTTTTGACTAATCACCCGATCTTTGATTAATCACGGTCTTCCCGTTTAAACCAGCTTTTTCTTTGGGTTAATCACCTTCTCTTGGTTAATCACCCACCTTTTGGTCAATCACATTCTGCCTGTTTGAACCGATCACCCTTTTTCACAGTTAACCACAGTCCGTCTATTAAGATACTGAGTTTCTTTTGAGTTAATCAACTTTTTTTGGTTAATCAACTCATTCTTTTCGGTTAATCACGGTTCGTCTGTTAAATACCTAACCCCTACAGTTAGCAACCTTCCTTTGGTTCAAACTCCTCCAGCTTTGGGTTAGTAAGCTTTGTTCGGTTCGAATACCTATTTCCTTTGGCCAAGTGTTGTTTGTTCAGTCAATGTGTCATTTTTTAGGTCACAACCTTTGCTTGGTTCCACACCTGTCTCTTGGTTGATCATCGTTTATCAGTTAAAACCAATTCCTTTTTCCTTCTGGTTAACCACTGCTTATCAGTTAATATACCAGTTTCCCCTCAGAGTTAAACACCTCCCTTTGGTGTAATACTCTCTGTCTCTTAGTTCGTCGCAGTCCGTCTGTCGACATCAACCTTATTGCTCTCCTCACCAATTTGTACTCTTATATTTCTTCGGTTAATCACTACTTACAATTAATGCACCGATTCCCTTGTGGATCTTACCTTTATTTTGATTCTTGTCCTTTACTCCTTTTTTTCGGCCATGTCGCCATTCTTTTGTTTTGTCCCCAGTGGAGTCATCCCTTTTCTTCTGCATTCCCCGACAGAGTTCTTTCTTCGCTTCTCCGCTCCTCAACAAAGTTTTCTTTCGTCTTTTTTCTTGGTTTTGACATCATTCCTTTTGCATTCCCCATTTAGGTCTTTCTTTCTCTTTTGACACCTAGCTTTGACGCCGTCTCTTTCCCTTTTCTTTTTTCAGCAGTAGTTCCCTGAACTACGTAGGCTCTGATTTCTTCATTTCACTATGAGGGTACGTAGGCACAAGATTGCGGAATCTTGGCGAGCCATCTTCCTCTGTTTTCTTCCATTCTTCTGTCTCTCTGGTTCGTCCAGATTCTCTTCTTTTCTTTGGCTCCTTGAACTACGGAGCTCCGACTTCCTCATTGCACTATGAGGGTACGTAGACACGACGGCCCCCATCCTCCACGAGCACTTTCCTTTCTTTCTTTTTCTTTCTTTTTGTTCCTTCCTTTTTTTAGCTAGAAGCCTTTAGATAGATAACCCATCCAAGCTTAGAAGCATGCGAAATGGTTCCCATCGGGTACGACGGATGCTTTCCTTTCGCACAACTGACCCCCTTTCCCGTTTCTCTTCCCTTGGGTTTTATCGATATTTTCCCAGTCCTTTGGGACTAAATAAATTTCAATGGCGAATCTATTGTATCTTTGAGTGTGTGATTCACTCAGGTATAAACCCGCTAGCTTTAGTTGGCGACTCTGCTGAGGAGTCCTTGCGCTTGCAATTTGGGGTCTCGCCTAGTTTTGCTTGTTTTTATTTCTTGCTTGGTTGTTTATCTTTCTGCTTTACTTGCTTAATTTTATGTTATTTACTATATTTCTTTACTGCTTTAAATATTCATGTGTTGCACGTTATGGATATCTGTTATGTTCTACTGTTGTTGGGGTGGGTTGTTCCCTTAAGAGATAAGCCCAATACCCAGGCTTGAGTATACACACATGATTAGTGTGAAGAATAGTGGGGACTTGTGTGGCATGAGTCACATAATAGTCCGCATGAAATTCACATCCATACGAGGTTTTCTTTGGAGACATCATATCCTACGCATTTAAGGCAGTTGAGGGGGTGTTGAATTAGAAAACTAACGACTCTGAAGACCGTTCATTAGAAAGTCAGTTGAGACCTCCTCGATTGACCATGATGCGAAACCAGAAATGGTGAACATATCATTGTTTCTCGACCTAAGAGTTCGTGATACTGGTGACCTGCATAAGATGTCATACCATTTCAAGTCTAGAACACACCCGTGAGAGGGATGTGGTTTTTTTTTCCAGGAAACCAAGAGTCTTCATACCTTTTGTTCTCTCACGTACGTCATATTTTTGCACCGGTACATAATTACGCAGATATTCAGTTTATGCAGACTTGGATATTCAGATTGGGCAGATTTGATTGATCTGATTTGTGCTTGGCTCTGTGATTTGTGTGTTTCATGCCATTTCATCATAACCATTAACATTTTTGCATATGCATAAAACTTTATTTTTGCATAGATTGCATCCAATTATATTCATATGCATGTCCTTCATCCGAAAACCACGTGCTTACAATGTCCATCATGCCTTGTAGCAAGACGACGACTCGGCATCGCTATTTCACTCACTCAAATAAGGCCAGGATCATGGCTGATATTGAACAAGAGAACGCTGCCTATAAGGAGACTTTGGTTCAGTTTCAAGGTCGGATGGATCAGTTCTAGACTGACATGGACGTTATTATGGACTTCTTTCGTGCTCAGAAGGATGTTGTTGTTGCTACTTCTATGGTTGCAACTGTTACTGATGTTATTTTCGTCACTTCTGTGGTAATCCCTACTCCAGTCGTTGCTCCTTCTCCAGCTATTGCCGAAGTTCTAGTCGAGACAATTGTTCAACCTTTTGTCAATCTACCTTCTGTTCAGCCTGGTTTGAATAGAATGCCTGCTGCTTTCCCGTGGGGAATGCCTCCAAATTTCACTCCTCAAATGGACAGTGGTAGTGCTTTTGTTCCATATCAACCTTTTGTTGCGCCCATGCCCAATGGTAATTATGCTCCTTATCCTTGGGGCATGCCTATTCCGACTCCACCTCCTGTGGTGAATCATGATGATCACGAGATTCCTCAGACGGAGGTTTGCTAGACGCTTGTGTCTAATGATGTCGAAATTCCTGAAGAAGACGAGTATGTGTATAGGGGCCCTCCTATTCACGTTCCGATTTTGTCTCAACCCGCTCAAACTATGGGTCAGAATGTTCATTCTATGCCACACCCTGGGGGATCTTCTGCTGCTGTGGTACTTCCTACCAGTTATCCGTATGGTTTTTAGATGGGCTAGAATGTTTCTCAGATGGTAAATTCTAGGTTGGTATATCCGTCTCAGTTTGCTTCCCCACAGATACCTGCTCTGGCCGCATCACAGCTTCCAAATCCTCGGCTCTTGTCAGATCTGTTGCCCATAACATACCGGTTGAGTATAAATTTTTGGATGAGAGAATCCGTGCGATTGAAAGATATTCTGCTTTTGGCATGGAAGCCAAAGACTTGTGCTTGGTTCCCAATGTCGTGCTGCCACAAAAATTCAAGGTTTCTGAGTTGCCAAACTACAAGGGTTTGAGTTGTCCTCACAGTCATGTGACCATGTACTGTAGGAAGATGGCGTCCTATATCAACAATGATGAACTTCTTGTACATTGCTTCCAAGATAGCTTGTATGAGGCTCTTCTAGATTGGTATATGGGTTTAGAACATAACAAGATTCGCTCGTGGAGAGACCTATCAGAGGAATTCTTGAAACAATACAAATATAATCTTGATCTGGCTCCTATCAGATTGCAGTTGCAAAATCAGTCACATCGTTCAACTTAAACATTCAAATAATATGCACAAAGGTGGCATGATATGGATTCTCGGGTGCGGCCTGCTCTCTCTGACAATGAATTGGTCGACATTTTCATGGGCACTTTGCAAGGGTTGTATTATGATAAAATGGTGGGTAGTTCTTCGACAAATTTTGATGATATTGTGACTATTGGTGAAAGGATTGAGAACAGATTCAACGACCAACCAAGAAACCTCAGAGTGTTCATTCAAAGAAAAAGGAAGGTGAAGTGAATGTTATGATGGCAAAGGCCTCTCCTCAGTATCAGGTTTCCATGGCTCCCATGATGTATTATCCTTATCCTTATGTTGCTGCTGCTCAATATCAACAACCGCCGTATCAGTATCATCCACAACAATAAGTTCAGAATTCTAAGAATCAGAATCATCCTCAACATCAACAGTCTCAAAAAAACAATAGAAATCAACATCAGAATAACAACAATTAGAACAACCATAAACGAATGAATTTTGACAGAATTCATGTGCCTTATACATAGTTGTTTCCTTATTTGATTCATCAAGGGGAAATAGTCCCCAGAGAGATTGAACCTACGACTCCTCCTTTTGGCCTGAAGCGTAATCTGAATGCATCATGTGCTTACCATGCTGGGTACATAGGACATGCTGTAACGCCCGTTTTAATTATTTTCGGGTTCTGGTGTTATTTTCGAATTTGTTGGTGTATTTGTGTGGATTTACTTTGAGGATAAAGAACTCATAGTGTTAATATATAGTGATAAAATGTGATGATTAATACTAATGTAATTATTAACATTAATTATTACTATTATTACTAAATATTAGTATTATGAGGGAAAATTTAATAAATTTGGATTTTTGGAGAATTAAGAAATATGGAGTATTGTTGAATTAAAAATGATATAAAGAAAATAATATTTGGAAAAGAAAATGGAAAATAAGTTGTATTATTTTGGAATGAGGGGTAAACTTGGTATTTGGTGAAAAATAGATTTGGAAGGAGAAGGAGAACGTGTACGAAGAACACGAACAAGAGGAGGAAGTGCACGATCAAGAACAACAGCCTAAGCAAGCGGATTTCGTGTGGATTGAGGAGCTTGTTCGTCATCAACACAAATTTGAGGTAAGGGGGCGAGAATAATCGGTTAAATTTGGCAAATGCATGATTAATCGGTAGAAAGGGGGAAATCCCTAACCCCATAGATTTCTTGATGTTTGATGTCGATTGCATGCTGTTATTATTGTGATTGTTGTGTTGTTTGATGTTTAATTCGCTGCATGTGCTGAGAATGTTAGACTTTGGATGAGTTTTGGGATTTTCGGTTAAGTTCGAAGTTGAGCCGGAAGTTTGTTTTGAGCGCAGAGTTGATGATTAGTCGGATAGAATCGGGGATAGTCCCTGTAGCTAAGTTGCAGTATGTGGATGGTTGTGGGTATTGATTCAATCGGGTGAAATCGGTGTGGGAGGCGATTCTACAGCGCATAATTTTTTTGAGTACGCAGGTATTCGCTGGGCGAATGGGGGCGAGCCTTCGCCAGGCTTCGCCGGGCGAACTAGCCAGCGAAGTGCTGGCAGAAGCTTCTGTTTGGCTTTGCCAGAGGTTTCGCCAGGTGAATGGCAGCGAGTGTTCGTTGCGGGGGCTTCGCTGGGCGAATGTGCCAGCGAGCCCGACAACAGGTTGTGTTTTTGCTGCTGATTTTATGTTGTTCCCTTGTGAACTTGGACCCTCGTTGGTCTTGTGCGATGAAAGGCTTGCGGGAGAGCTCAGGCAAGCGTATGTTGGTGGTTGTAGGGCTGTTTAGTTGGCGTTTATTGCAAGTGGCCTAATTGGTGGAGTACTCATTATGTATGAACCAATGTGGATGCGTACGTGAGATATGTGCACTGTATGCATGTTGTGTGTGAGATGTGAGGATCAGTATGATCGTGGCCCCTTGAGTGCGTTTTGTTGGTACGTTGTGGTGAGTGGATCCGTGAAGATCGATACGCTTATTATGCGTTGCCATTGTGTGCTATTATGTGATGTATTGGGCCAGTAGGACCGACATGCCTTGTGTGCATTGTATGTGATAAGTTGTGTGGTGAATGGATCTGTGGGATCGCGCACTATGTGTGCTTATTATGTATGTATTTTATGATGTGAGGGGATCCGTGGGATCGGTACGCCTTATGCGTCGTGTATATGTATATGTTGTGTGAGGGGTGGACCGATAGGATCGGTGCGCACTTGGTGTGCTAGATGTTTGATGCGTGTGGATGTTGTGTCGTGCTCCCGGTGGGGAGGGTGATGGCCATGTGTCCATCGATGTTATTGTGTTGTGCTCCCGTTGTGGAGGGTGATGGCCATATGTCCATCGATGTTATTGTGTTGTGCTCCCGGTGGGGAGGGTGATGGCCAAGTGTCCATCAATGTTGATGAGGTGCTCCCGTAGTGGAGGGTGATGGCCAGGTGTCCATCGGTATTGTTGTAGTGCTCCCATTGTGGAGGGTTGATGGCCAGTTGCCCATCAGAGTAGTGTGCTCCCTGAGTGGAGGGTTGATGGCCAAGTTCCCATCGGTGATATGTGCTCCTGTGTGGAGGGTTGATGACCCGATGTCCATCGTGATTGTGAGCCGGTACCATATGTTTAGAGTTGTGTGGATGCATTGTTGCGTGACAGTGTGTTATGGTTGATGGTGGGACAGTGACTCCGGATGGCACGTATATGAAATAGTATTATTATTGATTTCTGCCTTTTATTTCATGTACTATTTTGCCATTATTATTTAATCGTGATTCTCACCTCTTTGTTGCTATTGTGGTCTGTGCTTCTTCGGAAGTACAGACAATCCAGGTGTTTAGCTTGTTGGATTGTGGTGTCTCCGTAGGACTGCTCTGATACGTAACACCAAGGCGTTTTGAGGAGTTTTACTATTGATGTTGATATGTGTGCCCCTGTGGCGTATCTGACTTTTGTATATGTGTGGCGATGTGTGATGATGATATGTAGTTTGGGCAGATAGCTAATGTTGCACATATGATGGATATGGATGATGTGTGTATATGATATTTTGGGTTATGACAGACCATATCTTTTCCGCTGCAATTTTATTTGAAAAATTCAGTTAAATTAACTTGGAAAAATGTTTTGTGGAATTGTAGTGTGAATTGTGACATCCCGTTGTGGGAGATACTCTGATGTGTGCTTATTTAATTGCTTTATTTTATTTTGGGAAACGGGTGTTACACATGCTACCGAAGATTGTATTATTCTCAAGGCCAAAGTTCAAGAGCTTATTGATAAGAAAATCCTGACATTTTCTGAGGAGCGCCCTAGTATACAAACTAATACCTTGCCTACCCATGATGGACTTGCGCTTAATATGATTGAGGACAATCGAAAGGATGAGTTGATCAGAGATGTCGACGAAGTGAAAACTCCAATGACTGTTATGATTAAGAAGTTGAAAGAGCAAGGGTTATTGAAAGGTCTTCATGGGAAATTCCAGATCTGCAATGATAATCTTAATTAGTGTCGAAGGTTGAAAGGTTGCATTCAGATCTTGATGAACCAAGGTGTAGTTAAGTTTTCCAGAGCCAAGTCTGTGGAAGAAGTAGTTACTATCGAGCCATTCACGATAATATATAGGAAGGTTCCTATGGAAACTCCTAAAAAGAAAATTCAGCCTATCACTGTGTGTGTTCCTAAGCCATTTCCGTATCAGAATTCGAAAGAGGTTCCTTGGGAGTATGGTCCAACCATGCTCTCTGGGGGTCGAGAAATCCAATTCTCAGAATCTGAAATCGCGAACGTCACCGCCACTAGAGGGATGACTCGCAAAGTGTGAGTATTTGCTCCGAAAGTTGTATATAAGCCAGTGTAAATTTCAACTGTCGTTCCTTCTAAGGAGAGATCTACTTCAGCAATCCCTGTTATACAATAAGAGGCATCAACTGCAGCATTAGTTCTAGGTAATCCATCTACGGGTGTCACCAAAAGCAAAGAAGTCATGGATGATCAAGAGTTACTCAAGTTGATCAATAAGAGCGACTTTAAGATTGTGGATCAGCTAGGGTAAACTCCGTCGAGGATTTCTATCTTATCTTTGCTCGTGAGCTCACCAGCGTACAGATAAGCTTTGTTGAAAGTTTTGAATACCGCTCATGTGATGCACGACATTCCAGTAAAACAATTTGACAATGTCGTCGCAAATATAACTGCTAGTCGGTACTTGGGTTTCAACGAGTCAGAGTTGCCTTCTGAAGGTACTTCATATAATAGGGCTTTGCACATCTCAGTAACATGTATGGACTCTTTGTTATCTCGTGTTCTTGTGGATACCAGTTCTTCTCTCAATGTGATGCCTAAGGGTACATTGAGTCACCTATTGGTAGAGGGGAGCGACATGATACCAAGCGCTTTGGTCGTTAGAGATTTTAACGGTTCTTAAAGGAAAGTCATTGGCGAAGTGGATTTACCCATTAAAGTCGGTCTGCATTTATTTACCATTACTTTCCAAGTGATGGATAACAATCCTGCATACAGTTGTTTATTAGGTAGACCCTGGATCCATGTCGCAGGGGTAGTTACATCCACGTTACATCAAAAGATAAAATTCATGTTTGAAGATCAGATGGTCATCATCTGTGGTGAAGAAGATTTTCTAGTAAGCGAGTTATCATCCTTCCAATGTGTCAAGACTGATGAAGGCATAGCTGAAGTGTTGTTGCAATGTCTCGAATTTGAAGATGTCAGATCCACTTTTGTCAATTCTGGGAGACTACCAAAATGGCCATGTCATCTGTCAAGAGGGCCAAAGAGACCATTGGGAAAGGTTCCTTGTCTGGCTGGGGGCAAATCCTGGATGTGGTTGAAAATCATGATCTCTTTGGACTAGGTTATCATCCTGATCAGCAAGCTAGTTCGCGCAGTCATCAGAAGAGAAATTTGATCAAGTTCACAAGCGCTGGATTCCAAGAGAGGGATATTGTGTCATCCATTAACGATGCAGGTCCTAGCAGCCGAAGTACAAGCTTTGTACACAAATGCCCGCCGGGTTTCAAGCTCAACAATTGGACATCTATCATGATTCTCGTGGTTTTTCCGACAAACATGTAATGCATTTTATTTTTCTGTTCCCTCATCCTCGCCCGAGACGAGTGGAAAGCTTGTAAGGGTTTCACGCTTTTGAAACATTATGTGATCAATAAATAAAAGTTTTTTTGTATTCAAATCATGCTCTTATTTCTTTCTTTATTTTGTTTTTCACAAATAAATAAATGGCAAAGTTCTTTATTTTCCCCCTTTTCAAATAGTTTCATTCTAAACATAATTCATAAACATGCAGAACAAATAATTGCATTGATAACAACTTGGCAAACATCCGTTGTAATCCTGGGATTCCAATTAACCAAGCCGAAGAAGATGGTGAGGAAGATTGTGAATTATCGGCTGAACTAGCAAGGCTTCTTGAGCACGAGCAGAAAGAGATTCAACCCTACAAAGGGCTAATGGAAGTTATCAATCTTGGTGCTAATGAAGTCAAGAGAGAAGTCAAGATTGGGGCATCCCTCGCTAAGCATGTACACTCCGGGTTGGTCAAGTTTTTGAAAGAGTATGTTGATATTTTTACCTGGTCTTATCAAGATATGTCTGGGTTGGATACCAACATTGTTGAACATCACTTGCCACTCAAGCCTGATTATCCTCCTGTCAAGCAGAAACTCAAAAGAACTAGACCCGACATGGCACTTAAAATCAGAGAAGAGGTAGAGAAGCAGTTTGACACTGGGTTCCTAGCCATTTCTGAGTATCCTGAATGGATTGCCAACATGCTCCTAGTTCCGAAGAAAGATGGGAAGGTTTGAATGCGCGTGGATTATCGAGATCTCAACAAGGCAAGCCTGAAAGATGATTTTCCTATGCCTCATATTGATGTCGTGGTAGACAACACAATGCAGTTCTCTGTCTTTTCATTCATGGACGGTTTCTCAGGATATAATCAAATCAAGATATTCTTAGATGATATGGAGAAGACTGCCTTCATCATGCCTTGGGACACATATTGCTACAAAGTAATGCCATTTGGTTTGAAAAACGCAGGGGCAACATACCAACGTGCCATGACAACCCTCTTTCACAACATGATCCATAAAGAGATTGAGGTTTACGTGGACGATATGATTGCCAAATCCATAACTGAAGATGATCATCTGGACCATCTGAAGAAGTTGTTTGACAGGCTCCGAAAATTCAGACTGCAGTTGAATCCGGCAAAGTGCACCTTTGGAGTTCGATCTGGAAAACTGTTAGGCTTTATTGTGAGTCAAAAGGGCATTGAAGTTGATCCTGACAAGGTTCGGGCAATTCAAAACATGCTGCGTCCCAAAACAGAAAAAGAAGTTTGTGGCTTTCTGGGCCGACTTAATTACATTTCCATATTCATTTCTCATCTGATGGCTACCTGCGAACCAATTTTCAAATTACTAAGAAAAAATCAATCGGTTGAATGGAACAATGATTGTCAAGAAGCTTTTGACAAGGTAAAAAAAATATTTACAAGAACCACTGATCTTAGTACCTCCGGTTCCTCGTAGGCCTTTAATCATGTATCTCACTATCCTCGACAAATCAATGGGATGTGTCTTAGGTCAGTATAACGACAATGGCAGAAAAGAACACACAATTTACTGTCTGAGCAAGAAGTTCAATGATTGTGAGACCAGATACTCACTATTGGAGAAAACTTGTTGTGCAACTTGGGCTGCTCGACGCCTGAGACAATACATGATTTGCCATACTACTTTATTGATATCCAAGATGGATCCGATAAAGTATATTTTCGAAAAGCCCTCTGTCTCTGGATGAATTGCTCGATGGAAAATGTTGTTGACTGAGTATGACATCCAACATGTTACCTAGACATCAATAAAAGGGAGCATTTTGTCTGACTACCTTGCTCATCAGCCAGTGGAAGGTTATCAACAAATGAAGTTTGACTTTCCCGATGAGAATATTTTGTTCATCAGAGATTATGAGACTCCAGACCCTGATATAGTACAAGAACCAGGGGCGTGATGGACGCTTGTGTTCAACGGTGCTGCCAATGCTAAAGTTCATGGACTTGGTGTTATCCTCATCTCTCCGACTGGATTTCATCTTCCCTTCACCGTTAGATTATGCTTTGAATGCACCAACAATATGGCTGAGTACGAAGCATGTATCTAGGGTATTGAAGCAGCAATTGACATGAGAATCTAGATTCTTGAGATATTCTGCCCTGGTGATTGGCCAAGTCAGAGGAAACTTTGTAACCCGGGATTCCAAGCTGGTTTCATACCAGAAACACATTACGAAATTGATTTCCTACTTTGATGAAATCTCTTTTCATCATATCCCAAGAGAATAAAATCAACTAGTTGATGCTCTTGCCACCTTGACGTCCATGTTTAAAGTCAAGTGAAAGAACGAAGCTTCTTCTATCCGCATTGATCATTTGAACAAACCAACACACTGTTTAGCAATCGAGGACGAGTCCAATGATAAACCTTGGTTCTACGACATAAAAAGATATCTGAAAAAATAGGAATATCCCGAGGGTATCACTATCACTGATAAGAAAGCTCTCAGGTGGTTGTGCGTCAAGTTCTTCTTGAGCGGTGGTGTACTATACAAGACTAGTTATGATTTTGTGTTGCTTAGATGCGTGGATAGACACGAAGCAGACACAATCATAAGGTCCATACATGAAGGTTGTGAGGGTGTACATGCCAAAGGTCCTGTTATGGCTAACAAGATCCTTCGAGCTGGGTATTATTGGACAACAATGAAGGTAGATTGTTACAACTTTGTCAAAAGATGTCACAAGTGTCAAATCTATGGTGACAAGATCCATATGCCACCAAATCCATTGAATGTTCTGACTTTTCCTTGGTCCTTCTTTATGTGGGGTATTGATATGATTGGAATGATCGAGCCGAAGCCTTCCAACGGTCATCACTTCATTCTAGTCGTTATCGATTATTTCACCAAGTGGTTTGAAGCTCCTTCTTATGCAAATGTTACACGCCAAGTGGTTGCCAAATTTATCAAGAAAGAGATAATGTGTCGCTATCGTATTCCTAGAAACATTATCACTGACAATGCAAGCAACCTGAACAACAAGATGATGCAAGAGTTATGTCAAGAATTTAAGATTGAGCACTACAACTCTTCACCATATCGGCCCAAGATGAATGGTGTCATTGAAGCAGCAAACAAAAACATCAAGAGGATTGTCCAGAAGATGGTCAATACTTACAAGGACTAGCATGGTATGCTTTCGTTTGCACTACATGGCTATAAAACTTCAGTTTGTACTTCCACTAGGGCAACTCCGTATTCACTTGTATATGGTATTAAGGTTGTTCTACCCATCGAAGTCAAAATTCCTTCTCTCAGGGTCATCTTAGAATCCAATCTTGACGAAGCTAAATGGGTTCAATCCAGATACAACCAGCTGAATCTCATCAAAGAAAAGCGACTGACAACCGTTTGCCACGGCCAATGGTATCAGAGACGCCTCAAGCGAACTTTTGATAAGAAAGTTCTTCCTCGAGCGTTCCAAGCAAGGGAACTCGTGCTCAAGAGGTACTCTCTTGTTCATTCGGATCCGCGCGGAAAATGGACTCCCAATTACGAAGGACCTTTCGTTGTCCAGAAAGCCTTCTCAGGCGGAGCCTTGATCCTCACCACCATGGATGGGCAGGAGTTGCCACATCCCGTGAACTCCGATACATTCGAAAAATATTATGCCTAAAAAAATGATGAATAAAGTCCACTAGATTTGCATCCGCAAGGGCAATATAGGAAAAAATGGGCGTTCCGATGGACCAAAAAAGGAAATGTCCATGCAAAAGTTAGGGACAAATAAAAAACAATAAAAATTCGCTAAGTTGAAAACCCGAGGGGCGACTTAGACAAAAATGGGTATCCCGGTGGACAAAAAAAATAGAAATGTCTAGGCAAAAATCAGGGATAAAGGCATTTTACCGTGAACACCTGAGCCTATCTTCGTCCTGGCTAAACCTCGAATGCGAAATAATCAGTCAAATCATCATCAACTGACGCATAGTGTTGGAACCTGGACTTGCAGGTGATGGTAGCCAATGTTGTAATCAATTCAAAATCAAATTTCCCATTTCCATTTACTTTGTTTTTCAATTTTATTGTAAATTTCCTCTTCAAGGATTTTTACATCCTTGTGCACATCTTATGTACAAAAGATTTTTACATTCAATAAAATGTTCATCTTTCGATTTCTTATTTGTCTCTCTTTAGTATTTTGTTTGCAAATTGAACAATTATTTGTGATCACATAATGTTATAAAGCGTTGAGAAACATAAAAGCTAAAATCAACCAGGAAAACATTATGCATTGCATGCTTTACCGGAAATTATCGAAGGAAGATTGGTAATTTTCCTTTATAAACTTGATTCTCGGTGAACAATGTCATATTTGGTTAGGACTGCCAACTGCGTTCCTTTTCCCCAACAAGCACCGGTTTGGTTCTTTGGAAGGTTTTGTTTATCGCTCCTCTCCCCAACAGAGCCAAAATTTAACTAACAAGTATCAGTTTGGTTCTAGGGAAGGACTTGTTTTTCATTTCCTCTAGAGATTCGTATTCCCCAAGCAGAGGCCTGTTTGCTTTTCCCCAGTAGAATCAAAATTTCTTGCAGCACCCCAACAGATTGAGGTTATCAATCCCCAGCAGTGATGGTGCTTCATTTTAATCATCTTGACTTTATTTCTCCCCATGGAGAGTTGGTTAGTTGATGATCAGCCATGATTCCTTCATTCTCCAGCCAGGGTCAGCTATGGTTAGAAAGTTCCTTTCTCTCCAACAACAGTGTTGGTAATAGTTTGGAAGTCTGAGATTTCTATGCTCTTTCCCCAGCAGCATCGTCGGGTTCCCTAGTTGAGAATGTCAAGTTCGTTTTGCTACAATCTCTGTCCGTCGGAGAAACTGCATCTTGACCTTTGTCACTGCATAGCATGATGTCAAGCATTATGTTGAACACAATAGCATATGCATCATAGCATACTTCATTTTGACTGATTAATCTCTCCAACGGATCTCAGCCAAACCTTGCTCTTGAGCAAATTTTTACCTTTTCCTCTATCAGTCATCGTTGGCCAAATCTTTCAAGCTACTCTTTTTTTTAATCTTCTTCTACCTCGAATAATCGAAAAGCTGGCGCAATTTGAATATTTAGGTCCAAGAAGAGTATATAGGGGAAGCTATCGTAACCCGAATTTAACCTCCTTCTTGCCTTTTGCATAAGCATGTGCATTCGCATCATTAGCATACACATTCTCACTTTTTTTCTATGATTTTTGTTGCAGGAACATTCAATTTTGCAAGCCCGATTAATCACATCCTCTCAAAGATATCACATCACCAAAACAAGCACAAAATGAAGGTTTCTATGCCAATTCATCAAAGCAAAAGGTCAAATATCAGAACCGTGGCCACAATATAATTTTTCAAGCAAATATACAAGTTTTGCCTGGAGTAATCGGTTACCCATTTTCTAGGCAAAACAGAGTAACCGGTTACTCTGTGTAAAAATGCAGTTTTTGCTGCATTTTTTGTAACAACAACTTTCACTCTACTTTTAGGGGTCTACATTGTTCTAGAATTGTGTGGAACATTCTAGACATCTCTAGATAATTCAAGACCTTTCTAAACACTTCAAGACATTTTCTCCAATACAACAATTTGGATTAAGACCGCCATGTTGCTTCATTCTCAAGCATGTGAGCCCTTAGACTCAAGTTTGCATTGGGATGGTTACCGAGTCAACTACCTAACTAACTAAGTTAATCTCCAACTTAGTGAGTTGAGGCTAACTAGTTCCAAAGCTGCTTCCAAAGCTCACTCCAAACCTAGCGACTCCGAAGCAAAACTCTATATAAGCAAATCACCACCATTTCACAAGGGGTTCAACCATTTTCTCAATTTCTTTGGGATCAACCATTTTCTGAATTTCTTTGGGTTCAATCATTTCCTCAATTTCTACATTCTTCACTCTCAATTCTCTCACATTATCTCCAAATTTTCTACAACATTTTCACCTTCATTTTCATCCTCTCTCAAAAACCCTCAGAAAAGCTGAATTTCCACCATTAGAGTGTAACAATCTTCACATTAAAATTGTTATTCTCTTAAGCTAAACCTCATTCCACCATATTCTTACTTGGATTTCTGGATTTATAGTAGATTCTTCTCCAATTCAAGTAATTACCTCAAGCTTCTTCGGTGCAAATCGGTATTCAAAGTATTTCTCGTGTTTTTATCGGTTTCGCTATGATTTAATCTTAAGCTTGGAATTCTTTAGGTTTCTTTGCTTAATTCTCATCACATATCAATAGCAACAATTACCAAGGCAATCCTCTGCCTCGTAGGTTGGTAGTTCGCACTTGATTTATTGTTTCGATCACTTTCGCGCGTTTACGATGTTGTTCGATCATTTTTTAGTGTTGATTGATCATGTGATTGTTTGATCTTTGATCTTCATGTTTAATGCTTTCAATTTATGCTTAGTTTATATGCCTAAGTGATTTTGAACTTTATTTTTCGTGCTCAAGTGTTAATCATGGCATGTGTAGGTTCGGATAAGTCTTTTGGTTGCTGAAAGTGATTTTTCAAAAAGCTGTTTTTGCCACTGTCATAGTGGTAACCATTTACTCACTTTCTAGGAAAAATAGAGTAACCGGTTAGTCTGTGCAATTTTCACCTGTTTTTGCAATTTTGAGCAAGTAACAAGTTACTTCAGTGGCTGAATGCCATTTTTGCTAAATTTTTAAGCTTGTTTGATATCCTTTCCTCATATAACTTCCATGGCTTGATATGATTGATATTTGTGGATGTCTTATGAGCTGGTTAACTTTTGTACGAAGCATGTATGCAAACTTTCAATGTGCGATTTTTTAATTCTCGATCATTCACATTTTTGACATTGTATGATTATGATCTTTCTTGCATATTCTTTGATCCCATGCTACATGATTTGTGATGCATACTAATTGCATTTGGTACTGTTTTACGCTTCCATTCATGTTTACATTGAGTTTGTTCCTCATGGGAATGAACTTAATCTTGTATAATCAATAACTCATCCTTTGCTTTAATGATTTTTCATCCTTTTGGGAAATTGTTAGCATTTTCCCCCTCTTGATTGATTAGTCAAAAATTTGTTTCAATTAGTTGATCCTTCCCTTTTTCTTCTCCTTTAGATTGTCTAGAGCTTTGTCCTCTCTTTTCCCCGTGGACCTGAAGATTCGCAACACATTGGAGCACTGTACGAACTTGGCACTATTGTGCTACCCGTTCGTTTCTTGCACCGCACTTTGGTGTTAGAGAAGGAATGATAATGAAGAATTCCTACACTCATTTTGACTATTTTGGGTAGGGGACGAATGACCTTGTACCTGGAATAGTCGCCTTTATCTCCTTACCGTGGTATCCTTGCTTTCTCCAGTCAAGTCGATCCTTGATCGCTTGCACCCTTATCTCCTCTTTGGAAGTAACTTCCTCCTTTCAATTCAACACTCTTTTCTCTTGAGGCCAATCCATTCTTGGTTCCCCAGATATTTGTAATCACTCTTTTCTTGGCTATTCAACCATTCTTTGGATAAACCCAATTCTCTTCTTCCCCAGCGAAGTCAGTCTTTCTTCTTCGGTTTACACAGTCATCCTATTAAAACCTAATTCCCATCAGAGTTCACAACTTTCTCTTGGTTCTCTCTCCTTCGCGCTTGGTTAATCACTGTCTGAAAGTTAAACACCAATTTGCTCTTTTCCTCAGTTAATCACAGTCCGCCTGTTAATACTGAATTTTCTTTAGGTTAATCTCCTTCTTCTGGCTAATCACCTGATCTCTGGTTAATCACGGTCTTCTCGTTAAAATCAGCTTTTTCTTTGGGTTAATCACCTTCTCTTGGTTAATCACCCACCTTTTGGTCAATCACAGTCTACCTGTTTGAACCGATCACCCTTTTTCACAGTTAACCACAGTCCGTCTGTTAAGATACTGAGTTTCTTTTGAGTTAATCACCTTCTTTTGGTTAATCAATCATTCTTTTCGGTTAATCATAGTCCGTCTGTTAAATACTGAACTCGTGCAGTTAGCAACCTTCCTTTGGTTCAAACATTGTCAGCTTTGGGTTAGTAACCTTTGTTCAGTTCGAATACCCATTTCCTTTGGCCAAGTGTTGTTCGTTCAGTCAATGTATCGTTTTTTAGGTCACAACCTTTGCTTGGTTTCACACCCGTCTCTTGGTTGATCACCGTTTATCGGTTAAAACTAGTTCCTTTCTCCTTCTAGTTAACCACTGCTTATTAGTTAATATACCAGTTTCCCCTCAGAGTCAAACACCTCCCTTTGGTGTAATACTATTTTTCTCTTGGTTCGTCGCAGTCCATCTGTCGACATCAACCTTATTGCTCTCCTCACCAAGTTTTACTCTTATATTTCTTTGATTAATCACTGCTTACAATTAATGCACCCAGTCCCCCGTGAATCTTACCTTTATTTCGATTCTTGTCCTTTACTCTTTTTTTTCCGGCCACGTCGCCATTCTTTTGTTTTCTCCCCAATGGAGTCATCCCTTTTCTTCTGCATTCCCCGACAGAGTTCTTTCTTCGCTTCTCCATTCCTTTTGCATTCCCCATTTGGGTCTATCTTTCTCTTTTGATTCTTGGCTTTGTCGCCGTCTCTTTCCCTTTTCTTTTGCAGTAGTAGTTCCCTGAACTACGTAGGCTCTAATTTCCTCATTGCACTATGAGGGTATGTAGGCCCAAGATTGTGAAATCATGGCGAGCCACCTTCCTTCGTTTTCTTCCATTCTTCTGTCTCTCTGGTCTGTCCAGATTCTCTTTTTTTATTTGGTTTCTTGAACTACAGAGCTCTGACTTCCTCATTGCACTATGAGGGTACGTAGGCACGAGGGCCCTAATCCTTCGCGAACACTTTCCTTTCTTTCTTTTTCTTTCTTTTTGTTCCTTTCTTTTTTTAGCTAAAAGCCTTTAAATAGATAACCCATCCAAGCTTAGAAGCATGCAAAATGGTTTCCGTCGGGTACGACAGATGCTTAAGGTGCTAGTACCTTCCTTTCGCATAACCGACCCCCTTTCCCGTTTCTCTTCCCTTGGGTTTTATCGATATTTTCCCTATCCTTTGGGACTAAATAAAGTTCGGTGGCGACTATTGTATCTTTGAGTGTGCGATTCACTCAGATATAATCCCGCTAGCTTCAGTTATGATGTTATATCCTGAGTGGAATACTTTTTTCCCCAAAGAAGGTTATGACCTTGAAGTAGAACTGTTGTTTCTGCACGTTCATCCCTAGTGATGGTCCAATCTGGTGAGGTTGTTTGGGGTATCCTTGTCGAGATGTTCATTTCATCTCCATTTTTTGTTTTGTCTATTTTGTCAGCATAAACATGGTATACATGCATTCATACATATGCATGTCATCCAAGCATTTTGCTATCCTTTTCTAGTGTGTACCTGTGTGGTTCACTTTGGCGTTTATCTCCTCAAGTAACTGGATTTGTCTCTTCTCTCCAATAGAGTTGTCATCCCTTAGGCATAATGTGCTCATCATTTATAATTCCCCATAGAGTTCGATTCTCGTGGATGATGGTTATTTCAGTTATCTTTTCCATGTTAGGATAAGATAAATCCTGTTTGAGTTCATTCCTCAACGGTTGGAGTCTTGTTTGACCGTTTCTTTATAGTTTGTTCCTAGGTTGAACTTTGGTCCCTGGAGGGTGTGGTTTCCAAATCTTTGTTGGGCGTGCATTTATTGTGCACTATATTCCCAAGGAAGAATATTTTACAGATCCTCTTTGAAGACAAAATCTCTTCTCCAGCAGTGTTGTTGTAACAACATCTCCTTGGAATTTATACTCAACAAGTGACAGTCTCTCCCGAGAAGCTTATATGTCTTTGGTGTTTCCTTCAGCTTTTTACAATAATAAGTGGCAGTCTCTCCTGAGAAGCTTATCCGTCCTTGGTGTTATTCAACCTTTTGTGGTTACGATTGTTGTTACACTTGATCAATCATTTATCATCAACCCTTTCTGGTGACGGATTTAAAATTATTCTTATCGTCAACTCTGATTGACGATATGCTCTGAGTTCAAGTTGTGCACCTTCGGATGTGATATGGTCTTTTTGTCAATCCTTTAACGATGTGCTCCGAGTTCAGGATGTGTACCTTCAGATATATTTTGGTTTCTGTCTGTCAATCCTTTGACGATGTGCTTCGAGCTTAGGTTGTATACCTTTTGATGTGTTTGGTTTCTTTCTGTCAACTCTTTGACGACGAGTTCTGAGCTCAGGTTATGTACCTTCGGATATCTCTTGATGAATGGTCATTTTGTCAATTCTTTGACAATATGCTCCGAGTTCAGGTTGTGTACCTTCGGATATCTTTTGGTGTTTCTTTTTGTCAATTCTTTGACGATGATAATATTTGGAGGATTGTTTCTTTCCGTCAACCCTGTTTGATGATGTGTTTTGAGCTCAGGTTGTATACCTTCTATTATGCTTTATCTCTCTCTGTCAACTTTGTTTGACGATGTATTTCAAGTTTAGGTTATGTACCTTCGCTTATGCTCTATTCCTTGCCATCAATTCTGCCTGACGATGTATTCTGGGTTCAGGTTGTGCACCTTCGAATATGTTTTGGTTTCTTTCCGTCAACTCTTTGATGATATCACTCACTTATGAAGATTTTATTTCCCCCAGAGGAGACTGTCTTTACGATTTAACCTTCATTGAGAATATTTTTGTTCTAGAATTTCATCTGACCATACTTGAAACTTAATGACCAAATAGTCTAGATACCTCTATTGGAGCCCATATGTTGGTTCTGCTTCCAATGAGGGTGTTTTATCTTTTGTCCTGGAGTGTCAGCTAGTCATGTTTGAACTTGTCGATCAACTGCTATGGATATTCCCTAGTGGAGACCATATATTGTTTCTATCTCCAGTGTGAATCCCATCATTCTAAAGTGTCAGCCGGTCACGTTTGAACCAGTTGCTCAATCACTTTAAATTTCCCCAGTCTGTTTCAGCTACCCCAGTGTCGTTGTCGTTTCCCCCGAGAATGGTTACTCATTGTGTCAACTCTGTGCTTGTTTAATTTCGTTGTTGTATTTTTTTTGTCGCATTTATCATCCCATCATGTTCATCATGATAGAGTTTATTGCATGTCAGCATTACATAGTTTTGTCTTTTGTCCATAGCATAACATGATTATTGCATCTAAGGGAAAAAATTTCGGCTATCTCTATTTAAATACCTTCCACCATGATTTCGTGAGGATTTTCATCACTCATGTCATTCGGTAAGGATATTGAAATAGGGGCAACTATCATACCCCAAAATTTACCCTCAGATTATTTGATCTTGTGCATATCATTCTAGGTCAATCATATTGCATAACTAACCAATGTATAGACTTTTTGTTTTCTTTGTTTCTTTTATGAATCGGGGATTGGCTTCTGAAGCTTCAAAGGTGATTAAATTAGGGTGGACATGAGGTTTTCTGATAAGGTGGATTTCCTTTGGTCAGAAATTGTTTCTTTCGGTTATTGTACTCAAGTTTGATGTAGAAGTGGGAGTTTTCAATTATCATGAGCAGTGCCTATCTGAGGTTTATCAGACACGACTTCAATTTCTCTGATCAGTCAGAAGGGTGTCGTTGTTTAGGGTTTCATCAGTGTTTTGGCTGGAAAAACTTTGAATCAAGGATTTTGGTTCTCATCAAGTCATTGTGACAGTATACACTAAAAGCGAAGATTAGGGTTTCTCACCCTTTGGGTTTAAGTCAGGAAAATGATATTTAATTGAGTTTCGTCTTAGACAAGTCGGCTAAATGTGTATGTGTGTGTGTGGTATGGTTAAAATTCAATTGGGTTTGACCTAATCTTGGTCAACAATAATTTGCTCCATCATCAGGCTGTGTTAAAGTCAAGTTGCTTCATGATCCATATCTCCTGTCATGATTTTGTGTAGTGCAATCCATGTCTCAAATCATAATCTCTAATTTTGAAGCATGATTTTCTCACAGCGAGGTTTCTCGGTTCATCATGATCAAAGTGACATTAACTTAACTGCACAAGTTATGAATTTATTCCTTGGAGGTTGATTATGATGTTTAGAGTGATTCAGAGTTGTGATTCAGGGGATTATGATTCAATTGACAATTGTTACTTTTATCAAAGGTCTGCGGAAGAGGGTCTAGTGTGGTTTCAAGATTGTGCTTAGTCAAGATGTGCATCAGTAGATTCTAATGTTGGTTTCATGTTTTAATAACCATTCTCTTTGTTACTAATCCATTTCTTTCAATTCGATTTTCGTTGTCCACTTCCATTCCAATATCTATCCATTCAAATCCATTAAATGACCATGACATCTATAACAAGCCATTTTGTTTAATTTTTCAAATTTTCAATTTCTCATTTATTATCCATTTAATCATCCACCAATTTTTATTTATTTTTTCATTTAACCAATATACATTTATCCATTTAATTTTTTTCCAGTTTCTATATCAAATGTTCATTTTTTATTCACAAAATCCAAAAGAAGAGCCCTCTTATACAAATAGGCCCATCATTTTCATTATAATAAAATTAAAAAAAAAGTATGATTCATGATTCTATATCAACTTTGACCATATCGCAAAACTCCAAACCAAGTCTTGATACACTTTACAATATTTGAACAAAAGCAAAACCATATGTTTTGCACATCTTGCAACTTTGACAATCTGAAACCATGTCACTAATGTCCAAAAGCTCTACTGCAAAACCTGCTATCCTCCAGGTTTTTCACCAAAACAGAACCGCTGCGTACTACCTATACTTGGACCCGGCCAGCATAAGCAAAACAATCATAAAATTCTAAAATACGCTTCATAAGACTATACCTTGAAAGTGACCTCTCAATTACAATATTAATGGGAAAATATAAAAAAAGGGACTGTTTCTATAAGAAAAAAGAAAAACATAATAAAGGGGAAGGGAGAAAGGTGGAGGAACCCAAAAACCTGAAAAAGAGAAAGACTCCTTTCTTTCCCTTTTAAAACGCCTTCCATCAATCATGATCCCTCACCAGACAACCGCAAAGCCAACTTAGGATCAACTTCCTCCACTTTGTTTGCGATCTGCAATCGCAACTACAACCGTCTATCCGCAAAAACCTTTTTCATTTACACCAAAAACCACACGAAATCACAATCCTTTTAAACCTCACCAGACAACTGCAATCTTTCCTCTACATTGCCACCATCACCCACCATAACATTTTTTTTAAGATCCAAATCAGAGAGGCAAAAGAAGAAACGGAGAGAGAAAGAGAGATGAAGTAGGAAAGCGAGGTGAGCGAAAGACATTGAGAGGAGAGAATAGAAACCTAACTTGAGCAAAAGGAGAGAGCATGGCGAGGTTTTTTTTAAGTGCAGAAGGTCGGACCGATTGCATTTTCATTCTTTGCCTTTTTCTCAGAAAATCAAATTTATTCCGAGCTGATGTGTTTTCTTTTGGACCGTGCGGATCCTCTTTGATTTTCTCTTTCAATTTATTTCTTTTGTTATTTTTTTAAAATATAAAAATCTGATGTTGTCATTTTTCTTAAGCAAACCGAGTTGGGCTTTTGTGAGCCCATGATGACTCATAGCACACACCCCTAAAATCATCCTTTCACCCTCTTTTCTCTTTAGTTTTAATTAATTTTAAGAATTTAGTTTTTTTTTAATTAGTTAATCTTAAATAAGTTTTAAATTTTTAATTATTTAGCTTTTAGTTTTTAATTAGGATTTAGTTATTTATCCTTGTTAGTTAGTTAGTTTTATAGATTTTGATTTAATTAAGTAAATTATTTTCTTAGATTAGTATATTAGTTTTAATTAGATTTTTAGTTTTTAATCAGAATTTGGCTCTTTAGTTTTTTTTAATTAATTAGGTTTTAGTATAATTAGTTATTTAGCTTTTGATTGGATTTTTGATTCAATTAGAATTGGTTCTCAATCCCATTGTGGTTTGATTCGCGATGTTCAATTTTGAGTTTGATTCTCGTTACCTTTGGAGCTTTTGACTAAGTGTTGATCGAACATTCTTGCCTATACTTTGACTTGGTTCTTGAGGGGTTATTGGTTATTTCTTGCTTTGTTTTTTTTGTTTGCTCTTAATTTTCGTTGTTACTTTTTGACTTTGTTCATAAGTTGTTGATGAGTGTTTGGCATTCTCTTGATTCGTTCTTGATTGTTATCGTTTATATTTAGAGTTTCATTCTTGGCTCTTTGTTGTTACAATTTTCATGTCCCTACAATCCAAATGTAAGGATTTCACCATTGACTGCCATGTCATGTTGCTTAGTCTTGTCTATCTTTCCCTCGAGATCTTGTGAGAGTCTTACCTGTTGTAACCTAGTTTAGGTTTGGAGTCATCGTACTCCGTGTAAGTGTCATGGTTATGAACACTTACTTTTTCCTAGTTAGGATACGTAGACACAAGATGCGATATTTTGTCGAGCCCTCTAACCACTAAAAACTAACACTTAGCTCCTTCCTTTTGGTCTAGTTAGAACCAATTGGTCTTGCGACTTAGAATTAGGTTTAGAGTTGGTAAACTCTATGTGAGTATCATGGTTATGGATATTCACTTTCCCCTTTGAATTTGGTTAAAGTCATTTATTTAGTTAGTTTTCAACTTAGATCTAGAGAGTTGGTTAACTCTGTGTAAGTATCATGGTTATGGATACTTACTTTCCCTCTGGAACCTTGATCGTTATCAAGAGTTCCTCATCCCTAGTTAGGTGAACTATGGTTGCTCTAATTCCATCCTTGTTAGGATACGTAGGCATGAGATGCAATGTCTGGGCGAGCATAATTAGTGTATATACTTTTATGTCTTTACCTTAGCACATTTCCCTTAGCAAGCAAACTTTAACATAACACAAATACTAACAAGAGGTTCCTGTAGAGTACTACAGATGCTTAAGATACTAACATCTTCCCTAGGTATAACCAACCCCGGAACCTTAGATCTCTTATCTTTGTTGTTACGTAGAGCACTTAGGGTTTTCTTCGATCTTTACCATTCCCTTTGGATAAATCAAAGCTCGATGGTGAACTTCATGATTTGTGATTCAAGTTAATTAATAGCTATATATATATATATATATATATATATATATATATATATATATATATATATATATATATATATATATATATATATATATATATATATATATATATATATATATATATATATATATATATATATATATATATATATATATATATATATATATATATATATATATATATATATATATATATATATATATATATATATATATATACTGTATGAAATATATTTTTATGCTTGTTGGCCAATTTGGGCTGAGTACAATAACCATGGTGGTGGATTATTATACATGATGATGTTGTTGTTGTATGCATAAATAGTTGCATTGTATACATTTATGGACAAATTATCCTTTGTTGGTGCTCCTAAAATCCCATTATGTGAATTGGGTCAGTAGCTGATTCGGAGGTGATGGATCAGTGAGTGATTCTGATCCTAGGAGGTGGGGATCAGAACGGTGAACCTAAGTGTTCATGAAAATTGGTACCACATGCATAAGCATTGAGTCAGGTGTGAATCTCATTGCATTATATATTATCCATGTTGCTATGTTGATAAATATATGGTGTTATGTGATTAATCGATTTGCTATCGTGTGATTTCCTATTGGCTGGTGAATAATTGGTGATGATATTTTTGGGTGATTGATGTGAGATGTTTAGTTGAATTATTGTTGTGTTAACTTAATTCGTGTCGTTTAACATGCTTTTCTTTATAATATCATGGTATCTAACCCCTTCTATTTGAATATTTCCTCTACGTGGGTAATGTGCAAATACTCCGAAGTAGGACTCAGATGTGAGTTTAAAATGGAGTCTTTTTACCTTTTACTTTATAGTTGGCGTCTGCTCTGATTGTAACACTGGGGAATCGTGGAAACTCATTTTTATAATCATATTTCTTTGAGATTTGTGGATATCTCTCTTATTATGTTTAATTGTTGTTTGATAAATTACATGATTTTAAGATAAATGATTTTTATTATTCCACTGCAATAAAAGTAACATTCAGACATGTTCATGCTTTCATGATTTTGCAAAAATATAAGTGTTACATAGTTAGTTTGATGAGTATGTTTTGTATATTGACTGTAACATCCTAAGTTGCGTGTGTTTGAATTAATTACTCTGATGTTTTATTTAAAAATATTACGGGGGAAATTTAGGGTGTTACACCAAATACTTCTAATTTGATCCTCCGGTTACCGCCACTTCTTTGACCGAACCCCCGTTCTTCAAAGCTTTCACTCGATTGAATCCAAATTGTGAACTATTGTGAAAAACTCCCAAATTTATCCTTGATCTTGGAAGAAAACCCCTAATTAATTTACCTTGAAACCCCTAAAGGATTTCCAACTCAATTAATTACAACCAATCCTAATTGGACCTTATCAACCTATCTCTTGACCACACAACAAAAATGATTGTGTGTAGTTGCTGTATAAATGCAAAGAGATAGGATGAAGATTATGAAAGTTCTTTGTATATTTTTGGTTCAATCATGTGAAATGATGCATGAATGAGTATATATAGGTGTGTGTGTGTGTGTGCGCGTGCGCGCGCGCGTGTCTGTTATGTGTGTGTAAAATAGAAAATAGAAAAAGCCAGGCTTGAAAAATAACAAAATTTGACATTTTTAAAAGGAGAAAGTCAACTCATTCGTAGAGGGAATTGACCCATAAGAGCTGGGAGTCGACTCTAAGAGGGCATAGAACTTTTTGGAAAAAATTTCATACAGAGAGATTCGACCTACAACTCGAGGGAGTCGACCCATTCATGTTGTGTGTTGACTCCTTTGCACCATAAACTTTTTATTCCATTCTCCTTCAGAGAGAGTCAACTCATAACATGATTTTTCATAAAATTTCATATTTTTGACTTGTCCAAATGCCTTTGACATTTTCCATAAGTGCCTTAAGACGAAGATGCAACCTAGACATAGAAAGATAAGGTCCAATGTACACATACTAAATACCTAATTTTGGCATCATTCAAAACCTATAAGAGGATAATGCACTCACATGTTGGAACTTATGTAGTAGGGGCGGTTAAAGTTGTCCTTGTGTGATCTAGTGCATTACACGAGGGGTTATTTGATTATATATGAGATTTTTAAGCTTTGTGAGTTATTAATGTCTTAGTGTGCCCATTCTTGAGTTGGACCTCGTCATGATTGAACTTTACCATCATTGGGCCTACGATTGGCACGGAGTAGGTACCCTAAATTCTATCACTGTGTAGGAATGAATAGGCTTTTCATAGTATAAGGTTGTTCTCCCATTCGACTATGGTCCCCATGACGGATTCATACCATTTAGAAGTGGAAAGGCTTAGAGAGTGGGATCAATTAACCTTATGAATATGTGCATTAAATGTGAGTCTTGTCATCGAAATGTTTCCCAAGGACATTATGTCATGTGGCCCCAGACTCCTAGAGTAGGGGTAACATTACGCTTTAGGGCGCTCAACTGCACTTGAGCATCGTTGTGATCCCGAAGTCATATTTTTAGTTTATTTTTTGAATGCATGTATTCCTTTATTCTAGACAAATAATTTGCCTCCCTCAGTTCACTTTTTGCAAAATAAATTGTCTTTTTCTTTCCTCTTTGCCAACTTTTATCATCCTTCCTTGAACTTCGGTGACGACTTATTCAACGTGTTTGCCTTTCCTTTTAAAATTTCACAACCCCTTTGGTTCCTCACACTTCGAGCGATTTTCATTGTAACTTTAGCTTCACATCTTCAATCTTCTTCTAGTACCATTTTTCTCACTGACCCACCATTGAAAGGGTGTACATTGGCACCAATTGGGCTGACAGTGTAACACTCCAGAATTTGATTAAATTATTTAATTAGATTATTTTGTATTTTTATTTTATTATTTGGTATGCGGTGTGTTTTAATTGATTATGTATGAGGAATTGTATGTGCATCTGGGAGAATTGGTGAGGTGTAATAAGAGTGTTGGTGGGTGGTAGAAGGACTAGAAAGACTAGAATAATTAAATAATTATAATTTTAGTTAATTTGATTTATCAAATAAAAAAAACTAGAAAGAAAGATTTTGGGTGAAAAAAAAACTAGAGAATATGGGGAGAGTGGTGAAAGTTATAACATAAGTTGGGCCTTAGTGCAGTTTTTTAAGAGATTAAATAATTACGTTAGGGATAAATAATGGTTAGTAGAGTTTGGAGAAAGGTAATATGTAAAATAGAATTGTGGTGAAAAGAGACAAGGCTTGGGCTTAGGAAAAACCTCCATTGTTAGAGCTTGTAAGTGCTTTTGCTGGAAAATATAAGGTAATGAGAGATTACTCTTAATATGGTGTTCAATGCATGATTAGGTAGAAGGAAGTCCTTAATCCCGATAGGTTTTCCCCTAATTTTTCCTTTTTGATGAATGAATAATGAACATGAATTGAGTTATGTGATAGCATGATTTATATGATGTATGATGTGAAATTTGTGTACTGTTTTGCCATAGAATTTGTGTGTTCTTGTTAATGATGTTGGTATGAACTGATGCTTATATGTGTATGGTGATTTTGATGAATAAAGTATGTTAAATCCATGATTAATCCAATAAAATACATGTTAATTGATAGATGAATGATGTATTGATGTTAGATATTATTTTCCCTGACGTTGATATTCAATTTGGGGTCTAAGAAAGGAAAGTTTGAGTTCTTAATTGAACTCCATTGCCAAAAGAGTAGTTTTGTCTTCTGCTTCAGGGTGACGGGCGTCACCCTATTGACGACCAGGTCGTCATGGCCTTTGAGGCGCTGACAAGCGTCAGCTGCTTCACGGGTAGACCATCACAGTCCTCAGGTATAATTTTATGGGACGAGTGTCATAAGGATGATGGGAGAGGTAATATGGGCGGTGACGGGTAACCTGTCATACTGCCTGAATGAGCGACGTTTGCTCTTGCATGGAATTGAGTCTCAACTATGATTTTTAATGTAGTCCTTTGATTAGGCTATTGTCTGGCCATTGTGTGGAGGTATTTTGGGGTTGTTTATTTTTTATTGTTGAATTAATCAATTGTTATGATGTCGTGATGATTATACGGTGATAATTATAGCGATATTGCATGTTGTAGAAAATCATGCATCATGGTGTACGGGCTTTTAGTCAAGTTCTGGTGTGCTCTAGTCGGATGGTGTAAATTCAAGATCGATTAGCTGGTTCCATATGGGAATCAGTGAAGCATTACTAATGGTGATAGTAGCGAATTGGTGTGTTTTGGTTCTAAGGTGGGAATTCAAGAGCGAAATGGATTTGTGTTATCCCATAATGGTACCGCATGCATGTAGAGTCGTGGTGTTTAATAAGTTGCATCCATTGTTTGCATATGTATTGAATGACTATGTTGATATTGGTTATTGAGAATACATATGTGGTAGCTATGAATGATATATGTTGAAATGATGTGAATGAGACATGTGATTGTTGATGTTTGTTTAGGCTACCCTTGCATACTTCTGCACCATTATATATTTTGAGCGTGTTCTCCCCCTTTTGTTGTTTGTATGGTTTTGTGTTCCTTTTTAGGGTACAGACGAGCAGGTAAACGGGTAGTTGCTTAGAAGTTAAAGGATGGCATTGAGGCTATTCTTCTTTTATTATTTTATGCAATATTTAGATTTTGTTGCTCTGGTCTATAACATTGGGCGGGCGAACGCTGTGTTTTATTTTTTGTTATTATTTTTGAGGTTGTTGATGTTAAAGGAATTATACCATGACCATGTTTTATGTTTAAAATAAAGTATTATGAGACTTAATCGTTATTGAGTACTTTATTTGATTTATTTTCTGCTGTGATGAACCTATGTAAAGGAGAGCATGTAATGTCAGGTGTTTAGATTGTTGCATGTTCTATATAATCCGTGTTACGAAGATAATTTATGTTCTGTTTGAGTGACACCCTGTGTGTATAGTTGTTTTAAGTTTTTATTATTTCGTGTTGAGGTTGTTAGGGTGTTACATAGTGGTATCAGAGCAGGCCAGTCCATCCTGCCAGTTTTTGACATGATAATTGTTCCCTAGTTTGCGACATGTATGTGTATATTGTTGATGTGTTGTTTCTTCTAATGTCTATTTGTTAGTGTGCAAATTAATGGTTGAAAGAAATGATTGTGCAATTGTTCGTGCTTTGGAGTCGGTGGTTCAGGCACTGCTAGGTCAGTAGAATCAGGTTGGTGATGAGTTCCATGGATTGGGGAAATTTCAGAGAAAAATTTCAAACAGGGAAACTGGTGGGATAATATGCATTAGAGACTAGAGGATATTGGAATTAAGATAACTTGGGTTGTGTTTGAAGTTCATTTTCTAGAGAAGTACTTTCCTGAAGATGTATGCAGTAAAAAAGAGATCAAGTTCCTCGAGCTCAAACAGTGAAAGATGATTGTTGTTGAGTATACTTCTAAGTTTAAAGAATTTGTGAAGTTTTGTCCACACTACATTAGTACTAATTTTTAGAAGCCAAAGAAGGTTCATGCTATAGGGAAAGTTTCTTCTTTGAATGGGACAAAGACTACTAGCTTAGATAGATTGATTCGAGGTACATGTTTTATTAATGTATTCTGTTTATTGCTATTATTGACACGGGTGTAATGTATTATTTTGTTTTGCTTGAGTATGCTGAGAGGTTGGGTTTAAAATTGTATGTTATGGTTGGGAGTATGGTTATAGATACCCCGACTAGTAGTTCGGTAACTACTTTATAGGAGTGTTTGAATTATCCGCTGACTATGTATGGTAAGAGTTTTAGGATGGACTTAGTATATCTATCATTGAGTAAAATTGATGTTATCCTTGGCATGAACTAGTTGGAGTTCAACCATGTTCATATAAATAGTTTCGATAAGTCAGTGTCATTTCTAGAGTTTGATGCAAGTGATGAGTTGTTTGTGTCTGCTAAGCAAGCGGATGAGTTCGTGAAGGATGATGCTAAAGTGTTTATGAAATTAGTGTTAGAACAAGATTTGGTTCTACAAGATATCTCTAAGTTTTGATAATAACAAAGTGGTATTTATGTGAGAACAATTTTGATACTCTAATGTTTGCTTTTCTGAATAATTAACAAACAAGTTCTAACGCTGATAGAGAAAGCTCTGAATCTGATAGAGACCATGTGCAAAGTCACTCGGATCTGACCAAAGTCGCTTCTGCACCATAAAAGCAAGTCTACTTCTGATCTACTCACGTTCAGAAAGATTCTAAGGAGACAATATTTTGTTGCTGCAATGCTCTCTTAGATTCTGGTTCTGAGCGTGACTCTGATGTCTTACTTCTGAAGGTTGTCTAGCTTTTGAAGTCATTATCTTTTGAAGACTAAGTGTTGAAGACTCTGAAGACAAGGTTCTGCTGAACAAAGTTCTGAAGACTCTGAATACTTGAGTTTCTGAAGATTGAATGTTGAAGACTCTGAAGATAAAGTTCTACTGAATAACATTTTGAAAACTCTGAAGACTTAAGTTACTAAAGATCAAGGGTTCTAAAGACCGAGTGCTTAAGACTCTAAAGGCAAGGTTCTGGTGAACAAGTTCTGAAGACTCTGAAGACCCAATGACCAACTCTTCTACTCATGCTTCAATCATCTCTATTTAGAAGCCTCTGATGTAAAAAAGATAAGATCAAATGTTTACAAGGGAAATAGTACATAGTACATGTCAAACACGTTCTTTTACACTACCATTCCACTACCCTGATTTGGTGGTACAAAGGACAACTTTTGTGTATGATTTTCATCCTTGCGTAACGATACTATTTCAAGTCACCAGCTATCTAAAGGATATTCCTGATTTACTCTCCAACGGATCTTTTTTTGGCTATATAAGGACTTGATTACTTAAATAAAACAGTACTAAAGGATAACGAATGACAAAAAATACACAAACTATGAAGAACTGAAGCAACAATATTGAAGCACTACAATACAAAGAAATAACATTGTTCATACTATATAAGTTTTCTTCAAGTCATTTGAGCTATTAATAGTGTTTATATCTGCTTGTGTAAAATCAATTCATTGTAAACATTTTTGTTCAAACAATTGTTTGTAATTCCTTAAGGAACCAATTAGGTCATAATCCTTAAGAAGATACAGTTAGTCTTTTGGTTGTTAGTCACCAGCGGTTGCTAGTGCAGTGTAATCAGTTGATTATAGTGGATTAAGTCCTTGTGTATAAGGCGAAATCACCTTGGCGGGTAGACTGGATTAGCTTGATGGTTTTCAAGTGAATCAGGATATATCGTGTGTCTTTCTCTCTTATTAGTATCTTTGTGATCTTTGTTTGAGTTTCACAAAAAGATTTCATTTTTGAAAACCCAATTCAAACCCCCATTTCTTGTGTTTTCTCACACCTTCAATTGGCATCAGAGCTCCGGTTTTGATTGTGATAAAAGTTTTCTCAACACTTCACCGTGTTCAGTACCGATCCAGTATTTAAGTGAGATAACATGGCTGCCGTTAATGCTAATCCTATTCCAGATGAGAAAGACCACTATAGTGCCAAACCATCAATCTTTTATGGTGACAAGTTTGAATACTAGAAAGATAGAATTGAAATTTTATTTCTTGGTTACGATGTAGATCTTTGGGATCTTGTAGTTGATGGCTACACTCACCCAATTGATGCTGAAGGAGTAAAAGTATCAAGAAGTGCTATGACAAATCAACAAAAGAAAGAATACAAGAATCATTACAAGGCAAGAACTATATTATTGAATGCTATTTCTTATACTGAGTATGAGAAAATAACAAATAGAGAATCTGCCAAGTCCATTTTTAATTCACTTCAAATGACTCATGAAGGAAATGCTCAAGTAAAGGAAATAAAGGCTCTTGCCCTAATCCAAAAATATGAAGCCTTCAAGATGGATGATGATGAATCTGTAGAAACTATGTTTTCAAGATTTAAGATGTTGGTAGCAGGACTCTGAATGCTAAACAAAGGATACTCTACTGCTGATCATGTCAAGAAGATTATCAAAAGTCTTCCCAAGAAATGGAGACCTATGGTAACTGCTTTAAAGCTATCCAAGGATCTGAATAGCAGTTCTTTAAGAAGTCATGAGAGGGAGCTGGAGGAAGATGAACCTCAAAAGAAGAGTAAATATATTGCTCTTAAGTCTAAGTTTGAAAAGGCAAATGCTTGTCAAGCTGAGGAAGAATCAGAAGATTCTGATGAAGACTCAGAAGATGAGCTATCACTTATCTCCAGAAGAATCAACAAACTCAGGAAACATAGGCAAAGGAAGCTCAGAGGATCAAGAAGAAACAATGGTTGTTCTGACTTATCATCCGGACATAAGAAGTAGAGTTTTGGAAAAGAAGTCATCTGCTATGAGGTAATGAGCCAGATCATTACAAGAACGAGAATCCAAAGCTTAAGAAAGACAAGAAGCCTAATAAGAACTTCACCAAAGTCAAGAAGGGACTCATGGTAACTTGGGATAACTCTGATTCTGAACAAGAAGAATCTGATGAAGAAAAGACAATCAACTATTGCACTTTCAACTACAGAAGCAGAATATATCTCAACATCACTATGCAGCACTCAGATACTCTGGATGAAGAATCAACTAGAATATTTTCAGATACATGAGAGTAACATTCTTATCTTCTGTATACTTTTGCTATTTGTTTATCCAAAAATCCTATCTTGCATTCTAGGGCTAAACATATTGAAATAAAACATCACTTTTTATGTGACTATGTTCAGAAGGGTGTTTTTCAATTAAAGTTTGTGGATACAAATCACCCGTGGGCTGATATTTTCACAAAACCCCTTGCTGAGGATAGATTCGTATTCATTTTGGAAAATTTATTTATAAAACCGTGTCCAAAATGAGTAGATGAAATTATTTTAATGTGTCAAGTCACCAGAATTTCTGAGATAAGATTCTGACGTTAAATAGGTTGTCTCTCTCTTATTTAATGTCTTTCTGATTGACGATACTTCTACGTGTTAGAAGATATCTTAATTAGAAACTTGTCTAGTCAGACACCTCTTGGTATTCTTGACTTTGGGAACATCAAACGTGTTCTTTTGAACAGACGGCTGTGATTTTCTTGTGACACTTGTCCAAAATCAAATCAAATCTTACTGTTGAAGAGACACCTCGAGCATTGTGAATTTGTGAGACTAGATTTCAAGTAATTATTTCCTATTACTCCCACCTTTTCATAATCTATTTTTTTTTATAAATACTCACGAGACCTGGCATGACAGTCAAAATCAAAGAGGAAGTTCAGAAGCAGTTTAATGCTGGTTTTCTTACTGTCACGAATTACCCTCCGTGGGTCGCTAATATTGTTCTTGTGCCTAAGAAAGATGGAAAGGACATGATGTGCATTAACTACAGAGATTTGAATAGAGCGAGCCCGAAAGATAATTTCCCGCTTCCCCACATTGATGTGTTGGTCAATAACAGTGCTCAATTTTTTGTGTTTTCCTTCATGGACGGCTTCTTTGGGTATAACCAAACCAAGATGGCCCCAAAGGACATGAAGAAAACTACTTTCATTACACCGTGGGGAACTTTTTGCTATAAGGTAATGCTCTTTGGATTGAAGAATGTCGGGGAAACTTATCAGCGGGTAACAGTGACTCTCTTTCATGATATGACTCATCATGAGATCGAGGTATATGTTGATGACATGATTGTGAAGTCACAGATGGAGGAAGGACATCTGGTCAATCTTCTAAAATTGTTTGAAAGGTTAAGAAGTTTAAGCCAAGGCTGAATCCTAACAAGTGCACCTTCGGGGTGAGATCTGGAAAGCTACTGGGGTTCATTGTCAGTTAAAGGGATATTGAGGTAGATCCTGCCAAAATAAAAGCTATACAAGAAATGCATGAGCCGAGAATGGAAAAGAGTTTCGTGGTTTCCTGGGGAGATTGAACTATATTTCAAGGTTCATATCTCACCTTACAGCCACTTGTGAACCAATATTCAAATTGTTAAGAAAAGGTCAAACGGTCAGGTGGAATGAAAATTGCCAGAAGGTGTTTGAAAGAATAAAAGAGTATTTGAGGGAACCTCTAATACTCATGCATCCAGTTGCAGGGAAACCTCTGATAATGTATCTCACGGTTCTTGAGAATTCAATGGGACGTGTGTTTGGTCAACAAGATGAATCATGTAGAAAAGAGCACACTATCTATTACCTGAGTAAAAAGTTTACTGATTGTGAGTCTAGATACTCAATATTGGAAAAAACATGTTGTGCACTCGCTTGGGCTGCTAAGCGTTTGAGGCAGTACATGTTAAACCATACAAACCTATTGATTTCGAAGCTGGATCCAATCAAATATGTCCTTGAAAAACAAGCACTCTCCGGAAGGATTGCCCGATGACAAATGGTTTTAACAGAGTATGATACTCAGTATGTTTCCCAAAAAGTCATTAAGGGAAGCGTTCTATTAGAATATTTCGCTGAGTAGCCGATTGAGGATTATCAGCCGATGAAGTTTGAATTTCTAGATGAAGGCGTCATGTTTTTGAAGATGAAAGACTGTGATGAGCCCTTACCTGACGAAGGTCCTGAGATTGGATCTCAGTGGAACCTGGTTTTCGACGGTGTCATTAATTTATATGGTAATGAAATCAGTGCAATCATTACAACTCCTCACGGTTCTCACATACCGTTCACTTATCGATTGACATTCGCCTGCACCAATAATGAAGCCGAGTACGAAGCATGCATTATGGGTTTAGAATAGGCCATTGATCTGAGGATCAAGAATCTTGATGTATATAGCGATTCAACGCTGGTGGTTAATCAGATTAAAGGAGAGTGGGAAACTCGTCAGGACAACCTGGTGCCTTGCAAGAATTATTCAAGGAGATTGCTGCCATTCTTTGATAGAGTTGAGTTCCATCATGTTCCTAGGGCTGAGAATCAGATGGCAGACGCCTTGGTCACGTTATCATTGATGTACAAAGTGAATTTCTGGAATGAAGCTCCAGCTATCACCATCATGCGTCTTGATATACATGCCTTTGTGTTTGCAATTGAGAGGGCATCAGATGGAAAGCCTTGGTATTTTGATATCAAGCATTTTCTCAAGACTCAAGAGTACTCATCTGGGGCATCCGGTAAAGATAAGAAGACTTTGAGAAGATTAGTCGGTAATTTCTATTTGAACGAGGATTATACAGGAGAAATTTTGACATGGTCTTGTTGCGTTGTGTGGATGAACATGAAGGAAGTTTGTCGGTGGGCATGCGATGGCCAAAAACTTATTGAGAGCTGGGTATTATTGGATGATTATGGAATCTGATTGCTTCAAATATGCCATAAATGCCAGATTCATACTGATAAGGTGCATGTGCCACTGACCCCTCTGAATGTGTTAACATCTCCTTGGCCCTTTGCTATGTGGGATATTGATATGATCGGGAAGATTGAGCCGACTGCTTCTAATGGGCATCACTTTATTTTGGTGGTCATTGATTACTTCATGAAATGGGTAGAAGCAGCTTCCTTTGCCAATGTCACGAAACAGGTGGTCGCCCGATTCATAAAGAAGGACATCATTTGTCGTTATGGGATAAAATCATTATTAATAATAGTTCAAATTTGAATAACAAGATGATGAAGGAACTGTGCCAGAGTATCAAGATTGAGCATCACAACTCTTCTCCATATCGTACGAAGATGAATGACGTTGTTGAAGCAGCTAACAATAATATCAAGAAGATTGTGCAGAAGATGGTTGTAACCTATAGGGATTGGCACAAGATGTTTCCCTTTGCTCTTCATGGTTATCGTACTTCGGCACGTACATCAATTGGAGCAACTCCTTTCTCACTGGTGTATGGTACGGGGGCAGTCCTACTGTAACACCCCACTTCCCCAAAATTAAATAAAATACAATTATTTTGAATAAACATCAGAGTTTCCCCTCACAAGTGGGATATCACATCAAATAGTTCAACATAAATCTTCATTAGTTGGTTTTCAAAATAAAACAGCGGAAATAATCATTAATCCAATATTCTCGGCCATCCGCCCAATTTACATAAAATTATTCATTAACAAGTTCACCAAATACGATATGTCACAGGAGTAAAGCAAGTTCAACATAAAACAATTAAACACCCAAGTCCCGTGCTACGTATCAGAGCATCCTAAGACTCGACTCGCACACCACTATCCAAGCTAGCTAAGTACCTGGATTATCTGTGTCGCGGTGAAATTTGGATACCAAACTATTGATTAGTTTGAATCTTTAATTCAATTTGCAACCGAACTTTGATTTGTCCAAAGGAAGGGATAAAGATCGAAATTCCCACAATGCAATGCGAATGCAAGCTAGATTGTTTTAGGTTCGGGGGTTGGTTAAACTTAGGGAAGGTACTAGCATCCTAAGTTTCTGTAGTACTCTACAAGAACCTCTTGTTTTATGTTTGTTTACTGCTAAGTGTTTATCTGCTTAAGGTTAAAAGGCCTAGGGGGTTTATTTCTAAGTATACTCGATAAGATGTCGCATCTTATGCCTACATATCCTTACGGGAGTGGAATCAGAGTATTTTGTAGTTCCCCTAAAGGGTTAGAGGAGACCTTTGACTGTGGTCAAAGTTCCTACGGGTTTAGGGTAGTTGTTTTGATTGGGTTTAGGAGAAGAGACGAGTTTTCATGTTAAGGGAGAGATAACCACCAAAAATGTAAGAGGGTGTTGCGGTGGAAATAGGATTACAAACTATTAATAAGTTTGAATCGCAATTCAATTCACAACCGCTCTTTGATTTATCCGAAGGAAAAGGTCAAAAGAGGGAAAACCTATTTTTGCATCATAAACACAATGCGGGGAAAGATCTAGGGTTCGGGGGTTGGTTAAATTTAGGGAAGGTATTAGAATCCTAAACTTCTGTAGTACTCTACAGGAACCTTTTGTTCAAATGCTTACTATTTGCTTTATTTATTTGCTTAAGGTATATGTACAAAGGGATTAAAAGTGAGAAAATAAACCTAAGGGGTTAATTCTAAGTTTACTCGGCAAGACATCGCATCTTGTGCCTACGTATCCTTACGGGAGTGGAATCAGAGTAATCGTAGTTCCCCTCAAAAGGGAGGTTAGAGACTTCTTGACTGTGGTCAAGGTCTCAAGGGGAATAAACGCATCTTAAGGACACGCTTACGCGGAGTGTAGAAACTCCAAATCTCTACGTTGAATGTTAAGTGAATAGGGTTAAATTAGGTTAGGGATTTCGCGGCGGGAAACCCTAAAATGAGCACGGCGGCTCTTTGACCTAGTGCTAGGGGTAAAATGGTAACTTTGCCTGCGGCGAGGCAATTATGGAAAATTAGGGTTTGTAAGGGTGTAGTTTTGAGGTTTTGAGGTTGAGGACTATTGACACGGCGGTCAAACGGCTAGACCTAATTCCTTCGGAGGAGTGAAATTAATTATAAAGATGCGATGAAATTAAATATACATACAACGGCAGAAAATAAAGTGCGGAAAGATAAATGCGACAATTGTCTCGCAAAATTACATCCCATATGATAATTGAATATTTAAACTGAAAATAAAATCAATTGAACTTAGTCAGCTGCAAAAAACCAAAACAAACAGAGACTGTTATTATACGGGGTTAGACAAAAAATTAGACGGGAATGTTAGGAATTTAAGTAGAAAATTATAATTTTAACGAAACAAGAAAAAAGTTAGAAATTTGGATCTTAAAAATGAGGATGTTAGCGAAAAATTAATAAACAATGAAAATTGATACGCAATGAAGATAGATAATATACAAGTGATAATGGAATATGAAATAGCAACGATGATGTCAGATTATGTACAAATATAAAAATAAATACAAAAATAAATAAATAAATATTAGTGAACAGGTTCATGGATAATCAAGAATACTGTTAGGAATAAAGGATGAAAATTGGAGTTGACGATAATTAGAAGTTAAGTGATGAACGTTTTGAGACGATGAGAATTTAGGTAATAAGAAAAGAGTTAGAATGGAATTAGGTTTTTTTTTGTGAGATTTGGAAAAGTTAGAACTTTAATGTGATTAAAAAGTTAGATTAAAAAGTTAGAGTTAAAAGTTAGAGTTAAAAGTTAGCAAAAAATTAGAACTTCGAAATTTGCTTTTTTAAAAAAAGTTTTGAAAATAAAAAAGAAAAGGTTAGATTTTAATTCAAAAAAAAGTTAATACTCTTGAAAAAAAAACAAAAATAAGATTAGAAATTTTTTAAGAAAAGAAGAGTTAGTTACTTTTGATGAAGACTGCAAGAGTCTTTGATGCTTGCCGATCTCCCCGTTTTGTTGCTCCTGAGGGTCCTTTTATACTTGATTTTTTTAAATCTTTTTCAATCTCAGATTTGATTTGAATATCTCAATCTTTTTCAATCTCTGATTTGATTTGAATGAATTTTTATGATGATTTCAGATTTGATTCAATGATGGTGATGTTGATATTTAGATCTGATTTTCTTATGATGATGATATGATCTGATTGATTTGATTTTGCTCCATCTGTGATTTATTGTGATTGGATTTGATAAAAAAAAAAGTGTTGGGATTTAAATTTAAAAAGTTAGCAAAGAAAATAAGAGTTTCAAGTTAAATAAAAATTAGAGTTTTAAGTTTAAAAAAAATGAGTTAGAAATTTAAAATAAAAAACATTTGAATGTTGATTTAAAAAAGTGTTAGAATTATTTTAAAAACTGTTAGAATTTAATTTTAAAAGGAATTTAGAATTTTAATTTTAAAAAAGAAAATAAAATGGCATTAGAATTTAATTTTAAAAGGAATTTAGAATTTTAATTTGAAAAAAGGATGGTGTCAAAAAAGATTTAGATTTAATTTTTTAAAAAAAGAAAGGATAGATTTAATTTATAAAAAAAAAGGTTAGATTTAATTTTTAAAATAGTTAGAAAAAAATATTTAACTTTATAAAAGTTAGAAAAAAGATTTAACTTTAAAAAAGTTAGAAAAAAAGATTTAGCTTTAAAAAAGTTAGAAAAAAGATTTAATTTTAAAAAGAAGTTAGAAAAAAGATTTAATTTTAAAAAGAAGTTAGATTTTTATTTTAAAAAAGGTATTAGAATTTGATAAAAAAAATGTGTTAGAAATTAATTTAAAAAAGGTTATAAAAAAATTTACTCTTAAAGAAAAGAAAAAAAAAAGTTAAATTTTAATCTAAATCCTAAAAGTTAGTAAGAAGAGCTTAAAATGATTTAAATAAATAAACTAAATAGAAAAAAAAAGTTAATAAAAAAACATTAGTAAAGTTATAAAAAAGGTTAATTAAATTATTATTAGTTAAAAAAACAAGATCTAAAAAAAAAAGGTTAATTTATTAAGTTAATAAGAATTTAAAATAAAAATAAAAAAGAAAGGGTAAAATTTGGGGTATTACAGTTGCCCCTATTTAAATATCTACACCGGATGATTTGAGCAACGGAGACTCGAGAAATCGTGGTGGAGGGATTTAAATATAGATAACCGAAAATTTTGCCCTTAGATGCAGTGATATGCAAATGCTATGGACAACACGAAATGAAATGTAATGCTGACACACTGTGAATATGGTATGATGCGTACGATGCAAGTGATAAATGCAAGGATACAGACGACATGACGACACATGGGACGGACATGACGACCAAACACTGGGGAAAACGACGCGCTGAGACACAGCACAACACCGGGGAATTCTAAAATGATGGTCAACTGGTGCGAACACGACCAATTGTCTTTTTTAGAAAAGGAACGAGATTCTCAAATGGAGATGGTACCTATGAGACGACCTCCACTGGAGAATCTAAAAGTAAAATTGGATCATGTACGACTGCAAGATCGATCACAGAATGCTGGAGCATTGAGCAAAGAATAACATCCAAGCTTCTGTAAACTATCTCTCGTGACAGGATCAAACGGGCCTTTCGGAACTCCGTAGCAAATATACAGGGTAAAAGACCGGCTGTATGCCAAAATAAATGGACTTAAAGTGGTTAGAACATGATCCTAAATGGTGATGGCGCCTATGAGATGGCCTCCACTTGGGAATGTCTAACAATAAGACTGGACCTACACGATTGCAAGATCGATTACAGAATGCTGGAGCATTGAGCAAAGAATAACATCCAAGCTTCTATAAGCTATCCTTCGTGATGGGATCGAATGGACTTTTCAGAAATCCATATTACATATACAGGGTAAAAACCGGCTGTATGCCAAAATAAATGGACTTTGATGGGAAATGCCCTGATAAGCTTCTCGAGGGAGAACTGTCACTTATCGTTGGAAGGGACTTACATGCCAAAATGGATAAGCACTCAAATAAAGAGGCTGCTGCTTATCTGATAAATAAATCTTCTCGTATTTAAGGTCGGTGCCTGGAATACGTTTCAGATTCTTCTTTTACTAAAGGGTAAATGAACTTCTTCATACTTCAAGATCTGTGCTCTCCTGAATATGATTCCGCTCCTTCTTTTACTAAAGGGTAAATGAACTTCTTCATACTTCAAGATCTGTGCTCTCCTGAATATGATTCCGCTCCTTCTTTTACTAAAGGGTAAATGAACTTCTTCATACTTCAAGATCTGTGCTCTCCTGAATATGATTCTGCTCCTTCTTTTACTAAAGGGTAAATGAACTTCATACCTCAAGATCTGTGCTCTCCTGAATATGATTCTGCTCCTTCTTTTACTAAAGGGTAAATGAACTTCTTCATACTTCAAGATCTGTGCTCTCCTGAATATGATTCGGTTCAAACCTCCCCCATACTTCAAGACGACAAGGAAAATGGAAGCCCAACTGCTCGACGGAGATGGCCATTTGCTGTGAGTCATAACGAAGATAGGATCAGCTTCTCAGGTGAGAAATGTTGCTTTTCTGCAAGAGTGACAATAATAAGCTTCTCATGTAAGAACTGCTTGCAGAGGTGATAACAGATAATGATGATAAGCCTCTCGGCGGAGAACTGTTGCATACCGTTGCTGAAGAATGTCACGATAAGCTTCTTAACCGAGAACTGTTGCTGATCGATTGTGATAAGCTTCTCTTGTGAGAACTGTTGCTGATCGATTGTGATAAGCTTCTCTTGTGAGAACTGTTGCTGATCGATTGTGACAAGCTTCTCTTGTGAGAACTGTTGCTGATCGATTGTGATAAGCTTCTCTTGTGAGAACTGTTGCTGATCGATTGTAAAATGTTGTGATAAGCTTCTCTTGGCGAGAACTGTTGCATATCCCGTTGTGTATGGTTGTTATATCGATAGGCTTCTCAGGCGAGGACAGTTGCATACCGATGTTGTAGGATTGTAAAGTGTTGTACCGATAGGCTTCTCAGGCGAGAACAGTTGCTGATCTTGTCAAGGTAGGGTGAAAATTTTTAGACGGTGCAAAATAGATGCGCGTCCGGTTGGGCTCGACGACCGACGAGATCGAGATTCAATCTAGGATCGAGCTAGAAAGAAGACTGGTAATCAAGACTCCATCGAGGGAATGGTCTCGAAGGGTAAATATCTTATCCTGGCGAGGAAAGATGGCTGAAGTAACCGTCATCCACAAGGATCGAGCTCTGTGGGGAAACTGGAAACACATATGTATTTTATGCTTAGGGCTGACAATCTATTTGGAGAGAATGGACGAACCCAGTTACTCGGCGGTAACAATCAATGATGGTGAAACACAATGAACCTGTGAATGCTAATGCATGTGTTACTGCATATGTTAATGTGAATGTATGTTAATGTCTATGTAGTTAAATATGCAAGATGTTATGAAATGAGTATGTAATGAGTATGTGTATGAAATAGGCATGTGATGCTTATGCCCCGGTGTATGCTGACGAAACAGACTAGAGACGGGACGAGAGATGAAATAAACATCTCGACGGAGATACCCTGCATTCTCTGCAACCAATACGTCAATCATGGGTGAGAATGATCAATGGTAGAACCAAATCTGGTTTTAAAGTTCTGAATTCTCTGGGGAGAAGGTAATCTGCTTGGGTGCACAGTATCACGTCTTCACATGGGGAGAAAAAAAACCTGAGGGACACTTTCGAGTTACCCAAGAAAAAGTTGTCAGCTTATAGTCTCGCTGGGGACTGTGATGAGGCAATAGTTTAGGAGCCTGTTGCAACACTGAGATTTACCAGGGAATGAAGGCCGCCGTGAGTAAAATCTGTCGGGTGCATGAAGAAAAGTTGTGAAACCGCATGGCCTTGATCTTAAAGGACCTTATAGTAGTCGCCATTTGTTTCCTTTAAAAACATGGTGCCTCAGGATACTTGCGTTGCGAGGTAGGGTCATCTCCAGAGGATTTTATAGAAAACACCGAGTCTGGTTGCCCCATTGTTCTCAAACTCTTTGAGAGATTTGTCAGGTCCCGACGTAACTGGCACAAATTAATCGTGTTACGACGAAATCTTTGGGAAATAGCTCTTAAGAACGTCAGACTCGCGTTGGTAAGCGAACTGGGAAACTGCCTGCCCCTGTTTAGCAGGATCTTCAAGTTCCACGGGTTATGTCCATATGTAAATCTCTAAGATATCAAGCAAAGTCGTCGTGCCTGAAATGCCTATCCTGAGCTTGTCAATGTACACATATATTTGTCTTGAATTTTTGTTTTGAAAAAGATATCGTAATAACTTGTGACCGAAATCACTAGTCGGGATATAAGTTTTAATTATAATGCCAACATGAATTTTTTCTGAGCATAGCTCGTAGGAGTCAGGAAACGTGATCTTGTCGAGTATGCTTTCAACCGAAGTCCTACTTCAATTAGGTCTTTTAAAGGTTGTATCGTGGCTCGGTTCACGGTTTAAGAAACAAAAGGATAAAGGCTCAGAGTTATATTTGTACCCACCCCTTCTTCGTGATGTTCTCCAATCCTAATTCAGTTAATCGGATACGAACGCTCATATCTCAAGCGGATTTGCTATGGTCGAGAACTTATCAAGGCTTTGGCCATGGCAGTCACTCACCTATTTATAATGGCAATTCAAACACACGACTTTGTTCTTTATAGGGATTCTAAAAAAACTACTGGTTTGTTGCTCTTATTCCCTAACTTTTTCCTGGACAGCGTCTATTGATTTGACTTTGGAGTCCAGCGGGATGCCCCAGTTTTGCCTAAGTCTCCTTCATAGGTTTTGACTTAGCGGGCTCTTATTTTTTTGAATATTCTTTTATGCATAAGTCGTGTAAATCTTTTGAAAGGCTCGTGACTGCCCCACTCCTTAGGTAACCGAGGGATAGTCATTGTATTGGACTTCTTAAGATGCTAAGGATAAATTCTCGAAGGTTTGCTCTTCCTTTTGAGGACCTAAGCGCTCGATCGGTTTAACTGAAACCTACCCTGCCCCAGGTTAGGATGAAGGTTCTTAAAAGAAAAACTCCTACTTCAAGGCTCAAAGGGTTGACTAGGGACTAACATCCTTATATCTCCAGTGTATGGGATTTGAAACAATGCCTTACATCATCAGCGGGTTTTAATTGAAAGCATACGACAAGAAATCTGACGTTTTGGGTTCGTCATCCTCCCCCCAATTCTCCATCAGAACAAGAGATCGGGTAAAGTTGGCATTATGATTTATGAAAACGTTTTTTGAATGAGTGAAACGAATGGATTTATTCAAGACAAACATATGCGTTGCATTAATTAATCAAAGATAAACAAATTCGTACATGTTAAATATGCTTAATCAAAGAGAAATACATATAAGTAAACAAATGAACTGTCGGAAAAATCCTTCTAAATGTTTATGAAATCTTGCATTCAAGAGTAACCGTTTCCTTTGGGGAGCCTTAATGGAAAGGACGTCTGGTTTATGATCACTATGAGTCGTCATGGCTTGCCCTAGTTATGCTGGTCACATCTTCAACAGTTTTCAGTCGTTGCTTCAAAATAATTTTCCCAGATTCTTTGTTGATCCCGGTCATATCATCTTGAGGGTTACTGAAATGAAGCGAGCTAGGCCTTTGAATAATTACTGGATTCGACTGATTTGCTGAGGGGTCAACATACTTTGCAGAATCCAAACTTGACAAGCGGGGAACCCCGAGAGGAGTCTCGATCTTCGGCTGAGCATCGCCAAAAGACAACTTCTTCGTTTCTAGCAAATTTCTGACAAAATTCTTAAGAGCGTAGCAATTCTCTAGATCATGGTCGGGCGCACCCTCATGAAATAAACAATGAGCGGCAGCGTTGTAACCTGCAGGTAACAGATTAGGCGGAGGACCCAAAGCACGGGTGGTAATCAGACCTTGTTGTACCAAATGGGCGTATAACTCAGTGAAGGTTATCAGTATTGGAGGACAAGGCTTATACTGCCTCTTACGGGGATAAGGAACCTGATCCTGTGATTGTTGGAGAACAGGAGCGTTGGGAACTCGTTGACTGTTGACAGGAACTTGCATGGGCGGATAACCGGAAGGTCGCTGATAAACCGGTGCTTGGTATACCGGAGCGGATTGCACAGGCTGGTATGTAGGAAACTGCTGATCGAAAGAAGGTGCAACGGTAGCTACATAGGGTTGTTGAGCATATGGAAACGGATAACCTTGAACATAGTTAGGCTGATGTTGCCAAGGTTGAGGAGTAGCCATTTTGCGGTTCCTCGAACGTGCAGGTCCTTTACCATGGTCGGAGTTAGGAGTTTTGCGCTTTGGAGGGGTAGCTCGTCGAACTGGTTGAGCACTAGGAGACACCGAACCGGATTGAAGACCGTGAGGAGGTACATTCTCGACAGTAACAGCTGGTTAAGATCCCATAACGGTATTAGTAGTCTCAGAAACAACAGTAGACTGAGCATCCACCTTCACACTAAGAGCTCGTAGCATCTCCAAAATCTGCCCTACACTTCCTCGAAGATCTTCGAGTTCATGGCTGACACGGTTGATCTCTTGGTTTTGATCTTCCATCCTTATGAAGGGTCGTATTGATGCAGATAACTCAGGGTGACAAAACTGGAGGGTGAGAAAACCGCGTATGAGAAAACGGGAGACACATGCAATGCAAAAGTATGATGCCAAAATGTGAATGCAAATGAAGATTTCATGGAATTCAAATATTTACGAACATTGCAGAATACCAAGGAAACTTTTAATTTATTGAAGACAAATTACAAATAATATTCTTGCAACCAAAATAGCTAAATAAAAGCCTAGAAAATCCTAGAGAAGCATCTTCCACAACTTCAGTGAGCAGACGGAGATCCGGAGGAAAATAAATATTCGTAGAGCCTTCTCTTCTTGTAGGATTGTATCTCATCATTCTTCGACTGAATCTGCTTTTGAAGTTCTTCGTACTTGCTGACTATCACATGGTATTTGTTCTTCCATGCTTCTGCTTCGCGTTGTGATCTCTTCAAAGCGATCTTCAAAGTCTCAACTTCAGTCATGAAATACTGGACAGGTTCTTCTCTTTGAGGTAAAGGATCTTGGCGAGAGTAGGGCATCTTCAACTCAATAGCTCTTCCTCGGATCCATTGAAGGTATGGTTCCATGGACACACAATTAGGTCTTCCCAAACTTTCTTTGTCTTTCCTATGCAGATGATTCCAAGAAGATAGAATCTGATCTTGAAGCTTTTTGTCGTCTTTGAAAAAGATTTTCTCCACATGAATACCTTTAGGCGGTTCCTTCAAGGGGTATCCCAACTGTCGGCGAGCTAAGGCTGGATTGTAGCTAATTCCTCCATTGAAACTGAGCAAAGGCACATTGTTGAAGTTTCCACAACTATCAATGATCGATATCCCATCGTACATGCGATTATACCAATCAATATCAGAGTGAGTTAAAGCCATAACTTTTTGTGACCAACGTTCTTGATTAGGGCTCCAGAAAGGACCGGACTTGGGTAAGTGAGAAATAAACCACTTGTATAGTAATGGCACACAACATGTAATCATTCCTCCACCATGAAAGTTTCGGAGATGTACTGAATGATAAGTATTACCCAATAGCGTTGGAACTGGATTTCTCCTCATGAAGGTCTTGATTGCATTAAGGTCCACAAACCCCTAAAAACTAGGAAAAAGCAGCAACCCATAAATAAGCAAGGCAAATATTGTCTCAAAGGCAAACATGTCTTTATGATCGGCATAAAATTGGGCTTTCTTAATTAGGAAGTCCCTGAGAAAACCGGAGGTCCCCCCTTTGGTGATCATATTGTTTTTGACATCAGATATCCTTAGACAAATGGCTTTAGCAATATCTCGTTCTTTAGGGTCTTCCTCCAAGAAAGGGAATGGAGACTTATCCAAGATAGGTAATCCCACCAACTGAGAGTACTCTTCTAAGGTAGGTAAAAGCTGATAATCTGGAAAGGTGAAGCAGTGATAATCTGGATCATAAAACTGCAGCAAAGTCGCAAGAAGTCCTTCGTTTACTTGAACCTTCAACAAAGACAATAGCCTTCCATATCTGTCTTGGAACTTTTCTTGATCTTGAACCAACTCCCTTAGCTTCTCTAGGACTTCCAAATTAAAACCCTTAAAAGTAAATTTCAAAGTATGCTTCCTAGAGTGATCCATGGTATCCTGCAATGTTCATAAATAGAGTTTGAATTCCATGAAGTCTTAATGTAATATGATGCTTTATGGATGCAATGCATGAAAACACATAAAGTCCTAGGTTAAAAGAACGTGAGCGGAGTTAAGGTCTACCCATCCCCGAAAAGGAGTGTACTATAGGTTAGTCGTACCTGCAGAACAAGGTTCTAAAAGGTGCCCAAAGTCATCAGCCCATCTTTTGGATATTATCAACTTTCCGACTGACTCGGGGTTAATAATATTCTCAAGAGAACCTCTTTTGAGTGTAGTATCGCGTAGCAACCATTGTAGGACTACTCCCACATAGTTCCCGCACTACGTCCTAAATAAGGCCGAGGTGGTGTTAAGGTACTACGGTTCCCAATATCACAGACTCCAATCGACCATGGAAAAAGTTTTCACGATTATACTCGTTCAACCGAACCATTTTCGAAAAGGTCTCAACTGAGCGGTGATTCTCGAATCAGCTTGGTCGGGATTCAACTCCCTATAAGCCTCATCGAATATATCCCCATCCTATAATAATGTCACTAGTCCGGGCGTAGGACTTATCTCACAGCACAAGGAACAGTCCTCCAGTCAGAGCACAAATATATACATGCAAATGAATAACACAGATAGTAATAAATATGAACAAGTTAGGGATAACCCTCAAAAGTTTAGAAGAGTCCCCAGTGAAGTCGCCATGTTCTGTTGCGGTGGAAATCGGATTACAAACTATTAATAAGTTTGAATCGCAATTCAATTCACAACCGCTCTTTGATTTATCCGAAGGAAAAGGTCAAAAGAGGGAAAACCTATTTTTGCATCATAAACACAATGCGGGGAAAGATCTAGGGTTCGGGGGTTGGTTAAATTTAGGGAAGGTATTAACATCCTAAACTTCTGTAGTACTCTACAGGAACCTTTTGTTCAAATGCTTACTATTTGCTTTATTTATTTGCTTAAGGTATATGTACAAAGGGATTAAAAGTGAGAAAATAAACCTAAGGGGTTAATTCTAAGTTTACTCGGCAAGACATCGCATCTTGTGCCTACGTATCCTTACGGGAGTGGAATCAGAGTAAACGTAGTTCCCCTCAAAAGGGAGGTTAGAGACTTCTTGATTGTGGTCAAGGTCTCAAGGGGAATAAACGCATCTTAAGGACACGCTTACGCGGAGTGTAGAAACTCCAAATCTCTACGTTGAATGTTAAGTGAATAGGGTTAAATTAGGTTAGGGATTTCGCGGCGGGAAACCCTAAAATGAGCACGGCGGCTCTTTGACCTAGTGCTAGGGGTAAAATGGTAACTTTGCCTGCGGCGAGGCATTTATGGAAAATTAGGGTTTGTAAGGGTGTAGTTTTGAGGTTTTGAGGTTGAGGACTATTGACACGGCGGTCAAACGGCTAGACCTAATTCCTTCGGAGGAGTGAAATTAATTATAAAGATGCGATGAAATTAAATATACATACAACGACAGAAAATAAAGTGCGGAAAGATAAATGCGACAATTGTCTCGCAAAATTACATCCCATATGATAATTGAATATTTAAACTGAAAATAAAATCAATTGAACTTAGTCAGCTGCAAAAAACCAAAACAAACAGAGACTGTTATTATACGGGGTTAGACAAAAAATTAGACGGGAATGTTAGGAATTTAAGTAGAAAATTATAATTTTAACGAAACAAGAAAAAAGTTAGAAATTTGGATCTTAAAAATGAGGATGTTAGCGAAAAATTAATAAACAATGAAAATTGATACGCAATGAAGATAGATAATATACAAGTGATAATGGAATATGAAATAGCAACGATGATGTCAGATTATGTACAAATATAAAAATAAATACAAAAATAAATAAATAAATATTAGTGAACAGGTTCATGGATAATCAAGAATACTGTTAGGAATAAAGGATGAAAATTGGAGTTGACGATAATTAGAAGTTAAGTGATGAACGTTTTGAGACGATGAGAATTTAGGTAATAAGAAAAGAGTTAGAATGGAATTAGGTTTTTTTTTTGTGAGATTTGGAAAAGTTAGAACTTTAATGTGATTAAAAAGTTAGATTAAAAAGTTAGAGTTAAAAGTTAGCAAAAAATTAGAACTTCGAAATTTTCTTTTTTAAAAAAAGTTTTGAAAATAAAAAAGAAAAGGTTAGATTTTAATTCAAAAAAAAGTTAATACTCTTGAAAAAAAAAAAAAAAATAAGATTAGAAATTTTTTAAGAAAAGAAGAGTTAGTTACTTTTGATGAAGACTGCAAGAGTCTTTGATGCTTGCCGATCTCCCCGTTTTGTTGCTCCTGAGGGTCCTTTTATACTTGATTTTTTTAAATCTTTTTCAATCTCAGATTTGATTTGAATATCTCAATCTTTTTCAATCTCTGATTTGATTTGAATGAATTTTTATGATGATTTCAGATTTGATTCAATGATGGTGATGTTGATATTTAGATCTGATTTTCTTATGATGATGATATGATCTGATTGATTTGATTTTACTCCATCTGTGATTTATTGTGATTGGATTTGATAAAAAAAAAGTGTTGGGATTTAAATTTAAAAAGTTAGCAAAGAAAATAAGAGTTTCAAGTTAAATAAAAATTAGAGTTTTAAGTTTAAAAAAAATGAGTTAGAATTTTAAAATAAAAAACATTTGAATGTTGATTTAAAAAAGTGTTAGAATTATTTTAAAAACTGTTAGAATTTAATTTTAAAAGGAATTTAGAATTTTAATTTTAAAAAAGAAAATAAAATGGCATTAGAATTTAATTTTAAAAGGAATTTAGAATTTTAATTTGAAAAAAGGATGGTGTCAAAAAAGATTTAGATTTAATTTTTAAAAAAAAGAAAGGATAGATTTAATTTATAAAAAAAAAGGTTAGATTTAATTTTTAAAATAGTTAGAAAAAAATATTTAACTTTATAAAAGTTAGAAAAAAGATTTAACTTTAAAAAAGTTAGAAAAAAAGATTTAGCTTTAAAAAAGTTAGAAAAAAGATTTAATTTTAAAAAGAAGTTAGAAAAAAGATTTAATTTTAAAAAGAAGTTAGATTTTTATTTTAAAAAAGGTATTAGAATTTGATAAAAAAAATGTGTTAGAAATTAATTTAAAAAAGGTTATAAAAAAATTTACTCTTAAAGAAAAGAAAAAAAAAGTTAAATTTTAATCTAAATCCTAAAAGTTAGTAAGAAGAGCTTAAAATGATTTAAATAAATAAACTAAATAGGAAAAAAAAAGTTAATAAAAAAACATTAGTAAAGTTATAAAAAAGGTTAATTAAATTATTATTAGTTAAAAAAACAAGATCTAAAAAAAAAGGTTAATTTATTAAGTTAATAAGAATTTAAAATAAAAATAAAAAAGAAAGGGTAAAATTTGGGGTATTACAGAGGGGTTGTAGGAAATGGTCTTTGCATCGTCTTAAGAAAAGGTCTTAAATACTCAGATGGTCGCCAAGTATGCCTTTATCGCTCTTAAGGCAAAGTTCCTACGTGTTTGGTTGTATTGTTGTGGGGGTGGAGATTATATCTCACTTAAGATGATTAACATCTATTCTCTATTGTGTTTGAAAAGTTTGTATTGTTGTTTGTTTGTCTAAGTTGTAGAGATAATGGTCCTTCCTATGGGGTAGGATCTATCTTAAGCGATCAACTTGTATGGGATCAAGGATCGAAGGGAATATGATGCAAATGATGTGCAACTACACACAACGTTGAATTATGTGTAGGGTTTTCCTTTGGATGGAATGCGATGCATAAATTGGTAATGTAAAATTGCGGAAGGTAAATGGCAAGAATAAAACCATACACATACGCATGAAAGCGCTAGGTGAGTGTGTGCATTGTGAAAAATAAAAGTGGATAAAGATAAACAAAATATACGCATGAAAGCGGTAAGTGTAGGTGCATGTGTCGTGAGTGGACGTGCACGATTGCGTTGGATGCGATGTTAATTGATTAAGGGTGTGATTAATTTGCAGGCGAGAAATTGCTTTTAAGAGATTGATTAATTTATTTGATTTTTTAGCCGAATGTTGGATTTAGAGGGTGAATTGACTTTAAGAGAAAATTTGAATTTGTGAGGTTGATTTTTTTTATAAAAGAAAGTTAATATTATTGTTCTAGTTTTAAGTGAGAGGTTGATAATAAGGATTTATTATAACAAAATAAATAGTTTAAAGGAAGTTGTTATTGTTTTTTTTTCAAATTAAATAAGTTATCTATTTCTAATATTGAAAGCTTTAATCCAAATTAATAAATTTTATTAGAGTAAAGTGATTTTGTTATTATTAATAAATAAGTATTAATTAAGTAAATTATGAAAATGGTTTCTTATTAATATATCATTATAAAAGGTTATCAAATTATTTTAAATAAAATAAAGTTTTAAAATATAGTGATTACTTAAATGGTTAATACAAGGTTTTAGTTATTTTATTTTTAAAACTAATTAGAGAAAAGACTAATAGTTAATTAATTTAAAAGAGATGGTTAGGTTATTAATTTGATTTTTAAAAAAACAAGTTGGTTAAGATTGTGGATTAAAGAATTGGTTAAGGGTTAATTAAGGATTAAGGGGGGGGGGGGGGGGGTGATTAGTGTGGTGAGTGTGGTGTATGTGTGTGATTATTTGATTATAGTTTACAAAAATAAAAATTAAAAAAAACAATACAGGAAACCCTAATTCCCCCCCCCCCAATTCCCTTTTCCGTCGCGTCGTTCTTCTTCTACTCTCCTCGCTTCGTCTTCCCTTCCTCGCTTCTCCCTTTCTCGATCCATCTTCTGCTTCGTTCTGATTTCCCTCTCCGACTCGTCTTGATTTCCCCTCAATTTGCGAGCTTCTACTTGTTCACCCCTCTTTGATTTTACTCAACTGGTGTAGGGTACAATTGCAGGACATTGCAGAATTTGGAAAGGGTGAAACCATTTGCTTCACTAACTTTGCCTTGTTTTGCTTCTGAACCAGATTAACTCCTCTTATACTTCTATTTTTGTTAATGGCCCATTTTGATTACCGTTTGGGTTTTCGCAGGTCCCGAGGGCGTGATTGGACGGAGTTGAGTTCAAGCTTCTGACATTGCCTTGGAGTTTCTTGGTGCTAGATAGATACTCTACTAATCCACATGTACGAGTATTATGCGAGTGTGTACGGGAACACGCGTCTGCAGAAACGATATCAACTGCGGAAGATTTCTCACTTGAGATGTTTTAGCAAACCAGTTCAACAAGTCTTGATATGCCTCCTCTGCGTCTTAGAGAGTTTTTCAATCTTTGACTCAAACTGCTGCTGTTGATCCTCAAACGAGTTCTGTTTAATTACTAGTTGTGTTGCTTTGGCAGGTTGGAGGAAAAATTCGCATTGCTTCTCAGAGCAATTGGATTGAGCGAGCAACAAAGTCGGTATTACCGTCAATTTCGCCAAGTCGCAAACGGGTATATTGCCTTGCATTGCCTCTTGTGGGTTGTTCTCTGAATATATGTTGGTTATTCTGATTATTGTTGTGTTGCTTTGGCAGGCCCTTTACCTACAGCGTCATCTTGCCACCAATGTAATTTACTTCAAATAATTGATGTTCCACTGGTTTCGTTTCTGATTAAGCCTTCTTCAATTTTGAACTTGCAGGGTCCTTGATATGGTTCACGAACTAGTTAGTGTGATCAATGTTTGGACTATTTAGGACGGGTTTAGATATGGCTTCACGTGGAGAAGTCTTGGTAAGCTGCCAACTAGTTCCTCTTTCCTGTTCTTCATAAATTCTGCTTCTGAAAATAACACGAGCAACGAGCCTATGACGAAAACTCGTTGTTAATGTGGAAGGGATCAAGTCTGGAAGGAAATCAAGCGACGAGAGGAGCTGGTATTGCGGCCTTAGACGTGGACAGTGAGGTGCAACCGTTGAAAGGGCTCTTGTTCGAACACGGTGATCTTGCTCTTGGTTTTTGAAATAATTTGATGGTAAACTCTCTTATCCTGACGAAACATATTTATGATAGTTTTCCATTCTCCTCTAAATTGGGTGACCACATTTACTGTTTGGTTTGTAGACTGCTCCATTGGTTTTAGCAGGTAAGTCAACTTCTCGTGGTGGTTTCATGCTGCCAGATGCTTTCTACTAGATGTGTAAGAGCTGCCGTCTTGTTGAACATTTTCTCTCGTATATTTACAATAATGGCCCATCCATTTACTCTCTTGGTTTCTTGAATGCAGGTCGTTCCCCACCGACTCACCTCAGGGTTTCGCGGAAGGGTTTAATGAACTAAGCTGCTGAATTGGAAACCGTAACGAGTCATTGTAAGCGCTCTGACATGCTATTAAGAAATCTCCTTCTGCTCATCACCAATTCTGTTGAAAAGACGTAGGTGGGCTGTTGGTGTTTTGACTGCCGCCGACATGGTGCTGCTGCCCCGTACCAGGCTTAGAAGGAAATTGCGAGGATAGATGAGACATCATCAATACGGAAGCTCTGAAGCTTACGGTTGCGAATGAGTAATAGTAGTCTATGGTCTATTTGTGACATTGATGTCTGTTGTACTTTGCTTGAGTTTTTTTTGAATACTTTTGAAATCTTGAAATTAGTTGGAGATTTCCAAGAGACAGCAACTCTGTTATGGGCTTTCATGTAATTTGTAAACGGGAGTTAACAAAAATCTTGTAGGCATCTAGTTATGTGGATATTTGTAAGTAAATAGGACTTTGGCTCACAGGTCCATGACAAAGAACAATCTATGTACAAATCCCATTATTATTAGCGCCTCTACATCACTGTTTCCTGTTTTGAAGCGTAAATTTGTTATGGTGTCTTAAGTTTGGCGGATAATGTCGTTGACGATTGATGCTCTTTATAAAAGGTACGTCACCCGAGAGTGGGTTAATAGTACGGAAACTTCAAAGTAGTCCCCAATTAATAAAAGATTGGGACAAAGTTCAACATGAGTTTTCTTTAACTTTAGAGTGCTGGCTTTAGTCCTCGTGAGGGCTATAACTTGAGTTTATAAACTTCCAAATCTGAATCAAACCCGGATGTCGCTTGGGATCCCCAAGCCAAGACTCGCTCCTTAATCCCTTTGCAAATAAAAGAAAACTCGAAGCATATTTAGATGAGCCTCAACCTCGAATTATCTTGTATTTATAGCAACAAAACTTGATGGCGCAAAAGCCTTAATCACCATGATTTGTGTCTTGCCCCTGCGGTGTTTTGATCATAAGAATCTATACATGAAAATATCGCACCTGCACATATTGATTAGTGGTAATAAACGTACAAAAAGGAGGCGGAATCTTAAGGTCAAAAATTAGGGTGCAACAGATGCCCCTATTTAAGTTACTTCTATCCGAAGATATGGAGATCGAAATCTCCATTTCGACGAGATAGGAGGGACTTAAATACAAACATTGCGCGAATTTTTGGCCCTAAGAAACCACCGAATGCAAATGATATGCAATAATGTGATACGCAAGACACAAGTCCTGTGAAGAAAAGAAATCACAGGGGGAAACCAGACGCAACACACGGGAAGAACAGGCTCAACAAAACGAGACTCTGCGGGAAAAGATTGACAATCACAAGGTGTTTGTAGATATGTTGCAAAGGCACTAGTGAGAAAAATCCAACTGAAGCTCCTACCGCATATGTCAAATTTAATGATCCCAAGATATCAGTCGGAGAAGTCTATGTCGACTCTGGTAACTTCACGTAAGGATGCTTTTGTCAAAGTATCTATTGTCAAGAACTTCTGGGGAATCTGCTGTCGAGATTCTATGTTGTAGTCTGTTGGAGAAATACTTCCGTCGAAGTCTTTCGGAAGTCTACTGTCAAGATTCACCGGAAAATGAAATGGTACCACCTACTGTCGAGGTCTTCTGGGAATCTACTGTCAAGATTAACCAGAAAATGAAATGGTACCACCTACTGTCGAGGTCTTCTGGGAATCTACTGTCAAGATTAACCAGGAAATGTAGGATGTTTGAACGATTGTTGTAAAGATAAATAAACCTCCCCGCGCGTCATGGTATGGGTGCCATAAGCCGGTCTAAGTCTCTGCCCAGAATGAAGAAAACTCGCGAGAGCGTCTTCGCAAAGGGGTGGTAGATGTTGTAGATTGTAGATTGTAAATTGTAATGTTGATGTAGATTGTAGAACTTGTAGATGTAATTTGTAAATTGTAGATTTGTAGAATAATTTGTAGTTGTAGTTTGTAAAGCTTCACCGGGGATCTTCGGAACAGATGTGGGCCGGTTGAATTGTAATGTATGTCTTCTCAAATAAAGAGAGACTATTGTGATAAACTTCTTTGACTTCTTCGGGGAGATGTCACTTGAAGGAAGTAAACTTGTGTAATGAGCTCACTGGGGAATAAATTCCTGAAGAGTATCTTGTTGTAGTTGTAAGTGTGTGAACTTCTTGAGGTGGACGTTTCTCAAATAAAGAGAAAACATCTGTGAAGTCTTCGATGAACCACTCTGGTGGATTTCCGGAGAGGTGCCATTTGACGAGTTGATAATCTTGATAACCCATTGTGGATGTACAAACTGTCTTGAGGAGACTGTCATTTGTCGTTTTAATAGAAAACCTGATTAAAACGAGTTGCTCAAATAAAGAGGTTACTTGCAAACCAGATGTAGATTGTTGGAAAGATGTCTTGTAATATTGTTGGAGAAATATCCATCTTCAATAATTATCTTCATGAAGACCATTTCTGGGGAGAACAGTGCAAAATAAATGCACACTTGATCCATGTTCAAAAGTTGGAAAAATGTCCGAAAAAAGTGTGATTGTCAAGGACCGAAGTTCAATTCAGGAAATAACTGAAGAGAAACTGTCAAGCAAGACTCGACCATTGAGGTATGAACTCGAATGGGAATATACTAAAGCAACCGTCTTCCACGAGGATCGAACTTCATGGGGAAAATAGAAATATTGCACTTTTTCTGCCTAAGGGTGACAACTCTAATTGGAATGAGGAGACACACCCAACAACTTGTGGACAAACACGACCAAAGCGACAGAATAACACACACACAAAGATGCACAAATGCAAATGTTATGTTATCTACTCATATGATATGTGTATGCTTATGCTGACGAAACAGACGAAAGCAACGACCGGAGATGGGATAAACATCTCGAAACAAACATCCGACCAATCTGCAAAGATAGAAGTATCGCTGGGGATATACGGAGAACCAGATATAGGATCTTAATCCTGTTTCGGAGCTTCACAAGCCTCTATTAGGGAATAGAGATCAATCCATTCGGGGATATAACAACTTGATCTCTCTTGAAGAACTGAGGTTTCATGGGGATAAAATAAATATCCCTTTCAGAGGGGAAACCTGGATAACATGGTAGTTGAATATGTCGTAGAAACTTCACGGGGATGAAATAAACATCCGCCTTGCTGGAGAAGATTAACATTGTAGAGATCCACTAGGGTGTACGGTAACAACCACTTCACTGGGGAGATGAAGTTCGAGAAGATCTACTGATGGGTAAAATACGTCCACTTCACTGAGGAAGGTGAAGTTGGAGAAGATTCACTGAGGATTAAAATAGCATCTACTTCATTGGGGAAGTGAAGTTGAGCAAATCACTAGGTGTTCCTGCATCGAAAAGTTTCATCGAAGCATTGTCATGACCACCCAAAAATAAAATTTATTGGGGACATGAAGAATGTTATAAGAACAAGGTAATTCTGGCTTGATGAATTGCGTAGTAGTCGCCATTTTGAACAAAACTTGTTATGCGGGAAAGATAATCTTTGCGTCTCAATTGCCCCAAGTCATATGGATATGAGAAGAAGTTATTCCAAGAGGATTTTACAGAAAACATGGCGTCCCACTGTTTTCAAACTCTTAGAGAGATTCGCTGAATCTCGACATAACGGACCCTGATTGGCGGTATTATGACGAGTCTTCAATCTTGCTCTAGAGGTGAAGTCAAACCTGAGCAGACCATTTGGAAACAAACTTGCCCCAGTTTAGCAGAGTCTTCGAATTCCAATAGGATACACTTGATGATGACGCTTGTATGTAATTTTCTATGATATCAGGCAAAGTTAACATGTGTGAAATGTTATCCTGAAACTAGTAATGCAACATACATGCTTGTCTTGAAGTTTTGAAAAAGAGATATCATGACAACAATTTTATAAAGCCAATAAAATTTGAGCATAGCTCATAGGAGTCAGGAAACGTTATCTCATTGAGTATGCTTTCGAAATAATCCTTACTTCAATTAGGACTTTGGAGGGTTATATCGAGGTTTAGTTTACGTTTTGTAAAACAAAAGGAACAAAGGTCAAAAGCTTATTTGTGCCCACCCAATTTTTGAAATTTTAAGTATTCAATCGAGCTGACTGAAAATTTCCCTGCCCCAGGTTTAAAAATGAAGTTGGAAAGGGTTTGGGAGGAATAAAGCAGATCCTCAACCAAGGTTTGAAGGAGTTAAAAATGGATTAACTTCCTTATGTCTTTGGCGTTTAGGAGGTTTGAAACAATGCCTTACACCAACAGTAGGGTTTTATTCGAAAGCATACATCGAGAGATCCTACGTTTTACTTCATCATCCTCCTCCCAATTCTTCACCGAAGTGAGAAAGAAATCGGGTGATTTTGGCATTATAAAAAAATCATTTTTAAAGAGTGAAACGAATGGGTTTCCTCAAGACAAACATTTATTGCATTACTTATTCAAAATAAACAAGTTCTCACATGCTAATTATGCTTTTAACCAAAGAAAATAACAAGAGCAAATAAGCAGACAAAATAAACAGCTGATCATAACGGCGTTCCATTCAAGACTGGGTTTCCTCCTTTGAAAGTCAGCTCTTCATTATCAATCATTTCTTGAACCTTCCCTTGGAAAACTTTACATTCTTCAATCGAATGCCCCAATGCTCCATCATGAAATTCACAGCTGGCATTTGAGTCGAACCACGATGGACGAGACTTCATAATTCTAGTCTTCCTGGGAGTCATTAACGAGTTTCTAGCAAAGTAAGACCATAGCTGACGGTAAGTCATTGGGATAAGATCAAACCAACGGGTTTCTTCTTTCGGAACACTCAGAGGTGTCTTCTGATTCTAAAACTGTCTTCGAACTTGTCGATTCTGATGTTGATTTGGAGAAATTAACCTTCGTTTATAAGGTAGTCGCTGCTCGCGCTGAGCAGTCACTACATGCTGATGTTGAGGATAAGGTTCTGGAACCAGATCTGATAGGATTTGAGAGGAATCCCAAACTGCATTAACATCAACGCTTCTTTCTTCTAGGGAATCATCAACTGAAACCTCTTCATTAGCTTGGTCATTCAAGTCATCTTGAATTCTTCCACTTTTGAGCGCATTCTCGATGTTTACTCCGACTTCTATAATCTTGGGGAAATCCAATGGTACAGCTCCTACCATTCTAACATAATAATAGTCTGGCAGTGTTCTTAGAAACATCTTGTTTAAATCTTTCTCGGGAAGTGGTGGATGGACTTGGGCTGCCAACTCTTTCCATCGTTGGGCATATTCCTTGAAAGATTCATCGTCATTCTTACTCATGTCCATCAATTGATCACTGTCTGGAGCCACGTCCAAATTATAATTGTACTGCTTTAGAAAAGCATTAGCTAAATCTTTAAAGGACTGAATACGATTCCTTTGTAGCTTCGTATACCATATCAAGGATGCCCTAGATAAACTTTCTTGAAAGCAATGAATCATCAACTCGTCGTTGTCAATATAAGCAGCCATCTTCCGACAGAGCATCGTCAAATGATCTCTTGGACAACTAGTACCTTTATACATTTCAAAGACAAGCATCTTAAACTTCGGAGGAATAATTACACCTGGAACCAGACATGAGTCACGAGCATTAAAATCAAATGTGTCAGCTTCTTTCGTCATCTTTAATTGCTCTTTGAGATCACAAAGTTCTTTCTCCATTGCTACGAATCTAGGATCGTCTATCCTCGTCTTAGCATGAACGTTCTGAAGATCTGACATAAACTGTGGAAACCGAGAAACTCTTCTATCAACTTGACCAACCAAATTATCTTGCACGGGCTGGGCTCGCGTAGGAACATCCACTTGTTGAACACCGTCATCAGAAGGAAGATCGAATAACGGATTAGTTATCACTCTGAAACCAGTCATGGAATCCATATCTTTATTCTCTTTACTATCCTTCAATAATACTTCGAGCTTGGTCGAATGGTCAAGATGTCAACTGGAAGACAAAGAGGGAAAACCGGATGAGGACACAGAAGAGAAGAGACACATGCAAATGCTAATGTTAAATGCATGATGCGAGAATGCTAATGCAAGAATGTAAGGATGAGAGGTTTCATGGAACTCAAGTTCTTATAAACATTACAGAGTACCAAAGAAAATCATTTTAATATATATTTTTTTTTATCGAGTTACAAATAAATATCCTTATAAGAGTCCTAACATAATAGCTAAATAAAAGCTAGTAAAGCCCTAAGGAAGTCCTTCATCGCGCTTGTTGCTTTGTTCCTCCACTTGGATCTCCTTGAAGGTAAGCTTGTCCATGATCAACGTCTAAAGAATAGTTTGATAGAGGAAAATAAATCCTCCATCTCTTTCTTTGTACTTGTTGGAAGGTGAGAAATGAATCCCTTGTTTACTCGGACCTTCAATATTGATGAAAGCATTTTGGACTTCTAAGGGTATTCAATGACAAGGGAAGCCTTTGCATTTGTCTTTTGAGTTTGCTTGATTCTTCGATCAGCGCCCTTAACTTCCTTGGGACATCCAAGTTAGGACTCTTAAAAGAATATTTCAAAACCCCTTTTTTTTTTGTAATCCCTATTGGTTTCTATAATGTTTATAAATAAACTAGGAATCCCATGAAACCAATGAGATATGATGTTATATGGATGCAACAAACACAAGTAAGCACATAAGGACATAAAGAATAAGGGGAACCCTAGGTTTGCAACGAGCATGGAGTAAGGGTATACCCAATCCCAAAGGTTGTGGACTAAAGGTTGATTGTACCTGTAGAACAAGGTTCTAAAGAGGTTCCCAAAGTCATTAGTCCATCTTTCGGATATTATCAATTTCCCAACTAACTTGAGGATTAATAATATTCTCAAGAGAACTTCTTTTGAGTGTAGCATCGCGTAGCACTATTTCGGGACTTACTCCCTCATAGCCTCGCACTACGTCCTAATAACGGCCAAAGTAGGGTTAAAGGTAACTACGGTCCTTAGCATCATGGAATCCAATTGAGAATAGTAAAAGTTTTCACGACTAAACTCGTTCAACCGAACCATTTTCAAAAGGTCTCAACTAAGCGGGATAATCAACTTAGTCGGGACTCACTCCCTATAAGCCTCATCGAATATATCACCATCCTATCATAATTTCTCTCAAGTCCGGGTGTAGGACTTTGTCTCACCACTCAAAGATAATAACCCAAAGGAAATAAAGAACACAAATAAACAAGTAAGCAAATAGGCAGATATAAAGCAATAAATAAAGCAAGATAGGGAAACCCACTGAGATTCCCCAGTGAAGTCGCCATTTCTGTCGTGGTGAAATTTGGATACCAAACTATTGATTAGTTTGAATCTTTAATTCAATTTGCAACCGAACTTTGATTTGTCCAAAGGAAGGGATAAAGATCGAAATTCCCACAATGCAATGTGAATGCAAGCTAGATTGTTTTAGCTTCGGGGGTTGGTTAAACTTAGGGAAGGTACTAGCATCCTAAGTTTCTGTAGTACTCTACAGGAACCTCTTGTTTTATGTTTGTTTACTGCTAAGTGTTTATCTGCTTAAGGTTAAAAGGCCTAGGGGGTTTATTTCTAAGTATACTCGATAAGATGTCGCATCTTATGCCTACATATCCTTACGGGAGTGGAATCAGAGTATTTTGTAGTTCCCCTAAAGGGTTAGAGGAGACCTTTGACTGTGGTCAAAGTTCCTACGGGTTTAGGGTAGTTGTTTTGATTGGGTTTAGGAGAAGAGACGAGTCTTCATGTTAAGGGAGAGATAACCACCACAAATGTAAGAGGGGTTGTAGGAAATGGTCTTTGCATCGTCTTAAGAAAAGGTCTTAAATACTCGAATGGTCGCCAAGTATGCCTTTATCGCTCTTAAGGCAAAGTTCCTACGTGTTTGGTTGTATTGTTGTGGGGGTGGAGATTATATCTCACTTAAGATGATTAACATCTATTCTCTATTGTGTTTGAAAAGTTTGTATTGTTGTTTGTTTGTCTAAGTTGTAGAGATAATGGTCCTTCCTATGGGGTAGGATCTATCTTAAGCGATCAACTTGTATGGGATCAAGGATCGAAGGGAATATGATGCAAATGATGTGCAACTACACACAACGTTGAATTATGTGTAGGGTTTTCCTTTGGACGGAATGCGATGCATAAATTGGTAATGTAAAATTGCGGAAGGTAAATGGCAAGAATAAAACCATACACATACGCATGAAAGCGCTAGGTGAGTGTGTGCATTGTGAAAAATAAAAGTGGATAAAGATAAACAAAATATACGCATGAAAGCGCTAAGTGTAGGTGCATGTGTCGTGAGTGGACGTGCACGATTGCGTTGGATGCGATGTTAATTGATTAAGAGTGTGATTAATTTGCAGGCGAGAAATTGCTTTTAAGAGATTGATTAATTTATTTGATTTTTTAGCCGAATGTTGGATTTAGAGGGTGAATTGACTTTAAGAGAAAATTTGAATTTGTGAGGTTGATTTTTTTTATAAAAGAAAGTTAATATTATTGTTCTAGTTTTAAGTGAGAGGTTGATAATAAGGATTTATTATAACAAAATAAATAGTTTAAAGGAAGTTGTTATTGTTTTTTTTTCAAATTAAATAAGTTATCTATTTCTAATATTGAAAGCTTTAATCCAAATTAATAAATTTTATTAGAGTAAAGTGATTTTGTTATTATTAATAAATAAGTATTAATTAAGTAAATTATGAAAATGGTTTCTTATTAATATATCATTATAAAAGGTTATCAAATTATTTTAAATAAAATAAAGTTTTAAAATATAGTGATTACTTAAATGGTTAATACAAGGTTTTAGTTATTTTATTTTTAAAACTAATTAGAGAAAAGACTAATAGTTAATTAATTTAAAAGAGATGGTTAGGTTATTAATTTGATTTAAAAAAAAAAACAAGTTGGTTAAGATTGTGGATTAAAGAATTGGTTAAGGGTTAATTAAGGATTAAGGGGGGGTGATTAGTGTGGTGAGTGTGGTGTATGTGTGTGATTATTTGATTATAGTTTACAAAAATAAAAATTAAAAAAACAATACAGGAAACCCTAATTCCCCCCCCCCCCAATTCCCTTTTCCGCCGCGCCGTTCTTCTTCTACTCTCCTCGCTTCGTCTTCCCTTCCTCGCTTCTCCCTTTCTCGATCCATCTTTTGCTTCGTTCTGATTTCCCTCTCCGACTCGTCTTGATTTCCCCTCAATTTGCGAGCTTCTACTTGTTCACACCTCTTCGATTTTACTCAACTGGTGTAGGGTACAATTGCAGGACATTGCAGAATTTGGAAAGGGTGAAACCATTTGCTTCACTAACTTTGCCTTGTTTTGCTTCTGAACCAGATTAACTCCTCTTATACTTCTATTTCTGTTAATGGCCCATTTTGATTACCGTTTGGGTTTTCGCAGGTCCCGAGGGCGTGATTGGACGGAGTTGAGTTCAAGCTTCTGACATTGCCTTGGAGTTTCTTGGTGCTAGATAGATACTCTACTAATCCACATGTACGAGTATTATGCGAGTGTGTACGGGAACACGCGTCTGCAGAAACGATATCAACTGAGGAAGATTTCTCACTTGAGATGTTTTAGCAAACCAGTTCAACAAGTCTTGATATGCCTCCTCTGCGTCTTAGAGAGTTTTTCAATCTTTGACTCAAACTGCTGCTGTTGATCCTCAAACGAGTTCTGTTTGATTACTAGTTGTGTTGCTTTGGCAGGTTGGAGGAAAAACTCGCATTGCTTCTCAGAGCAATTGGATTGAGCGAGCAACAAAGTCGGTATTACCGTCAATTTTGCCAAGTTGCAAACGGGTACATTGCCTTGCATTGCCTCTTGTGGGTTGTGCTCTGAATATATGTTGGTTATTCTGATTATTGTTGTGTTGCTTTGGCAGGCCCTTTACCTACAGCGTCATCTTGCCACCAATGTAATTTACTTCAAATAATTGATGTTCCACTGGTTTCATTTCTGATTAAGCCTTCTTCAATTTTGAACTCGCAGGGTCCTTGATATGGTTCACGAACTAGTTAGTGTGATCAATGTTTGGACTATTTAGGACGGGTTTAGATATGGCTTCACGTGGAGAAGTCTTGGTAAGCTGCCAACTAGTTCCTCTTTCCTGATCTTCATAAATTCTGCTTCTGAAAATAACACGAGCAACGAGCCTATGACGAAAACTCGTTGTTAATGTGGAAGGGATCAAGTCTGGAAGGAAATCACGCGACGAGAGGAGCTGGTATTGCGGCCTTTGACGTGGACAGTGATCTTGCTCTTGGTTTTTGAAATAATTTGATGGTAAACTCTCTTATCCTGACGAAACATATTTATGATAGTTTTCCATTCTCCTCTAAATTGGGTGACCACATTTACTGTTTGGTTTGTAGACTGCTCCATTGGTTTTAGCAGGTAAGTCAACTTCTCGTGGTGGTTTCATGCTGCCAGATGCTTTCTACTAGATGTGTAAGAGCTGTCGTCTTGTTGAACATTTTCTCTCGTATATTTACAATAATGGCCCATCCATTTACTCTCTTGGTTTCTTGAATGCAGGTCGTTCCCCACCGACTCACCTCAGGGTTTCGCGGAAGGGTTTAATGAACTAAGCTGCTGAATTGGAAACCGTAACGAGTCATTGTAAGCGCTCTGACATGCTATTAAGAAATCTCCTTCTGCTCATCACCAATTCTGTTGAAAAGACGTAGGTGGGCTGTTGGTGTTTTGACTGCCGCCAACATGGTGCTGCTGCCCTGTACCAGGCTTAGAAGGAAATTGCGAGGATAGATGAGACGTCATCAATACGGAAGCTCTGAAGCTTACGGTTGCGAATGAGTAACAGTAGTCTATGGTCTATTTGTGACATTGATGTCTGTTGTACTTTGCTTGAGTTTTTTTTTAATACTTTTGAAATCTTGAAATTAGTTGGAGATTTCCAAGAGACAGCAACTCTGTTATGGGCTTTCATGTAATTTGTAAACGGGAGTTAACAAAAATCTTGTAGGCATCTAGTTATGTGGATATTTGTAAGTAAATAGGACTTTGGCTCACAGGTCCATGACAAAGAACAATCTATGTACAAATCCCATTATTATTAGTGCCTCTACATCACTGTTTCCTGTTTTGAAGCGTAAATTTGTTATGGTGTCTTAAGTTTGGCGGATAATGCCGTTGACGATTGATGCTCTTTATAAAAGGTATGTCACCCGAGAGTGGGTTAATAGTACGGAAACTTCAAAGTAGTCCCCAATTAATAAAAGATTGGGACAAAGTTCAACATGAGTTTTCTTTAACTTTGGAGTGCTGGCTTGAGTCCTCGTGAGGGCTATAACTTGAGTTTATAAACTTCCAAATCTGAATCAAACCCGGATGTCGCTTGGGATCCCCAAGCCAAGACTCGCTCCTTAATCCCTTTGCAAATAAAAGAAAACTCGAAGCATATTTAGATGAGCCTCAACCTCGAATTATCTTGTATTTATAGCAACAAAACTTGATGGCGCAAAAGCCTTAATCACCATGATTTGTGTCTTGCCCCTGCGGTGTTTTGATCATAAGAATCTATACATGAAAATATCGCACCTGCACATATTGATTAGTGGTAATAAACGTACAAAAAGGAGGCGGAATCTTAAGGTCAAAAATTAGGGTGCAACAATCTGTACCTCCGAAGAAGCACAAACCACAACAACAACAAAGGGGTGAGAAAACATGATCAAAATTATCGGTAATAAGATACATGAAATAAAGGTAGCAATCATATAAAATATCACCCAACATGCATCAACCATGACCTACTGTCCAATCATCAAACACAACACACAATAATGCAAATATGCAACTCAACGCCATGCATGCGGTACCGACTCATTGGTTCATTCAATCGAACCCTGGATAGATCACATACACCCCTCCTTGGCAATGATATATCCCCACCATTCTCCACAAAGGAGTACGGATGAATCACATACACTCCTCCTGAGCAATGATTCATCCCACCAAAACACTATGATATGCACGACACCAAATGCATAATAAATAACTCAAGCATGCTACATGCACACGATCTTACTGATCACATCATCATACACAACCAATAAATTCAAGCACACTAAGTGCACACGATCCTCCTGATCACATCACCATACATCATATATATATATATATATATATATATATATATATATATATATATATATATATATATATATATATATATATATATATATATATATATATATATATATATATATATATATATATATATATATATATATATATATATATATATATATATATATATATATATATATATATATATATATATATATATATATATATATATATATATATATATATATATATATATATATAACACCAATTAATCATATCAATTAAATCAAATATCATGGGAATTCATATTCTAACACCCAATATACACTCTTCACCATCCAAACATCATTCCTATGCCCATCATGACCAAAGGGATCCTACACCACAAGATCACCGTTGCATGGAAACAACAAATTAAAACAAGTTCTGCCACGCTCGCTGGCCTACTCGCTTAGTGATTCCCTAGCGAACGTTCGCTACCTGCTCGCCTAGCGAATATGCTAGCGAAGGCAGACATTGGCTACTAGAAGTGTTCGCTACCTAGCTCGCCTAGCGAATGCTCGCTACCCTGCTCGCCTAGCGAATGCTCGCTACCCTGCTCGCCTAGCGAACCTGCTAGCGAGCGTCTGCGCTACTCAAAACCCTCACTGTCCCAAAATCATCAGAAGCTCATAGATCACCCGATTTTCACCAAACCAGTTCCTGTAGCCTTAGCCCAACATTCCCCGGCTAAACTACACGACTTAATCCAGCTTTTACCCAATAAAACATCAATTCTACCGACTAAACCATTTCCGACCTAAAATGGTAAACTACACAAAAACACCCAAACAATCCCTACATAATCACATACATGGATGGAATCACAGAGTTTCACCAATTTCATAACAACATGTGCACAAATTCATCCATGGCAGCAACAATCATCAACATACCAATCATATTCATCAATTCCCTACGGGGTTAAGGAATCCCCTCTACCCAATTCATGTAAAATACTAATCCCAATTAGTTTCCCCCCCCTTACCTCGATCAATTACTCAGATTGTTGAAGAACTCTGAAGAATGGGTAGCCCTAGCCTTGCTTCTCTTCCTCCTTGCTCTTTTTCCTTACTCTTTTCTCTCCACTGGTTTTATCATAAAATTCTAACTCCTCTTTACCCCAAAACTCTTCTTATATTTCTAAACCCTTATTTCACTTATTCCATCCACTAATAATATAAATAATAATAATTATTATTATTATTATTAAATTATCATCATTATTAATTATATTATCTTAATATTAAACTCTATAGCTTATTAAATAATTCCTATAGATTAAGGACACCCACCAACGCGCTCAGACACACCAAAAATAGAATAACACCAAAAAGACTAAATAATTAAAACGGGTGTTACACCTACCATTAGAAGTTGAGATTCCTTATTTAAGGGTATTGTCCGATGTAAAGGTTAATGAAGCTGAATGGGTGCAAACTAGATTGAATCAGTTAAGCTTGGTTGACGAGAAGAGATTGGCAGCCATTGCTCATGGCCAGTTATACAAGAGTAGGATGAAGAAAGCTTTTGATTAAAAAGTGCGTCCTCGGTGCTTCCAGACAGGTGATTTGGTGTTGAGAAGGATCCTTCCTCCTCAGACAGATCACAGGGGCAAATGGACTCCCAACTATGAAGGTCCATATATGGTAATAAAGGTTTTCTCTGGTGGAGCCTTATTACTATCTACCATGGATGATGAAGATTTTTTGTCCCCTGTGAACGCATACGTGGTTAAAAAAATACTTTGCTTGAAAGAAACCCGCTGGACAAAAAATAAAAGTCCAGGAAAAAATGGGGCATCCCGGCGAACCATAAAAAGAAAAGGCTCGGGCAAAAATTAGGGATAAAAGAAAAGAATGGACACGCAAAGTTGAAAACCTGAAAAGGCGACTTTGGCAAAAATGGGTATCCCGGTGGATTGAAAACCCGAAAGGAAAATCCAGGAAAAAATTAGGGATTTGAAAGCAAATGACCTTGGTCTGCATTCGGTCTGTGAACTTATTCAATACATGGTTATCCAGAAGGAAAGGAATTAGTCCAATCAGTCTTCTTAGAAGGCGAAACATTGGGGAACGTTGAAGACATATAGGTCATAGCTGAATCGACACATGATGGTTGTCTGTTTCCACATTGCTGACATTTGTGTATATTCTTTTTGCTTTTTGCGTAATTACCTCTTTTCAGGAATTGCATCCGAATTGTAAATTGCCTATTTATAGTTCTTTCATCAATAAAGTATTCACTTTAGTCAAAGAGCTTTTCGTTCTTGTTTTTACTTTTACTGTTTTGTTTGCAAAAAATGTCCGATATTTTTTATGAATATTACAGGTGAAAACATAAGGCTTTATAGAGAATAATGAAAGAGATGTATTTGCTTGAATGATAAGTGTCATGAATGGTAACCTAGGTAGCCATTTCACATGGGGCATCCTATTATTTCTTGTTTGTTTTGGGATAGCATGATCCTCTCCCCAGTATAGCCTTTCTCCATGACGGTGAAGTTCTAACAATAATGCATGGTGAATTGTTCCTCCCCTAGTAGGAGTTCAGATATGTATTTCCTAGTCGAAGTGGACTCGTACTACCCAACGAGTGTTCAAGGGTTAACTATTTCAGATAGAATGCAATCAGGCATTTGTTCAACAAAGATTGTTGTTTTTCCACAACAGAGATTTGGTCTTCCCTACAAAATCCTGTTATCGAATCAGAAGTGTTGTCACCAGCAGAAGTGTGTAGCGTATCTCCAGCAGAGCAGAGTTTCTGTCTCCCCATAAAGGCTAATCCCCAGCAGGGTGGATTTTTTCTCAGCATATTCCCAACAGAGTAAGGTTGAAGGATATTCCCTCAGCGTCAGGGTGGATTTCAACTCAGTATTGCTTTCCAACAGAGTCGACGTCCTTGACGTCCTTCTCGAGCAAGATCAATATTATTGAACTTCTTTCCCGAACATAATTTAGTGTCGATTCCCTCGACAGGTACATCAATAACAGGTTGGTATCGCTAACAAAGTACAATGATCATTGCATCTTTCAGGATCAGTTTTCAGGACGAGCTCCCAACGGATGGTATTCTCATTTTCCTCAGGGTAGATGTTTAAGTAGAGCTTTTTATTCCCCAGTAGAGTATAATTCTCTATAGATGTTCATTACATTCCCCGTGGAGGAGAATCATTAGCAGAGGTTACTTTCATCTTTCCATCAGAATAGAATCTTTAGTAGAAGCCTCTGATATCCCCAGCAGGGGGATTTGTTGCTTCTATGTCCCCGGCAGGGCGAATTATTATTCTTGTATTCCAAACAGAGCAGAACCTTCAACAGGAGCTTGTTATCCCTAGCGGGTTGGATTTTCTAGTGCTATTCTTGATTCCCCACTGAGTGGAGTTTTGGTGTTTTCCCCAACAGGGTGAAGTTTATGAGAGCTATCCAGAGCGTATTCCCCAGCAGGGTGAAGTTTTTCAGGAAGGCTGTCCAGGGCGTATTCTTTAACATGGTTGGTTTTCTGGTCTTCTTAGCACTCCTTTGGGTTGTGTTCCTTTTCATTTGCATTTTTGCATAGCATCCTCCCAAATGCGTAACATTTCCATTTTGTATGGAGCATTATGCCATTTTCAAACATATGCATCTGAAGCATAAGTCAGGTTTGATGCCTTTGGTGCCAATTGTCTCTTTGAAAGATGATGGTTTTATTTAAGAGATTTTTGTATTATCCCCATCAGGGTGGATCTTTTGGTTGTTCATCAGGCTGAGTTGTTTGTTTAAACATCTTTTCCTCAACATATTTGTTTGTTTAACTTCTCTTTCCTCAGCTGAGTTGTTTTGTTAAACGTCATTTTCCTCGGCAGAGTCGTTTATTTAGACCTCTCTTTCCCCGTCAGAGTATTCTTTTCAGGTTATGAGTCAATTGATTCTATTTCCTGCCTATTTTGGATGTGTCATTCCAACTCTTGGTTGGTAATCCCCAGTTTAGCCTCGAAGTTTTGTTGCTGTTATTCTAACTCTTGGTTGGTAATCTTCATTTCGTGAGTGCTATCCCAACTTTTGGTTGGTAACCTTTGCTTCATTCCAACTTTTGGTTGGTAGTCCATTAGTGGTTGATATTCCTCTTCTATTCCCCGATGAAGTTGTTATCCCAACTTTTGGTTGGTAATCCGTTGCTTGTTGAATGTTATTCCAACTTTTGGTGGGTAATCCTCAACTTATTCAAAGCTTTTGGTTGGTAGTCTGCCTTTTCTGGATGTTATTTCATCTTTTGGTTGGTAGTTTTTGGTTTCCCCTGCGAAGTAGTTATCTCAACTTTTGATTGGTATTCTTCGTTGTGGTGAGTTCACCTTCATTCGACGTTTCGATGTTATCCCAACTTTTGGTTGATAGCCTTTGCTTGATTCCAACTTTTGGTTGGTAAAGTTTTGTTGATGTGATTCCAACTCTTGGTTGGTAGTTTTCTTTTATTGGTTTAATTGTTGGGGTTTGGTTTTTTTTCCCCGTAGAGTTTGCCTTCAGTCGGTGTTCTGATGATCCAAACATTTGGTTAATAGCTTTGTTCTTCAGCTTTTGGGCTGGATGTTATCCCTTGCGGAGTGTTTGAGTGATTCTGAATTTTGGTTGGTAGCTTGTGCTCGGGTTTTGTTTGGCGATTCCAACTTTTTGTTGGTAGCTTGTGTCGTTATCTTTCTTTGTATTCCAACCTTTGGTTAGTATACTCCCTAGTGAGGTCGTTGTTTTCAGGTTGTTATTCCCCATCAGTTTCGCCTTCTGCCGGTGTTGCGGTGATTCCAACTTTTGGTTGGTAACCTTTGTTATTCCAACTCTTGGTTGGTAGTGTTTGGTTTTTATCCCTTGGGAATAACCTTTATCCCATCTTTTGGCTGGTATCCTTTGGTTATTATCTGCTAATAGATATCCTTTCCCGTAGAGTTGTCTGTTTAGGCTTCTCTTCGTCCCTAGTGGAGTTGTCTTTTCCCTCGGGTTGTAAGTCCGTTGATTGTACGTCTTACATGTTCTTGGTTTTATTTTTGCTCCCAGAAGGTTACCTTTGGTCGACATTATCTTTATCTTTGGGGTTGTATCCCAACTCTTGGTTGGTATCCTTGGGGTTGTATCCAACTCATGGTTGGTATCCTTGAGTTTGTATCCCAATTCTTGGTTGGTATCCTTTGGTTGTTATCACAACTCTTGGTTTGTATCCTTTGGTTGTTTATCCCAACTTTTGGTTGGTATATTTTGGTCGTTATCCCAAATCTTGGTTGGTATTCTTTGGTTGTATCCTAACTCTTGGTTGGTATCCTTTAGTCGTTTATCCCAACTCTTGGTTGGTATCCTTTGGTTGTTTATCCTAACTTTTGGTTGGTATCCTTTGGTTGTTTATCTCAACTTTTGGTTGGTATCCTTTGGTTGTTTATCCCAACTCTTGGTTGGTATCCTTTGGTCGTTTATCCCAACTCTTGGTTGGTATATTTTGGTTGTTATCCCAACTTTTGGTTGTTTATCCTAACTCTTGGTTGGTATCCTTCATTTCATTCCAACATTTGGTTTGTATCCGGCGGTTTCAATCCAACTTTTGGTTGAGGTTTTGTTCATCTCGAAATGTTATTCTCAGCGTGGCGCATCCCAAATTTTGGTTGGTATTCACTGTTTTGCATCCCCACATGTTGCAAATTTCTAGGTTCTTTTGGTATTCAATCTCCTTGCACCTTGAATGTTTGAAAGTCGTTGCTATTATCCCTTCAAGTTCAAGTCGATTGAATAAGGGCAGCTGTAGCACCTCAAAATTTGCCCCATCGTCTCTTGGTTTATTAGCTTATTTTCTTTGCATTTTGCATTTCCGCATATCATATGATTGGTTCTTGAGACATGGGATCAAGGTTTTTTGTGGCTCAGGACTCCCTTTCGTTGCAAGAGTTCAAATAGTGAGCGTCAGAGTCTTCGACATTTATTTTGCCCAGTGATCGAGCGGTCAATATTATTTAGCAAGTTATTTTCAGCCTAGAAGATAGTGTACAGGCTATCTCAGGCATTCTCACAGTCATAATATCCAAGGGTAAGTTTCAGAGGCTTAACGGGGCTCAAAACAGGTGACAACAGGTAATTATACAGGATTCCCTCTATTTGGCACCAAATTGGACATTTTTTGAATGTGGTAACCGATTACCACATATGGGTAACCGGTAACCATGGGCAAAATTTTCCAAGAAATTTGAATTTTCAGCATTGTAAATTTTCCAATCATTTTCAACCATTGATTTCACATGATCATCATTGGAAGGATCTAGAATTGTTTCAATTTTCGCTACTTCCCTCCAAATTTCAAACACTCAATTTCTAATTCTACTCCTAATTTTCATTCCAAACACTAACCCACATTTTGATTCCAAACCTAGAGCTTATTTAAGTGAATTTGCTCCAAACCTCACTCATTCACACCATTTCACTCTCATTTTTCATCTCAATTTCAGAATTTAATCCCAAATTCTCTTAACTTTCTCTCAACTGTATCACTCCCAAAACCTCCATTTAAGCTCTTTCCACTTGAGTTCGTTGATTCTTCATTGGATTCCTTAAATTCTAGAGCTAAATCTCCTTCATCCATCTCCATCATCTTTAATTCATCACTCAATTTTCGTTTGGATTTGGATCTGATTTTGGAAACAAGATTTGAAGTGCTTTTGGATTAATCTTGGCTTGATTTTTGCTTACTCCTTACTTATACTATAAGGAAGCTCTTGGATCTTGAAGATTCTTTGGGTTTCTAGCTTGGATCTGTTAGTTTCAAGTAAATCAACACTTACCAAAGCAAATCTCAGCTTTGAAGGTTGGTGAATTCTATATCCAATTATGTTTTGAGCTTATTGTCATACCCCAAATTTGTCCTACCTTTTTTCAAATTTTTATTTGCCCGATTTTGTCTTTAATTTACCTCGCTTATACAGCGTAGCGTAATTTTCAGCAAAAACAGGCATTTTCATTTTTTTTTAGCCCAATAAATTTTGACACGTGGTATTTGTTTGTGATTTATTTGTGCTACGTAACATTTGTTTTTGTATATATTTATAATTATTTTTGTTTCATAATTTCTTTTTTATTTTATAATATGTAAATATAATATAGTTTTAATATTAATCAATTAATTAGTTTAGATTAGGTTAATTTTTTTAATAGTTAGTAATTATGTTAGAGCTAGAATTAAATTTAAGTTAGAGTTAATTGATTAAGCAAACAGAAAATTAATAAAAATTAAAATCAATTTTTTAAAGAGAAAAAAATGGAAGTTGGGGAAAGCCCATCGTGTTTGGCCCATTAGGGTTGAATTACACGGTTTATAAGGTTTTTTTTCATTCAGTTAAGGGGGCAGAGATCACTGTTCACAAAAACACACAAAAACCAGCTGCCGACACACTCGCCTCCTTCCCCTTCATCATCCTCGACCATCACCGTAAAACACAGTAACTCTCGCATTCCCGCGATCATCATCAGACCCACCACGATTCTCTGCGTGGCGGTTACCATGGCGGCAGCAGAGACAATAAAACCTAACATCACTCTCCTTCCACCATTCCCGTTCTTCTTCTCCTATTAACCTCACACACGAAACCATCAACTCTCCCTCCATATTCCTCATCATCATCACCACCATTCAGAACCCTAGACCCCAGAAGAAACCCTAAAACGCAACGCCACCTCCCTCTTTCTACTCAAAACGGTGCAAATCAAACCTTCGCCATCCTTCAGTTTTCTCAACGAAACTCTCATCTCTCATGAAACCCTTCATCGCCGCTAATTCAATCTCCCTCGGTTGATCTTCAAAGCACCTCAGTGTTTGCAACTCACTCGATAACATAACACAAGCTCGAGCACCATATCGGGATAACTCAGTTTCGTTTTCAACAAGTGTGTCACGATTCAACTGGTAGTCGCGGGTGTTTTCGTTTTTTATATTTCATCGTGTTTCGGTTTCGAGTCCAATGACAGCAACATCAATAGAGGAGGCGACATGATGAAAACAACGACGAGCTTCGAGCAAGTGATTTAGTTTTGCGAGGAGTTCATTGTTTTTGTCTGTGATTTGGCTATTATGCAGGTGTGAAGTTGAATCCGAGATCTAGACTCAAGTTTGTTTATTGTCGCAGTTTTTTTGTATTGAAGAGACGGATGTTGGTCTCCTGCCTTCGAGAAGCCGACGTTACTAACACTGAACGAAAATACGCAGCCTTGGACGAACAATCTAAACTCCTTGAAGCAGCTACTGATTTTTCCCACTACCCTTGTTCTCATAGTGATGATTCCGCAACATAATTTGTCAATCGATTCCCTCTCCCACTCATAATCAATGCATTGCAGACTCAATCTGGTGTGTCTGGCCTTGAAACTACTCTAGTTATGTGCCCTGAAAGGTTATTCAAGACAAAGTTTGGCGCATCTTTGATTCCACAGTATATGGAGTTCATTCAAGTTGGTCTGCAGACAGATCCTCAAGCAGTCAGATCCTTATCTTGCAAAACAGTCACTTGCCTTCTGGAGAATCTTCACAATTCTTACATAGTTTCTGCTCATCTTATTAAAGAATTCAACATATATCCACCTTTGCTTGATTGCCTTATCAATGGAAATGAAGAGGTGGCAGCTGGGGCAATCAATACAATACAAAAGTTGGCTATTTTTCCTGAAGGCCTGGGCATAATGTTTCCATCTACCAAAGGAGGTGATACGGACCTTGGGGTTATAGCATCGCAACATGCATCACTAGGCCGAGTTCGAATCTTGGCTTTAGTGGTGAAACTTTTCTCCGTATCTATGTCAGCAGCATCTGCCATACACAGTTTAAATCTACTTAGCTTGTTGGAGGCAGAAATCAGAAGTGCAGATGATACCCTTGCAACTTTAAGCATTTTCGAGCTTCTCTATGAGCTAGCAGAGGTGTAGCCTGGTTCAGAATTTTTGTCTAAGATTAGCCTCTTTCAGCTGCTTTCATCAATAATCAGCGATGATTCCAAGGATTCATTTTTAAGGGCAAGAGCAATGATGATAGGTGGAAGGCTACTATCCAAAGAAATTACGTACTCCTTCATAGATGACCCATGTAGTTGGATCCAGTAGCATTTAAATTCTGCAATGGAAAGGTACAACAGCAGTTCACCATGACATTGACACCATCGATCACTATGCGTGAGCTATAACTAAGTTCAACCGCACCAACCTCGTACACTCTCGTATCTTCTCCTAGCTAAGATGCGACATCCTCATCTTGCGCGGCTTCCGTCAGTGGCATAACAACATCGTAAGCTTTGATTCTGCGGAAAAGAGTTCACGACAGACAACAGGCAACAGCACGACCACAGTACAGGCTTTAATCCGCGACAACATCACCATCTCCGCCGACAACGCAATAGTGGAATGGTTCTTTTTTTACCTTTGTGTAGTATTGTAGTTTTGGTTATTAAGGGTCACAGCTAGTAGTTCACCGCCGACAATGCTTATCACCTGAACCATTCTGCCACAAGCAACAGCTATGGCTAGTGTGAATTTCTGCCGTTTCAAAGTTGTTAAGTCCCACTGCCTCATCGTGATTCAACATCACGCAAACAGCTTCACAACATGCCGCCAAGACTTGTGGATTGCAGCAGTTGGAACCGTCAGCGTTTTATTCTGCAGCAAAAAGTCAAGTAGCCGCAACACGAATTCGCATAGCAATAACACCTCAGGACGCAACAAACAATCCGTGAACTGATGCGCAACTGTATCCTGTTTTGGTTTTGAAGTAAACGGCAAGCCTGGAGTCGGTGATGTTCAAAATCTTCGACACGTTGTTATTCACCCAGCAAACGAGCGACAATAGTAGGCAACAACAGTTCGCAGCTTGGTTCACGTGGTGGGTCGAATTTGACAGGTCACAGGTCACATACCAAACGCAAGACACCAGCCATGGATTTACAGCGATAATGCAGCTGTGTCGGTAAACCTCTAATTTATAAATTTATTGTTGTGTGATTTTGTAGTTGACTGGTATTACACTTTTGATTGAAATCATGCCTAATGTCGTGGTGTATCGAACTAAAGGGCATGTTGTTGTTGTGTAGGTTCGACAAATTTGGCATGACAATAATTTTCAATTTTTTAAACTTCCCTATTGTGTGGTATTATCATTGAACAATGATGTGTTTTCAGTTTGATTACAGTCGAACAATGTTAGAGTTAAGTTGTAGTTTTTTATGGTTTTGTACTGCTGTTAGTTGGAAAGAATTGTGTTGCTGCTAATGTTTTAATTTACGCCACTTTACATGGATAAAATTGCAAGCTTTGTGAATTCATGAGTTTTGTTGTCTGTTACACTTGGACTTTATAATACTTGGATTTTATATATTATGGTTTGTTGCTGTTGTGATGCTTGATTCTACTTGTATTTTCTTAAAGTTGTAGACAATGACAAACTCTACATTAATGTTAAGGTGATTTGCTTTATTTTAAAACTGAATTTGTTGTTGCACTTTCTGCTATCGTGAATTTTTTATTTAAGTTTCTGTTGTTATGCTTCACGCTGCGAGTGCATCTTGATTCCGCTTGTGTTTTCCTTCCTGTTGCTTTTGTTGTTTTTATATCCATCTTTTGTATTTTGATTTAAAATGGACAAGTTCTAATATGATTTTGGTTTTTAAATGCTTCCTCCATCTCAATATTGAAAATTGTTTTCCACATTTATCCATAACGTTGGACGGTAATCGTGTTAGGCATGGAAGTAGAAATTGAAAGTTTTTTTTCTTTCGTGTGTTATTTTAGAAAAAAGAAGAGAATGTTTAAATCAGATATTTAGTTTAATAACTAATTATATATTTATCTCTAAATTAAAAACTCTTTTTTTACAAGTAATTATATTAATTAAATGAAAAGAATGAGTAGTTTTTTACTCTATTTTAATCCTAAATCTTTTAATCCCAATCAAATATTTTTCAATAAAATTCTTTATTTTCTTCTAATTAAATTATCGAAAGTGGTGGGTTTTTGGGGTCTAGCATCCCTTGAGTCCTTGAACAACTGTTCTCGAGGCGCACGCCCTTGAGTTATGGTTATTTCGTCTTTCGGTTTTCAAATTGTTTTTCGTTTAATTTAATTGAATTTCTAAAAGATAGTTTTTAATTACTCTTAGATATTCTTATAAGAAAATTCAAATTATTCTTTTAAAAATATATTTCAAAATCATTACCAAATTAATATTTTAAATATTAAACTTTTCGAAAATTATACTTTATTTAAAACTTATTTTTTAAGATATTAAACTTTTGTAAAAAACAATTAATTATGATTAGCTTTTCTCAAAATCTTTCTATAAGCAATTGATTAATTAATTATATGAAAATTTAAGACTATTTTTCTTAATTAAATTAAACTTTTTTTTCTTAAGTAAATTTCAAAACAATTGAATTCTTGGATCTCGCCTTCCTTGAATTTTTAAGCAACCGCTCTCGAGGTGCACACCTTGAGTTGTGACCCTTCCGATCTTATTTTCAAGAATGCCTAGCGCGCCTAGTCCGAGTACACTAAACTATTCAAATTATTTTCTAAATCAAATCACGAAAGAATCGAGTTCTTGGAGTCGCGCATTCCTCGAATTTGAGAGTGACTACTATTGAGGCGTACGCCTCGAATAGCGCGTCACTCGAACTTTTGTTTCTAAAACACTTTCCCTAATTATTTGGACAAGTATTCACTGTCCAACAAACACCATTTTATAATTAATGGGATGAAAAAGATGTTGTTGGGATCTAGCATTCCAACGATATCCCGGCTAATTGGTTACGAGGCAGACGTCTCGTTTATCGAATAGACGTCGTTCCTCCCAAATTTTCAAACCATCTAAATCTCATTCCTCACCTTCGTGCGATCGAGTCTAAACCCTAGTATGTCTCTAAACCACACGTAAAATTCAAACTATTTTCTTAACTAAACTGCGAAAGAATTAAGTTCTTGGAGTCTCGCACTCTTTGAATTCTTGAGTGACCACTCTTGGGGCGTACGCTTTAGGTTGTGGATTACTCGACCTTTCGTCTATAAAATACATGCCCTAACTACTTTGACAAATACCACCATTGTCCATTCAAATACACTTTCATAATTAATTAAATGAAAAAGGTATCATTGGGATCTAGCATTCCAATGATATCCCGATTAATCGATTGCGAGACTGACGTCTCGTTTATCGAGTAGTCGTCATTCTCCCTTAAAATATTCAACCCAACTCTCTTCTCTCGCCCCCGTGCGATTGAAACTTTCTCAAACACTAATTTCAAAGTTAGTTGAATGAAAAAGGTGTTGTTGGAATCTAGCATTCCAATAATATCCCGATTAATTGATTGCGAGGTCGACGTCTCGTTTATCGAATAGTCGTCATTCTCTATCAAATTACCTAACCAAACTCCTCTTTCTCGCCCCTGTGCGACCAAAATCATTAACAACCTATTCAAATCTACCCTCTTTTCAAAACCAAAATACTTAACCAATCAAACTCTCCTCGCCCTCGTGCGATTTCCAACCAAAACACCTTTTGTTAAGAACATTGTTTAATCCATTCTTCCGCGCATAACAAACTCGTGCTTTAGCCTCCCCTAGCGAGCATACAAGCCAACGTTTAGCAGTTAGAATGCGACATAAACTCTCGTTCGACTCAAACCTTTCCCAAAGAACATTGTTTAGCCCTTTCTTCCGCGCATGACAAACTCGTGCTTCAGCCTCCCCTAGTGAGCAGACAAGCCAATGTTTAGCAGTTAGAATGCGACCTAAACACTCATTCAGTCACAAACCCTTTACCGTAGTTAGCCGAACTACGGCCGCTCTGATTCTTCATTCCCTATTGAATGTAAGATACGTAGGCACAAGATTGCGATGATCTTGGCGAGCACAATTCCCTCTTTTTCCCGTAGTCCCACGAACTACGAATGCTCTGATTTTCCACTTCTTACAAGTGAAGATACGTAGGCACAAGGGTCTCAATCCTTGGCGAGCACCCTATCTTAAAACCACCCATTTCCCCCTATAGGAGAAACCTTAGAAGAAAACAAATAAGCATAGATAACTTTACTCTCGAATCGATCAAGAGGTTCCCGTTGAGTACAACGGACGTAGAGGGTGCTAATACCTTCCCTCCGCGTAACCGACTCCCGAACCTAGAATATTGGTTGCGATGACCATGTTCTTATCTCCTTAAAGGTTTTATCGATATTTTCCTATTCCTTCCTTGGAATAAATAAAGTTCGGTGGCGACTCTGTTTCGAACAGTATTTTCCGCGGCCATCGCGAGGATCGTATTTTTTGAGGTACGACAGATGACGACTCTGCTGGGGACATGCATTGCCCTATGCAAGAGAGAGTCAAGCCTAACTTGACTCAATTTGAGAGTACCGACCTTTTGCTTAACTGTTTTCTTTATGTTTATTTTCTCCTATTGTTTATTTCTTGTTTTCTCTTTCTACCGTATGCTGTTTATTATATCTGCCTACTGGATTCGGGGATAGCATTGCAAGTAAAGCTCTACACCCGAGCTTTGGAAAAAGAAGAGAGAAAACATAGTTTAGAATTGGTAGTAATTAGTGTTAGTCCCCAAGGACTCGCTCCTTGTGTGCCTAGCATGAAAGCTCCTCCATAATAGACCTTTTCGTAGATCCTATCGTAACACAGCTAGCCTGTTACACGATTTGATTCATGAAGGGTCCATGACTCTGGGAACCACTCTTAGAACCAGTTTCTATATTGGTAGTCATGTAGTGTTAGTCTCCGAGGACCCGCTCCTCGTGTGCCTAGCATGAGGACTCCGCTCAGGAGAGACCCTATCGTACTCTCGTTATAATACAGCTAGCCTGTTGCGTGATCTTGATGCGATCGGTGTCTGTGATCCTGGGAACCTTATCCATCAACATAGAAGCTATCCCGTGAGTGGGTATGTGGGTACAGAATCTAGAAATTGCCTTGTATAGTCTACCGGTTAGGGCGCTTTGACCTGCTTATGTTTCCCTGGATCTTGTTTGTGCCTGGATTGCATTCGCATATCATTGCATATGCATTTCATTTGCATTGCATATCGTCTTCCAAAACCAAAAAGCTCATCCATCCTTTGTCCATAATCCGCAGTTGATTTCCCGACACCCGTATCGGACTCGAAGCAACTTTGGGAAGAATCATGAGCTCAGAAGAACAGAACCAGTTTGCATCAAGAGCAGATGTTGACTTAATGAAGAACCAGTTGGACCAGCTTGTGGATGCTATGTTAGCCTTGGTAAGGAAAGAGAACAACCCTCAACAGCCTATAGTCACTGAGAACGTCATACCTCAGCCTGTGCAGATTCCTGTTGAAAACCAGGTTATACAAGAGCGTCACACTATTCAGGATGAACATACCTCGTCTCTTGATGCTGTTGAGTACCATAGTTTCGCGTTCACTACACCGAATTCCCAAGTGGCAAGCTTGGTGGGGAATGTTGAACGACCTTAGGATGTTGAGTTTGCTGAAAGATGTCGTGTGTTGGAAGAGAAAGTTGAAGCCATGATGGAGCGTGATACTGCTGATTTGAATGCTTTGAATATGTGTTTGGTACCCGGACTTGTGATACCTCCAAAGTTCAAGATGCCAAATGTTGAAAAATACAAAGGAGATAGCTGTCTGAAGCAACATTTGGTAATGTTTTGCAGAAAGATGACGTTCTATGCTCGCAATGACAAACTTATGATTCACTGTTTCCAAGACAGTTTGAGTGGGGCATCTTTAAGTTGGTACATGCAGCTAGAAAGTAGCCATATCCAGTCGTGGTCGGACTTAGCCAACGCCTTTCTGAAACAATACCAATACAATCTTGATGTGGCTCCCAACCGCATACAGTTGCAAAGCTTATCTCAAGAGGAAAACGAGTCTTTCAGAGGGTATGCTCAGAGATGGAGAGAGGTAGCTGCTCGCGTCCAACCACCGCTCTTGGACAGGGAATTGGTTGACTTGTTCATAGAGTCTTTGCAAGAACCATACTTGGAAAAGATGATAGCCAATGGGACATCCAACTTCTCTGATTTGGTATCAGTAGGAGAACGCATTGAGAGCCATCTCAAGAGTGGAAAGATCCAAGACACCTCGAACATCCCAGCCAATGAAAGTGAATCAGTTGTTAGCTCCCGAGAGGAAGAAAAGGATGAGATAAACACGATCAGGGACACTCCCCATGCTCCATCCTCGGTGCCTTATCTTCAGTACCCAATCATCTCAACTGTTAAAAGTCAGCAATCCTATGGGTCTACCTGTGGGACTCCGGTCTCTTCACATGGTCAATATCCTCCTATCAATAGAGGTCCCCATTATCAACAGCAGGTTGCACATCAACATGCTCCGCAACGACGACGTTACTATAATCAAAGACCAAAGAGACACTTTGATCTATTACCAATGCCATACAATCACGTGCTACCGTGTTTGATTAGTAGTGGACTGATAGTGCCAAAGGGCTTGGATCCTGTGATCTCACCATACCCACCGGGCTTTGACACCAATGCACGATGCGGCTACCATGCTAATGCCATGGGGCATTCGACCGAAGATTGCAAACAGTTCAAGAATAAGGTTCAAGATCTGATCGAGTCCAAGCTAATCTCGTTCACACCTCAAGGACTTCATATCAACATCAAACCTTCATCTGGTCAAGTGAGTTCATCAGTTCATGGCATGGAAGAAGCTGCAGAGAGTAGATATGAAGAAGGTTATCATACTGGTCTCGATGAGCAAGAAGGGTAGCTCAACTGTGATGCAAGAGAGAAAAGCCCAGTTCCTCAATACTGGCAATTTCCATATTGTTTTTTCGCATTTGTAGTTTCTTTTATGTTATAATGCTACTTGCTTTTAGACATTGTTTCTTATTAATGGTATTGTTAATGTGATGATTATGCTTGTTTTTGATCAAATCCATTCGTATTCACTCACATTTTCTCAATTATTGCAAAAAATCACAAAAAATTTTCACTCCACTTCCTTTATCGCACTGCTGTTTAGCAAAGATTTGAGGGAGGATGACGAAAACGAAATACCCATAATTGTTGATAGTATGCTTTTGGATAAAATCTCGCCAATGATGTACAGGCATTGTTTCAATCCCTCATACACTGGAGAGATAAGGAGTTAATCCCTAGTTAACCACTTCAAGCCTAGAAGTAGGAGTTTCCTTCGGATTTCTAAATCCTTACACTTAACCTGGGGCATGGGTAGTGTTTAGTTAATCCAATTCCGCACTCGAGACAAAATCCAAAAATCATAACGGTTCATCAATGACCAATGACTTAGCAGTCACATATCCCTAAAAAAAATTAATTAAAAAGCCTGCTAAGTCGAACACCTCGAAAGGAGACTTAGGCAAAAATCAAGGCAATCCCGATGGGTCTGACAAGCAAAGTCAGTCCATGCAAAAGTTAGGGATCAAAAACAAAACCAAAAAAGAGGTCCTCGAACCCTCGACAAAAAATAAAATAAGATTCAGTGGCCACCCAAATCAAGGGGTTACTGACATCCATCAAAATAAGGTGGCTGCCGTTTCAAGTGAACCTTGAACCATCAAGTTTACACCGTCAGGCAGGTGCAAAATTAACTGAGCGTAGGTATGGAGATTATCATGAAGAAGGGGTGGGTACAAATCAAATTTGAGACTTATATCCTTTGTTTCTATAACCATGAACCAGACCACGATACAACCCTTAAAAGACCTAATTGAGGCGGGGTTTTATTCTGAAAGCATATTTACAGCAAGGTTGCGTAACCTGACTCCTCACATGATTGCTAATCACCAGCATTGGTGTCATTATTCTTGCTATATCTTTCGCACCAGATAAATTAGCACTACATTTGGGCTAATAGTCCACTCTTCATACACTGTCACATCATTCTAATAAATGATCCTTTCAAATTTTGCATAAATGTCGCATTAAAATTACCATTTTTTGAATAAACACTTTTAACTGCAAGTCAGTACTTGGCATTATGGAAATTCCAACAAAAGAACAGTCAAAGAGGAACTCGATCACTCATTGGTGTTGACCTGAATCAAGAATTTCTCATAACCCTGCAGACTGGGGCAAGTTCTTCCGAGTTTCAAACAGGGGCATATTGTTGCAAAATCCAGACACTGGGGCAATCATCGCAGACCATGTCATGGTATAAATCTTTAAGGAAAAATCTTCAAATACCTGGCGGACTGAGGCAGGTCTTGCACCCTAATTTTTGACCTTAAGATCCCACCTCCTTGTGCATTTTCCTGCAATTTGTCATTTTATCTTGTATGCGTGTTTATCAGGACTAACGAATGCGCGCAGGATCTTTTTTGCTTTTAAGACTCCTCTGACAGGTGCAAGATAACGTGGATTCAACTTGAGGATCATTCATAGGTGTTTAAATTCCAACAGATGCAATCTAATCAAACGGTATTTGGTTCGCGATGGCAAAGTTTAACTCGTTTTAAGTAGAATTCGTTCTAATGAAGAATTTAAATTTACAAGTCCAAGAAATTGTCAAGCTGCTAGATTATACATGTCAATCAGGGTTGCTGTTGTTCATAAACATATAAATACCGCAAGAGGTGCAAGGGACGTGGCAGTGAGTTTTGAACTCCACAAGTTGAGATCATTACAAGGTTAATTGTCCAGGAATCTCACCAGCTTTACAATAGGGGATTGTTGCACCCTAAAATTTGCCCAACCTTATTCCTTAGTTTATGTTTCATTATCATTAGCATTTGCATATAGAGTCATGTACATAGACTAACCATCTGCATAGCATAAGCATAGCAAGTCATTCAACAGGGGACCAATCATTATTCTCATCTCTAGAGGCCTATCAAGAGGTTAATATCCCAATTCAATCTCATTCAAGTCATCAGGAAAGAATTTGAAAGCAAAGAGTTCAGCAGATCAAGCCTTGAGTCCATCTCCTAGCTGAGGGCATCTGAGGACCAACAAGAGGATTGTGAGCTGTGAATTGAAGGCATGGAGAGTATTTAGACATCTTGAGAGACTTAAAAAGTCATTTGGAGAAGGAAACAATTCATTGATGAGAGCACAAGAGCTACAGTTGAAGACAGTCAACTAGGGTTTCATCTGGGTCAACCCTAGGTCAACCCTAGGTCAATTGACTGATTTAAAGGGCATTCAAGGCTATTGGAGAGATGTGGGGTTCATCATTTGACATGGAGAACAAGGATATGGAGATATGCCAAGGAGAATTCAAGAGAAATCAAGGAGAAGAGGAGTTACTAAATTAGGGTTTCTGTGTAAAATCCCCTAGTTTAGGTCAAATTTCCAAGCAAGATAAGTCAAAATGCTAGTTTCAAATGGCTTCTTGGCCAACATGAAACTTGTAGAGGATCTCAAGACCTTTAATTTGAGTGGTGGAAGACATCAAGGAGATTTATAGAACTCAAGTTATGGTCCTTGCAAGTTACAGGTCATCTGAGGTGTCTGAACTTTTGTCTGTGAAAGTGACTTGACTTCCAAGCTAGTTTTACCCCTCAAGGAGATTTCAAATGAATTCTTGGTCAACATAAGAATTATTCCTCATTGTCTTAGCTTTCTAGAATGGTATAGTACGCCTTCATATGATGTGGAGAACTCAACTTATGGTCTTGGCAAGCAAAGGGTATTTTGGGCATTTGTGAATTACAGGTCATTTTAACCTATGTCCAAAACTCACACAAGGATGCCTCAAATGGAAAAACTTACAACATCAAACTTGCTCCAAATGGGATTTTAAGTCTAGAAAGAAGGTCACAAATTATTGGAGAAGCTCATAACATGAAGTTGCATAATTGGTCAAAATATGAACTAAAATGGCTTATAAAGTGAATAAATTCAAGATGGAAAATGGTTTGGGAGATTTACAAGTCCAAATGGAGACTTCCAATATATGATTTTGAATGGAAAAACAATTCTAAGAACAATGGTTCAAACACTTTTTTGAGTTTAGAAGGAAAAAAGAAAGTTATCTTTGGTTACTTGTAATTGAAGAAACATAACCAAAATGGATCAAAGTTGGAAAACAAGGGAATGTGCAAGATGGATCTAGAATGTTCATAAGAGGTCTATATATTCATGAAATGTGCATTGATCAAGGGTTGGCTTCATTTGCACCAAGAATTTCACAAAATTCCCTCATTCTTTCTCTTTGAAGTTTCATTCCAATCTCACAAATTCTTCACAAAATCATCATCCAAATCAATTCAATCTTGCTCCATCATCATCCTAGATCAGAATTGAAGCAAAGTTTTGGTGTGAATCATCCATTTTCGAGCACCTTTTTCATCAACATCAAAATTGGAGTTTCAAGTGGACAGCATAATTCAAGTCAAGAATCAACAAGGAATTGCATACAGAATCACATACATCAAGGATTGATCAAGATCCAACACCTAGAAGCTTCAAATCCATGAATTCCATAGCTGTTTTCAAGATTTCACACCAGGTGAGTTTTCCTTCAAACTGCTTGATCTAGTTAGTTTGGCATAGTTTTGTTAGTCTAGACATAATCTAGGTGGTTAGGAGAACAGTTAGGATGAATTTGGAATGATTTGGTGATGGTTGTTAGCAGGTGCAACGAACTGTTAGGGCTTGAATCTATTAGGTTAGTGCATTAGAATGTTAGGTTGATAGCACAGGTTAATCTCCATTAGGCATAGATTAGTTCAGGTCAAGTTTGAGGAAGAATTGAGTTGGTGCATATCAGTGTAATTCCATGGTGACCAGACCTTGGCTTGATCGGGTTGAGAGTTGTGATGAGTTTCAGACTGAATTGGTGCCATAGACGTGTAGAGGGAGAGTTGTAGAGTAATTTTCATGTTCGCATCGTGTGGATTGGTTGCCTGTAGAGTGAGAACAGAGAGGTGTAAGTCTGGCTCGTGCATGGATGTTCATGGAGTGAAACCCTAAGTTGCAGAACCAAGGAGGAAGACGTAATCTGAGCCATCCATTTCGCGTGTGACTTTTGACTTGGAGGATGATCGTGCGGTTCATATTTAATTTCAGATGTGGAGGGAAATGATTTGGCCAAAACGCGCCGTTTCATTAATTGAAACGGGCGGGCCTGAGTTGGTGTTGTTATTCCCACCCCCAGCAATTAGGCCCATTGTTTTTTTAACTTGATTTCCATTCTATTCTCACCCCCAGTGTGTATGGTGTTCTGAGCTAGAATTCTGGGCTTAACCAAAGCGCTATCTGCACCCCTGTCTGTGTGGCCCATTCTGAATTGAACTGCGCGTGGGTTCTAAATGCACCCCTCCCTCATTTTATTTGGATTAATTGTTTTTATTCATTTTAATTTTTCATTCATTTTAGAAATTCATAACAAATTCACAAAAAATCATTTTCACTTCATTCTTTTTACATCATTTTCATTAAAATGTCTAGAAAATTTTCATAAAATAAAATTGCATTTTTATTTTTATTTCATATTATTTTCATATTTTATAAATAATTGTCATATTAAATAGATTCATTTCATGCATCATTTTAATAATTTTTGTTCTATCACATGCTTTAGTATTTTTTGTTCATTCTTTTTATATTGTTTAGATTAGATATTAAGCTTGTAGAAATATTTTAGTTCCCATTTTTAGAAATTAATTTTAGGTGATTAATATAGGCTTGAATATCATGAACAACTTAGGGTTTCTAGGTGATGACTTAGGAAGTTCAATTCTTTCCCTTAGGACTTAGGATTCAACTAGATTAGTTATGGGACTATAGGGGCTATGGGTAGTTATTAGATCCCTTAGAGAAAAAGTTAGGACTCCCCTACTGCTATTAATACTGTCTGTATATCTGATTGGTGTGGTGTGCCCTCTGGGGATTATTGTTTGCTTGTTGGGGTTGTCTGGGGACTTAGGAGAGCTGAAGACTTGAGAAGATGAAGGCCACTGGAGATCCAGATGTTGAAGTTCAACTTCCAGAGTTGAAGAGAAGATTCTTGCTAGCAGATGCTGAGGAGACTAGGGTTTAGGAGCTAGGCAGAGCTCTAGGTTAGAAAGTTTGTTTCTCAAACATGGATTGCCTTGTTTGCATCCATTCTTCTCTGTGATTCAGAGTCTCTCTAAGACACTCACCCCCTTCCTTTGGAAGGCTTGGTGATAGTGTCTATGAGATAGAACTCTTGAGAGAAAATGTCTCTTGTGTTAGAAGCAGTCTGTTCACCACCCTTGGTAGTCAACTGATTGCTTAACACCCAATTCACTCTTGTGACTGATTCCTCATCCTGGAGGTTTGAACTTGAAGAAAAGCCATTGCAGATGGAAGACTGATGATCAAAGCCCTTGCCTGAAGGCCATGAAGATGGAGATTGATGCTTGTTGAAGCTTGTAACTGATTGGAGATTGCTTGAAGCCGGATGTTGATTCAGAGCTGCTGATGCTGTTTCTTTTGCTGTTGTATTTCATTGCTGATGTATTGTTTGGATTTCTGGGCTGTATTGTTTGCTGTTTACCCTGCTGGGTTGAAAGTGAAGTCTGTTCACTTTTGCCTATTGTTTTCTAGGTTCGAGGTTGAGTGGGACTCCCTTGCCTCGCTTGTGCTGTTGCATCCATACATTTTGCTGCTTTACTGTATATATCTGATATTGTTTCTGTTTCTGCCTATCCCGTAGGATCTCTGTTTCTCTCTGTGCAAGAGAGGAGCATGATAGACACTAGGTCTTAACCCATGCATGAGAACATTAGGTTAGTTTGTTTCCCTTCGCAACCGTAGGTTAGAGTTCTGTCTCTTCTTTCTCAAAACAAACAGAAAAACACCATAAAGATTTCAAACACAATAAAAGACACTTCTTCCGTAAAAGAATGTGAACTCATCAAGACGTCATTTTTGTCCTCTTGGACTGTTAATCAGAAAAACCTTTTTCAGAAGGAATAAAATCAACCAAGATAAGCTTGTGTCGTACGTGGCCGAACTACGTTTGCTCTGATCTTCCATGCTGTGTGGAAGTACGTAGGCATAGGATGCGATATCCTAGCGAGCAACCTTCCCCTCCTTTCCCGTAGGTAGGCGAACTACGTTGACTCTGATTTCTCGTTCCAGACGAGAATACGTAGGCATAAAGTGCGATACTTTGCCGAGTCATTTTTATTTTATTTTATTTTCTTTTTAACCCCTGACCTTTAGAGTAGATAGAATAACAATCCATACCCGAAAACAAGCGTGGATCCCGTCGAGTACGACGGACGTGGGGGGTGCTAATACCTTCCCCTTGCGTAACCGACTCCCGAATCCAGGTTTTGGTTGCGATGACCATACCTTTCCCGTCTTTGCGTTAGGTTTTCTCTGAGCGTTTCCTTTCCCTCCTGTGGGATAAATAACGCACGGTGGCGACTCTTCTGTTCAGCCGGCGCCGATTTTCGCAGTAGCGACAGCTGGCGACTCTGCTGGGGATCCAACGTCCCCTGGCTGCTAAGGACTGCGATGGTTCTTATGCCTTTGGGATCCAACGTCCCTTAAGAGAGTCAATCCTAGCGCTTGTTTTCCCGTCGAGGATTTTGTATGGAGTTATTGTATATTTCTAACCTTGTATTTTCAGCTTTGTATATTGATTATTATTGCTGTATTTGGGGTGTGACGGGTGTTCTGATATTGAGAGATAAGCCGGACCTGGGCTTGAGTGCACCTAGAATTAGAGTAGAAATTAGTGGGCGCCCGCTTGCTTTGCTTGCTCTGGTGTCCCATGAAATCTACACTCAGACGAGGTTCCTCTGGTTGGCCTCCTGCCCCTTCCTTTGGTTGGCGTGGGTTGCTGGTTAGTTGGATTGTCGACTCTGGGGACCGATCATTTGGAAGTTGGCTGAGTGAGGCCTCTTCAGGATTCGATGATGCCACTCCTTCTGGGAATCGTATCATCAACCCTGGAAGTCTGTGACGCCAACGACCGCATAGGATGCCGTACCTTGTGCCATTTATAGGGCCACCCACCTGTGAGGGGATTCAGGGTTATGCAGGTAACTAGACCTCCAGACTACCGGTTATTTCTTGATCAGAGATCCTGGTTATTTATGGAGAGTTATGAGGTCTGTCAGAGACCATTTGGAGATGTATTCTGAGGTCTGTCAGAGACCAGTTGGAGAGTTCTGAGGTCTGTCAGAGACCAATTATAGATGTGACTTGAGGTCTATCAGAGACCAGTTGGAGTTATGGTTTGAGGTCTGTCAGAGACCAGTATTGGAGTTTTATTTTAGGTCTATCTGAGACCAGGGTTTGATGACTTCTGGATGGTCTATCTGAGACCTTTCTTGATTGGGTTTAGGCTATTCAGCTGCAGCTTTGGTCCCTGTTGAATGTTACTTGCATTGCATTGCCTGCATATCCATTACCATTTGCATTTCACTAACGTGTGTCTGTGCTGCAGGTGCATTTGCATTTCCCTAGTTCTAGTGCCCGGACTTCTGAGTTTTGACCATGACTAGCTTAAGGAGAACGGTTGCTTACAAATTGCCTACGCCTGATATTGTTCCTCTACTTGGGTTGATCTCTCTTGCTGATGAGGGTGTTCGTAGGAGTTTCCGGATGAGCTATGGTAGATTACTGAGATTGGTGTGCAAACCTACAGAGGTAGAGTTAGATGGGTTGTATGCTTTGATGCAATTCTACGACCCTGCTTTGAGGTGCTTTACGTTCTCTGACTTTATTATGGGACCAACCCTTGAGGAATACGCTGAGTATGTTGAGCTGCCCGTGCAGAACCAGGTCCCATTCATTCATTATGGCGCCAAGCCCAAGCCGGAGGAATTGGCAAAAGCCTTGCATGTTGATGCTTCTGAACTTGTGACTACTGTTTCCCGGGGAGTTCCAGGCTTCTCATTTCAGTTCTTAATTGGTAAAGCCCAAGAGTACGCCAAGAGTGGGTGATGGGTTGCTTTCAATGTTGTGTTGGCTTTGTGCATTTATGGTATAGTTTTGTTCCCCAACATACCAGATTTTGTGGACTTCGATGCTTTCTACCTGTTTGCCGCTGGTAATCCTGTACCTACCTTACTCGGAGATCTCTACCACTCACTGCATTATAAGAATGAGAAGGGGAGAGGAAAGAATGTTCACCTGTGTGTGCCCTTGTTGAGTATGTGGTTTGAGAGTCACCTTCCTAAGAGAGGATCTGCTGCAGAGACTACAGTTCCAGTTGGTTGGCCAGAGCGTCTGATGAGGCTATCGTCGGAAGATATGGAGTGGTTTGATCGAGATCTGTTGGGATCTGAGCTCATCTTCAGTTGTCCTGGGTACCCTAATGTGCCGCTGATAGGAAGGAAAGGGTGTATCAATTACAACCCTTCTCTATTCATTCGCCAGTTCGGATATGCGCTGAAGAATCCACCTCAGGAGGAAGAAGTGCAGGAATCTCTGTACTTCACAGGTGACGTGAAGGGGGAGTTATTAGCCAAGTTGCAACGTGCCTGGACGCGTATTAACCGCAAAGGGAAGCCACTGTTAGGTAAGAACGATTGCCAGGCTTATGAACCTTATAGAGTTTGGATTCAGGAGAGGGCTAGTCAGTTGAGGATGCCATTCCCAGATGTACCAATTCTTGTTCCCGTTCCGGTAGCAGAGCCGACTACTGTTTCTAGAGAAGTCTATGAACAAGTTGTGAAGGAGAAAGAAGCCTTAATGAAGATTAATGAAGGGTTAGAGCAAGAGTTAGCCCAGGCACGCAGTGAGAAAAACAAGGCCGTATATGCTTTCCAACAACAGATTGAGCTGGTAAACAGGTTAGGAGCTGAGTTGACCGAGGAAAAGAAAAAGCGCGAACGTCTGGGGCAAGAGTTCAGAAGTTCCCATGACATGCTGGAAGCCAAAAAGAAAGCGCTTGACGCGGCACATCGAGAGATATTTTCTTGCAATAAGACTTGGAATGCTACACTCACCAACAACAAGAAGAGGGAAGATAAGCTGAAGCAGCAAATTTCCGACCTCGAGGAGAAGTGGAAGTCTAGCATCAAGAAGTGTGAGGAAGAAGTGATGAACCGGTATAGTGTCCAGCATGCACTGAACAAGGCAATCAAATCCAGAGATGAAGCAGTGTCTCAGAAGCGGAAATTAGAAGACAGCTTCGGAGAAGCAACATGGGAAGAAACTGCTGAAGACGTACGCCGTGTTCTTAAGAGGAGAAACCAGCTTGTTGAAGGGCTGCTTGATCGACCAAGCCATCCGGAGACCAAGAAGTTGATAGAGGAGTATCAGACTTTTGGGAGGATTTGATCATTTCATGTAGTATCTTGTATGCTTTATTCGCATAGTGCTGACCATCACCAGGATTGTTGGTTGAGGTCATGCCTTCTTTGTACTCTCAGTGATATTGTACCCTGGGTTTATTGATTCTCTCAGCAATATATGAGGCTTTCTATGATTCAGCTCTGATATTCCTATTGTCAGCACTGTCACTGCACCGGCACCTTCGCACTAGAACTGGGGGAATGAACTTCCCTAATGCACAGACACCTTGCATTGCATTCATATACATCTTGCATTACAGGTAATCTTTGAATGGTGTCTTATCTCCTGCTTTGCACCAGGTACTTAACAGGATTCCAGATCAACATCCGCACCGCTATTCTACACGCTCCAACTGTCGGAAAGTCATGGACCAAATTCAGAACGAGATGCAGGACGTACGCGAGAAGCTCGCCCTCTTCATGCAGACCATGGAAGCTATAGCAAAAGGGCAAGAGAATTTGCAGGCCATGGTCCAGCCTCTGTTGGCTCGCAACGCTGGTCATGGTAACGAAGATCATCAGTCTGTCCGGGTTGATACTGCTCATGGAGACGGCACTCCCACGCCAGTGGCTCCGCCCGTGGTCAATATACCTGCCGCTAATGTCAACAATGCTACCGCTGCTGTGAATGGTAACGTCGGAGTGGGGAATGAAACTGCTGTCCATAATGCTGGGCTGGGTGATGTCAATTTGGGAGATAATCTCGGAGGCAATGGCTTTGTCAATACTGGGTTCGGATTCAACGATCAGGGATTCGACAACACTGGCAAGTATGGCTTTAATGCTCAAGGCTTTGGGCAAGATGGTTATGGTATGGTCAATCAGGGTTACGGAGGCTTTGGAAACGGAAACGGTGCTGGACTTATGGCTTATGGTCCTGCTGGAGGTGTTCAAGGGTACGGCAACAGAGGCCGAGGTCCCGGGATGAACCAGATCAGAGCTGGACGTAATAATGCATATGATGGATACGGGGCTGGAAACGGTATGTGGCAAGAGGATCAGCAGGAAGACGCCTTCTCCGGAGGAGGTTTTGAAGGGCCGATGGATGATTCCCAAAAGATTAGAATGCTGGAAGAGCAAATGAAGGGAGTCCTAAATCAGAGTGCTGTGGGTCTGGACATGGCAACAATGGGGTTGGTACCTGGCTTGAGGGTGCCAATTAAATTCAAGGCGCCCGCATTCGATAAGTACAAAGGAGATACATGTCCGAAAGTGCATGTGCGAGCTTATTACAGAAAGATGTCTGCATACTCCACTGATGAAAGAATGCTAATGCATTTCTTTCAGGATAGTCTATCAGGTCCTTCCCTATAGTGGTACATGGGGTTGGAGCCAACTGATATCAAGACATGGAAGCAATTGGCGGAGGCATTCGTAGCCCATTACAAGTATAACAGCGACCTGGCGCCCAATCGGGTCCAGTTGGCCGGGCTTTCGCAGAAGAAGGGGGAGAGTTTTAAAGAATACGCGCAAAGGTGGCGCGATATGGCTGCCAGGGTCCGTCCTCCTGTAGAAGATAAAGAAATGAATGATATGTTTGTCGGCACATTCACAGGGTTGTTCCATGATATGCTGTTTCATACTTCTCTGGCCAGTTTTTCAGACCTGATTCTGATGGGTGAAAAGATTGAGCGTAATATTAAGCAAGGAAAGTTCCAAGTCGATGAATCAACTGCATCTGGCAGTAATAGGAAAGCTTATGGTGGGCGCCGTCAGGGCGAAGCTAGCGCGGTATTTGGAGGCCGAGGCCGAGGCCGAGGCAGGGGAAGAAATCAATATCGTCAGCAGCAGCAGGTGTCGAGTGTTACAATCCCGTATCAACAACAACCGGTTCAGCAGCAACCAATGCAACAGCAGCAGCAGCATCAGCAGGGGGCACAGCAGGCTCAACGAAGATTCCAGGGCAGTAAACCGAGAAGGGTGTTTGAGAAGCCTCCCTCTACCTATGCTGATTTATTGCAGACATTGTTGGGATTGAATCTGGTGGAGAAAAGAACCCTGGCACCGATAACGGGAACTCCCCCGTTCGGCTATGATGCAAATAGGCACTGTGAGTTTCATTCTGGGGCCCCGGGCCACGATATAGAAGGGTGCCATGCTTTTAAGCACGTTGTGCAGGATCTTTTGGACAACAAGTCTATCAACTTCGGAACGGCAGGTCCGAATATAGTCCAGAAACCCATGCCTAATCATGGGGCGAATGCAGTTCTGACTGAGGAAGGGTTGAATCTGATTATGAATGTGGAGGATTTGAAGACGCCGCTGAGCGAAATAAAGAGCCGACTGTTGCAAGGAGGTGTTTACCCGGGTTGTAATGAGTACTGCTTAGATTGTTGGACCCTAGCTGGGGGGTGTGAGGATTTGAAGAAAGGCATTCAGGCCTTAATTGATGAAGGTATATTGCAGTTTGATCGAGCGGCAACTGATGAGCCTGCAGGGGCAGTAGTGGATAATCGGAGTGATGTGGCCACAGTGACAATTCCTCGGAAGACGATCACTATTGCAGCACCAGCTCAGCGACCACCGTTTATCATAACTAAAGCCGGGCCGATCCCGTATGAGAACACGAGAGCAGTCCCATGGTCATATGGGCTAGAGGTGTATTGTGATGGGATTAAGATCGATGTCAACAAGAAGCCAGTGGAGATTGTGGATAATGTTGTTGGTTCAGGAGGCATGACGAGGAGCGGCAGGATCTTTATATCTCCTGAAGTGGAGGCTGAAAGGCTAGCGAAAGGAAAAGGGAAAGCGGTTGAGAATGTTCCGGTACAAGCGAATGAAAAAGAAGCAGCATCTAAGGATGTAGAAGAATTCATGCGCTTGATTCGGAAAAGTGATTATAAAATTGTGGAGCATCTGCAGCAGACACCGTCCAAAATATCTATCTTGTCATTGCTGTTGTGTTCGGAAGCTCACAGGAACGCTTTGCTGAAAGTCCTGGACACTTCTTTTGTACCCCAGGACGTCTCCGTAAATCAGCTAGAAGGAGTATTAGCACATGTGAATGCAGGCCACAGTCTGGGCTTTACCGATTTTGACTTGACTCCGAAAGGGAGGGATCATAATATGGCATTACACGTGTCTGTCGAGTGTAGGGGATCAACAATGTCGCATGTATTGGTTGACACCGGGTCATCTCTGAATGTGCTGCCTAAGAAGGCGATGATGAAGCTGGATGTCCGAGGGATTTTGTGTACTCCCAGTGATTTGGTAGTCAGAGCGTTTGACGGCACGCGGAGAACAGTCTTCGGATCGATTACTTTGCCTCTGCAAGTGGGGCCGGAAGTGTTTGCAACGGAGTTTTATATCATGGATATACAGCCTGCGTACAGCTGCTTGCTTGGAAGACCGTGGATTCATGGGGCAGGGGCTGTCACGTCAACCCTGCATCAGAAGTTAAAGTATATGGTCGGAGACAGTGTAGTCACCGTGTGCGGAGAAGAAGACATCCTGGTCAGCCATCTATCTTCGTTCAAATATGTGGAAGTCGACGGGGAGATCCACGAGACGCCATGCCAGGCATTCGAAGGTTTGCGCATCAAGGACAAGAGTCCCGGGCCGAGCAAAGTGCCAGAGATAGTTGTCTCATCGTATAAAGAAGCCCAAGCGCTAGTGGAGGCAGGGGAAGCTAAGGGCTGGGGTAAAGTGCTGGACATTCCTGTGAAAATGGACCGGTTCGGACTGGGGTACCGACCGTCGTCATCAACTCCTTCCGTGGGGGCCCCCCATTTCAGAAAGTCAATCACCATCTCTGCCAGTGGAGCATGTCATGAAACTGTCAATGCTGCTTCAGAGTCTGATGAGGGAGACAGCGACTGTGATATGGATGCCTGGATTCAGCCAAGCACGCCAGGACAAGGACTGTGCAACTGGTCTATTCAGGAGCTTGTTCCTGTGACTTTTAAACAGTAATGCTTTGCTTTATTAATTGTTGAATAATCTGATGTCTTGCCCGGGGCATCAGGATTTGCTTAGGGCTGTGTTGTTATAAACATTGCGCGTTAATCATTAAATAAATGGCGTTTTTTTTTTCATGTGCAAATACTGTAATCCCTGTCTTTCCTGTTTTGTATTTTTCAATAAAATGGCAACATGGTTATTCGCTTTATACGCATTTTGAAGCACTTAACCATTCCTTTTGCAGGATAACATTTTCAGATGACATCCTTGAACCACCTATGACTCGTCCCGACTTTGAGCACCCGGTATTCCAGACCGAAGAAGAGGTTGTCGAAGATAGCGACGTTCCTGAAGAACTGTCTTGGTTAGTGAAGCAAGAGGAAAGAGCCATTCTGCCTCACGACGAGGTCATCGAAATTATCAATTTGGGGTCGGAAGGGGTTGAGAAAAATATTCGTATCGGGGCGGCGCTGCAGAGTGATATCAAGCGAAGACTGGTTGAAATGCTCCGAGAGTATAATGATGTATTCGCTTGGTCGTATCAAGATATGCCAGGGCTCGATACTGACATGGTTGTGCATCGCCTGCCATTGAAAGAAGACTGCCCGCCTGTCAAACAAAAGCTTCGCAGAACTCGACCAGATATGGCAATGAAGATCAAGGAGGAAGTGCAGAAACAGTGGGACGCTGGTTTCCTGGCTGTGACGAAGTATCCCTCATGGGTTGCCAACATCGTACCAGTGCCGAAGAAAGAGGGCAAGGTTCGAATGTGCGTGGATTATAGAGATTTGAATAAAGCAAGCCCGAAAGACGATTTTCCACTTCCTCACATTGACGTGTTAGTTGATAATACTGCTCAGTACTCTGTATTCTCCTTCATGGATGGCTTTTCAGGCTACAATCAAATTAAAATGGCGCCAGAGGATATGGAGAAGACTACTTTCATAACGCCTTAGGGAACATTTTGCTACAAAGTGATGCCCTTTGGTTTGAAAAATGTTGGGGCAACATATCAGCGTGCGATGACGACTCTCTTTCATGACATGATGCATAAAGAGATCGAAGTTTATGTTGACGATATGATTGCCAAATCCCAGACGGAGGAAGAGCATCTGGTGAATCTGTTGAAGTTGTTTAAAAGACTTAGGAAGTTCAGGCTGAGGCTGAACCCTAACAAATGCACCTTCGGGGTGAGATCGGGTAAACTGCTGGGATTTATCGTAAGCGAAAGAGGAATAGAGGTCGATCCTGCTAAAATAAAAGCGATTCAAGAAATGCCGACGCCTAAAACAGAAAAAGAGGTGCGCGGGTTTTTAGGGAGGTTGAACTACATTGCCCGGTTCATATCTCACCTAACGGCCACGTGTGAACCATTATTCAAGCTCTTGAAGAAAGATCAAGCTGTGACGTGGAACGAAAATTGCCAAAAGGCGTTCGACAAAATAAAGAAGTATCTGCAGGAGCCTCCTATTTTGATACCCCCGGTGGCAGGGAGACCCTTGATAATGTATTTGACGGTTCTTGAGGGAAGCATGGGTTGTGTTCTCGGTCAACACGACGAGACAGGGAGAAAAGAGCATGCGATTTATTATCTGAGTAAGAAATTTACAGACTGTGAATCTCGATACTCAATGCTGGAGAAAACTTGTTGCGCGCTAGCCTGGGCCGCCAAGCGTTTGAGGCAGTACATGCTGAATCATACAACCATGCTCATCTCGAAGATGGATCCTATCAAATATATATTCGAAAAGCAGGCGTTGTCAGGTAGAATTGCCCGTTGGCAGATGGTCTTGACTGAATATGATATTCAATACGTCTCGCAAAAGGCAATAAAGGGGAGTGTGCTGTCTGAGTATCTGGCGGAGCAGCCTATTGAAGAGTACCAATCGATGAGATTTGATTTTCCTGACGAGGATATCATGTATCTCAAGATGAAGGATTGCGAAGAACCGTTGCCAGACGAAGGACCAGAGTCGGGGTCCCAATGGAAGATGATATTTGACGGAGCTGTGAATGCTTATGGTAGCGGAATAGGGGCAATTATCACTACGCCACACGGGTCGCACATCCCGTTTACTGCCCGGCTGACCTTTGCCGTTACCAACAATGAGGCCGAATACGAAGCTTGTATAATGGGGCTTGAAGAAGCCATTGATTTGCGAATCAAACATCTAGACGTATACGGAGACTCAGCTCTGGTGGTGAATCAGATCAAAGGGGAATGGGAGACACGTCAGCCTAATTTGATACATTACATGAATTATGCAAGGAGATTGTTGCCTTTCTTCGACAAGGTTGAGTTGCATCACGTGCCGCGGGCAGAAAATCAAATGGCTGACGCCCTTGCCACTTTGTCTTCCATGTACAAGGTCAACTTCTGGAACGAAGCTCCCCAAATCACTATCTCTCGGTTGGATAGGCCGGCTTATGTATTTGCTATTGATGAAGCATCTGATGACAAACCGTGGTATTTTGATATCCTTAATTTCCTGAAGAATAAAGAGTATCCGGCTGGGGCATCCAGTCAAGATCAGAAGACTCTCAGGAGATTAGCGGGCAATTTCTACTTGAACCCGGATGGCGTCTTGTACAGAAGAAACCACGATTTGGTGTTGTTGCGTTGTGTAGACGAGAAAGAGGCAAAGCTTCTCATGGAGGAAATTCACGAAGGTGCCTTTGGTACGCATGCTGGTGGACATGCTATGACAAGAAAATTGCTGAGGGCAGGTTATTTTTGGCTGACGATGGAAACTGATTGTTTCAAGTTTGCAAGAAAGTGTCACAAGTGCCAAATCTATGCTGACAAGATACACGTGCCTCCGAGCCCTTTAAATGTGATGTCATCTCCATGGCCATTCTCGATGTGGGGGATCGATATGATTGGAAAGATTGAGCCGACGGCTTCTAACGGGCATCGGTTCATCCTAGTAGCAATCGATTATTTCACCAAGTGGGTGGAAGCGGCGTCTTACGCAAATGTAACGAAGCAAGTGGTGGCTAGGTTCATCAAGAGAGATATCATTTGCCGATATGGGATTCCCGAGCGGATAATCACGGACAACGGTTCTAATCTGAACAACAAAATGATGAAGGAGCTCTGTCAGAATTTCAAGATCGAACATCACAACTCCTCCCCTTACCGACCCAAGATGAATGGTGCTGTTGAGGCGGCCAATAAGAATATCAAGAAGATCGTCCAGAAAATGGTGGTGACCTATAAAGATTGGCACGAGATGCTACCTTTCGCCTTGCACGGTTATCGTACGACGGTACGCACATCAACCGGGGCAACTCCGTTCTCGTTGGTATACGGAATGGAGGCGGTACTACCATTGGAAGTTGAGATCCCTTCTCTGAGGGTATTGCGAGACGTTCAGCTGGACGAGGCAGAATGGGTAACGAATAGATTGAACCAACTGAGTTTGATGGATGAGAAGAGGCTAGCTTCTCTGGCATACGGTCGTTTGTACCAAAGACGAATGAAGAAAGCGTACGACAAGAAGATAATTCCGCGAAGCTTTCAGACGGGCGACCTTGTGCTGAAAAGGATTCTCCCGCCGCAAGCAGATCATAGGGGCAAGTGGACCCCCAACTACGAAGGGCCGTACGTTGTCAGTAGGGTCTTTTCAGGAGGAGCGTTATTGTTGTCCACCATGGACGGAGAAGACTTTGCATCACCTGTGAATTCGGACGCAGTTAAAAAATACTTTGCTTAAAATAGACCCGCTGGACAAAAAAAAAAAAAAAAAAAAAAAAAAAAAAAAAAAAAAAAGAGTCCAGGCAAAAATGGGGCATCCTGGCGAACCAAAAACAGAATGAGAGGTTCGGGCAAAAGTTAGGGATAAAATTGAAAAAATGTACACCCGCGAAGTCGAAAACCTACACTGGGCGGCTTCGGCAAAAAGGGTATCCCGGTGAACTGAAAACCCGTAAAGGGCGGTTCACGCAAAAGTTAGGGATGTAAAAAGCAAATGACTGCGGTCCGAATTTGATATTGCAATGAGCATCAATGCGGGAGAATATATTTGAGGAGCCAGTTATCGGATACAATCTCTTCAGAAGGGGGGATGTCGGGAAAGCATCAGAGTCGGACGAGTCATGGGAGGATCAATTCGTGGTGTTCACCTGCATCCAGTTGCCGACATGTGTACAAAATTTAATTTGTCAAAATATTTATGCTTCTTGTGCATACTTGCATACTTGTATATTTGCTTTGCGTAGCTTCCTCTTTTCAGGAGTTACATCCCGTGTACAAAAACTCCGCCCATTCAGGGGCCCGATCAATGAAAATGTGTTATTCAGTATTTGACACTGTTCTTTACTGTTTTGTGCATGATAAAACGCCTAAGTTTATTGAAGCTAGCATGAGTATAACATCACTGGCCCTTGCCAACAATTGTTAAAGCTTTGAATTAACTGAGTGTAACGTCACTAACCTGAATTGATTTGACTGCATAGGCTTGTCGTGTCTTGTTTGTGTTGTTGCAGGTTTCATAACCATACGAAGAAGGTGATCAAAAGATTGCGATAATGAAAGACTCAGTCCCCACGCAGGTCATGCATGTTCTCCTTGAAGAAGGAAAGAATTCCCCAGCTAGCCGTAGCTTATCCAAAGGGCGTGCTCCAGAGAAGTTATTCGTCCTCAGCAGAGTTTGGCGATTCCAAGATCGTAAGGCTGTATTCAGACAGGTTCATAGTCCCCCGCAGGGTCATGCACTCTCCCCCAGAGGAGTCAGTTAATTCATCCCGAGAGAATCATCCCATCCCCAGCGGGATTCTCCTTGCAAGTGTTTTCATTCCTTCCAGTGGAACTCGAAGATCAAGACTCTCCCAAGCAGAGTCGATGGTGATTCCTGTCATTTATTTTGTCAGAGATACTGGTGATATCAGTTCACGCTCCAGCAGAAAGTCCGAGCATACTGTGCACATCTGCTATTCCCCAGCAAAGTTATATTCCCCAGCAGGGGGTTACTTCAACAAGACGTGTGGTTTGAGTTCCCAATTGCCCAGCAGGGTTGACTTCACCCATCCAGCATTTACTTTGCTGGAATAATTCTGTAGCATCTGGCTATTCCCAGCGGAGTCGGTATTATCTCCAGCATTTATTTTGGCTGAAGCAGTTTCTGTACTCTAGCAGTTCAAGTGAAGAGAGCTCTTGCTCAAATGAATTACCAAACATTCAATATCTCGGCATGAGACATTCGACGAAAATGTCAGCTTTGGCAGTATTCCCCACAGAGTCAGCATGATGAGATTTTCTTTGTCTCCGAGCAGAGTCGTTTATGCAAATGTCTCTTATTTTCCCCACCAGAGTTGCCAGGATAAGTGTCTCCTTATCCCCAAGCAGAGTTATTTGTCATCGACAGGTTTCAGGAATCAGAATTTCAGAAGCCACCGCCGGTTATCAGAACAGGCGTCCGATAGTTGGTTTCCAGACATCCCCAGTAGAGGTCATCTCAAAGTCGCTGTTACGTCAGTGCTGAGAAGTTTGTAGGTGGGGATCATTGGAGAACTAAGTCCTGACGCGGACAATTTATTCCTATATTGACGGGATTTCTTCAGAAGTGGGCGTCCTAACGTGGACGGGTTTATTTCCCCGGATCGGTGAGGTGTGTTAGTCCTATCGTGGGCAGATTCGGTTCCTTGAAATTAGTGGAATGGGAGGTCATGACGTTGACAAAAGTGGTTACTCTTTGTATTGGTGTCCTGACATGGACAAGTTATTTCCCCAGTGGGTCGAGGGTGCGCGTCCTTACGTGGACAAGTCTTATTTCCTCAGCAGGTCGAAGACGCCTGAGTCCTAACGTGGACAAATCAAGACGAGATCAGTGTCCTCACGTGGACAAATCAAAGAGATTATTATTCCTAACGTGGAGAAGTGGGTCCTAACGTGGACGATGTAGTCCTTACGCGGACAAACCAAAAGAGGTGATTCCTAACGTGGAAAGAGCGGAGTCCTTACGTGGACAGATTAAGATGGCATTTCCTTACGTGGAAAAATGTAGTCCTGACGCGGACAAATCGCAAAGAAGTTGGCATTCCTTACGTGGAAAGATCAGGGTCCTTACGTGGACAGATCAAGAGCATTCCTTACGTGGAAGAAAAAATGGTTTCCTTACGTGGAAAGACGAGTTTATTCCTTACGTGGAAAGATTGAGTCCTCACGCGGACATATCAAGATTGATTCCTAACGTGGAAAGAAAGAGATTATTCCTGACGTGGAAGAGTTTAGTCCAGACGCGGATAGATCAAAGAAGATATTCCTAACGTGGAAGAAGAAGTTTATTCCTTACGCGGAGAAATTGGGGTCCTTACGTGGACCGATTCGAGAAAAGTTGATTCCTTACGTGGAAGAAAAAACGGTTTTCTTACGTGGAAAGAGAAAATTTATTCCTTACGTGGAAAAGATTGGAGTCCTGACGCGGACATGTCAAGTGGTATTGGAGTCCTTACGTGGACAGAGTGATATAGTTCTCCTTATGTGGAAAAAAGATTGCTTCCTGACGTGGAAAGATGAAAGGTTTAGTCCTAACGTGGACAGATTCGGACGATGTTATTCCTAACGTGGACAAGTGTTACTCCTAACGTGGAAGTATTTTATTCCTAACGTGGACGATTCAGTTTATGGAAATGCGGACGAATTATCCCCAGCGGAGTTGCCGAGACAAGTGTTTTTTCGCATTTGTAGTTTCTTTTATGTTATAATGCTACTTGCTTTTAGACATTGTTTCTTATTAATGGTATTGTTAATGTGATGATTATGCTTGTTTTTGATCAAATCCATTCGTATTCACTCACATTTTCTCAATTATTGCAAAAAATCACAAAAAAATTTCACTCCACTTCCTTTATCGCACTGCTGTTTAGCAAAGATTTGAGGGAGGATGACGAAAACGAAATACCCATAATTGTTGATAGTATGCTTTTGGATAAAATCTCGCCAATGATGTACAGGCATTGTTTCAATCCCTCATACACTGGAGAGATAAGGAGTTAATCCCTAGTTAACCACTTCAAGCCTAGAAGTAGGAGTTTCCTTCGGATTTCTAAATCCTTACACTTAACCTGGGGCATGGGTAGTGTTTAGTTAATCCAATTCCGCACTCGAGACAAAATCCAAAAATCATAACGGTTCATCAATGACCAATGACTTAGCAGTCACATATCCCTAAAAAAAATTAATTAAAAAGCCTGCTAAGTCGAACACCTCGAAAGGAGACTTAGGCAAAAATCAAGGCAATCCCGATGGGTCTGACAAGCAAAGTCAGTCCATGCAAAAGTTAGGGATCAAAAACAAAACCAAAAAAGAGGTCCTCGAACCCTCGACAAAAAATAAAATAAGATTCAGTGGCCACCCAAATCAAGGGGTTACTGACATCCATCAAAATAAGGTGGCTGCCGTTTCAAGTGAACCTTGAACCATCAAGTTTACACCGTCAGGCAGGTGCAAAATTAACTGAGCGTAGGTATGGAGATTATCATGAAGAAGGGGTGGGTACAAATCAAATTTGAGACTTATATCCTTTGTTTCTATAACCATGAACCAGACCACGATACAACCCTTAAAAGACCTAATTGAGGCGGGGTTTTATTCTGAAAGCATATTTACAGCAAGGTTGCGTAACCTGACTCCTCACATGATTGCTAATCACCAGCATTGGTGTCATTATTCTTGCTATATCTTTCGCACCAGATAAATTAGCACTACATTTGGGCTAATAGTCCACTCTTCATACACTGTCACATCATTCTAATAAATGATCCTTTCAAATTTTGCATAAATGTCGCATTAAAATTACCATTTTTTGAATAAACACTTTTAACTGCAAGTCAGTACTTGGCATTATGGAAATTCCAACAAAAGAACAGTCAAAGAGGAACTCGATCACTCATTGGTGTTGACCTGAATCAAGAATTTCTCATAACCCTGCAGACTGGGGCAAGTTCTTCCGAGTTTCAAACAGGGGCATATTGTTGCAAAATCCAAACACTGGGGCAATCATCGCAGACCATGTCATGGTATAAATCTTTAAGGAAAAATCTTCAAATACCTGGCGGACTGAGGCAGGTCTTGCACCCTAATTTTTGACCTTAAGATCCCACCTCCTTGTGCGTTTTCCTGCAATTTGTCATTTTATCTTGTATGCGTGTTTATCAGGACTAACGAATGCGCGCAGGATCTTTTTTGCTTTTAAGACTCCTCTGACAGGTGCAAGATAACGTGGATTCAACTTGAGGATCATTCATAGGTGTTTAAATTCCAACAGATGCAATCTAATCAAACGGTATTTGGTTCGCGATGGCAAAGTTTAACTCGTTTTAAGTAGAATTCGTTCTAATGAAGAATTTAAATTTACAAGTCCAAGAAATTGTCAAGCTGCTAGATTATACATGTCAATCAGGGTTGCTGTTGTTCATAAACATATAAATACCGCAAGAGGTGCAAGGGACGTGGCAGTGAGTTTTGAACTCCACAAGTTGAGATCATTACAAGGTTAATTGTCCAGGAATCTCACCAGCTTTACAATAGGGGATTGTTGCACCCTAAAATTTGCCCAACCTTATTCCTTAGTTTATGTTTCATTATCATTAGCATTTGCATATAGAGTCATGTACATAGACTAACCATCTGCATAGCATAAGCATAGCAAGTCATTCAACAGGGGACCAATCATTATTCTCATCTCTAGAGGCCTATCAAGAGGTTAATATCCCAATTCAATCTCATTCAAGTCATCAGGAAAGAATTTGAAAGCAAAGAGTTCAGCAGATCAAGCCTTGAGTCCATCTCCTAGCTGAGGGCATCTGAGGACCAACAAGAGGATTGTGAGCTGTGAATTGAAGGCATGGAGAGTATTTAGACATCTTGAGAGACTTAAAAAGTCATTTGGAGAAGGAAACAATTCATTGATGAGAGCACAAGAGCTACAGTTGAAGACAGTCAACTAGGGTTTCATCTGGGTCAACCCTAGGTCAACCCTAGGTCAATTGACTGATTTAAAGGGCATTCAAGGCTATTGGAGAGATGTGGGGTTCATCATTTGACATGGAGAACAAGGATATGGAGATATGCCAAGGAGAATTCAAGAGAAATCAAGGAGAAGAGGAGTTACTAAATTAGGGTTTCTGTGTAAAATCCCCTAGTTTAGGTCAAATTTCCAAGCAAGATAAGTCAAAATGCTAGTTTCAAATGGCTTCTTGGCCAACATGAAACTTGTAGAGGATCTCAAGACCTTTAATTTGAGTGGTGGAAGACATCAAGGAGATTTATAGAACTCAAGTTATGGTCCTTGCAAGTTACAGGTCATCTGAGGTGTCTGAACTTTTGTCTGTGAAAGTGACTTGACTTCCAAGCTAGTTTTACCCCTCAAGGAGATTTCAAATGAATTCTTGGTCAACATAAGAATTATTCCTCATTGTCTTAGCTTTCTAGAATGGTATAGTACGCCTTCATATGATGTGGAGAACTCAACTTATGGTCTTGGCAAGCAAAGGGTATTTTGGGCATTTGTGAATTACAGGTCATTTTAACCTATGTCCAAAACTCACACAAGGAGGCCTCAAATGGAAAAACTTACAACATCAAACTTGCTCCAAATGGGATTTTAAGTCTAGAAAGAAAGTCACAAATTATTGGAGAAGCTCATAACATGAAGTTGCATAATTGGTCAAAATATGAACTAAAATGGCTTATAAAGTGAATAAATTCAAGATGGAAAATGGTTTGGGAGATTTACAAGTCCAAATGGAGACTTCCAATATATGATTTTGAATGGAAAAACAATTCTAAGAACAATGGTTCAAACACTTTTTTGAGTTTAGAAGGAAAAAAGAAAGTTATCTTTGGTTACTTGTAATTGAAGAAACATAACCAAAATGGATCAAAGTTGGAAAACAAGGGAATGTGCAAGATGGATCTAGAATGTTCATAAGAGGTCTATATATTCATGAAATGTGCATTGATCAAGGGTTGGCTTCATTTGCACCAAGAATTTCACAAAATTCCCTCATTCTTTCTCTTTGAAGTTTCATTCCAATCTCACAAATTCTTCACAAAATCATCATCCAAATCAATTCAATCTTGCTCCATCATCATCCTAGATCAGAATTGAAGCAAAGTTTTGGTGTGAATCATCCATTTTCGAGCACCTTTTTCATCAACATCAAAATTGGAGTTTCAAGTGGACAGCATAATTCAAGTCAAGAATCAACAAGGAATTGCATACAGAATCACATACATCAAGGATTGATCAAGATCCAACACCTAGAAGCTTCAAATCCACGAATTCCATAGCTGTTTTCAAGATTTCACACCAGGTGAGTTTTCCTTCAAACTGCTTGATCTAGTTAGTTTGGCATAGTTTTGTTAGTCTAGACATAATCTAGGTGGTTAGGAGAACAGTTAGGATGAATTTGGAATGATTTGGTGATGGTTGTTAGCAGGTGCAACGAACTGTTAGGGCTTGAATCTATTAGGTTAGTGCATTAGAATGTTAGGTTGATAGCACAGGTTAATCTCCATTAGGCATAGATTAGTTCAGGTCAAGTTTGAGGAAGAATTGAGTTGGTGCATATCAGTGTAATTCCATGGTGACCAGACCTTGGCTTGATCGGGTTGAGAGTTGTGATGAGTTTCAGACTGAATTGGTGCCATAGACGTGTAGAGGGAGAGTTGTAGAGTAATTTTCATGTTCGCATCGTGTGGATTGGTTGCCTGTAGAGTGAGAACAGAGAGGTGTAAGTCTGGCTCGTGCATGGATGTTCATGGAGTGAAACCCTAAGTTGCAGAACCAAGGAGGAAGACGTAATCTGAGCCATCCATTTCGCGTGTGACTTTTGACTTGGAGGATGATCGTGCGGTTCATATTTAATTTCAGATGTGGAGGGAAATGATTTGGCCAAAACGCGCCGTTTCATTAATTGAAACGGGCGGGCCTGAGTTGGTGTTGTTATTCCCACCCCCAGCAATTAGGCCCATTGTTTTTTTAACTTGATTTCCATTCTATTCTCACCCCCAGTGTGTATGGTGTTCTGAGCTAGAATTCTGGGCTTAACCAAAGCGCTATCTGCACCCCTGTCTGTGTGGCCCATTCTGAATTGAACTGCGTGTGGGTTCTAAATGCACCCCTCCCTCATTTTATTTGGATTAATTGTTTTTATTCATTTTAATTTTTCATTCATTTTAGAAATTCATAACAAATTCACAAAAAATCATTTTCACTTCATTCTTTTTACATCATTTTCATTAAAATGTCTAGAAAATTTTCATAAAATAAAATTGCATTTTTATTTTTATTTCATATTATTTTCATATTTTATAAATAATTGTCATATTAAATAGATTCATTTCATGCATCATTTTAATAATTTTTGTTCTATCACATGCTTTAGTATTTTTTGTTCATTCTTTTTATATTGTTTAGATTAGATATTAAGCTTGTAGAAATATTTTAGTTCCCATTTTTAGAAATTAATTTTAGGTGATTAATATAGGCTTGAATATCATGAACAACTTAGGGTTTCTAGGTGATGACTTAGGAAGTTCAATTCTTTCCCTTAGGACTTAGGATTCAACTAGATTAGTTATGGGACTATAGGGGCTATGGGTAGTTATTAGATCCCTTAGAGAAAAAGTTAGGACTCCCCTACTGCTATTAATACTGTCTGTATATCTGATTGGTGTGGTGTGCCCTCTGGGGATTATTGTTTGCTTGTTGGGGTTGTCTGGGGACTTAGGAGAGCTGAAGACTTGAGAAGATGAAGGCCACTGGAGATCCAGATGTTGAAGTTCAACTTCCAGAGTTGAAGAGAAGATTCTTGCTAGCAGATGCTGAGGAGACTAGGGTTTAGGAGCTAGGCAGAGCTCTAGGTTAGAAAGTTTGTTTCTCAAACATGGATTGCCTTGTTTGCATCCATTCTTCTCTGTGATTCAGAGTCTCTCTAAGACACTCACCCCCTTCCTTTGGAAGGCTTGGTGATAGTGTCTATGAGATAGAACTCTTGAGAGAAAATGTCTCTTGTGTTAGAAGCAGTCTGTTCACCACCCTTGGTAGTCAACTGATTGCTTAACACCCAATTCACTCTTGTGACTGATTCCTCATCCTGGAGGTTTGAACTTGAAGAAAAGCCATTGCAGATGGAAGACTGATGATCAAAGCCCTTTCCTGAAGGCCATGAAGATGGAGATTGATGCTTGTTGAAGCTTGTAACTGATTGGAGATTGCTTGAAGCCGGATGTTGATTCAGAGCTGCTGATGCTGTTTCTTTTGCTGTTGTATTTCATTGCTGATGTATTGTTTGGATTTCTGGGCTGTATTGTTTGCTGTTTACCCTGCTGGGTTGAAAGTGAAGTCTGTTCACTTTTGCCTATTGTTTTCTAGGTTCGAGGTTGAGTGGGACTCCCTTGCCTCGCTTGTGCTGTTGCATCCATGCATTTTGCTGCTTTACTGTATATATCTGATATTGTTTCTGTTTCTGCCTATCCCGTAGGATCTCTGTTTCTCTCTGTGCAAGAGAGGAGCATGATAGACACTAGGTCTTAACCCATGCATGAGAACATTAGGTTAGTTTGTTTCCCTTCGCAACCGTAGGTTAGAGTTCTGTCTCTTCTTTCTCAAAACAAACAGAAAAACACCATAAAGATTTCAAACACAATAAAAGACACTTCTTCCGTAAAAGAATGTGAACTCATCAAGACGTCATTTTTGTCCTCTTGGACTGTTAATCAGAAAAACCTTTTTCAGAAGGAATAAAATCAACCAAGATAAGCTTGTGTCGTACGTGGCCGAACTACGTTTGCTCTGATCTTCCATGCTGTGTGGAAGTACGTAGGCATAGGATGCGATATCCTAGCGAGCAACCTTCCCCTCCTTTCCCGTAGGTAGGCGAACTACGTTGACTCTGATTTCTCGTTCCAGACGAGAATACGTAGGCATAAAGTGCGATACTTTGCCGAGTCATTTTTATTTTATTTTATTTTATTTTTAACCCCTGACCTTTAGAGTAGATAGAATAACAATCCATACCCGAAAACAAGCGTGGATCCCGTCGAGTACGACGGACGTGGGGGGTGCTAATACCTTCCCCTTGCGTAACCGACTCCCGAATCCAGGTTTTGGTTGCGATGACCATACCTTTCCCGTCTTTGCGTTAGGTTTTCTCTGAGCGTTTCCTTTCCCTCCTGTGGGATAAATAACGCACGGTGGCGACTCTTCTGTTCAGCCGGCGCCGATTTTCGCAGTAGCGACAGGGATGTACAAAATTCAAAGCATAATATCACTAAATTCATCTACAAATCTCAAGTTCAAAGCTCACATTTCGAAATACTAAGGGTGAATTCGAAATTCTGGATTTGCAAGCCGAATCTCAAAAGAATACGTTCCAATACCACCGTTGATTATTTAATTCCAATTTGGGTCTCCTTCAAACAACTTCGAATCTTGTGAGGATAATTATTGGCCCTAGAGTTCTTCCCAATTATCATAGACGAGAAATCTACTGAGAAAGGAAGGATATGAATGTACATTATCCAAAGATTAATCATTGAGAACTTTCCATAATTTTATTTAATTGGCTAGTACATAACAAGAAGCATGCGGTGGATCATCCGCACAAAAGAGTGGAATAAATAACATTCATACATATTAATTTACTACAAGAATTTTCTACAATACATGCCAAGCTGGTCCTTCTACCTGACAAGCCACGAAACCATTACTAGCAAAACACTCACACCAAAAGATCCCTATCGGTAGTCAATATCGCAGCTTCAGTTTCTATCATATGCCTTGCATAAACCAGTTGTGGAGGTGGACAAATTGCACCAACATTTCTTCTACAACAAAGAAGTGGGTTGATCTTGAAGCATCACTTAATGAAAAATGGTGCTACAACGGATGAGCAGGTCTTTTCATGTCTAGAAACAAAGTCTTCATTCGCTGAAGAAACAAATCCTGCAACTATTTTTCAACAAGACGAGATTGCTGGAGAGGCTAACGCTGACTCACTATCGGATGGAGAAAACAAAAACCTGCAGATCAAAGAGTCGCTTAATCAGAGAACGAAACTGCAACATCTGTCATTCAGTACAAACTCAGTATTTTTCTGGTACGCAAACGTGTCATAATCAGTTTACCTGTTGTCAACGTCCGGGGCCACTCTGCTGACATTATCCCACTTTTGCTTAACCTCAATCTGCAATAGCACGGCAATATCATATATCACTGAGTGATTCAAGAACATTGGGGCAAGCTGCCAGCAACCATAATATGCAAAGCATAAGCACATTTGTTTTCTCTTCAATCAAAGGATTAATTACCGAAATGATAGTACTAAAACAAGGAAAGTTCATAACCTCAAACTCCTCTGTGCCGTCATAATTAGCGCACCAAAACGAAAGCAGTAAGCCTTTGATCAGAGTTGAAGGCCATAGGCAGCCACTGTTCCAAAGAGCTGTTTCGAATATAAAAAGAGATTGTCATCGCAAATGAAAAGAGAACCCATTCATAACTTAGGAGAAGCATGACATGTCTAAAATAAAAGCATATATTCGAAGCATGTCTCCATTTGAGGCCGGACCTCGTGCGAGAAGAATTGAGATAAGATCGGCAAATGCGAATATTTCTTACCTCCAAAGGCAGACTTGGAGGATGCAATTTGATATTGACGCATAAGTGTGACGGACTCGATTGCCGGTCCCACTTCCGTGTGATTGTTCAGGGCGGATCTCGAGAATGAAGGTGCGCGCTTTCCCTGCACGTTGCTGTCAAAATTAGTGAGATTACGGGCAAGGTGGATCCCTTTATTCACAGCTGGTCTTGTGGAAGTGCGCAATCCTTACCACTGGTATCAAATAAGAACTGATGAGGAAACGACCTGCTCAATTTGAATCGCATATTAGTTCAAACGGGTACCGATTTCCAACCCTACTAGACAACACGCCGTTGAAATTGATCATCAAACGTATGTCGTCGACCTGCCAGAATCATGATCAACCTTATGTTCATTACCATCAAAACTTCTAAGGTTATAAAAAACAGAAGTATTAGTAACTCTGCACTTCTATCTAACATTACCATTTGAATGTTTCTCTGAGCCGGGATACGCCAAAGCCTTTGGTCGTATTCCTCATCAACCGCCACACAGAGTCAATGAGAAGCTAGTTAAAGCTGAGAAACTCAAGGTTACTAGAGATTACTCGTTCCTTTTGTCCGATGATGCGGGTATTCCTGGTCCATCAAAAGATGCCTGTTAAAACCATGGGAAGTAAATCAGTCAAACATGACGGAAGTTTTATTGATTGTGATTATAGCATGAAAAAAGGAATATTAAATATGAGGCATAGTCCTGGTATAAGAGGTCAAAATTCAGCCGAACCCCCTCTGATGTCAAGACCACCTGTTCCTGCATACAGAAGCTGGTTGGTAGAAGATGATATAAGCAACAGCACTCAGCCATCATCATCCTGCGACTACAACAACAAGATATCAATTTCGTTTCCCACCTCTTACTCCAACTAACATGTTTGAAGCTGCAAATTAAACGAACGCGATTAATAGTCGTGACTCGACACTAATGACAGAGTTCAGAAGACGAATTTCAAAACTAAGATCTACACCCGTAAGAAGTCATCAGACATTTATTTCTGAATTTGGGAAGAGAAGTAATACCCGGTAATCCACATGAGGGAACTGGAGCAAGAATCGAAACCAATTGACAACTTTTGTTCTCCATACTCGTTAACATAAAACCGTCGTACACCTACACCAGCCATCATCAATGTTTACGGTTGTGCTCTTTAACTCATCAGGAACCAGTTCCGGCAACCTGCAACCATAACAGGCAAATCAAGCCCAGCACAAGCTTTGGCTTCGCTCAGAACCAACGCATTCTACGATTGATGCTCCACTCGACAAAACCATCGATGCTACAAATTCTAGCCAGGCTGCTTTCTGCAAGTAGAAACCAAAGATTCTGCTATGAGAATGGAAGTAAAATCGTCTTTCCAACACAATCAAACAGAGTCAATACAAAGATTTGATATTTTATTTGTGTAATAAGTATTCATCAAGTCACCAGATATTTGAAAAAAGGTTTTTTTTCAAATCACTAACAACATGTTCGGTTTATGACGGAAATCTCAGACACGCAATCACAAAACATCAAAACAATTTAGAAACTTTCCAAAACCGTATAAACATGTTTGTACGAAATTGGTAACAATCTTCATGAGAGTTAATCAGGGGAAACTTGCACAACTATAAAAGGATATGCAAGGTCACATAGAAAAGTGGAGACAATTGATATACAAAAAAAAACACATTCACAACAATCCTCAGAAATCCACAAAAACAATCACAAATTCGCAAAACCCCCAAAAATCCTAAACCGAAAACCTAGATTGTCAGAAAACTTATCTTTTGAGCTCCATCGCGAACTGTTGTTTCCGTCCTCAACCATTATCGTCGAGGTTTTCTTCAGAATCCCCGCACACATCGCCGGAAAACCTTCATCGCAGATTACAACCTCACTCGTCACCAGAAACCGCCGCGCGAGCCTCCGTCGGATTCGTCAGTGTTGGAGCTTCGTCAAAGGAAGAACGGAGAAACGGCGCGCGAGAGGGACGATTTAGGGCCTAGGGTTCTTGTTTTTTTTTCCTCTCTATTTTTGTTATAACGTTAATCCTATGCACACACGCACGCCACATACGCTACATCCACATTCCACACTGATCACTTCATTAACCTTCCCTCACCCATTAATCCTTTTTTCTAAAAAAACCCACTAATATTCATTTTATAACAGTAACCATTAACTTTTTTTAATTAACTTTTAAGCTAATCTTTTTTAATTGGACTCTTTTACCAACTTATTATCTTTTATCATAATTGACGTAACTAATTTTGTTTATAAAAACTAATAACTTTTTAATTAACACTTTTTTCTATTCATTCCTACTTTTAATTAACTTTTTAACTCTTTATATAATCCTACTAATTAACTTAACAAACTTTTCTTAAAATAATTTAACTTATTCGCTTTTCTTAATAAAAAGGTTTTTTAATTTCAATTAACCTTTTTTGTGATAATAATCAACTCTTCAATTTATTAAGAATTTTAATCTTTAATGATATTAATGAAAACTTTTATTGAAAAAAAAAACCTCTTCTTTAATAAATTAAAGTTTTGCCTAATAGCACGGCTTTTGTAAACCATTTCATATTCAGCTTAACCTTTTAAGAGAAAGTAAAGCTACTAAAATCAATTTAACCAATTCAAATCAACCCCAGTGTAAAATACAAATCAATCGTGCACACTCACACACTCACTTAGCGCTTTCATGCGTATGTATGCTTTATTCTTACTGCTCTTATTTATCCATAAAGCACACACTCACCTAGCGCTTTCATGCGTTCGTGTATGCCTTTACTTATCCGCAATTTCTTTATTTACCGCAATTTATATCTATCATCATTGCATCTCATCGCATTTCGTCCAAAGGAAAAACCTACACATGATTCAACGTTGTGTGTAGTGCACATCATTTGCATCATAATCCCCATATGATCCTTAATCCCACTCAAGTCGATCTCTAAGATATATCCTACCCTATAGGAAGGACCTTGTCTTTTATCTTTACAACATAGACAAAACAATTCAAACAACACAATACAAACAATATTCAAACATTCAACACCATACAACTCAATTCAAAAATCCAAACACATTAGAGAAAGATGTCAATCATCTTAAGCGAGATAGAATCTCCACCCCACAACAATACAATCAAGCCGTAGGGACTTTGCCTTAAGAGAAACAAAGGCATACTCGCCAAACAATCCGAGTGCTTAAGCCCTTTTCTTAAGAGGATGCAAAGACTATTTTCCTACACCTTGTGGCGGTTAAATCTCTCTTAAAATGAAGACTCATATCTTCTCCTAAACTCAATCAATCAACTACCCTAAACCCGTAGGAACTTTGACCATAGTCAAAGAACTCCTCAAACCCTTTAGGGGAACTACAAATACTCTGATTCCACTCCCGTAAGGATATGTAGGCATAAGATGCGATATCTTATCGAGTATACTTAGAAATAAACCCCTAGGTCTTTCAACCCTTAAGCAGATAAACATTTAGCAATAAACAAACATAAAACAAGAGGTTCCTGTAGAGTACTACAGAAACTTAGGATGCTAATACCTTCCCTAAGTTTAACCAACCCCCGAACCTAAACAATCTAAAACTTGCATTTGCATTGCATTGTGGGAATTTCGATATTTATCCCCTCCTTTGGACAAATCAAAGATCGATTGCAAAATGAATTAAAGATTCAAACTAATCAATAGTTTGGTATCCGATTTTCACCGCGACAGAAATGGCGATTTCACTGGGGACCCTCTAGTGGGTTTCCCTATCTTGCTTTATTTGTTTATTGCTTTATATCTGCCTATTTGCTTATTTGTGTTCTTTATTTCTTTTGGGGTTATCATCTTTGAGTGGTGAGACAAAGTCCTACACCCGGACTTGAGAGAAATTAAGATAGGATGGTGATATATTCGACGAGGCTTATAGGGAGTGAGTCCCGACTAAGTTAAATCGAGAATCCCGCTCAATTGAGGCCCTCTCGAAATAGTACTGTTGAACGAGTAATCGTGAAGACACTCACTATTTTCGACCTTGGAGCCTATGATATTGAGGACCGTAGTTACCTTAACCCAACTTTGGCCTTTATTAGGACGTAGTGCGGGACTATGAGGGAGTACTCCCAAAATAGTGCTACACGATGCTACACTCAAAAGAAGTTCTCTTGAGAATATTATTAACCCCCGAGTTAGTTGGGAAGTTGACAATATCCGAAAGATGGGCTAATGACTTTAGGAACTTTTTAGAACCTTATTCTGCAGGTACAATCAACCTTTAGTCCACAACCTTTGGAAATGGGTATACCTTTGCTCCATGCTCGTTGCAAACCTAGGGTCCCCTTGCTTGTTTATCCTTGTTTATCTATGTGCCTACTTGTGTTTGCTGCATTCATATAGCATCATATTACATTGGTTTCATGGAATTCCTAGTTTATTTATAAACATTATAGAACCAATAGGGATTACATAAGAAAATATTTTGAAATGTTCTTTTAAGAGTCCTAACTTGGGTGACCTAAGGAAATTAAAGGCGCTGAATCAAGAAACTCAGAAGGACAAATGCCAAAGACTTCCCTTATTATCAAATAACAGATTAAGTTCAAAAGACTCTCACTAATATTAAAGGTCCGAGAACACAAGGGATTCATTCCACACTTTCCAACAAGAACAAAAGAAGAGATGGAGGATTTATTTTCCTCTATCAATTTAATCTTTAGACGATCCAAGTGGAGGAACAAATCAACAGGCACAATGAAGGATTTCCTTAGGGGTTTATTTAGCTTTTATTTAGCTATTATGTTGGGACTCTTATAAGAATATTCACTTGTAATCCAATATCGGAAAATAATAGTCTTACTTGGTAATTCTGTAACGTTTATAAGAACTTGAGTTCCATGAAACCTTTCATTTCTGCATTAGCATCTAGCATCTTGCATATGCATGTGTCTCTTCTCCGTTGCGTCCTCATCCATCTTTCTATCTTTGTCAGTTGACATCTCGACCATCTGACCAAGCTCGAAGTATTACCGAAGGATAGCAAGGAGAACAAAGATATGGACTCTATGACTGGCTTTAGAACAAGGACTAATCCGTTATTCAATCTACCCTCTGATAATGTTCAACTTCAGCCCGTGCAAGATAACTTGGTTGTTCAAGTTGATAAAAGAGTTTCCCAGTTTCCACAGCGTATACCGAATCCTCCGAATGTTCATGCTAAGATGAAAGTGGACGATCCTAGATTTATAGCAATGGAGAAAGAACTTCGTGATCTCAAAGAGCAATTAAAGATGACAAAAGGAGCTGATACATCTGATTTTAATGCTCGTGAGTCATGTCTGGTTCCAGGTATAATCATTCCCCCGAAGTTTAAGATGCATGTCTTTGAAGTGTACAAGGGTATTAGTTGTCCAAGAGATCATTTGACGATGTTCTGTCGAAAGATGGCTGCTTATATTGATAACGACGAGCTGATGATTCACTGCTTTCAAGAGAGTTTATCTGGGGCATCCTTGATATGGTATACGAAGCTACAAAGGAATCACATTCAGTCTTTGAAAGATTTAGCTGATGCTTTCATAAAGCAGTACATTTATAATTTGGACATGGCTCCAGACAGTGATCAATTGATGAACATGAGTAAGAATGACAATGAGTCTTTCAAGGAGTATGCCCAACGATGGAAACAGTTAGCATCTCAAGTTCAGCCACCACTTCCAGAGAAAGATTTAAGCAAGATGTTTCTAAGAACACTGCCAGAGTCTTATTATGTTAGAATGATAGGCGTTGTGCCATCAGATTTCTCCAAAATTATAGAAGTTGGAGTAAACATCGAAAATGCACTCAAGAGCGGAAGAATTCAAGATAATTTGAATAACCAAGCTAATGAAGAAGCTTTAGTTGATGATTCCCTAGAGGAGAGAAGCGTTGATGTTAACGCAGTTTGGGATTCCTCTCAAATCCTGTCAGATCCGGTTCCAACGCCTTATCCTCAACATCAGTATGAAGCGCCTGTTCAGCACGAGCAGCGACTACCTCATAAGCGAAGATTGACTCCTCCAGATCGACATCAAAATCGACAGGTTCGAAGACGATTTCAGAATCAAAAGACACCTCTGGATATTCCAAAAGAAGAAACCCGCTGGTTTGATCTTATCCCAATGACTTACCGTCAGCTATGGTCCTATTTTGCTAGAAACTCGTTAATGACTCCCAGAAAGACTAGAATTATGAAGTCTTGTCCACCGTGGTTCGACTCAAATGCCAGCTGTGAATTTCATGATGGAGCATTGGGGCATTCGATTGAAGAATGTAAAGTTTTCCAAGGGAAAGTTCAAGAAATGATTGATAATGAAGAGCTGACTTTCAAAGGAGGAAGCCCAACCGTGAATGGAACACTGTTGTGTTGATCAGCTGTTCATTTTGTGTGCTTATTTTCTCTTGTTATTTTCTTTGGTTAAAAGCATAATTAGCATGTGAGAACTTGTTTATTTTGAATAAGTAATGCAATAAATGTTTGCCTTGAATAAATCCATTCGTTTTCACTCAAAAAACCATTTTCATAAATTGTAATGCCAATGCTACCCAATCTCTTGCTTAGACGGGAAATTGGAAGGAGAATGATGAAGTAAAACGCATGATCTATTATGGTATGCTTTCGAATAAAACCTACTGATGATGTAAGGCACTATTTCAAAAGCTTTCTAAGCACTAGATAAAGCGGTTAATTCCCCTTTAACCATTTTCAACCTCATTTTCTAACTTGGGGCAATTTTTTTAATCAGCTTGATTAAGCACTTAAACCCTTAAAAAAAAAGAGAATGGACATTTTTCAAAATGGATGGGTACAAATAAGCTTTGACCTTTATCCCTTTTTTTACAAATCATAAACTAAGCCCGCATATGACCCTCCAAAGTCCTAATTAAGGTAAGGTTTACTTCGAAAGCATACTCAGAGAGATAACGTTTCCTGACTCCTATGGGCTATGCTCAACTATCTATATTGGCTTATAAATTAGTTCACATCCCAGCTAGTGACTTTGTCACAAGTGGTTGTGATATATCTTTTTCAAAAAAAAACTTCAAGACAAACATATATGTTGCATTAACAGTTTCAGGAATAACATTTCACGCGTGTTAATTTGGCCTGATATCATAGAAGATTACACATAAGCGTCAGCATTAAGTTTGTCCTATCGGAATTCGACGACTCTGCTAAACTGGGGCAAGTTATTTCCAAGTAGTTTGTTCGGTGCAAATTTAACTTCACCTCTAGAGAAAGATTGAAGACTCGCCGTATCGTCAATCAGGGTCCGTTACGTCGAGATTCAACAAATCTCTCTAAGAGTTTGAAAATAGTGGGACGCCTTGTTTTCTGTAAAATCCTCTTGGAATGACTTCTTCTCATGACTTGGGGCAATTGAGACACAAAGATTATCTTTCCCACTCAACAAGTTTTTGTTCAAATGGCGACTATTACACAATTCATTAAGTTAGAGCCACCTTGTTCTGCAACACTCTTCATGCCCCCAGTAAATTTTAATTCTGGTGGTCATGACAGTTCTCCAATGAAGCTTTTCAATGAATTCCCAGTGATTTGCTCAACTTCACTTCCTCAATGAAGTGAATGATATTTTAATCCTCAGTGATTTGCTTCTCCAACTTCACCTTCCCAGTGAAATGGACATGTTTTACTCTTTAATGGACCTTTTACAACGGCGATCCTCTCCAGCGTGAGTCTCTCCAGTAAAGCGGATATTTATTTTATCCATGAAGTTCCTACAGTTATGAGCTTGATCCACCCCTAGTGGATCTTTATCCTCATCTTCAACAGGGTAATCTTTCAGACTTATCAAGTTGTTATATCCCCGAGTGGAGTGTTCTCTACTCCCCCAGTTGAGGTTTTTGAAGCTTTGAAGCAGGATTGAGATCCTATATCTGGTTCTCCGCATATCCCCAGTGATACTTCTATCTTTGAAGATTGGTCGGATGTTTATCCCATCTTCAGTCGTTGCTTTCGTCTGTTTTGTCAGCATAAGCATACACATATCATATAAATAGATAACATAACATTTGCACTTGTGCATCTCGGTGTGTGTGTTATTCTGTCGCTTTGGTCGTGTTTATCCACAAGTGGTTGGGCGTGTCTTCTCCTTCCAAATAGAATTGTCACCCTAGGCAGAAAGAGCATGATGTTCATTTTCCCCATGAAGTTCAACCCTCATGGAAGACGGTTATTTTAGTACAATTCCATTTGAGTTCACACCTTAATGGTTAAGTCTTGCTTGACAGTCTCTTTTCGGCTACTTCCCGAATCGAATTTCGGTCTTTTGGCAATCATGTCGTGGACATCTCCAACCTTTTGAACATGGATTAAGGGTGCATTTATTTTGCACCCTATTCCCCAGGAAAAATGTTCAGGAAGACAGACATTTCTTCAACAAATTTTTCTCAAACATCTACATCTATCTCTTTATTTGAGCAACTCGTTTTGATCAGGATCTTATTCAAAATGACGAACAACAGTTTCTACAAAACAGATCATTTACCCTCATTGGGCCCTTCAACATTATTGATTCATCAAAGAAGACATTACAAGACATCTCTCTTTATTTGAGAGCTTACTGAATATTCTACAATTACAAAGTGACATCTCCCCGGAGAAGTCGAGGAAGTTTGTCATATTAGTCTCTCTTTATTTGAGAAGACGTACATTACAATTCAACCGGATCACATCTTTCCCGAAGATCCCCAGTGAAGCTTTACAACTACAATTACAAATTGCATCTACAACAACTGAGTACATTACAGATTACATCAACTACAATCACATTTACAGGGTTCTACAATGAACTACATCTACAGGGTTCTGCAACGAACTGCATTTACAGTCTACAACGACATCTACAAAAATTTACAACCCCCTGTGAAGATGCTCTCACGAGTTTCCATCATTTCGGGAAGGGACCGAGACCAGCTCATGATTCCCGTATCATGGTGCTCGGGGAAGTTCTACATCAGAAACCGAGACCAGTTCGTGGTTCCCATACCATGATGCTCGGGGAAGTTCTACAACTACAACATCTAAAACGACAATCATTCGAACATCTTCAGTTCCTGGTTAATCTCGGCAGTAGATTCCCAGAAGACCTCGGCAATAGGTAGTTCTATTTCATTTCCTGGTTAATCTCGGCAGTAGATTCCCAGAAGACCTCGGTAGTAGGTAGTTCTATTTCATTTCCTGGTTAATCTCGGCAGTAGATTCCCAGAAGACTTCGTCAAAAGCATTTCTCCAACAAACTTCAACACGGAATCTCGACATAGATTCCTTACAGATTTTGGCAGCAAATACTTTGGCAAAAGTATCCTCAGCTACAGTTACGAATTTCGACAATAGACTTCTCCAGTTGACATCTTGAAATCAATTACATTTGACATATACAGTAGGTTCCTCAAGAAGATTTCTCTTCCAAGTTCTTCACAATATACTTACAGACATTTTGTGATTGTCAATCTTTCCCCGCGGAGTCTCGCTCTTTTGAGCTCGTTCTTCCGGTGTGTTATGTCTAGTTTCTCCCCTGTGGCGCCATTTCTCCACAGGACCCGTCTGTCTTGCATTTCATACCACTGCATATCATTTGCATTCGGTGGCTTCTTATGGCCAAAAATCCGTGCAATGTTTGTATTTAAGTCCCTCCTATCTCGTCGAGACGAAGATTTCAATCTCCATATCTCCGAATAGAAGTAACTTAAATAGGGGCATCTGTTGCACCCTAATTTTTGACCTTAAGATCCCACCTCCTTGTGCGTTTTCCTGCAATTTGTCATTTTATCTTGTATGCGTGTTTATCAAGACTAACGAATGCGTGCAGGATCTTTTTTGCTTTTAAGACTCCTCTGAAAGGTGCAAGATAACGTGGATTCAACTTGAGGATCATTCATAGGTGTTTAAATTCCAGCAGATGCAATCTAATCAAACGGTATTTGGTTCGCGATGGCAAAGTTTAACTCGTTTTACGTAGAATTCGTTCTAATGAAGAATTTAAATTTACAAGTCCAAGAAATTGTCAAGCTGCTAGATTATACATGTCAATCAGGGTTGCTGTTGTTCATAAACATATAAATACCGCAAGAGGTGCAAGGGAAGTGGCAGTGAGTTTTGAACTCCACAAGTTGAGATCATTACAAGGTTAATTGTCCAGGAATCTCACCAGCTTTACAATAGGGGATGTACAAAATTCAAAGCATAATATCACTAAATTCATCTACAAATCTCAAGTTCAAAGCTCACATTTCGAAATACTAAGGGTGAATTCGAAATTCTGGATTTGCAAGCCGAATCTCAAAAGAATACGTTCCAATACCACCGTTGATTATTTAATTCCAATTTGGGTCTCCTTCAAACAACTTCGAATCTTGTGAGGATAATTATTGGCCCTAGAGTTCTTCCCAATTATCATAGACGAGAAATCTACTGAGAAAGGAAGGATATGAATGTACATTATCCAAAGATTAATCATTGAGAACTTTCCATAATTTTATTTAATTGGCTAGTACATAACAAGAAGCATGCGGTGGATCATCCGCACAAAAGAGTGGAATAAATAACATTCATACATATTAATTTACTACAAGAATTTTCTACAATACATGCCAAGCTGGTCCTTCTACCTGACAAGCCACGAAACCATTACTAGCAAAACACTCACACCAAAATATCCCTATCGGTAGTCCATATCGCAGCTTCAGTTTCTATCATATGCCTTGCGTAAACCAGTTGTGGAGGTGGACAAATTGCACCAACATTTCTTCTACAACAAAGAAGTGGGTTGATCTTGAAGCATCACTTAATGAAAAATGGTGCTACAACGGATGAGCAGGTCTTTTCATGTCTAGAAACAAAGTCTTCATTCGCTGAAGAAACAAATCCTGCAACTATTTTTCAACAAGACAAGATTGCTGGAGAGGCTAACGCTGACTCACTATCGGATGGAGAAAATGAAAACCTGCAGATCAAAGAGTTGCTTAATCAGAGAACGAAACCGCAATATCTGTCATTCAGTACAAACTCAGTATTTTTCTGGTACGCAAATGTGTCATAATCAGTTTACCTGTTGTCAACCTCCGAGGCCACTCCCCTGACGTTATCCCGCTTTTGCTGAACCTCAATCTGCAATAGCACGGCAATATCATATATCACTGAGTGATTCAAGAACATTGGGGCAAGCTGCCAGCAACCATAATATGCAAAGCATAAGCACATTTGTTTTCTCTTCAATCAAAGGATTAATTACCGAAATGACAGTACTAAAACAAGGAAAGTTCATAACCTCAAACTCCTCTGTGCCGTCATAATTAGCGTACCAAAACGAAAGCAGTAAGCCTTTGATCAGAGTTGAAGGCCATAGGCAGCCACTGTTCCAAAGAGCTGTTTCGAATATAAAAAGAGATTGTCATCGCAAATGAAAAGAGAACCCATTCATAACTTAGGAGAAGCATGACATGTCTAAAATAAAAGCATATATTCGAAGCATGTCTCCATTTGAGGCCGGACCTCGTGCGAGAAGAATTGAGATAAGATCGGCAAATGCGAATATTTCTTACCTCCAAAGGCAGACTTGGAGGATGCAATTTGATATTGACGCATAAGTGTGACGGACTCGATTGCCGGTCCCACTTCCGTGTGATTGTTCAGGGCGGATCTCGAGAATGAAGGTGCGCGCTTTCCCTGCATGTTGCTGTCAAAATTAGTGAGATTACGGGCTAGGTGGATCCCTTTATTCACAGCTGGTCTTGTGGAAGTGCGCAATCCTTACCACTGGTATCAAATAAGAACTGATGAGGAAATGGCCTGCTCAATTTGAATCGCATATTAGTTCAAACGGGTACCGATTTCCAACCCTACTTGACAACACGCCGTTGAAATTGATCATCAAACGTATGTTGTCGACCTGCCAGAATCATGATCAACCTTATGTTCATTACCATCAAAACTTCTAAGGTTATAAAAAACAGAAGTATTAGTAACTCTGCACTTCTATCTAACATTACCATTTGAATGTTTCTCTGAGCCGGGATACGCCAAAGCCTTTGGTCGCATTCCTCATCAACCGCCACACAGAGTCAATGAGAAGCTAGTTAAAGCTGAGAAACTCAAGGTTACTAGAGATTACTCGTTCCTTTTGTCCGATGATGCGGGTATTCCTGGTCCATCAAAAGATGCCTGTTAAAACCATGGGAAGTAAATCAGTCAAACATGACGGAAGTTTTATTGATTGTGATTATAGCATGAAAAAAGGAATATTAAATATGAGGCATAGTCCTGGTATAAGAGGTCAAAATTCAGCCGAACCCCCTCTGATGTCAAGACCACCTGTTCCTGCATACAGAAGCTGGTTGGTAGAAGATGATATAAGCAACAGCACTCAGCCATCATCATCCTGCGACTACAACAACAAGATATCAATTTCGTTTCCCACCTCTTACTCCAACTAACATGTTTGAAGCTGCAAATTAAACGAACGCGGTTAATAGCCGTAACTCGACACTAATGACAGAGTTCAGAAGACGAATTTCAGAACTAAGATCTATACCCATAAGAAGTCATCAGACATTTATTTCTAAATTTAGGAAGAGAAGTAATACCCGGTAATCCACATGAGGGAACTGGAGCAAGAATCGAAACCAATTGACAACTTTTGTTCTCCATACTCGTTAACATAAAACCGTCGTACACCTACACCAGCCATCATCAATGTTTACGGTTGTGCTCTTTAACTCATCAGGAACCAGTTCCGGCAACCTGCAACCATAACAGGCAAATCAAGCCCAGCACAAGCGTTGGCTTCGCTCAGAACCAGCGTATTCTACGATTGATGCTCCACTCGACAAAACCATCGATGCTACAAATTCTAGCCAGGCTGCTTTCTGCAAGTAGAAACCAAAGATTCTGCTATGAGAATGGAAGTAAAATCGTCTTTCCAACACAATCAAACAGAGTCAATACAAAGATTTGATATTTTATTTGTGTAATAAGTATTCATCAAGTCACCAGATATTTGAAAAAATGTTTTTTTCAAATCACTAACAACATGTTCGGTTTATGACGGAAATCTCAGACACGCAATCACAAAACATCAAAACAATTTAGAAACTTTCCAAAACCGTATAAACATGTTTGTACGAAATTGGTAACAATCTTCATGAGAGTTAATCAGGGGAAAATTGCACAACTATAAAAGGATATGCAAGGTCACATAGAAAAGTGGAGACAGTTGATATAAAAAAAAAAACACATTCATAACGATCCTCATAAATCCACAAAAACAATCACAAATTCGCAAAACCCCCAAAAATCCTAAACCGAAAACCTAGATTGTCAGAAAACTTATCTTTTGAGCTCCATCGCGAACTGTTGTTTCCGTCCTCAACCATTATCGTCGAGGTTTTCTTCAGAATCCCCGCATACATCGCCGGAAAACCTTCATCACAGATTACAACCTCACCCGTCACCAGAAACCACCGCGCGAGCCTCCGCCGGATTCGTCAGTGTTGGAGCTTCGTCAAAGGAAGAACGGAGAAACGGCGCGCGGGAGGGACGATTTAGGGCCTAGGGTTCTTGTTTTTTTCTCCTCTCTATTTTTGTTGTAACGTTAATCCTATGCACACACGCACGCCACATACGCTACACCCACATTCCACACTGATCACTCCATTAACCTTCCCTCACCCATTAATCCTTTTTTCTAAAAAACCCACTAATATTCATTTTATAACAGTAACCATTAACTTTTTTTAATTAACTTTTAAGCTAATCTTTTTTAATTGGACTCTTTTACCAACTTATTATCTTTTATCATAATTGACGTAACTAATTTTGTTTATAAAAAACTAATAACTTTTTAATTAACACTTTTTTCTATTCATTCCTATTTTTAATTAACTTTTTAACTCTTTATATAATCCTACTAATTAACTTAACAAACTTTTCTTAAAATAATTTAACTTATTCGCTTTTCTTAATAAAAAGGTTTTTTAATTTCAATTAACCTTTTTTGTGATGATAATCAACTCTTCAATTTATTAAGAATTTTAATCTTTAATGATATTAATGAAAACTTTTATTGAAAAAAAAACCTCTTCTTTAATAAATTAATCTTTTGCCTAATAGCACGGCTTTTGTAAACCATTTCATATTCAGCTTAACCTTTTAAGAGAAAGTAAAGCTACTAAAATCAATTTAACCAATTCAAATCAACCCCAGTGTAAAATACAAATCAATCGTGCACACTCACATTCACGACACTTACATACTCACTTAGCGCTTTTATGCGTATGTATGCTTTATTCTTATCTGCTCTTATTTATCCACAAAGCACACACTCACCTAGCGCTTTCATGCGTTCGTGTATGCCTTTACTTATCCGCAATTTCTTTATTTACCGCAATTTATATCTATCATCATTGCATCTCATCGCATTTCGTCCAAAGGAAAAACCTACACATGATTCAACATTGTGTGTAGTGCACATCATTTGCATCATAATCCCCATATGATCATTGATCCCACTCAAGTCGATCTCTAAGATAGATCCTACCCTATAGGAAGGACCTTGTCTTTTATCTTTACAACATAGACAAAACAATTCAAACAACACAATATAAACAATATTCAAACATTCAACACCATACAACTCAATTCAAAAATCCAAACACATTAGAGAAAGATGTCAATCATCTTAAGCGAGATAGAATCTCCACCCCACAACAATACAATCAAGCCGTAGGGACTTTGCCTTAAGAGAAACAAAGGCATACTCGCCAAACAATCCGAGTACTTAAGCCCTTTTCTTAAGACGATGCAAAGACTATTTTCCTACACCTTGTGGCGGTTAAATCTCTCTTAAAATGAAGACTCATCTCTTCTCCTAAACTCAATCAATCAACTACCCTAAACCCGTAGGAACTTTGACCATAGTCAAAGAACTCCTCAAACCCTTTAGGGGAACTATAAATACTCTGATTCCACTCCCGTAAGGATATGTAGGCATAAGATGCGATATCTTATCGAGTATACTTAGAAATAAACCCCTAGGTCTTTCAACCCTTAAGCAGATAAACATTTAGCAATAAACAAACATAAAACAAGAGGTTCCTGTAGAGTACTACAGAAACTTAGGATGCTAATACCTTCCCTAAGTTTAACCAACCCCCGAACCTAAACAATCTAAACCTTGCATTTGCATTGCATTGTGGGAATTTCGATATTTATCCCCTCCTTTGGACAAATCAAAGATCGATTGCAAAATTAATTAAAGATTCAAACTAATCAATAGTTTGGTATCCGATTTTCACCGCGACAGCAGGTTAGTTAAACAGGGGCAGTTTCCCTCCTTACTTTCAAAGTTGTCTAAGCAGACCATATCAGACATCAATAACTGTTGAGTTCACAACAAGCGTCAAAAGCCTTGGGGCAGAGCAAAAGCAGGATCAACATGCATTGGTTAAGTCGCTACGCTCGCATATTCAACATGCTTTGGTTATGTCGCTGCGCTCAATATTTGCAAGCCATCAAGGCATATCAGCTAGAAGCTAGGTTCTTACAAGAACGAGTGCACAACTTCTGCAAAGGATCTAACTTGGGGCATCCATAAGCATCCATATCTGTCTTCTGACCATAGCATCATTAGATACCGATTGTCGGGAAGTCAAATACTTTCACCAAATAAAGTCTGACCCTGCTTGGCACCCCTCCTAAAGGTCCAATTCATATTGGCAACTACCAAATAAAGTCCACTTCTGTTGGCATCCCTTAAAACTACATAAAAGTCCACCTGGCTGGCATCATCATAACCAAAAGTCCAACCCTGCTTGGCATATCTCAAAAAGTCCATTTGTATTGGCAACCCTTAAAAGTCCAACCCCACTTGGCATCTCCTAAAGTCCAATTTGTATTGGCAACCATTAAAAGTCCAACCCCGCTTGGCATCTCTTAAAGTCTAATCCTTTATTGGCAACTACCAAAGTCCACCCTTGTTGGCACCTTCAAAAAACCAATATCCTACTTGCATTCACATATCCATCATACAATTGACATGTATCATACGCATACATAGCACGATCATTCCCTCTTTCAACCCCCGAGTTGATATGTCTTTATTTTCTCGACCCCCGAGTCGATATTTGCCTTTTCCTCCTTCAACCCCCGCGTTGATATTCTGTTTTTTGACCCCCGCGTTGATATTTACCTTTCTTCAACCCCCGAGTTGATATGTCTTTATTTTCTCGACCCCCGAGTCGATATTTACCTTTATTTTTCTCGACCCCCGAGTCGATATTTGCTATTCTTCTTCAATCATCAAGCTGACTTGTTGTTCTGATTTATCCTCGACCCCCGAGTCGATAGTATATTTGTTCTTCTCAACCGCCGAGTTGATGTGCCAGTATACCCCGTAAATCTTTTCACCTTGTTGCATCTAATCTTAAGCCAGAAACAAAGCCTTACCAAATCCAGTTACCCGGTTGCATTCTCATATGCATTGCATATCATTTACATATGCATCTTATTTCCCTAGCAGTCGCATCATTTGCATATTCGCGCATCATACAGAGCATGGCATTTCTGTCCCCAGCGACATAGCATAACAGAATCCAGGATCAGTTTGCAAGCATCTTGGTCGCTCGTCTATTAAAGTTGGCAGTATGACTCTGAAAAGAGTTAATACCCCACGATTTCAGGGAATTCTACTCCCCAGCAAGTCATTCTTCAATCATACAGTTGATAATGACGGTTCCCAGTAGTCTTTGCTCTGGTGGCTCCCCAAGCAGAGGTTACCTTAAAAGAGTTTCTTGAAGGCTTTTCCCCTGCAGAGTTTGGACAACGCTTTTCCTCTGACAGGAATTCTACTCAACTATTCCCCAGCAACTTTATCATCTGAGATACTGCTTAAGTATCATCGAAGAGCCTTAATGGATAAGGTACTGCTTCGACCACCCGAAGAATCTCCAGTTTTGTTCGAGATACTGCTTTGGTATCATCAAAGAGCCTTAATAGATAAGGTACTGCTTCGACCACCCGAAGAATCTCCAGTTTTATTCGAGATACTGCTTTGGTATCATCAAAGAGCCTTAATGGATAAGGTACTGCTTCGACCACCCGAAGAATCTCCAGTTTTGTTCGAGATACTACTTTGGTATCATCGAAGAGCCTTAATGGATAAGGTACTGCTTCGACCACCCGAAGAATCTCAAAGTTTTGTTCGAGATACTGCTTTGGTATCATCGAAGAGCCTTAATGGATAAGGTACTGGTTCGACCACCCGAAGAATCTCAAGTTTTGTTCGAGATACTGATTTGGTATCATCGAAGAGCCTTAATGGATAAGGTACTGCTTCGACCACCCAGAGAATATCAGGTTATCTCGTTCATCTATTTTGCATCCTGTCATCCTGTTCTGGTATATCCCATCTCTTTGCATTTTTACTTGCTTGTCGGACAAATTTCGGGGTCTTTTTGTATCTAATTGACTTCCACCCTAAAAATGAACGCCATGCAGCTGTTCATTCTCTCAAGTTCAAGGCAATTAGATAGGGGCATCTGTCATACCCCAAATTTGTCCTACCTTTTTTCAAATTTTTATTTGCCCGATTTTGTCTTTAATTTACCTCGCTTATACAGCGTAGCGTAATTTTCAGCAAAAACAGGCATTTTCATTTTTTTTTAGCCCAATAAATTTTGACACGTGGTATTTGTTTATGATTTATTTGTGCTACGTAACATTTGTTTTTGTATATATTTATAATTATTTTTGTTTCATAATTTCTTTTTTATTTTATAATATGTAAATATAATATAGTTTTAATATTAATCAATTAATTAGTTTAGATTAGGTTAATTTTTTTAATAGTTAGTAATTATGTTAGAGCTAGAATTAAATTTAAGTTAGAGTTAATTGATTAAGCAAACAGAAAATTAATAAAAATTAAAATCAATTTTTTAAAGAGAAAAAAATGGAAGTTGGGGAAAGCCCATCGTGTTTGGCCCATTAGGGTTGAATTACACGGTTTATAAGTTTTTTTTTCCATTCAGTTAAGGGGGCAGAGATCACTGTTCACAAAAACACACAAAAACCAGTTGCCGACACACTCGCCTCCTTCCCCTTCATCATCCTCGACCATCACCGTAAAACACAGTAACTCTCGCATTCCCGCGATCATCATCAGACCCTCCACGATTCTCTGCGTGGCGGTTACCATGGCGGCAGCAGAGACAATAAAACCTAACATCACTCTCCTTCCACCATTCCCGTTCTTCTTCTCCTATTAACCTCACACACGAAACCATCAACTCTCCCTCCACATTCCTCAATCATCATCACCACCATTCAGAACCCTAGACCCCAGAAGAAACCCTAAAACGCAACGCCACCTCCCTCCTTCTACTCAAAACGGTGCAAATCAAACCTTCACCATCCTTCAGTTTCCTCAACGAAACTCTCATCTCTCATGAAATCCTTCATCGCCGCCGATTCAATCTCCCTCGGTTGATCTTCAAAGCACCTCAGTGTTTGCAACTCACTCGATAACATAACACAAGCTCGAGCACCATATCGGGACAACTCAGTTTCGTTTTCAACAAGTGTGTCACGATTCAGCTGGTAGTCGCGGGTGTTTTCGTTTTTTATATTTCATCATGTTTCGGTTTCAAGTCCAATGACAGCAACATCAACAGAGGAGGCGAAATGATGAAAAAAACGACGAGCTTCGAGCAAGTGATTCAGTTTTGCGAGGAGTTCATTGTTTTTGTCTGTGATTTGGCTATTATGCAGGTGTGAAGTTGAATCCGAGATCCAGACTCAAGTTTTTTTATTGTCGCAGCTTTTTTGTATTGAAGAGACGGATGTTGGTCTCCTGCCTTCGAGAAGCCGACGTTACTAACACTGAACGAAAATACGCAGCCCTGGACGAACAATCTAAACTCTTTGAAGCAGCTACCGATTTTGCCCACTACCCTTGTTCTCATAGTGATGATTCTGCAACACAATTTGTCAATCGATTCCCTCTCCCACTCATAATCAATGCATTGCAGACTCAATCTGGTGTGTCTAGCCTTGAAACTACTCTAGTTGTGTGCCCTGAAAGGTTATTCAAGACAAAGTTTGACACATCTTTGATTCCACAGTATATGGAGTTCATTCAAGTTGGTCTGCAGACAGATCCTCAAGCAGTCAGATCCTTATCTTGCAAAACAGTCACTTGCCTTATGGAGAATCTTCACAATTCTTACACAGTTTCTGCTCATCTTATTAAAGAATTCAACATATATCCACCTTTGCTTGATTGCCTTATCAATGGAAATGAAGAGGTGGCAGCTGGGGCAATCAATACAATACAAAAGTTGGCTATTTTTCCTGAAGTCCTGGGCATAATCTTTCCATCTACCAAAGGAGGTGATACGGACCTTGGGGTTATAGCATCGCAACATGCATCACTAGGCCGAGTTCGAATCTTGGCTTTAGTGGTGAAACTTTTCTCCGTATCTATGTCATCAGCATCTGCCATACACAGTTTAAATCTACTTAGCTTGTTGGAGGCAGAAATCAGAAGTGCAGATGGTACCCTTGCAACTTTAAGCATTTTCGAGCTTCTCTATGAGCTAGTGAAGGTGTAGCCTGGTTCAGAATTTTTGTCTAAGATTATCCTCTTTCAGCTGCTTTCATCAATAATCAGCGATGATTCCAAGGATTCATTTTTAAGGGCAAGAGAAATGATGATAAGTGGAAGGCTACTATCCAAAGAAATTATGTACTCCTTCATAGATGACCCATGTAGTTGGATCCAGTAGCATTTAAATTCTGCAATGGAAAGGTACAACAGCAGTTCACCGTGACATTGACACCATCGGATCACTATGCGTGAGCTATAACTAAGTTCAATCGCACCAACCTCGTACACTCTCGTATCTTCTCCTAGCTAAGATGCGACATCCTCATCTCGCGCGGCTTCCGTCAGTGGCATAACAACATCGTAAGCTTTGATTCTGCAGAAAAGAGTTCACGACAGACAACAGGCAACAGCACGACCATAGTACATGCTTTAATCCGCGACAATGTCACCATCTCCGCCGACAGCGCAATAGTGGAATGGTTCTTTTTTTACCTTTGTGTAGTATTGTAGTTTTGGTTATTAAGGGTCACAGCTAGTAGTTCACCGCCGACAATGCTTATCACCTAAACCATTCCGCCACAAGCAACAGTTATGGCTAGTGTGAATTTCCGCCGTTTCAAAGTTGTTAAGTCCCACTGCCTCATCGTGATTCAACAACACACAAACAGCTTCACAACATGCCGCCAAGACTTGTGGATTGCAGCAGTTGGAACCGGCAGCGTTTTATTCTGCAGCAAAAAGTCAAGTAGCCGCAACACGAATTCGCATAGCAATAACACCTCAGGACGCAACAAACAATCTGTGAACTGATGCGCAATTGTATCCTGTTTTGGTTTTGAAGTAAACGGCAAGCCTGGAGTCGGTGATGTTCAAAAGCTTCGACACGTTGTTATTCACCCAGCAAACGAGCGACAATAGTAGGCAACAACAGTTCGCAGCTTGGTTCACGTGGTGGGTCGAATTTGACAGGTCACAGGTCACATACCAAACGCAAGACACCAGCCATGGATTTACAGCGACAATGAAGTTGTGTCGGTAAACCTCTAATTTATAAATTTACTGTTGTGTGATTTTGTAGTTGACTGGTATTACACTTTTGATTGAAATCATGCCTAATGTCGTGGTGTATCGAACTAAAGGGCATGTTGTTGTTGTGTGGGTTCGACAAATTTGGCATGACAATAATTTTCAATTTTTTAAACTTCCCTATTGTGTGGTATTATCATTGAACAATGATGTGTTTTCAGTTTGATTACAGTCGAACAATGTTAGAGTTAAGTTGTAGTTTTTTATGGTTTTGTACTGCTGTTAGTTGGAAAGAATTGTGTTGCTGCTAATGTTTTAATTTACGCCACTTTACATGGATAAAATTGCAAGCTTTGTGAATTCATGAGTTTTGTTGTCTGTTACACTTGGACTTTATAATACTTGGATTTTATATATTATGGTTTGTTGCTGTTGTGATGCTTGATTCTACTTGTATTTTCTTAAAGTTGTAGACAATGACAAACTCTACATTAATGTTAAGGTGATTTGCTTTATTTTAAAACTGAATTTGTTGTTGCACTTTCTGCTATCGTGAATTTTTTATTTAAGTTTCTGTTGTTTTGCTTCACGCTGCGAGTGCGTCTTGATTCCGCTTGTGTTTTCCTTCCTGTTGCTTTTGTTGTTTTTATATCCAGCTTTTGTATTTTGATTTAAAATGGACAAGTTCTAATATGATTTTGGTTTTTAAATGCTTCCTCCATCTCAATATTGAAGATTGTTTTCCACATTTATCCATAACGTTGGACGGTAATCGTTGTCATACCCTAAATTTGTCCTACCCTTTTTGTAAATATTTTCGTATTTATTGTTTTATGCCATTTAGATGCGTGTCTGCTCGCAATTGGTTGTTTTTTTTTAGAACTTTATCTTTTTGACCAATTAAAAGGTGACACGTGGCTTAATGCAATTTTTTGTGAATATTTTTTTTTCTTAGCTTCTTAAACTATTCTTTTTTTTAAAAAAAAATGTTACTTATAATATTTTAGTACTTAATATTTGTTTTTTTGTTTTTTAACTTGTTCTATTTATATTTGTTTATGCTTAACTATATTTGTTAATATCTATCTAGTAATTATTGTTAATAGTTATATATTATTTAATTACATCCATGTTAATTTATATTAATTGCTTATTGTTTTAATAATTAATTAATTTGAGAAAAAATAAAAAGAAAAGAAAAAGAAGGGCAGGAGTTGGGATGGAGCAGGCCCATTTGTGGGGAACCCGTTAGGGTTTTGCTGGCTGGTTGGTTATTTAAGTTAATTTTCATAGTGAAAAAGGGAGCTACTGTTCACTATCCCAAAAGAACCCTAAACGGCCGCCCCCCCTTTCAAAAGCCCTAGAATTTCACTGTTCACAATCCCCAGAAAAACCCTAACGGCTTCAATTCTTACGAATCGGACGGCGCCGCCCTCCATCCTCTTTCCTAAGCGAAACCCTATTGCCTCTCTCCCTCCGCCATTGTTCACCCTTCGAAGACCGTCACCGTCCTTCATCAACTCAGCAAGGTGGACTCAGAGGCGCCGTTTTGAACAACATCAACAATAATGCCTCGCTGTTTTCGTCGCTTGGAGGTTCTGATCACGAGCCATGGTGCACGACTGTGAAGGCGAAATCTATTCTGGTGTTAACAGTATAACGGTATATTCGACGCTAAGGTAACAACAGGTTGTTTATTGGTTCGATTTCGTCGCAAGATGTTTGTTCCTTGCTGCTTGTGTTGGTACCTGGACGAGTTGTTTGACTTGGTAAAATTTTCATAGTTGCGTTTGGTTGTGTTTTCTCGAATATGCTCTTAAGCCTGGAATATTCATGAACTATTTCTCTTATTCAGATTTAGAGTTAATTTTTCTAACCACTGGTTTGCAGATGTTAGTATGGTGGTGTTAAATCTCATTTCCATGACCTCTGTTTTTGTGATAAGTCTGTTTCAACAGGTTTTGTTTAGTTTCAGCTTTATGAACGAATTATTGATGTCAAAATTTTTGGCTGCTGGTATAAGGAGACTTCCATTTGAGAAGCTAGCAACAGCCTTTGTTTCGTAACAGCAGCACAGTGGGGTTCGACGCGAAACAGCACGAAGTCTTAACGAGTTCCAGCTTTATGTTTCACACGATGTAATGCCGACACTAAGGGGTTGAACTTCAGTGCATATGGTTGTGCGGATCCGGTTTCGCACCAAGACTACACGGCGATTGCGTTTGATAAATGTTGCCTCTCTAGTTTAGCTCTGTTTTCCTTCCCTATTCAATTACTTGTGTTTTGTTTTCTGTCCTGTTTGGTTGTGTGTACATTTATGTGCAGGTTCAAACGCCCCGAAATCACCGTTAAGCATTATGCAATGGCAATATCGCCGAGCTCGGTCAAGCAGCGAAAAGTTCAACCTTCAGTTTTTAGCACAAAAATGCAGCAGCAAGATGAAATCATTCGTGTTTTCAATCTAATTCTGTTTTTTTTATCCATTATTGTTTCTCTAAGGGCTTGTGTTATTATTTGTGACTGGCTTGTTATGCAGGTTTGAGGTTGAATCCGAGATTCAGATTCAAGTTTGGTAATTATTGCAGTTTCATATCAAAGAGATAGAAGCCAGCCTCGTAGCATTCGAAAACACGACATCCTTTTGGTCTGTTCATCTTCTGTTCACAGCATCATATACATCGCCCTTCAACAAACAACTTCACCCAGCAAGCTCATACTCGTCTTCGTTCGAACTCAGTACTCGGTCATGAAGCATTTAATTTCAATGATAATCAAGTCAGGTCGTAGCAACACCATATCCTCACCTTTGTTTAAGATCTCCTTCCCGCTACACTCCGGTTCTGCCACAGACTTGACAACAATGGCATCATCAAATTATGATTCGCGGTCTACAGCTGAGCTCAACCTCTCCTCTGCTCCCAGCTAGGATGCGACATCCTCGGCTTGCAGTGATGTAACAACCGCGACAAAACAGAGTGATACACTCGAGAAGGTAACAGAAATGAGCCACCTCGATGATATTACGTAGTCTAAATCTTCATCAACAATAGAGCAGTTTGTGGCAGCAAGCATCCATGTCTCAGTCAAGACTAACCTCTCCTCATTGCCAACGTTGCTGAGTTGCGACAACTCCGGCAACGACTCCGTAAAGCATCAGGTTGGGCCAATCCTGTTTGCTTAAGTTATAACTAGTTTCAATCTGCAGGTTTGTTCTTGTTTTAAAACATAGTTCTGCTGCTGTTAGTGAGTATTTGTGTGATAGCGCAGTGTTGTAGATATTCTGGTTGATTTCTTAACAATCATATTTTTATGTTACTGCATTACATTGATTAGATATTATTGGATTGGTTGTTGTGATATGCATACTGGTTTATTGATTGGTTGTTATTAGATTGAATAAAAGGTATCATGTTGGTTCTCGGGTTCACTGTTTTTTTTTTAAAAAAACGTTTGATTTCGAGTTTCTAATGAGCTGAGAATGCGGTTTCAATTTTCAAATGTTCTTTTTTAATCCAGCAGAATTATTTTTGCAGCTGTTAGTTGTTCGGTATAGTTATCTTCGGTTAAATATGCATATTTGGATTTCATCACACGTATTTGGATCTCATTGTTATATGGCAGTTCACTTTGTTGTGTATTTATTTTCGTTTGACGGTTGCTAGTTCATTTATGCGAATGGCTATTAATGGGATCTACATGTTTACATCGCTTGAATCAATTTTGGGGAAGTATTTTATATGCTAGACTTGGTCGCGGTTTTGCGGGGTGGCCTATGGATAAGGTGCCGTTACGTTGTTTGTATGACAACCATCATAGCCTTTCGTTGAAGATAGATATGGCATTGGAGAATCTAGCTGATAAGAGGACATTCTGCTGCATTAAATTTCCATAATCATTTTTAACTAATATTTTTCTTTGATGTGTGCAGATTAATTAGTTGAAGCATAGTGGTTGATATGTTGGTAATCAATTGATTGATTTGAAGATTTATGTATAAAAATGTGAAATAATGAATATTGAACTTAATTATTGTTTGTTTTTATATTAACCTTATCAAATTGGATATTGTTTTTTTCAGAAATAATAAACTCTCGATTTATCGAGTCCTTTTCCACCCATGTAAGTCGAGTGTTTTCAAAGCCTCGCCATCGACCTTCGATCACCATACACAACATTTTAAAGCTTAATCCTGGGCTTCCTTACAGTGATACCTATTTGATCAATTATTTCTAGTTGGTCACTTAGAAGACTAGCCCACTTTGCTAGTGCACACGCTTAAAATTTAAAATTAAAACTTCGACTCAATTCGAATACTTTTTTCAAAGAAAATTAAATCTTTGGAATCTAGCATTTCTTGGGTTTTTGGATGATCATTAGCGAGGTGTACACCTTAAATAATGTATTATTCAACTTTTCATTTTTAATACACTATTTTGGGACAAAGAAATATTATAGGAATCTAGCATTCTGTGTGATATTTCTGTCGTTCATTCAAACATTCTCCAAATGAAAAAGGTGTCGTCGAGATCTAGCATTTCGATAATGCCCCAATTAATTGGTTGTGAGGCCTACGTCTCATTTGTCAAATAATTGTCATTTCTCTCATTTTCAAATCCAATCTCACGTCCTCACATCTCGTACCTCAAATTATTTTCATACCTCATCTCACACTTCAAATCTTTTTCAAACATTTTCTTGATCAAACTTCGAAAGAAGAAGGTTCTTGGAGTCTAGCATTCCTTGAATTTTCGAGTGAATGATTCTCGAGGCAGGCCCTTTGAGTTATTACTCATTCAATCTTTCGACCTTTTTCAAATATCTTTTTCAATTCACACTTCGAAAGAAGGAGGTTCTTGGAGTCTAGCATTCCTTGAATTTTCGAGTGAATAGCTCTCGAGGCACGCCCTTTGGGTTGTTATTCACTCAACCTTTCGACTTTTTCAAACTCAAACATCTTCCAACGTTCTCCTAAGTCGAATGCTCGTACGCATTCGCAATCCACATTTCACACACATTCACAATTCCTCGTGGCCTCGATATTAGGAGCACCCTCAGGGACTAATATCGTTTCTCACAACCTTAACCCTTGACACGTCGTCAAGCCGGTTCCATCTTCAATCAAATCCTCGACACGTCGTCGAGCCACTTCAAAACAACTGCCTTTTGGCCTCGCATGCCATTCTTCGATTCGATCTTTTCACAAACATTTCTTAAACCTACGAAAGAGGGATATTCTTAGAATCTAGCATTCTTTGAATATTCGAACGAGTAACTCTTGGGCGCGCCCCCGAGTTGTTATTAGTTCATTCTTTCGTTTTCAAAATATCCAACTCTTATCTTCAACTCATTCAACCCAATTTCCGAAAGAACTGAGTTCTTGAGATCTCGCATTCCTTGAATTCTTGAGTGACAAGCTCTTGAGGCACGCCCTTAGGTTGTTTGTCAGTCACTCTTTCGTCTTTCAACTCAACTTCAACCCATTTCAAACCTCATATTTTCGTGGTCGTCTCCACGAACTACGGACGCTCTGATTCTTTATTCATTCTTGAATATAAGATACGTAGGCACAAGATTGCGATGATCTTGGCGAGCACACTTCTATCCATCTTCCATTTTCCCCCATCCTTTCCCGTAGTCGAACTACGACGCTCTGATTTCTCATTCTCGTCCGAATGAGCATACGTAGGCACAAGGGCCCCAATCCTTGGCGAGCACCCTATCTTCTAACCACCCATCTCTCCTTAGCGTCTTTAACCTTTTACCCTACCAATTCTACCTTTATCAACGAGAAGAAAACCAGTAAACCTAAGCAACACTCCCCACAATTACCTTAAGAGGTTCCCGTCGAGTACGACGGACGTGAGGGGTGCTAATACCTTCCCCTCACGTAACCAGCTCCCGAACCCGGAACTTGGTTGCGACAGCCCTGTTCCTATCCTTTCGTTTTAGGAGGTTTTCTCGATATTTTCCTCTCCCGTTTATTCGGGAAAAATAAAGTTCGGTGGCGACTCTGTCGAACCGCATTTTCCGCGCCCTTCGCGCGAGGGTCGTATTTCCGAAATATCTCCGTGATTTTTCGAGGTGCGACAGGTGGCGACTCTGCTGGGGACGCATTGCTCCATGCAAAGAGAGAGTCGAGCCTATCTTTTGGTTTGTGAGGAGTGTTTGTTTTTTTATTTGTTTTCTTTTTATATTTGTTCTCTTGTGGATTTTATTTGTGCTTGTTATCTCGGCCTTTCGGTTTTTGGGATGATATCATGAGTAAGGCTCTACACCCAAGCTTTGGTAAAAGCAGAGAGAACACATAGTTTAGAATTGGTAGTCGAGTAGTGTTAGTCTCCGAGGACTCGCTCCTTGTGGGCCTAGCATGAAAGCTCCTCCAGAGGAGACCTGTTCGTAGATCTTGTTGTAACACAGCTAGCCTGTTGCACGACTTGATTAATGAAGGGTCCGTGATTCTGGGAACCTTTTGTTAGCACCAGTTCCGATATTGGTGGTCGTGTAGTGTTAGTCTCCAAGGACTCGCTCCTTGTGTGCCTAGCACGAGGACCCCGCTCAGGAGAGACCTTATCGTCATTATCGTCGTAATGCAGCCAGCCTGTTGCGTGACGCTGATACGACTAGTGTCCGTGATCCTGGGAACCAAACATAGAAACCACCCCGTGAGAGGGTTTATGGGTAGAATGTTTAGATCTTCCCGTATAGGTCGTACCTGTCACTTTTCTTTGAGCAGGAATTATGGTTATTTACCTATTACGGTTACCAGCTTCAGGAGTTGTTGGAGTTGTGATCCTGTGATCCTGGATCTTGTATCTTGCATTGCATCTTGCATATCATTTGCATTGCATTTCATATGTTGTGCATTTTGCATTCCCAGTCCCTCAACAGATTCTTATGTCTTCGTTCCTTCCTCTCCAGTAAATCAAGCTGATTCCTCGACACCAGTACGCAACTAGAGCCAATACCAGACGATCAATGGAGCAGATTCGGAAAGAACAAATTGCTATCAGGAAGGAGCTGGAATCCCTCAACAGGAAGATGGATCAGATCTTCGAAGCCCTCTCCATAACTGGAAAGGAATCAGAACAGCAGACCGTTCAACGACCGCGTCAGCAAAATCAACACAGGACATGGAAGCCGGAGAGAGTATTTGATAGTCTTCCAATGACATATGCAGATATCTTTGCTCAATTAATGGAACAAAAGGCTATCGTCCCAAGAGATCTAGCTCCCCCAACTGTCCTTCCTGCTGATTATGACGCGAACGCTCATTGTGAGTTCCATAAGGGCGCTCCAGGTCACAACATTGAGAACTGCAGGTTTCTCAAGCACAAAATTCAAGACCTGATTGACAAGGAAGCTCTCACCTTTGATGGGAAGTATCTCAGTGCCATCAACAACCCGAGGTCGCCGGCCAACTAGTGCCAACGTCAAATCTAATCAAGTCAAGTTCATTCTCTGAAGAAGGCCGTCATGCTGCCATTTCATTATTCGCAGTTTCTTATGTTTTTTTCTTTGTTTATTTAAGTATTGTATGCTTTGAACAATTGCCATTCGTATTCGGTTTTCATTAATGTATCGTTTATGCATGTTTTGAATTAGTTATGTCGTATTCACTCATTTTTCACTTATCACCGACACGTTTATTCACTCCACTCCATTCACTGTTGTTTAGCATGATTTGAGGGAGGATGATGAAAACGAGATACCCATAATTGCAAATCATATGCTTTCAGACCGAATCTCGTCAATGATGTACAGGCGTTTGCTTCAATTCCCCATACACCGAAGATATAAGGAGTTAATCCCTAGTAAACCACTTCGAGCCTAGAAGTAGGAGTTTCCTTCGGATATTCAAACCCTTAAACACTCAACCTGGGGCAGGGTAGTGTTCGGTTAATCCAATTCCACACTCGAATCAACAAGCAAAATCCAGAAGACGGTTGTTCATCAATGACCCATGCTATGGCAGTCACAACAAAATCCAAAAAAAATCAAAAGCCTGCTAAGTCAGACACCTTAGAGGGGACTTAGGCAAAATCAAGGCAATCCCGATGGATCTGACAAACGAAGTCAATCCATGCAAAAGTTAGGAATCAAAACAAAATCAAAAGAGGACCCCGAAACCCTCAACAAAAAATAAAATAAGATTCAGTGGCCACCCAAGTCAAAAGGGACACTGGCATCCATCAAAAAACCAAAATAAGGTGACTGCCGCGTCGAGCAAACCTTGAACCATCAAGTTTATACCGTCAAGACAAGTGTAGGATTAACTGAGCGTAGGACTGGAGATCATTACGAAGAAGGGGTGGGTATAAATCATATTTTGAGCCTAATATCCTTTGTTTCATAACCGTGAACCAGACCACGTTACAACCCTTGAAAGACCTAATTGAGACGAGGTTTCTTCTGAAAGCATGCCATCGCGAGGTTGCGTAACCTGACTCCTCACGTGATTTCTAATCACCAGCATTGGTGTCATTTCTCTTGATATATCTTTCATACCAATCAAATTAGCACAACGTCTGGGCTAGCAGTCCATTCGTCTCACTACCATGACACTCTCAATAAATAACACTTTTCCAAAACTTGCATTGGACTTTGCATTAATTATTGCCATTTGTGAATGTACAATTATATCTGCAAATCAGTGCTAGGTATTCAAAGACACTCCAGCAAGGGGCAATTGAGGAGAAACTTGACTTTCAGTGGCGTACACGAAGCAAGATTATTTCAAAGCCCACAGGCTGGGGCAAACCATTCAACAGCTCGAGCAGGGGCATGTCGTTACCATATTCAGACTGGGGCAAGACCAAGTTACCCTAATCATCAGGCAGAGTTGCAACCTTCTCTAAAGGAAACTCACAACAAATCACCAAGTACCCAGACTTGGGGCATCGAGGACATCTTCTACTTCAATCATGGCGTCTACAACAAGCTGCGTGTCGAGGAAGTCAATCCCTCCCACTACCCGAAGTCCTATCCGCATTGGCAACTACCTAAAGACCACCACGCTGGCATTTCCACCTGCATTTCCAATCACCTGTCTGCAATCATGCGCATCATACGCATTGCATTCGCTACCATAAGTATCTTGCATCATATGCATACCCAATCATACCATACTTCCCCAAGCTCTTGCATCTCCGCTCGTCAGCATTTGCATTTGCACGTCCACTCATATGGAATATCATTTATCATCCAGCATTCATATATGCAAGTCAAGGTCCAGGATCAATCTCGAAGATTTCCAAGACCGTCGACCGCCCAGTCAGGGGCGTCTTCCGCAAGATGGTGGGTTTACCCCACGATTTTCAAGAGCTTCAAAGCAGTCATCAACCCAGTCAGGGTCAATCTTCTGCAATTGTGGTTTTCTCCCACAAAATTTGAAGTTATTTAAAGCAAGATTCAGCCCAGTCAGGGGCATCTTTTTTTAAGACCATGGGCGTCTCCCGTGACGAATTTCAACCTCGTGGTTGATCAAATATGCAAATCAACATTCAGCCATCCAGGGGCATACCATTCAAGACCGTGGGCATTCTCCACGAAGCTGTTCAACCTTTTGTTGAGCAAATCCAAGAAGTTCAAAGCAAGATCCAAACCGAACAGGGGCATCTTCAACAAGACCGTGAGCGTCCCTCATGAAGTTGTCCAACCTTTTGTTGAGCAAGACATCTAGACAAATTTAGCCCAGTCAGGGGCGTCCTCTTCAGAATTCATGGGTGTAACCATGAAATCATTTCAGCAAATCATGATTTCCTAGCAAAGACGGTGGGCGTACCCCGTCGACTCATTTCAATTCAATCTTCTTCTCAGGGGTTCCCCATTGAGTGATACACAGCAAGCATGACCGTTGTCAATTGCCTTCCTATCATCCTTTTGGTGATAGTCGAACTTCGTCAGTTCAACCTAGCCTGCATCCTTGTGGTGTTGGTAAACTTCAGATCTGTGATTGTCCTATCATCCTTTTGGTGATAGCGACTTGTTTTATTTGTGTTTCGCTCTACCATCCTTTTGGTGGTAGGTCTGGTACTTCGTCGGTATCAGATTGTGCGATGTTTGCTTTGTGTTTCGCTCTACCATCCTTTTGGTGGTAGGTCTGGTACTTCGTCGGTATCAGATTGTGCGATGTTTCTTTTATGTTTTCGCTCTACCATCCTTTTGGTGGTAGGTCTGATACTTCGTCGGTATCCGATTGCGCGATGTCTTCTTTTTTGTTTTCGCTCTACCATCCTTTTGGTGGTAGGTCTGGTACTTCGTCGGTATCGGATGGTGCGATGTTTCTTTTATGTTTTCGCTCTACCATCCTTTTGGTGGTAGGTCTGATACTTCGTCGGTATCAGATTGCGCGATGTCTTCTTTTTTGTTTTCGCTCTACCATCCTTTTGGTGGTAGGTCTGGTACTTCGTCGGTATCAGATTGTGCGATGTTTCTTTTATGTTTTCGCTCTACCATCCTTTTGGTGGTAGGTCTGGTACTTCGTCGGTATCAGATTGTGCGATGTTTCTTTTATGTTTTCGCTCTACCATCCTTTTGGTGGTAGGTCTGATACTTCGTCGGTATCAGATTGCACGATATTTCTTTTGTGTTTTCGCTCTATCATCCTTTTGGTGGTAGGTCTGATACTTCGTCGGTATCAGATGGCGCGATGTTTTATTTGTGTTTTCGCTCTACCATCCTTTTGGTGGTAGGTCTGGTACTTCGTCGGTATCAGATTGTGCGATCGTTTATTTGTGTTTCGCTCCGTCATCCTTTTGGTGAGGGGTCTATCATGGTCATTAATGATAGATTGTGCGATTTGCGTTGTGTTCCACTCCGTCATCCTTTTGGTGGGGGAGTCTATCATGGTCATTAATGATAGATTGTGCGAATTTTGCTTGTCTCGCTCCGTCATCCTTTTGGTGGGGGATCTATCATGGTCATTAATGATAGATCATACGATAGTGCTTTGCTTTGCCATCCTTTTGGTGGTAATAGCTGTGTGTGTTTCATCCCATCATCCTTTTGGTGATGACGACTTGTGCCAGCTTACTCAGAGGTTTACATCATCCAGTATTTTCAATTCTCAAGCATCTCTTTTCGTTTCGGACAAATTCAGGGTCTTCTTCATATCTAATTGACTTCTACCTCAGGAATATGAACGCTAATGCAGTTCATTTTCCTATGTTTAAGCCGATTAGATAGGGGCATCTGTCATACCCTAAATTTGTCCTACCCTTTTTGTAAATATTTTCGTATTTATTGTTTTATGCCATTTAGATGCGTGTCTGCTCGCAATTGGTTGTTTTTTTTAGAACTTTATCTTTTTGACCAATTAAAAGGTGACACGTGGCTTAATGCAATTTTTTGTGAATATTTTTTTTTCTTAGCTTCTTAAACTATTCTTTTTTTTTAAAAAAAATGTTACTTATAATATTTTAGTACTTAATATTTGTTTTTTTTGTTTTTTAACTTGTTCTATTTATATTTGTTTATGCTTAACTATATTTGTTAATATCTATCTAGTAATTATTGTTAATAGTTATATATTATTTAATTACATCCATGTTAATTTATATTAATTGCTTATTGTTTTAATAATTAATTAATTTGAGAAAAAATAAAAAGAAAAGAAAAAAGAAGGGCAGGAGTTGGGATGGAGCAGGCCCATTTGTGGGGAACCCGTTAGGGTTTTGCTGGCTGGTTGGTTATTTAAGTTAATTTTCATAGTGAAAAAGGGAGCTACTGTTCACTATCCCAAAAGAACCCTAAACGGCCGCCCCCCCTTTCAAAAGCCCTAGAATTTCACTGTTCACAATCCCCAGAAAAACCCTAACGGCTTCAATTCTTACGAATCGGACGGCGCCGCCCTCCATCCTCTTTCCTAAGCGAAACCCTATTGCCTCTCTCCCTCCGCCATTGTTCACCCTTCGAAGACCGTCACCGTCCTCCATCAACTCAGCAAGGTGGACTCAGAGGCGCCGTTTTGAACAACATCAACAATAATGCCTCGCTGTTTTCGTCGCTTGGAGGTTCTGATCACGAGCCATGGTGCACGACTGTGAAGGCGAAATCTATTCTGGTGTTAACAGTATAACGGTATATTCGACGCTAAGGTAACAACAGGTTGTTTATTGGTTCGATTTCGTCGCAAGATGTTTGTTCCTTGCTGCTTGTGTTGGTACCTGGACGAGTTGTTTGACTTGGTAAAATTTTCATAGTTGCGTTTGGTTGTGTTTTCTCGAATATGCTCTTAAGCCTGGAATATTCATGAACTATTTCTCTTATTCAGATTTAGAGTTAATTTTTCTAACCACTGGTTTGCAGATGTTAGTATGGTGGTGTTAAATCTCATTTCCATGACCTCTGTTTTTGTGATAAGTCTGTTTCAACAGGTTTTGTTTAGTTTCAGCTTTATGAACGAATTATTGATGTCAAAATTTTTGGCTGCTGGTATAAGGAGACTTCCATTTGAGAAGCTAGCAGCAGCCTTTGTTTCGTAACAGCAGCACAGTGGGGTTCGACGCGAAACAGCATGAAGTCTTAACGAGTTCCAGCTTTATGTTTCACACGATGTAATGCCGACACTAAGGGGTTGAACTTCAGTGCATATGGTTGTGCGGATCCGGTTTCGCACCAAGACTACACGGCGATTGCGTTTGATAAATGTTGCATCTATAGTTTAGCTCTGTTTTCCTTCCCTATTCAATTACTTGTGTTTTGTTTTCTGTCCTGTTTGGTTGTGTGTACATTTATGTGCAGGTTCAAACGCCCCGAAATCACCGTTAAGCATTATGCAATGGCAATATCGCCGAGCTCGGTCAAGCAGCGAAAAGTTCAACCTTCAGTTTTTAGCACAAAAATGCAGCAGCAAGATGAAATCATTCGTGTTTTCAATCTAATTCTGTTTTTTTTATCCATTATTGTTTCTCTAAGGGCTTGTGTTATTATTTGTGACTGGCTTGTTATGCAGGTTTGAGGTTGAATCCGAGATTCAGATTCAAGTTTGGTAATTATTGCAGTTTCATATCAAAGAGATAGAAGCCAGCCTCGTAGCATTCGAAAACACGACATCCTTTTGGTCTGTTCATCTTCTGTTCACAACAGCATATACATCGCCCTTCAACAAACAACTTCACCCAGCAAGCTCATACTCGTCTTCGTTCGAACTCAGTACTCGGTCATGAAGCATTTAATTTCAATGATAATCAAGTCAGGTCGTAGCAACACCATATCCTCACCTTTGTTTAAGATCTCCTTCCCGCTACACTCCGGTTCTGCCACAGACTTGACAACAATGGCATCATCAAATTATGATTCGCGGTCTACAGCTGAGCTCAACCTCTCCTTTGCTCCCAGCTAGGATGCGACATCCTCGGCTTGTAGTGATGTAACAACCGCGACAAAACAGAGTGATACACTCGAGAAGGTAACAGAAATGAGCCACCTCGATGATATTACGTAGTCTAAATCTTCATCAACAATAGAGCAGTTTGTGGCAGCAAGCATCCATGTCTCAGTCAAGACTAACCTCTCCTCATTGCCAACGTTGCTGAGTTGCGACAACTCCGGCAACGACTCCGTAAAGCATCAGGTTGGGCCAATCCTGTTTGCTTAAGTTATAACTAGTTTCAATCTGCAGGTTTGTTCTTGTTTTAAAACATAGTTCTGCTGCTGTTAGTGAGTATTTGTGTGATAGCGCAGTGTTGTAGATATTCCGGTTGATTTCTTAACAATCATATTTTTATGTTACTGCATTACATTGATTAGATATTATTGGATTGGTTGTTGTGATATGCATACTGGTTTATTGATTGGTTGTTATTAGATTGAATAAAAGGTATCATGTTGGTTCTCGGGTTCACTGTTTTTTTTTTAAAAAAACGTTTGATTTCGAGTTTCTAATGAGCTGAGAATGCGGTTTCAATTTTCAAATGTTCTTTTTTAATCCAGCAGAATTATTTTTGCAGCTGTTAGTTGTTCGGTATAGTTATCTTCGGTTAAATATGCATATTTGGATTTCATCACGCGTATTTGGATCTCATTGTTATATGGCAGTTCACTTTGTTGTGTATTTATTTTCGTTTGACGGTTGCTAGTTCATTTATGCGAATGGCTATTAATGGGATCTACATGTTTACATCGCTTGAATCAATTTTGGGGAAGTATTTTATATGCTAGACTTGGTCGCGGTTTTGCGGGGTGGCCTATGGATAAGGTGCCGTTACGTTGTTTGTATGACAACCATCATAGCCTTTCGTTGAAGATAGATATGGCATTGGAGAATCTAGTTGATAAGAGGACATTCTGCTGCATTAAATTTCCATAATCATTTTTAACTAATATTTTTCTTTGATGTGTGCAGATTAATTAGTTGAAGCATAGTGGTTGATATGTTGGTAATCAATTGATTGATTTGAAGATTTATGTATAAAAATGTGAAATAATGAATATTGAACTTAATTATTGTTTGTTTTTATATTAACCTTATCAAATTGGATATTGTTTTTTTCGGAAATAATAAACTCTCGATTTATCGAGTCCTTTTCCACCCATGTAAGTCGAGTGTTTTCAAAGCCTCGCCATCGACCTTCGATCACCATACACAACATTTTAAAGCTTAATCCTGGGCTTCCTTACAGTGATACCTATTTGATCAATTATTTCTAGTTGGTCACTTAGAAGACTAGCCCACTTTGCTAGTGCACACGCTTAAAATTTAAAATTAAAACTTCGACTCAATTCGAATACTTTTTTCAAAGAAAATTAAATCTTTGGAATCTAGCATTTCTTGGATTTTTGGATGATCATTAGCGAGGTGTACACCTTAAATAATGTATTATTCAACTTTTCATTTTTAATACACTATTTTGGGACAAAGAAATATTATAGGAATCTAGCATTCTGTGTGATATTTCTGTCGTTCATTCAAACATTCTCCAAATGAAAAAGGTGTCGTCGAGATCTAGCATTTCGATAATGCCCCAATTAATTGGTTGTGAGGCCTACGTCTCATTTGTCAAATAATTGTCATTTCTCTCATTTTCAAATCCAATCTCACGTCCTCACATCTCGTACCTCAAATTATTTTCATACCTCATCTCACACTTCAAATCTTTTTCAAACATTTTCTTGATCAAACTTCGAAAGAAGAAGGTTCTTGGAGTCTAGCATTCCTTGAATTTTCGAGTGAATGATTCTCGAGGCAGGCCCTTTGAGTTATTACTCATTCAATCTTTCGACCTTTTTCAAATATCTTTTTCAATTCACACTTCGAAAGAAGGAGGTTCTTGGAGTCTAGCATTCCTTGAATTTTCGAGTGAATAGCTCTCGAGGCACGCCCTTTGGGTTGTTATTCACTCAACCTTTCGACTTTTTCAAACTCAAACATCTTCCAACGTTCTCCTAAGTCGAATGCTCGTACGCATTCGCAATCCACATTTCACACACATTCACAATTCCTCGTGGCCTCGATATTAGGAGCACCCTCAGGGACTAATATCGTTTCTCACAACCTTAACCCTTGACACGTCGTCAAGCCGGTTCCATCTTCAATCAAATCCTCGACACGTCGTCGAGCCACTTCAAAACAACTGCCTTTTGGCCTCGCATGCCATTCTTCGATTCGATCTTTTCACAAACATTTCTTAAACCTACGAAAGAGGGATATTCTTAGAATCTAGCATTCTTTGAATATTCGAACGAGTAACTCTTGGGCGCGCCCCCGAGTTGTTATTAGTTCATTCTTTCGTTTTCAAAATATCCAACTCTTATCTTCAACTCATTCAACCCAATTTCCGAAAGAACTGAGTTCTTGAGATCTCGCATTCCTTGAATTCTTGAGTGACAAGCTCTTGAGGCACGCCCTTAGGTTGTTTGTCAGTCACTCTTTCGTCTTTCAACTCAACTTCAACCCATTTCAAACCTCATATTTCCGTGGTCGTCTCCACGAACTACGGACGCTCTGATTCTTTATTCATTCTTGAATATAAGATACGTAGGCACAAGATTGCGATGATCTTGGCGAGCACACTTCTATCCATCTTCCATTTTCCCCCATCCTTTCCCGTAGTCGAACTACGACGCTCTGATTTCTCATTCTCGTCCGAATGAGCATACGTAGGCACAAGGGCCCCAATCCTTGGCGAGCACCCTATCTTCTAACCACCCATCTCTCCTTAGCGTCTTTAACCTTTTACCCTACCAATTCTACCTTTATCAACGAGAAGAAAACCAGTAAACCTAAGCAACACTCCCCACAATTACCTTAAGAGGTTCCCGTCGAGTACGACGGACGTGAGGGGTGCTAATACCTTCCCCTCACGTAACCGGCTCCCGAACCCGGAACTTGGTTGCGACAGCCCTGTTCCTATCCTTTCGTTTTAGGAGGTTTTCTCGATATTTTCCTCTCCCGTTTATTCGGGAAAAATAAAGTTCGGTGGCGACTCTGTCGAACCGCATTTTCCGCGCCCTTCGCGCGAGGGTCGTATTTCCGAAATGTCTCCGTGATTTTTCGAGGTGCGACAATCGTGTTAGGCATGGAAGTAGAAATTGAAAGTTTTTTTTCTTTCGTGTGTTATTTTAGAAAAAAGAAGAGAATGTTTAAATCAGATATTTAGTTTAATAACTAATTATATATTTATCTCTAAATTAAAAACTCTTTTTTTACAAGTAATTATATTAATTAAATGAAAAGAATGAGTAGTTTTTTACTCTATTTTAATCCTAAATCTTTTAATCCCAATCAAATATTTTTTAATAAAATTCTTTATTTTCTTCTAATTAAATTATCGAAAGTGGTGGGTTTTTGGGGTCTAGCATCCCTTGAGTCCTTGAACAACTGTTCTCGAGGCGCACGCCCTTGAGTTATGGTTATTCCGTCTTTCGGTTTTCAAATTGTTTTTCGTTTAATTTAATTGAATTTCTAAAAGATAGTTTTTAATTACTCTTAGATATTCTTATAAGAAAATTCAAATTATTCTTTTAAAAATATATTTCAAAATCATTACCAAATTAATATTTTAAATAGTAAACTTTTCAAAAATTATACTTTATTTAAAACTTATTTTTTAAGATATTAAACTTTTTTAAAAAACAATTAATTATGATTAGCTTTTCTCAAAATCTTTCTATAAGCAATTGATTAATTAATTATATGAAAATTTAAGACTATTTTTCTTAATTAAATTAAACTTTTTTTTCTTAAGTAAATTTCAAAACAATTGAATTCTTGGATCTCGCCTTCCTTGAATTTTTAAGCAACCGCTCTCGAGGTGCACACCTTGAGTTGTGACCCTTCCGATCTTATTTTCAAGAATGCCTAGCGCGCCTAGTCCGAGTATGCTAAACTATTCAAATTATTTTCTAAATCAAATCACGAAAGAATCGAGTTCTTGGAGTCGCGCATTCCTCGAATTTGAGAGTGACTACTATTGAGGCGTACACCCCGAATAGCGCGTCACTCGAACTTTTGTTTCTAAAACACTTTCCCTAATTATTTGGACAAGTATTCACAGTCCAACAAATACCATTTTATAATTAATGGGATGAAAAAGATGTCGTTGGGATCTAGCATTCCAACGATATCTCGGCTAATTGGTTACGAGGCAGACGTCTCGTTTATCGAATAGACGTCGTTCCTCCCAAGTTTTCAAACCATCTAAATCTCATTCCTCACCTTCGTGCGATCGAGTCTAAACCCTAGTATGTCTCTAAACCATACGTAAAAATCAAACTATTTTCTTAACTAAACTACGAAAGAATTAAGTTCTTGGAGTCTCGCACTCTTTGAATTCTTGAGTGACCACTCTTGGGGCGTACGCTTTAGGTTGTGGATTACTCGACCTTTCGTCTATAAAATACATGCCCTAACTACTTTGACAAATACCACCATTGTCCATTCAAATACACTTTCATAATTAATTAAATGAAAAAGGTATCATTGGGATCTAGCATTCCAATGATATCCCGATTAATCGATTGCGAGACTGACGTCTCGTTTATCGAGTAGTCGTCATTCTCCCTTAAAATATTCAACCCAACTCTCTTCTCTCGCCCCCGTGCGATTGAAACTTTCTCAAACACTAATTTCAAAGTTAGTTGAATGAAAAAGGTGTTGTTGGAATCTAGCATTCCAATAATATCCCGATTAATTGATTGCAAGGTCGACGTCTCGTTTATCGAATAGTCGTCATTCTCTATCAAATTACCTAACCAAACTCCTCTTTCTCGCCCCTGTGCGACCAAAATCATTAACAACCTATTCAAATCTACCCTCTTTTCAAAACCAAAATACTTAACCAATCAAACTCTCCTCGCCCTCGTGCGATTTCCAACCAAAACACCTTTTGTCAAGAACATTGTTTAATCCATTCTTCCGCGCATAACAAACTCGTGCTTCAGCCTCCCCTAGAGAGCATACAAGCCAACGTTTAGCAGTTAGAATGCGACATAAACTCTCGTTCGACTCAAACCTTTCCCAAAGAACATTGTTTAGTCCTTTCTTCCGCGCATGACAAACTCGTGCTTCAGCCTCCCCTAGCGAGCAGACAAGCCAATGTTTAGCAGTTAGAATGCGACCTAAACACTAATTCAGTCACAAACCCTTTACCGTAGTTAGCCGAACTACGGCCGCTCTGATTCTTCATTCCCTCTTGAATGTAAGATACGTAGACACAAGATTGCGATGATCTTGGCGAGCACAATTCCCTCTTTTTCCCGTAGTCCCACGAACTACGAATGCTCTGATTTTCCACTTCTTACAAGTGAAGATACGTAGGCACAAGGGTCCCAATCCTTGGTGAGCACCCTATCTTAAAACCACCCATTTCCCCCTATAGTAGAAACCTTAGAAGAAAACAAATAAGCATAGATAACTTTACTCTCGAATCGATCAAGAGGTTCCCGTTGAGTACAACGGACGTAGAGGGTGCTAATACCTTCCTTCCGCGTAACCGACTCCCGAACCTAGAATATTGGTTGCGATGACCATGTTCTTATCTCCTTAAAGGTTTTATCGATATTTTCCTATTCCTGCCTTGGAATAAATAAAGTTCGGTGGCGACTCTGTTTCGAACAGTATTTTCCGCGGCCATCGCGAGGATCGTATTTTTCGAGGTACGACACTTATTTGCATAATCACAATGTAGATCCATGGCTTTTGATGCATTTTGATCCATTTTGATGATTTTGATCTTCGTGATTTGTGATCTCAATGCTTGATTATGTTTACATGATGTTTGATCACTAATTCTTGATGATAAATTCATGCTTAATTGATTACATGTTCATGTGAGTGATTGGATAAGTTGTTTGGTGTTGAAAACTGATTTTGGAAGCTGTTTTTCTGTTTCTGCCTCAGTGGTAACCGGTTAACATTAGCAAGTAACCGGTTACCCTGTAGAAATTTCACGTTTTTGAGCTTTTTTTCAACAGGTAACCAGTTACCTGATTTTGGTAACCGATTACCACTGAGGCAGAATGTGTGTTTCTTGCACTGTCATGCTTGTTTGAGTTCTTTTTCATATATGAACTTCATGGATTGATGTAATGCATTAATGTGGATTATTTTTGACATGTTTCATCATTCTTGAATATTTGATCTCGACTCTTCGACACGTAACGTCCGGTTTTGTTTGAATGTTTAACATGTTCATATTGTTTGATTGATGAATGATCACATGCCTTTCTTGATTAGATCATGTTAGTTGATTATCATGAATATTTGATTTGCTGGATTTGTGATGCATGTGTGTGTGTTTGCTTTAGATTTCGTTTGTTGCATGTATGTCTGATCGTTCGATCATTTGATTTGAATTGAAAAGCATGTCAATCTTATTGATTCTTAATGATGCAATGTTGTTGATCAATTATGTTTGATTGTTGAAGCATGTTCATACTTGCATGATATTTATCCATAATTCGTGTTTACTTATGTTTGATTGCAATTAAATCATGCTTGCTTGCCTGCTGCCCCGCTTTTCACAGTTGTTCTTATTGTGAATTTGCATGTTGTCCTTGCCTTGCTTGCTTGATGCCTACTTTTTACACCTGCTTTTGTACTGAAACATATGTTGTTATAGGTTGTCTTATTTGTGTGTTGGATTTTGCTGTTGTTTTGTGCAGGAGGCGTTGTTGTAGCTGCTGTTTATGCCTTGCTTTCTTGCTTTTTGCTTTGCCTTTGCATGTTCCCTTAGGATTTTTATTCCAATTTAATTTCTGATTAAATGTGGAGTAGGATAGACATTAGGAGTGAAATCCAAGCATGATAACAAGTAGGCTAGTCCCTTCTAATCTCAACTTTAGGTCCATCTTTTGCATGCTAACATTAGGATAAAATCTCCTTTCGCATTCCAACTTTAGGATCACTTTGCATGACAATGTTAGGACCGAGTTTCCCTTAGACCTTTCGTGCATCTCTCTTCTCATCTCAAAACAATTCTAAATCATCTAATAAAGACGATGAACCCCAAATAAATTCAAACCACTTCACTAAAACTCATAAACAAAAGTCAAACCTTTTATCCTTCGGGATTTGTGTTTCAAACTCATTTTCAGAAAAAAGTACGTTAATTTTCCGTTCTTCCGCAAACAGGCACAATCCCTAACTGCTGGAATGGGAACTTCACGTCACTCATAAAAAACGCTTAAACAACCAATGGTTTCCTTACCCGAACTATGTTTGCTCTGATTTCTCATACCAGATGAGGATATGTAGGCACAAGACGACGATGTCTTGGCGAGCAACCTTCCCCCATCAATCGTAGTTTCCCAAACTATGTTGACTCTGACTTTCCCATTGCACAAGGGAATACGTAGGCATAGAGCGACGATGTCCTATCGAGTCTCTTTCTTTTTTATTTTGTTCTCGTTTCCATTTAGCAGTAGCTTGTAGAAAATGCACCCTTTTATTAGACAACAAGCATGGATCCTGTTGAGTACAACGGACGTGAGGGGTGCTAATACCTTCCTCTTGCGTAACCGACTCTCGAACCCAAGATTTGGTTGCAATGACCTTGTCTTTTCTCGTTCTTCAGCTTTTCTTCGATCGTTTCCTTTCCCTCTCTTTGGGATAAATAACGTTTGATGGCGACTCTTCTGTTTTTCCGCCGGGTGTTTTCGTAGTTGCGACACCTGGAAGCAATTCGACAAGTGACCAAATGTTTTTTACTTCAATGGACTCCAGTTCCTCATTCATTTCTTTCATCCACTTTGAATCCTTCAATACCTCAGCTGCATTGACTGGTTCAACATATGCATATAAATCATAGTGTACCAGCTCACCTTCATCATCGGCTACATCATCTGATGTAATCACACATTCTTGCCACCTTGTAGGCATGTGTCTTGTTCTTTGAGGTCTGCTTGTACTTTCTTGACCTCTAACTTCTTCTTGTTGAACTCCTCTTTTGACGTCACATGTTAGTTCTTCACATAGGATTCTCACTGAATCCTTTTTGACATTTTTAGTCCAATCTTATTCCTTAAGTTAATCTATGATCATGTCCCTGTTGATCACTACTTGCTTTATAATGGGTCGAACAACTTGTATCATCTAGTAGAATGATATTCTATCAGGATCATTTGACTTGACTTGTCATCAAGTTTTCTTTTCAATTGATCAGACACATGTTTATGTGCTATAGATCCAAATACTTTCAAATAACTCAAGCTAGGCTTCTTGACACCAAACCAACACTCTTCTGGCGTGATTCTTTCTAGCTTTTTACGTTGGACATCGGTTCAGTATGTATGTTGTAGTCGGCACAACTTCTCCCCATAACTATTTGGGTAAATGCTTGCTTTTCAACATACTTCTCACCATATTCAAGATGGTTTTCTTCTTCCTTTTTATAGTTCCATTCTGCCGTGGAGTGTAGGGTGACACCACCTCATGCACAATCCCTTCATTTTCACATAATGTGTTGAAGTCTTTCGACACATACCACTGGTCCTCAGAATCTTGAGCTTTTAGGCACTTTGTATTTCGATCGTGCATTTAAACTTGACAAATACCTCGATCACTTCACTTTTTTCTTGATCAGGTGCATCCATAATTTTCGAATAATGTCATTTGTGAATATGATAAAGTATCTATTACCTCTAATCAATTCCACTTAGATATAACCATACACATTAGAGTATATGACCAAGAAAAACCTCTGACTTGCTTCCTACATCATTGTTGAAGTCGTTCTTGTGCTACTTTGCCTGCACACATTCCTCACACACTTCATTTGGAATGTCGATTCTGGTATCCCTAAAACCATATTTCTTCTTTTCAAATATTTGATGTCTTTAAAGTTGAGATGGCCAAGTCTATAATGCCATATTCATTTGCCCCTGCTAGCTGCACTTGTAAGACACTTGGGCTCCATCATATTAAGTTCAATCTTGAAGGTTCTATTCTATGACATAGGACCCTTCAAGATTAACCTTCCAGTTGATTCAAGAACTCTCATCATCTTATCTTTAATCAACGCTTTTTAGTTCTTCTCGACTAACTGTCTTATGACGAGTAAGTCACTTTTCATGCCTGGTATATACAATACATTGGAAATTACTGACCTTTTTCCATATTTCTTCATAATTAGAACATCACCAATACCTTTAGCTTCTAAAGTATTTTCATTTGCAAATTTCACCATGTTCTTCATTGAGGGTTTTATGTTGACAAACCAATATTTCCTCACAATCATGTGTGATGAGCATCCTGAGTCCAAGTAACATTGGTCCTTGGATCTTTCTTCATTTCTTGTTGTGACCATCAACAACATCTTTTCTTCTTCATGCTTTGCAAACTTTGCACCACTTTCTTGATTCTTCTATTTTTCAGGACAATTACTTTAGTAGTGATCATAATTCTAACAATTGAAACATTTAATGTGACTTTTGTCAGGTTTTTGACCACTTTCTGTTCCTCTACAAGCAACACCACCTCTGTGGTTACTTTGGTATGAGGATCTAATGGTTAATTAATTAAAAAGTTAATTTAACCAAATTACAACCTTAATTAAAAAGTTAAAAAATTAATATATAATGGGGATCAATTTACTCTAAGAGTAAGTTTGTTTAGCTTACTCCAAATTACAACTTGTTCTAGACTGGGCCCAGGCCTGCCCATCCATCGGGTAGGCACAACCCAACGCTATTTAGGGAAGGCCCAAATCACCCAGTGTCGGGCACAGTTCTAGACACACCAGGCAGACACCTCCCCCCGTCGGGCAGAACAACACGTCTTCCACACGTTCTCCATGTGCTCCCCCCGCGGGGACACGTCATCAGACAACTACCCACCTTTGAAAGAGCTGGTCAGCCCACCTTCCAGAGATCACGAGACGGTTGAACTAAGGCAATACCATGTGTTGATCTTCACTACGCCACGTAAGCCCTAGAAGTCGCTTGGGTTGGGCCTGACAATCCAGCCCAACACAAGCGACCGTTAGCCCTGCGCTGGGGTCTCACTATAAATACCCTCTTTCACTAGAGAGTCAGGTATTCAATTATCTACATCTAACCTCTGTACTTGCTCCTATTCTGGTCCCCTACTCACTTAAGCATCAAAGTGTCTTGCAGGTACACCCTCTCCTCCTCCCTACCTCCGGTGAGCAGCTTTCAGATCGACGACGCGTGGTGGCCAACAATCTCTTCTGATCAGGTACGATCAGTGGCGCTGTCTGTGGGAATCTAAAGTTTTCTCGTTCTTCCGAGCAGAAGAACCAAAGCTTCCAACTTCAACTTTCGAGATCATGACTAGCCTACGCCACGATGACGTTGCCCACAATTCCGCTTTCGTCACAATCACCAACGGCGACGACTAGGTTGGGCCATCCCACACCCGCGAGGGTGACGTGAGGGACAGACGGACAACCTCCCCTTCGTCCCAGGATGCGGCACATCATGTCGCACCTCGAGCAAGGAGCCCGAGTGCAGACCCGATGATGACTGCCATCTTTGCAGCCATCAACCAAACCAACCTGATGTTGTTCCAACAGAACGAACGCATCGGTATGCTGGAACAAGATACCTCGTCTCGCTCTCCTCCGCAGAGAAATCAACGCGAAGAATCCCGGAGCCCCTCTCTCCATCAACGGGAGCACCGACCACAATTGGAGAGGCCCCAGCCGATGGCCTCCAAGAAGCGCATCCGATCAGCTCCCCGGAAGGAGAGGCGTTCCCGGGTCCCAAGAGCGAACAGACCGGACGCCCCGGACAAGAGGTCGAAAGGACGCAACCAAGCCCCTCAGCATAACCCTTCTCCCTCACGCTCCCCAGTTTGCAGTGACGAGGACGATTACAAGACCCCCTATTTCGTGGGAGATCATAGCAACACCTATACCTCATGGGATAGAGAAGTCACCCGTACTCTCCACGTATGATGGGACCTCGGACCCGGACGACCACCTGGAAGATATCAAGGCTATGCTCGACTACATGAACGTTCGAGGAGCCATTAAGTGCATACTCTTCCCAACGACGTTAAGGAAGGGAGCCATGGCTTGGTACAAAATCTTGGAGCCTGAGTCTATCACGTCGTGGAGGGTTATGAAGGATCTCTTCTCAAACTATTTCACGGTGTCCCGACGCCATCTGAAGACAGAGGCTGCCTTGGGCGCGATCATCCAAGCCCCAAACGAGCCTCTGAGGAACTACATTGAGAGGTTCACAAGGAAAGCGGTCCAGGTAACGACTTCAGACGACATGAAGCATGACCTCATGGAGCAGGGCCTATGTCACGGTTCCAGATTCTACGAAGCTGTGGAAATTCACTGACCAACCACCCTGCGAGGCTTCCTCGAGAAAGCTCGCCACTACATCCAGTACGAGGAGACCGAGGGTGCTAATTCTGCTCGGGACTCCCGTAGCCGCGAAACTCCCCGTGGGTCCCGAGAAGAAGGAGCTCCAACCCCCCGGCATGGAGGAGACCGACGCCGAAACGATCGTCCTCGAGAGCAGAAGGGTCCCGCAGGCCGCTTCACCGAATACACAACCCTAATCGCTTCTCGCGAGCGTATACTGGCTGAGTGCGCCAACTCGGAGTTCGTGTAGGGAGGTGTCTGTTTTCCCAAAACAGCACCCCCAAGGCCAACATGGATAAGTCCAAATATTGTTGCTTCCACCGGGGCCACGGGCATTCCACGAAGGACTGCATCCACCTAAAAGACGCAATCGAAATACTCATCAAGGATGTGCATTTAAAGAGATACACCAGAGAAGGAGATGCCCCTCGACAAGAGGCCCACGAAGCCAAAAGAATCGAGGACATCCCTCCTCCCTCCAACGAACTGGGCTGCGAGTGGACCTCAGCGTCAGTCGGCCTGAAGACTTGTTCTCGCTAAGAGAACACAACCTCCCTACCGAGCATCAGCTTCCCGAGGAAGCAATACGTCCCATCAGCCCGTGGGAATACTTCCCCACGGTGATGGTCATCTCAGGCGGGGGCCCGAACAAGCTCTCCATCGGGTCGGAAAAAGGAAATTTGACGAGCTGATGAACAACAGCTCCGGCAAAATGAGCACACTCGAAAAATTCCACGGCCAGTCTAACCCGATCACATACTATCTTGAAGAGCTGCCCGGAGGAGCCCCCAACTCCGTTATTCCCCTGATAATTTGGGCACAAATGGAAAACTTCGACGTTCGCCGCATCCTGGTCGACGGAGGGAGTTCGGCAGATATCACGTATACCCACCTATTCTCGACGCTACAGCTCGACGAGACCAACTTGACCCCTTATGTCGGCTCCGACCTCCAGGGGTTCAATGGGACGACGACAAGACCGTGGGGATACGTGGAGCTCAAGGTCACTTTCGGGACACAGGAGACGTCCAGGGAAATCAACGTCCACTTCCTGGTCATCGAATGTCGTCCCTATACAACTGCATCTTGGGCAGGAAAATGCTGGTAGAGCTCACAGCGGTGCCATCGATAGTTCACCTAAAGATGAAGTATTATACCAGACTGGGAGTCGTCGTCACCCTCAACGGGGATATAGAAGCATCCATGAGGTGTTTTGAGGCAACAATGAAGGGCCTCAGCACGATTGGATCCCCCGCCAAAGCGACCAAGCCTCTGCCCGTCCAGGAGAATAGGCCAAAGGACCACGTCGACGCCGTGGACCTCGATTGCCGCTTCCCCAGCGAACCGGACCACAAGGACGAAGTCGAGCACGTCCCTCCAATGGTTAATGGGCAACCCATCCACCCAACACGCCCCATCCAAGACGGGGACTTCGAGATAGTAGTCCTCGGCTAAGATGCAACCAGGAGTGTGAAGATTAGAGCATGACTGCCAAACCTGGTGAGGAAGCAGTTGAAGGCCTGCCTCCGTGAGAACGCCGACCTCTTCGCCTGGAGCACCGCCAAGATGCCCGACCTTGACCCCGAGGTCGCCTACCACCAACTCACCATCAACCCGGCCACGAAGGCCATAATACAACATAGACGTAGGCAGTCCCCCAAAAATTCGGTGGCGGCTGAGAAAGCTGTAGAAGACCTTCTAGAGGCAAATTTTATTTCGGAATCCCGGTATTTAACCTGGCTGTCCAATGTGGTACTTGTTAAAAATTCAAATGGAAAATGGAGAATGTGTGTTGGTTACACTAATCTCAATTGGGCATGTTCCAAGGACACCTATCCCCTCCCTAATATCGACAAGCTCGTCGACAACTCGGCGGGCTTCAAACTGTTGTCCTTCATGGACGCCTACTTGGGATACCACCAGATCCCCTGGCTGAGATCGACAAGCAGAGCACGACTTTCATGACCGATTCGGGCAACTACTATTATAATGTAATGCCCTTCGGTCTAAAGAACATCGGAGCCACCTATCAACGGATGATGAACAAAGTCTTTCGGAGAGAGATTGGCGACATGCTCGAAGTTTACATGGACGACATGATCGTCAAATCACGCACTGAGGTTGACCATACAACCCACCTCAAGAAAGTCTTCGAGACATCAAGGAAGTGCAGGATGCGGTTTAACCCGGAGAAGTGCACCTTTGGTGTACGCACGGGGAAATTCCTCGGGTTTTACATGACCGAACGGGGGATCAAGGAAAACTTGGACAAATGTCAGACCTTCATCGAGATCGCGACACTGAGCACGAAGAAGTCGATACAGCCCATCAACGGGATGCGCGCGTCATTGTCCCGCTTCGTCGCCAAATTCGCGCAACATACCTTCTCATTCTTTAAACTGCTAAGGAAGGAGGTCGCGTTCGAATGGACGGAGGAATACGAGTAGGCCCTCCTCCACCTTAAACGCGTCCTGTCGGAGCCACCGGTCCTAACAAGGCCAGACGTCAGGGAAACCCTCTACCTATACCTGGTCGTTGCCACCAAAGTCGTGAGTGTCGTACTAATCCGGGAAACCTCCGACGAATAGAAACCAATCTACTTCACAAGCAAGGCCCTCCACGGGCCCAAAATGAGGTACCAACAGATCAAAAAAATTTCTCTGACCCTCATCAATGCGGCCAGGAGATTCCGACACTACTTCCTGGCCCACACCATCATGGTCAGAACAGAAACAGCCTATCAAACAGCTGCTCGGCAGGCCCGACATGGCAGGACGCATGTTGAAGTTGTGGCTGGAACTTCCGAGTTTGACATTGTTTATGAAGGCAGGAAAGCCCTCAAGGTACAAGTACTGGCCGATTTCGTCGCTAAGATGACACCCACCGCGGAACCGACCCCTGGAGCCCACAAGTGGATCATCTTCGTCTATGGCGCTTCGAGCTCCTCAGGAAGCGGCGCTGGCATCATCCTCGAAAACGAGGAGGGTACGGTAGTGGAAGTCTCCCTAACCTTGGCCATCCTGAGGACGAACAATCAGGCCGAGTACGAAGCTTTCTTGGCCGGACTCCGCCTGGTAGAAGACTCAAAGCCAAGGAGATAAAAATCTTCATAGACTCCCAGCTGGCCGCCTCCTAAGTTCAGGGAGAATACCAAGCGAATAACGATAATATGGAAGAATATTTGGCCCTCATCAGGGAGCGGATGAAGAGTTTCGACTCCGCGGAAGTACAACACGTTCCATGCGAGCATAATACCCGGGCAGACGTCCTCTCGAAGCTAGCGAGCACGAAGAAGAAAGGCGGGAACAAATATATCGTCCAAGAGGTCCTCGCTCGTCCCAGCATGGAATTGGTGAAAACAATGCTCGAGGTCAACTCCATTGGGGACACCGACTGTTGGATGACCCCAGTACACGCCTACCTTAGCACTGGTCGCCTCCTCGACGATGCAAATGAGGCCAGTACCGTCAAACATCGATCTTGCTCCTATGTGTTGCTTGAAGGGAGAATGTACCGAAGGGGCTTCTCAATCCCTCTCCTAAAATGCATTGACAAAGCCCAAGCCCCAGGAATCCTGCAGGAGATCCACAAAGGCATCAACGCTCAACACTTGGGGGGAAAGTCCCTCGCTCGGAAGGCCCTACGAGCAGGGTACTACTGGCTGACAATGCAGCAAGACGCTAAGGAGCACGTGAAGAGATGCGACCGGTGCCAGAGGCACGAGGATATGCACCTCGCCCCCCCCCCCCCCCCCCAAGCGAGCTCAAGACTCTCTCCTCTCCATGGTCGTTCGCCTTATGGAGGATGGATATCCTCAGTCTGTTTACCGTAGGCTCCTATCAGAACAAATACCTGATATTCGACGTCGACTACTTCACCAAATGGATCGAGGCCGAAGCTCTGGTCAAGATCATGACGCACAACATACTCCGCTTCTACAAGAGGAACATCCTCGCCAAGTTTGGTGTCCCTCTGGTCATCATGACGGACAATGGGACGGAGTTCACTGACAAGAACTTCCGAGACTTCGTGACCAAACTCGGGACGAAGCATCACTTTACTTCAGTCGAACACCCACAAACGAACGACCAAGCAGAGGTCGCGAGCAAGGTTATCCTCCAAGGTCTAAAGAGAAGACTTGGGGACGCCAAGAAAAGATGGGTCGAGGAACTCCATAGCATGCTCTGGGCCTACTGAATAACGCCCTAATCGTTCACCAGAGAGACTCTTTTTCGACTCATCTACGGAACCGAGGCGGTGATCCCGGTGGAAATAAGGGAGCCCTCCAGAAGGACCGAATCTCCCATCGAGGAGGAGACCAACGACGAGGCTCTCCGAGAAGAGCTCGACTTAGTCAAAGAAATCTGGTTGGGGCAGCTCTCTACGAAGCCACGCTAAAGCAGAAAGTCACCCTTCGCTATGACAGCAAAGTCATAAGACACGATTTCTAGGTCGGCGACCTAGTCTTGCGAAGAAACCAAAAAGACTCACGCGAGGGTAAGCTCACCACGAATTGGGAGGGCCCCTATCGTGTCCGGGACAAGACGGAGCATATAGCCTACTACCTTGAAAACCTACACGGGGACGAAATTACTCGACCATGGAACACTGAGAAGCTCAAAAGATACTACAATTAAACACTGCCCGCAACGAACAATTTCGCGATCATAGGAGCGCGACCTGGTACCACGCGCCTCCCACAAACTCAACAAAAACAAGTGCCTGCCCCTTTTGTGTGTGTGAGCAGAGCGTTCTGTTCGACGGGGACCCCTCAATCGAGAGCTGCCACCGCCGTGCCAAGATGGCAGAACGTCCAGCTCGTGATGGGACGTTCACACCTCGGAGAGAGGGCCGCAATCGTGATTCCTCTTTGTAACCGACCAGGTAACGACCTCGGTCACCATCCCAATAATCGAAGGTTACATCAAAAAAGGGCATGCAGGCCCGACAAAACAAATTAACATAAGGGGCACACAAGCCTAGAAAATACGGGTACACAGGCCCGGGAACACGAAACTTAAACTTCTGGTTGCCCTCCATCGACTTCGTCAGCAAGCATATTACCTTCATCTTCCTCGGTGCCGACCACGACCACCCGTCCTTCGACGACCTGGTGATAGGGCCTAATCCCCTTGTGACCAGAGTAACCTCCGAATTCACGACCCTGAGCTACTCCACAGTGCTGAAGAACCTGACCTCAAAGGCCCTTAGACAGTCGTGCTCCAGTTCATGGATCCTGCCCAGCAAGTCAGCACGGGAGAGCAAGAGCTTCTCCTCGTCCGTCTCGTCCTCGGTAGGACGAAGAGAGTTCTCCATCTCCTCCACCCGAGCCCGCAGCCTCAACTGTTCACCCTCAGAGGCTTTCGCTCGATCCTCGGCATCGATACCCCTCTTGCACTGCATTTCCACCTTCTCCTTGCTCTCATCCAGCTCTGCCGCCAGCTTGGTCAGCCTCGACTGAGAAAAGGAGAGATCTCCCTGTAACTTGTCCAGCTCGGCAGAAGAGCAACCCTCATCACTTAAGACCAAAGCGGTTGAGAAAACCCATATCATCGTGGCCAGATTCTTAGTGAGCACATGTTGTCGAGCGTCCCGACTTGCCCCGAGAACCACCTTCGCTTCTGAAGCCGACGCCGCCAGCAACCCGGCACCGTGAAAGAACCTGCGATGCTGGTGACAATGGGGGATGAGAAATCCCTCCTCGGAAACACCCTCCGTGAGGTCAACGACGACATCAGACACCTGAACTCCCGTCCGCTTCGCAGTCCCTTGTGACATCGGGGAGTGGCTACCCTGAGGCAAAGGTGAGGACCCTTTCCTCCCTGATCGGCAGAAGGCTGTTGCATCACCTGGGCGACCCTGCCCTTTTCTCTTTTGGCCGCAGATTGCGAGGCCACCAACTTCCTCACACGCTTCTGCATGATCGACATACTTCCTGCATAAAAGAAAACAAGAAAAGATTAGAGAAAACAAAGACAGACGGGGACCAAAGAGTCAAGCAGGTTATCGCCCACTACCTAGGAAACAGAGAGCCTTCTCGTCAGACAAATACTCAAGCAGAGCCTTCGTGTTTATCAACCTCGCCTGCTGACAAACATTCCCTTGACTTTCGAGCAGTTTTACTCAGAAGTTTTCTCGGAGGCCATCCAAGGCTTGTATTCCCCATCATGAGTCCGTTTGCACTAGGCGTGCCTAGTTTTCCCCCAACGGAATTTGGTTTCCCTTCTTTGGCATTTATTTTGCTAAAGTGGTTCCTTTGCATTTGCATCGTGCATTGCATTCTCAAATGCGTAGCATTTCCATTTTGTATTGAGCATTATGCCATTTTCAAACATATGCATGTGAAATATAGGCTAGGTGGTTACCTCTTTGTTTAGAGGTGTATCTCCGACAAATAACTGATATCTTTGCCCGAATGGTATCCAGACCATGGCAATTTCCGTTAGCCCGCTGTTGCACTCTAAAATTTGACCAATCGGGTCCCGTATCTGGCTCTATGTTTCGACGCATGACCGCATTTGCATCTGCATATCGCATACAGTGCATTCTTCATTTGTTTTGATTTTATCGGGACCACAGCTCTCGTCTCGCGTCTTAGGTGTTTTTTTTATCAGTTTAGATAGATAGAATCGTGTTTTTGAGGACGTTTCGGTGTCTATGGATTTTTACCGGCTATTTTGGTGCGCTCTCGCGGTGTTATGTGTCGTTCGGTGCTTATTTTGTTCCTCTGAGAATTATTGTGATTTTTCTGGATTTTATTGGCCATTTTTAGGGTTTAAATAAGATTTTTAATCATTTTAGGATAATATAAAATTTTATAGAATATTAATAGATTTTTCTTTTAGAATATTAATTGAATTTTTGAATATATTTTTAGATGTAGAATATTAATAGGTTTTAATATTTTAATAGTTTTTAGAATTTTAAATGGAATAAATAAATAGCATTCTCTCTTTTTAGAATATATTAGATAGATTTAAATCATTTTTCAGCATTTTATAGAGTTTAATCATTTTTAATAGAATATAGAATTTCTTTTAAATAGATTTGTAATATAATATAGATTTTCCTTTTACTAAATAAATCAATAGTTTAGTTTTAATATAGAATGTAATCTAGATTTTTCTTTTATTAATGAATAGAATTTTAATAGAGTTTTTAATAGTTTTAGTTTTTATATAGAATATTAAATAGATTAGAATATTAATTGTGTTTTAGTTTTAATTAGAATATTAACTAACTAGGATTAGTCCATTTAAATCATCCGTTAGTTCATCATTAGCCATCACTAATCAATCAGTTTAATCATGCTTAATCCATATCAGTTTTTTGGTTTTTTTTTATCATGTTTTTCGGTGGGCCCATTCATCAAAAAGCCCAAATTCGCAGGTCCAAAGTCCAGAATTTCCAGCGAAATCCAGAAAGATCCAGAAGATTCTCAGCCTATATAATCCAGCAGCCACGTGTTGCGCCCGAGGGGACCCCACGTTTTCAGTCATACGCACGCCACGTCACCCCACTACCTCTCTCACACTCTGCCACCCAGTGCCACGCGTAGCACATGCAATCAACCTCCTCAGCCACCCTCTGTGCCACTTGTCACGCCCTCATCCTCACCGGAGCATATCGTCGCCGGCCATGCAGCCGCCGGCCGGACCACTCCCCTCCACCGCAACGGCCGCCGGAGATCGTTGAAGACGCCGGAAAATTCATACGAGCTGCAGAAATTCCAGAATTCTTCGCTTCTTCATCTCTTTCCCCCCCCCCAACCTTCATCTTCCTCGTCCGCCTTGGTCATTGACCTTCGCCGGAAAACTCATCACCACCGGAAATTCCCCAGATCCAAGAACGAATTTCCAGAAATCTTTCAACAAGATTTCAAGAACCTTCATGCTGGTTCCTCCACTGCTCAACGATCTCCAACCTTTCACAGAAAATCTGCGCGAAATTATTAGATACTTCGTACTCCATATTTTTCCAGAAGAGCTTCGAAGATCCGTCAGCCAAATCTCATCACAGTTCGCGTTCAAGAGTCGTTCTCCCCGTCAAGATCCATTTGATCCCCAGAATCATCATCCTCGTGGTGTCCTTATTCAGTCGTCCAGATATTCCTCCGTTCATCTTTGACTATTCAGTGCTCATCAACTTCCAGAACAGTCAAGAAGTTCCCGCGACGGCTTATTTTCCAGATCTTCGTTGAAGGCCTCAAGCACTTCTCGCTAAAACTTTCCAGCAGTTTCCAGATCCACTCGTACTCCATAACCAGGTACACTTTTTGCTATCTTGGTTGTGATTTTTCTTGCTGATAGCTGAGATATTCTAGTTTCGTGTTAGATGCGTTTAGGGATTAGATTAGGTTTGAATGGATTTGGGTATGGTAATGTTTTTGTTTGAGATTCGTGAAGGATTTGAGTGTTTGTTTTGGGAGGTTTTCTCAGAGAAGGGAGATTTGGGGGAAGACGAAGATGGCGTTAGGGTTTGTTGTTGGTGAACAGTGATCAGGGTTGGGGGAAGGGGAATTAGGTTTTGTTAGGGTTTCTAGTTAGGGCTCGGATTGGGTTCAAGGCCCAAATGGGTTTGCTGAAGGGCCACTCCCCCGTTTACTCTTTCACCCCCCTGCGAGAGAGGAGATAGAATGATTTGGGCTGGGTTTTGCCCTGAGTTGCTAGGCGCACCCCCCTAGCGTGGGCCCAGTGAAAATAACCAGATAATTACTCATATTGCACCCCCCCGCGCGTATTTCTCTTTTTTGTTTTATTTTTGTTTCTGATTAGTGACTGGGCCTTGCCATACTGCTACGCGCACCCCCACTCTTGTTGGGCCCAACGTGTATCAATTGTTTTTCTTACTTTTCATACCCCCTGCCTTTTATTTCATTTTTTAATTTCCTTACATTTTCATGCATTTTCAAAAAATTATAATAAATCATAAATTTCATATTTTTTAATGATTCTTTTTGCATTAATTTCTTCAAGATGTCTAGAAAATTATAAAAAATAAAAATTGCATTTTATTTTTTATTTGATATTTTTCCCATATTTTCCAAATAAATGCCTATTTTAGGTGTTTCATTTCATACATGAATTTGTCGATTTTTGTTCTAATAGTTGCTTTAACATTTTTAATCCATTCTTTTTAGGTTGTTTAGTTTAGACATTCAACTTATACATACAATTTAGTTCCCATTTTTAGAAATTAATTTCAGGTGATTAGTTTAGGTGTGAATGACATGAATAAAATTAGGGTTTTAAATCAACTTAGGTGAGATAGTTTAATTCTTTTAGGGAAGTTTCATTTGATTTTTGGGGTATGGACTATAGGGGTTATGGGTATAGGATAGATCCCCTTAGAAATCACTAGGATTCCCCTACTGCTATTAGTATATACTGCTATATTTGATTGATTGGTGTGGTGTGCCCTTTGGGGATTATTGTTTGTCTGTGCGGGTATTGGGATTGCTTGGGGATTGGGAGAGCTGAAGGCTTGTGATGATGGAGCCATTGGAGATCCAGGGCTTGAAGACCAACTTCTAGAGTTGAAGAGGAGATTCCTGCTAGCAGCTGTTGAGGAGACTAGGGTTTAGGAGCTAGGCAGAGCTCTAGATTAGAAAGCTTGTTTCTCAAACATGGAATGCTTTGTCTGCATCCATCCTTTCCTTATGATTCAAAGTCTCTTTCAAATATCCACCTCCTTCCTTTGGAAGGATCAGTGAATGTATTTGAAAGATAGAACTTTTGAGGGGAAATTGTCTATATAATGTTAACAGTTAATGAACCACCCTTGGTAGGTAATTGACTGTCTAACATTCATTCACTGCATCTTGTTGATTGATATTCCTCCTGGAGATTGAGACTTGAAGAAAAGCCATTGCAGATGGAAGATTGATGATCAAGACCTTGCTGGAAAGCTGTGTAGATGGAGATTGATGCTTGCTGAAGCTTGAAGATAGATATTGATGCAGAGCTGTTGTGGCTGTTTATTTTTGCTGTATTTCATTTCTGATGTATTGATTGGTTTTCCCTGACTGTATTGTTTGCTGTTTACCCTATTGGGTTGAAAGTGAATCCTGTTCACTTTTGCCTATTGTTTTCTAGGTTCGAGGTTGAGTGAGACTCCCTTGCCTCGCTTGTATTGTTGCATCCATGCATTTTACCGTTTTACTGTATATATGTGATATTGTTTCTGCTTCCGTCTATTCCCTTAGGATCTCTGTTTCTCTCTGCGCAAGAGAGGAGCATGATAGACACTAGGTCTTAACCCATGCATGATAACATTAGGTTAGTTTGATTCCCTTCGCAACCGTAGGTTAGAGTTCTGTCTCTTCTTCCTCAAACAAACAGGAAAATATAATAAAATTTCAAACACAATAAAAGACACTTCTTCCGTAAAAGAATGTGAACTCATCAAAACGTCATTTTTTGTCCGCTGGGACTGTTAATCAGAAAACCCTTTTTCAGAAGGAATAAAATCAACCAAGACAGACTTGTGTCGTACGTGGCCCGAACTACGTTTGCTCTGATCTTCCATGCAGTGTGGAAGTACGTAGGCATAGGATGCGATATCCTAGCGAGCAACCTTCCCCTCCTTTCCCGTAGGTAGGCGAACTACGTTGACTCTGATTTCTCGTTCCAGACGGGAATACGTAGGCATAAAGTGCGATACTTTGCCGAGTCATTTTATTTTCATTTTATTTTCTTTTAACCATTAACCCTTAGTTTAGATAGAATAATAATCCGTACCCGAAAACAAGCGTGGATCCCGTCGAGTACGACGGACGTGAGGGGTGCTAATACCTTCCCCTTGCGTAACCGACTCCCGAATCCAGGTTTTGGTTGCGACGACCATACCTTTCCCGTGTTGTGTGAGGTTTACTCTGAGCGTTTCCTTTCCCTCCCGTGGGATAAATAACGCACGGTGGCGACTCTTCTGTTCAGCCGGCGCCGATTTTCGCAGTAGCGACAGCTGGCGACTCTGCTGGGGATCCAACGTCCCCTGGCTGCTAAGGACTGCGATAATTCTTATGCATTTGGGATCCAACGTCCCTTAAGAGAGTCAATCCTAACGCTTGTTTTCCCGTCGAGGATTTTGTATGGATTTATATTTTTGACCTTTATTTTCAGCATTATATATATTGATTATTATTGCTGTATTGGGGTGTGATGGGTGGTTCTATGATTGAGAGATAAGCCGGACCTGGGCTTGAGTGCACCTAGAATTAGAGTAGAAAGTAGTGGGCGCGTGCCGGCTTTGCTTGCATTAGTGTCTCATGAAATCTACACTCGGACGAGGTTCTTCTGGTTGGCTTCTTTTTCTACCCTTTGGGTCGAAGGGGTTGTTGGTCAGCTGAATTGTCGACTCCGGGAACCGATCATTTGGAAGTTGGCTAAGTGAGGCCTCTTCAGGATTTGATGATGCCACTCCTTCTGGGAATCGTATCATCAACCCTGAAAGTCTGTGACGCCGACGACCGCATAGGATGCCATACTTTGTGTCAGTTACTAGGACATCCACCTGTGAGAGGGTTTGGGGTTATGCAGGTAACTAGACCTTCAGACTACCGGTTTGTTCCTTGATCAGAGATCCTGGGTATTTATGGAGAGTTCTGAGGTCTGTCAGAGACCAGTTGGAGAGTTCTGAGGTCTGTCAGAGACCAGTTGGAGAGTTCTGAGGTCTGTCAGAGACCAGTTGGAGAGTTCTGAGGTCTATCAGAGACCAGTTGGAGATATGATATGAGGTCTGCCAAAGACCAGTTAGAGTTATGGTTTGAGGTCTGTCAGAGACCATTGTTGGAGCTTTGTTTTAGGTCTATCTGAGACCAGGGTTTGAGGACTTCTATAGAGCCTATCTGAGACTTCTTGACATGATTCAGGCTATTCAGCTACGGCATTTGGTCCCTGTTGCATGTTACTTGCATCGCATTGTTTGCATACCCATTATCATTGCATCCCATTAACGTGTGTCTGTGCTGCAGGTGCATTTGCATATCCTCTGATTCTAGTGCCCAGACTCCTGAGTATTGACTATGGCTGGTTTGAGGAAAACAGTTGCGTATAAGCTGCCCACACCTGATATTACTTCTTTGCTTGGTCTGATATCTCTTGCTGATGAGGAGGTTAGGAGAAGCTTCAGAATGAGTCATGGGAGATTACTGAGATTAGTCTGCAAGCCCACTGCTGATGAGATGAACGGGCTGTACACCTTGATGCAGTTCTATGACCCCGCATTGAGATGTTTTACGTTTGCTGACTTTATTCTAGGGCCCACCATTGAGGAGTATGTGGAGTTTACTGAGTTACCCGTGCAGAACAAGGTTCCCTTTATTCACTCTGCTGCTGAGCCCAGGTTGGAGGACTTAGCCAAGGCTTTGCATATGGACGCTGCAGAATTATTAGTGACTTCTTGGCTTGGGGTTTCAGGTTTCTCTCTTGACTTCTTGGTTGGCAAAGCTCAGGAGTATGCCAAGAGCGGATGTTGGGTGGTTTTCAATGCTATTTTGGCGCTATGCATTTATGGAATTGTGTTGTTTCCTAACTTGCCCAATTTCGTAGACTTGGACGCTTTCCATCTATTTGCTGCCGGAAATCCAGTGCCCACGTTGATCGGAGACTTCTACCACTCATTGCACTACAAGAACGAAAACAGAAGGGGAAAGGTTGTTTACTGCTGTGCGCCTTTGTTGAATATGTGGTTCAAGAGTCATCTTCCCAGGAAGGGATCTTTTGTGGAGAGTGCAACCACCGCTAGCTGGTCAGAGCGCCTAATGAGGCTATCTTCCGAAGACGTTGAGTGGTTTGATCGAGACCTGCTAGGGGCTGAGCTTATCTTCAGTTGTTCTGGGTACCCTAATGTCCCGCTGATAGGAAGAAAAGGGTGTATCAACTACAACCCATCTCTGTTGGTCCGTCAGTTCGGATATGCGCTGAAGAACCCACCAAGGGAGGAAGAAGTACAGGAATCTCTGTACTTCACCGGAGACGCGAAGGGGGAGTTATTGGCCAAGCTGCAGTATACCTGAACGCGTATTAACCGAAGAGGGAAACCGTTGTTAGGGAAGAACGACTGTCAGGCCTACGCATCTTACAGGGTTTGGATCCAGGAGAGAGCAAGTCAGTTGCGGATGCCATTTCCAGATGCACCAGCCCATGTTCCTATTCCGGTAGCAGAGCCAACTACTGTTTCTAGGGAAGCCTACGAGCAAGTGGTGAAGGAAAAAGAAGCCTTGATGAAGATCAAGGAATGGTTAGAGCAAGAGTTAGCCCAGATACGCAGTGAGAAAAACAAGGCCGTGCATGCTTTCCAACAGCAGATCGAGCTAATGAACAGACTAGGGGCTGAGTTGACTGAGGAAAAGAAGAAGCGCGAACGTCTGGGGCAAGAGTTCAGAAGCTCCCATGACATGCTTGAATCCAAAAAGAAAGCGCTCGACGCAGCACACCGAGAGATCTCTTCTTGCAATAAGACTTGGAATGCTACGCTCACTAATAATAAGAAGAGGGAGGATAAGTTGAAGCAGCAAATTTCCGACCTCGAAGAGCAGTTGAAGTCCAGCATCAAGAAGTGTGAGGAAGAAGTGATGACCCGGTATAGTCTCTAGAATGCACTAAACAAGGCCATCAAAGGCAGAGATGAAGCTGTGTCTCAGAAGCGTAAGCTAGAGGATCGCTTCGGAGAGGGGGCATGGGAAGAAACTGCTGAAGACGTGTGACGTGTTCTCAAGAGAAGAAACCAACTTGTTGAAGGGCTGCTTACCCAACCAAGTCATCCGGAGACCAAGAAATTGTTAGAAGAGTACCAGACTTACGGGAGTGTTTGATCATTTCATGTAGTAACTTGTATGCTTTATTTGCACAGTGCTGACCATCACCAGGATTGTTGGTTGAGGTCATGCCTTCTTATTATACTCAGTAACATTGTATTCTTGGCCTATTGGTTTTCTCTGCAATATATGAGGCTTTCTGTGATTCAGCTCCGATCTTTGTATTGCTAGCGCTGTCACCGCACTGGCACCTTCACACTAGAATCGGGGAATGAATTTCCCTAATGCACAGACACACACATTGCATTGCATTCATATTCATATTGCATTACAGGTAATTATTAAACTGTCTCTCATCTCCTGTATTCATCAGGTCCTCCAAGATTAGCGACCAAAGAATTCCCTGGCTTTCAACAAGAGGCAGCAGTAAGGAAGTCATGAGTCAGGATCCGACTGAGATGCAAGAGGTGCACGACAACATAATGCGGCTCATACAGGTAGTGGAAGCCATGGCCGAGAGTCAGAAGCAGTTGCAGGATATGGTGCAGCCTCTGATTGCACGGGCTAATGATAGGGCTGCCGACTTTGCTCAGCTAGAGAATCATGGTTCTCTCCCAGGCCGCATACGCCAACTTGTGGGGATAGCCATCAAGCAGGTTCAAGCAGAATTAACGGATGTTCGAGGCTAGCTGGGGCAGTGCACGAAAGATGTGCAAGCATTGCGCTCGAATCAAGAGACGCTAGAAGAAGAGAACTGTCGATTGAAGGCACAGATAGGGTTGATGGCTGAAGTATTAAGGAACGTACTCAGGAGAGAAGGAGGGCAAATGGCTGAAGACGCGACTGGCTTATCTGCTCCTCAGGGGTCTGAAGAACCATTACCCACGCAGGATAGGCTTAAGAGACCCTCTCCACGATTCGAAGCTCAGGGTTCTCCTCGTCAGCAGTCGCAATTGATCTTTCAGGATAACTCAAGAAGGTGTGGTAAGAGGATGAGGTCTTCTAACAGAGTATTTGATGAGATCCCTGTGGATTATGATCAGCTAGTGCAACTCTTGTTCCAACTTCAACTGGCTGAGCCCCGCATTTTGGTCCCACTGACAGGGCAGCCGCCACCAGACTACGACCGGAACGCCCATTGTGCTTTCCATTCCGGAGCACCGGGGCATAACATTGCAAACTGCAAAGCTTTTAAGCATAAGATTCAAGATTTGCTGGATGAGAAAATAATTGAGTTTGTACCAGGGGGCATAAAAGTTTCCGGGACTGATATTCCCATTTCCCCGCCAGAGGTTGCAGATGAATCAAGGTATATCCCAGAACCACTGGAAGCTAAGTCTCCATGTCCACAACAGTTGCCGATGCCAGGGTTGAATTTAAGGATGATAGTGCTTGAGCCTAAGGAATCGTCCGAGCAAAGCCAGCAGCATACGAGATGCCAGTATCCAACTCAACAAAGAATTCGGGGAAAGGGGCCAAGGAGGGTGTTTGAGAGGCCTCCCTCAACGTACGCAGATTTGTTACAGACACTACTAAGATTGAACTTGGTGGAGAAAAGAACTCTGGCGCCAATAACCAGCACTCTGTCGGATGGCTATGATGCAAGCAGGCACTGTGAATTCCACTCCGGGGCTCCCGGACATGATATTGAAGGTTGCCACGCGTTCAAGCATAACGTCCAAGATTTAATCGACAGCAGGGTCATTAACTTCTCTGATAGGGTCCCCAAGGTGGTGCAAAGCCATAGACAAGCAAAAGTCGGGGTGATGAAAAGGTTTCCCAGATTTGATCGGGCCGTTGAGAGAAGATCGAGACAGCAGTAGACTACCCCTGATGATAGCTTCTGAGGATGGTTGACTCGCCAATAAGTCAAAGTGCAGAAAGTCCAGTTCTGAGACACCGCCATTTTTCATGTTATCTTGTTCATGTCCGCGCATTTGTAGTTTCTTTTCTGTGTAATTGCAAATTTCGCTCTTAAAACTTGTTGTTTTTTCAATTGATATTGATAAACGAAATGAATATGCATGTTTTGAATTAATCCAGTCGTGTTCACTCTTTGTTTTTCTTTAATGCTTAATGCTTGTTTTAGCAGGAATCCGAGGAGGATGACGAACACAGATGACGAATAATATTTCGATCGCATGCTTTTGAAAAAAAACTTGTTGATGAAATACAGGCATTGTTTCAATCCATAAACACAGGAGATATAAGGAAGATAATCCCTTGATAACCCCTTTCGAGCCAGTAGTAGGAGTTCCTTTTTGAAAATGAAAAACCCTAAATCTTAAACCCGGGGCAGGGTAGGTGTCAGCTAGTTCGACCAAGCGTTCGAATTACGAAAAGAGTGTCCGTTTGAGGATAAATCACACTTGTATAGGTCGTGCCTAAAGAACCGCAATGGTTAAACCTTGCCGACAAAGAGTGAAACAGTCACATTATTCCACAAAAAGTCAGACAAACCAGTGTCACACGACTTGTTCAAAAAAAAAACGAAAAGCGAAAAGAATCAAAAGCCCGCTAAGTCAAAGCTTGAAAACGAATGACTTAGGCAAAAACAGGGGCATCCCGCTGGACTGGAAAATCAAAAGAATCTCAAAAGATACTCAGTCCAGGCAAAAGTTAGGGAATGAAAAAACGAAAAAACGAAAGACGGAAAGGATTGCCAAAGAAAAGGAAAAATCCTCGAAAACGACAAAGTCGTGTGACTCTGGGTACCCAAAGACGAAAAGCAAATGACTGTCACTCAAAAACAAAAATGTGTGGTATCCTGAACCATCACTCCTATCATTCCACCTCTAACAGGTGAACGCTGAAGTCAGATTAGCTGAACATAGGATTGGAGAACATCACGAAGAATGGGTGGGTCGAAGTAAATTTTGAGCCTTTATCTTTCCTTGTTAACCGTGAACCTGACCACGTTACAACCCGAAAAAGTCCTAATTGAAACAGGTTTTGGTCAAGAGCATACGTCAGTAAAGATCTCGTCGATTCTGACTCCTAAAAGGGTTCCTCCTACCAGCTTTCATATTGACATTTTGATAATTGATTCATTACATGTCACAAATTTTTTCAGTGAACAGACTTGGATTTTGAAACTGTCATATGCATTGCGTTTAATATATCTTTTATGCAAAACAACTTGTGTTACTTGCGAGTAAGCGCATGCCGACAGGAAAGATTCCTACAGTGGAAGGTATGATCGGGATAAAATGCAGAATGCCCAAATGTTTCGTGAACCGGGGCAAGCTATACTGATCAATTCAGGCAGAGTCAGTCATCCTAGAATCAGTAAATCTGGGGCAGTCAGGTCAAGATTTGGCAAATCTCTCATAACTATGGGCAGTGCTCCACGACTCAGTCGATCAGAGACAAAATATTGTTGCGAGACCGGGGCAGGTCACCCTAGAAGCACGAAAGTTATGTTCTTGAAACACCCCTTCGAGGTCCGAAATGTAGAAGCAGTCCATGTCTGGTTGTCAGGATGCAAAGACTGTAGGGTCCATTCCAAAATTGTTGCAGATTCAGGGGCAAGCTAAGCAAAAATACAAACTGGGGCATGTTAGTATCCCCGAAGCGGAGTTCTCTCCTTTCAGCAAGTGTTCTTTCCTCCCAGTGGAACTCGAAGATCAAGACTCTCCCCAGCAGAGTTGGTTGTGGGTCCTGTCATTTATTTTGTCAAGAATACTGTGTAATATCAGTTCACTCTCCAGCAGAAGTCCAATCAGGCTTGGCACATCTGTTATTCCCCAGCAGGGTGTTACTTCAACGAGGTGTTTGGTTTAAGTTCCCAATTTCCCAGCAGGGTTGACTTCACTCTTCCAGCATTTATTTTGCTGGAATAATTCTATAGCATCTGGCTATCCCCAGCGGAGTTGGCATTATCTTCAGCATTTATTTTGCTGAAGAGGTTTCTGTATCCCGGCAGGTGGAGAGAGCTCGTGCCCAAATGAACTACCAAACGTTCAAGATCTCGGCATGAGACATTCAATGATAATGTCAGTTTCGGCAGTATTCCCCACAGAGTTATCAGGATAAGCTCCTCTCTATTCCCAGGCAGAGTTATTTGTCATTAAGGGGTTTCATGAATTAGAATTTCAGAAGTTGCCTCCGGTTATCAGAACAGGCATCCGGTAGTTTGGTTTCCAGATATCCCCAGTAGAGTTCGCCTCAAAGTCGCTGTCACGTCAGTGCTAAGAAGTTTGTGGGTTGGGACCAATGAAGATGTGAGTCCTGACGTGGACAAGTTTTATTTTCTCAGCAGAGGAGACGTGAGTCCTGACGTGGACAAGTTTTATTTCCCCAGCGGGTCGAAGATACCTGAGTCCTGACGTGGACAAATCAAGACGAAACATGGGTCCTGGCGTGGAACGGAAGTTATTCCTAACGTGGAAAAAGAAGATAGATTCCTTACGTGGAAAGTTTAGTCCTGACGTGGACGGATTCAGAAGAAATGATATTCCTTACGTGGAAAGAAGAAGTATTCCTAACGTGGAAAAGAAGTTGATTCCTTACGTGGAAAGAGAAGTTGTTTCCTTACGTGGAAAAGTTTAGTCCTGACGTGGACAGATCAAAGTCTGATTCCTAACGCGGAAAGATTGAGTCCTTACGCGGACATATCGAGATGGATTCCTTGCGTGGAAAGAGATTGATTCCTTACGTGGAAAGTTTAGTCCTGACGCGGACAGATTGAGAAAAGCAAGTTTAGTCCTGACATGGACAGATTCAGAAAGAGTGGTCTCCTTACGTGGAAAGATTGTAGTTTCCTTACGTGGAAAGATGTGAGTCCTTACGTGGACGAATCAAAATGTGTTTCCTTACGTGGAAAGATGTGATTCCTTACGTGGAATAAGTTGGAGTCCTTACGTGGAAAAATCGAAAGAAAATGTGCTTCCTTACGTGGAAAGAAGTTCATTCCTTACGTGGAAAGATTGAGTCCTTACGTGGACATATCAAGTTGGAGTCCTGACGTGGACAGATCGAGGTTATGTTTCCTTACGCGGAAAGATTGGAGTCCTGACGTGGACAAACTAAGATAAGATTGTGTTTCCTTACGTGGAAAGAAAAGAAGTTTGTTTCCTAACGTGGAAAGAAGGTTGTATTCCTTACGTGGAAAAAGAAGTATTCCTTACGTGGAAAGAGAGCATTCCTTACGTGGAAGAAAAATAGTTTCCTTACGTGGAAAGAGTGGGAGATTCCTTACGTGGAAAGATGGAGATTCCTTACGTGGAAAGATGAGTTCATTCCTAACATGGAAAGGTTATGATTCCTTACGTGGAAAGAGACTGCATTCCTAACGTGGAAAGAAAGATTGATATAGTATTCCTCACGTGGAAAGATTAGAGTCCTTACGTGGACATATCAAGAGCATTCCTTACGTGGAAGAAAAGCAGTTTCCTTACGTGGAAAGACGAGTTTATTCCTTACGTGGAAAGGCTGGAGTCCTTACGCGGACATATCAAGATTGATTCCTTACGTGGAAGAGAAAGGCAGTTATTCCTTACGTGGAAAGATTGAGATTCCTTACGTGGAAAGATAGAGGCATTCCTAACGTGGAAAAAGTTTGATTCCTTACGTGGAAAATAAGAGTTGATTCCTAACGTGGAAAGAAAGTGTACTCCTAACGTGGAAAGCGTAGTCCTGACGCGGGCAGATCCAGACGAAATTTTATTCCTCACGTGGAAAGGTGAGTCCTAACGTGGACGGTGTTATTCCTAACGTGGAACGGTTATTCCTTACGTGGAAAGGTGAGTCCTAACATGGACGGTGTTATTCCTAACGTGGAACGGTTATTCCTTACGTGGAAAGGTGAGTCCTAACGTGGACGATGTTATTCCTAACGTGGACAAGTGTATTCCCAACGTGGAAGAGTTTATTCCTAACGTGGACGATTTATTTCTGACAAGAAGGCAGACGAGCCATCCCCAGCAAAGTTGTTGAAGTTTTCTCGAGTTGACGGCAGGTGGAGTCCTAACGTGGACAAAATTCTATCTCTGCGATGATACAATCTTTTTCAGGCTGATGAAAATAATCCCCAGCACGAGATCAGTGGGTTGTCGTAACAGCCAGCTTCAGTTGGTGAATGTCGTTCCCCAAGCAGTGGTGCAGTTTATTTCTACGGTTGGCAAATTTCAGGGTTCCATTTGTATTCAACCATCTTCTACCTTTGAATGATCAAAGGCTGGGCGCTCTTCAACCATTCAGGTCCAAGCTGCTTGAATAGGGGCAACTGTTGCACCCTAAAATTTGACCAACCGGGTCCCGTATCTGGCTCTATGTTTCGACGCATGACCGCATTCGCATCTGCATATCGCATACAGTGCATTCTTCATTTGTTTTGATTTTATCGGGATCACAGCTCTCGTCTCGCGTCTCAGGTGTTTTTTTATCAGTTTAGATAGATAGAATCGTGTTTTTGAGGACGTTTCGGTGTCTATGGATTTTTACCGGCTATTTTGGTGCGCTCTCGCGGTGTTATGTGTCGTTCGGTGCTTATTTTGTTCCTCTGGGAATTATTGTGATTTTTCTGGATTTTATTGGCCATTTTTAGGGTTTAAATAAGATTTTTAATCATTTTAGGATAATATAGAATTTTATAGAATATTAATAGATTTTTCTTTTAGAATATTAATTGAATTTTTGAATATATTTTTAGATGTAGAATATTAATAGGTTTTAATATTTTAATAGTTTTTAGAATTTTAAATGGAATAAATAAATAGCATTCTCTCTTTTTAGAATATATTAGATAGATTTAAATCATTTTTCAGCATTTTATAGAGTTTAATCATTTTTAATAGAATATAGAATTTCTTTTAAATAGATTTGTAATATAATATAGATTTTCCTTTTACTAAATAAATCAATAGTTTAGTTTTAATATAGAATGTAATCTAGATTTTTCTTTTATTAATGAATAGAATTTTAATAGAGTTTTTAATAGTTTTAGTTTTTAAATAGAATATTAAATAGATTAGAATATTAATTGTGTTTTAGTTTTAATTAGAATATTAACTAACTAGGATTAGTCCATTTAAATCATCCGTTAGTTCATCATTAGCCATCACTAATCAATCAGTTTAATCATGCTTAATCCATATCAGTTTTTTGGTTTTTTTTTATCATGTTTTTCGGTGGGCCCATTCATCAAAAAGCCCAAATTCGCAGGTCCAAAGTCCAGAATTAGTCCAGAATTTCCAGCGAAATCCAGAAAGATCCAGAAGATTCTCAGCCTATATAATCCAGCAGCCACGTGTTGCGCCCGAGGGGACCCCACGTTTTCAGTCATACGCACGCCACGTCACCCCACTACCTCTCTCACACTCTGCCACCCAGTGCCACGCGTAGCACATGCAATCAACCTCCTCAGCCACCCTCTGTGCCACTTGTCACGCCCTCATCCTCACCGGAGCATATCGTCTCCGGCCATGCAGCCGCTGGCCGGACCACTCCCCTCCATCGCAACGGCCGCCGGAGATCGTTGAAGACGCCGGAAAATTCATACGAGCTGCAGAAATTCCAGAATTCTTCGCTTCTTCATCTCTTTCCCCCCCAACCTTCATCTTCCTCGTCCGCCTTGGTCATTGACCTTCGCCGGAAAACTCATCACCACCGGAAATTCCCCAGATCCAAGAACGAATTTCCAGAAATCTTTCAACAAGATTTCAAGAACCTTCACGCTGGTTCCTCCACTGCTCAACGATCTCCAACCTTTCACAGAAAATCTGCGCGAAATTATTAGATACTTCGTACTCCATATTTTTCCAGAAGAGCTTCGAAGATCCGTCAGCCAAATCTCATCACAGTTCGCGTTCAAGAGTCGTTCTCCCCGTCAAGATCCATTTGATCCCCAGAATCATCATCCTCGTGGTGTCCTTGTTCAGTTGTCTAGATACTCCTCCGTTCATCTTTGACTATTCAGTGCTCATCAACTTCCAGAACAGTCAAGAAGTTCCCGCGACGGCTTATTTTCCAGATCTTCGTTGAAGGCCTCAAGCACTTCTCGCTAAAACTTTCCAGCAGTTTCCAGATCCACTCGCACTCCATAACCAGGTACACTTTTTGCTATCTTGGTTGTGATTTTTCTTGCTGATAGCTGAGATATTCTGGTTTCGTGTTAGATGCGTTTAGGGATTAGATTAGGTTTGAATGGATTTGGGTGTGGTAATGTTTTTGTTTGAGATTCGTGAAGGATTTGAGTGTTTGTTTTGGGAGGTTTTCTCAGAGAAGGGAGATTTGGGGGAAGACGAAGATGGCGTTAGGGTTTGTTGTTGGTGAACAGTGATCAGGGTTGGGGGAAGGGGAATTAGGTTTTGTTAGGGTTTCTAGTTAGGGCTCGGATTGGGTTCAAGGCCCAAATGGGTTTGTTGAAGGGCCACTCCCCCGTTTACTCTTTCACCCCCCTGCGAGAGAGGAGATAGAATGATTTGGGTTGGGCTTTGCCCTGAGTTGCTAGGCGCACCCCCCTAGCGTGGGCCAAGTGAAAATAACCAAATAATTACTCATATTGCACCCCCCGCGTGTATTTCTCTTTTTTGTTTTATTTTTGTTTCTGATTAGTGACTGGGCCTTGCCATACTGCTACGCGCACCCCCACTCTTGCTGGGCCCAACGTGTATCAATTGTTTTTCTTACTTTTCATACCCCCTGCCTTTTATTTCATTTTTTAATTTCCTTACATTTTCATGCATTTTCAAAAAATCATAATAAATCATAAATTTCATATTTTTTAACGATTCTTTTTGCATTAATTTCTTCAAGATGTCTAGAAAATTATAAAAAATAAAAATTGCATTTTATTTTTTATTTGATATTTTTCCCATATTTTCCAAATAAATGCCTATTTTAGGTGTTTCATTTCATACATGAATTTGTTGATTTTTGTTCTAATAGTTGCTTTAACATTTTTAATCCATTCTTTTTAGGTTGTTTAGTTTAGACATTCAACTTATACATACAATTTAGTTCCCATTTTTAGAAATTAATTTCAGGTGATTAGTTTAGGTGTGAATGACATGAATAAAATTAGGGTTTTAAATCAACTTAGGTGAGATAGTTTAATTCTTTTAGGGAAGTTTCATTTGATTTTTGGGGTATGGACTATAGGGGTTATGGGTATAGGATAGATCCCCTTAGAAATCACTAGGATTCCCCTACTGCTATTAGTATATACTGCTATATTTGATTGATTGGTGTGGTGTGCCCTCTGGGGATTATTGTTTGTCTGTGCGGGTATTGGGATTGCTTGGGGATTGGGAGAGCTGAAGGCTTGTGATGATGGAGCCATTGTAGATCCAGGGCTTGAAGACCAACTTCTAGAGTTGAAGAGGAGATTCCTGCTAGCAGCTGTTGAGGAGACTAGGGTTTAGGAGCTAGGCAGAGCTCTAGATTAGAAAGCTTGTTTCTCAAACATGGAATGCTTTGTCTGCATCCATCCTTTCCTTATGATTCAAAGTCTCTTTCAAATATCCACCTCCTTCCTTTGGAAGGATCAGTGAATGTATTTGAAAGATAGAACTTTTGAGGGGAAATTGTCTATATAATGTTAACAGTTAATGAACCACCCTTGGTAGGTAATTGACTGTCTAACATTCATTCACTGCATCTTGTTGACTGATATTCCTCCTGGAGATTGAGACTTGAAGAAAAGCCATTGCAGATGGAAGATTGATGATCAAGACCTTGCTGGAAAGCTGTGTAGATGGAGATTGATGCTTGCTGAAGCTTGAAGATAGATATTGATGCAGAGCTGTTGTGGCTGTTTATTTTTGCTGTATTTCATTTCTGATGTATTGATTGGTTTTCCCTGACTGTATTGTTTGCTGTTTACCCTATTGGGTTGAAAGTGAATCCTGTTCACTTTTGCCTATTGTTTTCTAGGTTCGAGGTTGAGTGAGACTCCCTTGCCTCGCTTGTATTGTTGCATCCATGCATTTTACCGTTTTATTGTATATATCTGATATTGTTTCTGCTTCCGTCTATTCCCTTAGGATCTCTGTTTCTCTCTGCGCAAGAGAGGAGCATGATAGACACTAGGTCTTAACCCATGCATGATAACATTAGGTTAGTTTGATTCCCTTCGCAACCGTAGGTTAGAGTTCTGTCTCTTCTTCCTCAAACAAACAGGAAAATATAATAAAATTTCAAACACAATAAAAGACACTTCTTCCGTAAAAGAATGTGAACTCATCAAAACGTCATTTTTTGTCCGCTGGGACTGTTAATCAGAAAACCCTTTTTCAGAAGGAATAAAATCAACCAAGACAGACTTGTGTCGTACGTGGCCCGAACTAAGTTTGCTCTGATCTTCCATGCAGTGTGGAAGTACGTAGGCATAGGATGCAATATCCTAGCGAGCAACCTTCCCCTCCTTACCCGTAGGTAGGCGAACTACGTTGACTCTGATTTCTCGTTCCAGATGGGAATACGTAGGCATAAAGTGCGATACTTTGCCGAGTCATTTTATTTTCATTTTATTTTCTTTTAACCACTAACCCTTAGTTTAGATAGAATAATAATCCGTACCCGAAAACAAGCGTGGATCCCGTCGAGTACGACGGACGTGAGGGGTGCTAATACCTTCCCCTTGCGTAACCGACTCCCGAATCCAGGTTTTGGTTGCGACGACCATACCTTTCCCGTGTTGTGCGAGGTTTACTCTGAGCATTTCCTTTCCCTCCCGTGGGATAAATAACGCACGGTGGCGACTCTTCTGTTCAGCCGGCGCCGATTTTCGCAGTAGCGACACCCGTATGGTAACCATGGCAATTTCTGGTTTATTACGTTGAGTATCTAGACTCCGGTTTATTACGTTGAGTATATAGACTCCGGCTTATTATGTTGAGTATCCAGACTCCGGCTTATTACGTTGAGTATCCAGACTCTGGCTTATTACGTTGAGTATCTAGACTCCAGCTTATTATGTTGAGTATCCTGACTCCGGTTTATTACGTTGAGTATCCAGACTCCGGTTTATTATGTTGAGTATCCAGACTCCAGGTTATTACATTGAGTATCCAGACTCTGGCTTATTACGTTGAGTATCCAGACTCCGGCTTATTACGTTGAGTATCCAGACTCCGGCAATTACGTTGAGTATCCAGACTCCGGCTTATTACGTTGAGTATCCAGACTCTGGCTTATTACGTTGAGTATCCAGACTCTTGCTTATTACGTTGAGTATCCAGACTTCGGTTTATTACGTTGAGTATCCAGACTCCGACTTATTACGTTGAGTATCTAGACTCTGGCTTAGTTTGTTGAGTATCCAGACTCCGACAATTTGAAATGGTATTCTTAAGCATGTATGGTAGCCAGACCATGGCACAATTTTTGATGGACGAGTTCATCTTATCATATGTTACCCAGCAAAGTCACTTGGTTAAGTTCCTCTTTTATCCCTGCCAGAGTTGCTGGGTTAAGTTTTCTTGTCCCCAGCGGAGTATTCTTATGATTTATCAAGATGTTTGTTATCAACCTCGTGTTGATCTGGCCTTCGGGTTCGATGCCTATGGTGTTCAGTAGATGACTGGCAGCGAGGTCGGATTGTTTTTACTTGATGTAGATGACTGACGGCAAGTCATATGTTTTACTTGATATTGATGACTGACAGCGAGGTCAGATGCTTTCACTTGATGTCAATGACTGACAGCGAGGTCAGATTTTCTTCTCAGCTTCGTGTTGAGCCGACCTTCGATTTTGATGCTCACTTTTATTTAATAGATGCCTGACGGAGAGGCCAGAGGCTTCTTCCATCTGCGGGTCGATGCTTTCCAACTGATAACCAATTAGCTTATTGTTGTTGTAACTATTAGATACCATTTTGGCTCCTCAAGATTTCTATTCCATTAAACACGTTTTATCAGTTTCAGTTTCATTCTGCGGTTGTCAAATTTCCGAGTTCTTTAGTATTCAACCGTCTTTTACCTCGAATGTTTGAAAGTCATTTGCTTTTCATCCTTTCAGGTCCAAGTCGTTTGAATAGGGGCAGCTGTTGTACCCCAAAATTTGACCAACCTCGTTTCTTAATCTTTTGCTTATGTTTCATTGCATTCTAGCATCTTACATTTGCATAGCATAGTTTCTTATAGGGGATCAAGTGATTGTGTTTGTGTGTAATCCCAAGAGGAGAGTCTTTATTGACTTCAAGCTCAAGCAAAGGCACTGGTACAAACCATCAGAAGGTTATCAAAGGGTCCATAAGATTTTATCATTGGTGTGAGCATGAGGTAGAAGCTTGTTGAGTACCTCAGAGGTTATAATGGAGTAGAAATGGTCACCCAGCTTATCTAAGCAATGCCTAGGTAAAAGGGGTGAAATTAGGGTTTCACTTTTAATCAGGATAAATGTGTTTCTTAGGGAAAATATTGTTTCCATGGTCTTCCATATGTCCTAAGGTGTTTGGGAATGGGATATTGATCATCAATTTTAATCAGAAGAGCTTCAATTGATCAGTGAATTGAAAATCAGGAGATTTGGGGAAAAAAGTCAATTGTGCAGTGAAAAAGTCAACTCCTAACTTTTTGAGGTCAAAATCATGTTCCTCAAATTTAATGTGACCGCTGGATGGAATTTGATCAAGAAAATTCAAGGGAATCATGAAAAATCAAGAATTATTGAAAGTTGTCATTTTGGGGAATTAGGGTTTTAGAAACTTTCCATTTATGGAAAGTTTCATGGTTGAAGCAGTCATCTTCAAGGCCATTTTTCTTCATGATAAAGGTTTCAAATGGACTTGGATCAAACATCAAAGTTGTTCCTTGTATTTTAAGTTTTCTTTTGAGTACCAATTCATAATCATATGATACTTGGAGCTCAAGTTATGATCAATCGAAGTTGAGGATTTCAATGACTTCAAAACTGTCAAGTTTGGACAGATTTTTGCACCACTTTGCAAGCCAAATTACATCAAGCTATTGATTTTAAATGAAACTTTTTCCCAAATGAAAGTTGTAGAGTTTGTTCCAAGCTTTCCAAAAAGTCCTAGAAGTCCTCCATATGATTTGTGAAGCTCAAGTTATGGATGTGCAAAGTTGAGGAAAATAAGCCTAAATCCATAACTTAGAATTTTTTCTAAGTTATTCATGAATAACTTGCATGGCATGATTTTCAACATCATTTTTAATGATCTTCCAATCCTCAAATCAAGATGATTCCAACATGAAAATTGTTCCTTGATATGCCCTCTTTACTTAGAATTCAAGTTTAGGGCAAAATGAGTTTTGTGCATCAAGTTATCATTGTGCAAAGTGGGTGATTTGAACATTTTTGCAAGGCATGAAATATGGACATTTTGGCGTGTTATTCACTCATTTATGCAGCACACTCATGTTTCTCTTTTCATGCGCATGATGCTGATCTTGGAGCACACCAAACATTGCCCAAATAAGCCAAACACACAATGTACCTCTTTTGTTCATTTTTGAAATTCTTACCAAAAACAAGAAAGACCAAAAGTTGTCACAACACAATACCTCTCTCCATTATGTTTCTAGCAGACACAAAAGCAACCATTCTTTGTCCAACTACTGCATAACCCTAGCAGCAGCTGTTGTACCATCTCTATAATCCACCATTGATTCAAAATTCATGAAGAAAGTGCAAATATGCCCCTCCAATTTTCACCACAGTAAAGCTTGCCATTTTATCTTTTCCATTTGATATTTAAGCTAAAGAGAGGCTTGAGGAAACCCTAGCCACCACTGTTGCAAGAAAAACCAGAGCTTGTGCTTTGAAATCCTTCAAAAAACCACAAAAACTACCTTGTGCAAATTTCATACCAGCACCTTCTCCAGTCATCCAACCACCTTAAAAATCATCCATACAACTTCCAAATCATCATTAGAAGGTGTTCTAACCATTATATTGATCAAAAGCACCACCAAACCAAAAGTCAACCTCTCACACTATAAATGTTGACTTTTCTGCATAAGATGATGAAACTCACTGCCTAAAACAGTATGAACTCCTTTGACACCTTGAACACTTCCCCTTTTGGTTCTTTCAACTGTATAAAACTTCAAAAAACAGTTGGAAGCTTGTTTGCTCAAACTGTCTTAAAGAGTCATCTGTTGTTGGAAAAGGAAGAAAGCTCAAGGGAGGGTATTGCTCTTGCTGCTAGCTTGCTGTAAGGAGTCTTCAAGAGGTAGGTATCTCTAAGCTCTCTATTTTATATGCATAAGTATCATTAAAGCATGTTTGAGTTCTTGTTTGTGTTTTAGGTTTATTAACTTTCATTTCAAATGATGACTTGTTATTGTAATGACAATTCTGTGGTTGTTGGACGTACAACATTGTCATGTTTTTGCGAGTTGCTTCTGTTAATTGGTGTGTTAGAAGTTTTGGTTGCATAAAAATATTTCTAGGCTGCAGTTTAGGTCAACACGTGTATGTGTTGCTTTTGTAAGAACATGGTTGTTATACCCTTGGTGTATGTTGTTGAAACATGATGCATTGATCTGCTGTCATGTTTCTGTTTGAAGTTTGTCTACTCATTGTTTCACCACTGTCCTAAAATTGTTTTTCATATTAAAACCTGTTGGTGAAGTAGCAACTGCCTTGTCATGTATGTATTGATCATTTTGTTTGACCTAGCATTATAATGTGTTGCTGCTCCTACGAAAACTTTCTGGCTCAATTGAGTTTTCATCCTGTTTTCCGTGATTTACTGTTGAGGACCATGTCTTTGTAAAGGCATATTTCATTTGGAATTCATCAAATGAATGAAACATTAAGGATGTTGTCCAGTTTTAGGTTTTTGAACTTTGAGATTCGTGTGCTGCTGTTGAAATGATTCATGATTGTTGGCATGTTGTGCTAGGGGTTTTGGTGCTAGAATGGTTGATTCTTTTTGAGATGTACAAGTGTTGTTGGATTACAACTGAGAATAATATATGTGTGGGCTGTTGTTGTGTAAGTATTGATGTGTCCTATTGAGATAGGTGGTGTATTGTTGACATTGATATGCCAAGTTTGTGTTCCTTAGCATCCAGAACTGTTTTGAAAGTTGTTAATATGAGAGGCCTAGGTTAGCTGCTTAGATCTCAAGCATTGTTATGCTTGTTGTCTCTCATTAGGGGGATTCACTTAGTGCATACTTGGACTTGCCTAACATTTTGTGGTGTGCATGAGACTGTTATTAAAGTTTATGCAGAAGGCTATTTTTGGAATTGGTGTTAGGGCTGGATCTGTTAACTCATGTTAAGTGCTCAGAATTGATGAACTCTTTGTGTTGGTTTGTATTCATTAAGGCTTGGCATGGTCATGTTAAGGTCTTGTTTTAGTACCTGTTTTACCCTTGAGTTGTGGCATGTTCAGGATAGTTTTCTTTGTTGTCATAACTTTGCTTAAGAATTGGGGTTTATTAATTCAGATTTAGACTACAAGAGGTTGTTAGATTTATGCTGTTGGTTTTGGAGCAGTCTTGGAATCAAGTTAAGTTTGGTTTTGAACTTAGGATTGTTTGGTCATTCTTTGGAGGTGTGTTTTAGACAGTCTAGGAGAGGTTGGTAGATTTTATCAAGGGCTTTAAGACTTTAGGGCTGTTGCTCTTGTTGTATCAGGAATATGGCATCCAAAAGCCTGGTATTATTAAGATTTGGGACTATTTTAGTTTGCCTTGTTTATGGGCTAATGACAGAACGTATGATGCATAGGCCTGATGTTTAGGATTGTTCAAATCTTTCATGTGATGCCAATTGTTTTTGATGTATCTTTGTTTTGTGCCAACTGTTGGAGCACATGCACATGTTTTGCCTGGTGACAGTTTTTAAGCAGTCTAGGTAAGGTTTAGTTCAGTGCTTAGAAGTTTCTTTCGTGTGTACATTGCTGGTTCAGTTTGATTGTTGTCATGAGTTCCTTGTTGAAACCCTAACAAGACTAAGCTCCAACCTTGACAATATAAGAATGCTTGGCTCTTCATTTAGTTTACTATCTAGATTTGTTGAGAGATGGACCAACTCAAATTCCCATCAGACTTTGTTCTAATTCATATTTGGTTGATGTATATATGTTTGCATTGTGTTACATTTTTTTGCTTTGTTCAAATTATCTTAATATGTTTAATAGTGGCTAGGCATTCCAGTTGTGATCTAGTCCAACCAAAGACTTGGTCTGTTTGTTTTCTTTTGAAAAGATTGATTGTTGGCTTTCTCTTACACTTGCTGTTCACAAAGTGTTTTGAATTTTTTGATGTGTTAATTCTGTCAGCATGTTGCTTTGAGGTTTGTAAACCTTTAATATCATTAAGTACCTTTTTTGTTAACCATTGCAATGTGTGTGTGTGAAGTTTAACAACTTGTCCACTGTCATGAGATCATTGATACTGTTGATTTGCAAATTTGTCTTAAAACACCAATTTCTTCAATCACAACTCATATGCCTTTTTTTTTTAATTCTAAGTGTTTTTAATCAAACTTGTTGTTAGAACTCTTTCTATATCATGTTTACAACTTGCTCAGACTTTCATATATCTCTAAAAACATATGTATTAATCTTTGAATATCAAAATGCATTGTCAAAACCTTGCTTTGCATGACCAGTTGTGTTTTTAGTTAGGTGCATTATTTCAAAGGTTGGTTGATACCATCCTTTTTATTGTGAAAAAACAAGTGAGATAGACTTTTATTTCACTGAATTTGGATAAGAATTGAGAGAGTTTGGGTTGAAACTGTATGACACAATTTGCCTTGGTCTTGCCTTCAACTTTGCCCAGCCTGCGTGTTTATTTTGGTACATATTGAGATGGGGTGGCTTGATACAACAGATGTATTGCCACCCCAATGGTTAATGTCTCGCCTCTAAGTCACTTGCAATGCCTTGAACCTGAGTTCGACCCCTAGCGGGGGCGTTTTTATTTTTTTTTCATTCTTTTTTTCATGTTTTAATATTTTTACTTTCCTCTTCCATTTACTTTCACATGTGTTTAGTGGTTGGTTTGGTTGTATTTTGTGCTTGCAGCCCCAAGGTCTTGAGTTCAAGCCTTAGGTGATGCATTTCTTATTTTTAGCCATTTGTTTTCTTGTTTATTTCATTTCTTTTATTTTATTTTAATTGTTTCTTGTTTTTGTTTTATTTATTTGAAAATTAGTTTTAAAAATTATAAAATCCAAAAAAAATCATTTCTTAATATTTGGTTGTGTTAATTATTTTTCTTCTTCTTATTTTTAATTTTCATTTTAGTTTATCATTTTATTTTTGAATTTACAAATTAATGTGCTTAGTGGTTTATCTTTTATTAGTGGTTTATCTTTTATTCCATTTAATTTCTCTTCTTTCTCATTTCACTTGCGAGTGAATTATTTAGTGTTTACTTGACCTTTGGCCATGATCCCCCTAGGATTTCTAGTCCCTCCGTTTAGGATGGGAGTAGAAGAGACATTAGGTCTTATTTTTAACCATTTGTTTTCTTGTTTATTTCATTTCTTTTATTTTACTTTAATTGTTTCTTGTTTTTGTTTTATTTATTTGAAAATTAGTTTTAAATATTATAAAATCCAAAAAAAAAATTATTTCTTAATATTTGGTTGTGTTAATTATTTTTCTTCTTCTTATTTTTAACTTTCATTTATCATTTTATTTTTGAATTTACAAATTAATGTGCTTAGTGGTTTATCTTTTATTCCATTTAATTTCTCTTCTTTCTCATTTCACTTGCGAGTGAATTATTTAGTGTTTACTTGACCTTTGGCCATGACCCCCCTAAGATTTCTAGTCCCTCCGTTTAGGATGGGAGTAGGAGAGACATTAGGTGTTCAATCCTATGCATGACAATATTAGGATAGTTTCATTCTCTTTCATCCCAACTTTAGGAGCATTGTGCATGACAACTTTAGGGTCCAGTCTCCCCTTAGTTTGAGTCTTTCTCTTCCCATCTCCTAAACAATTCAAGACACTTAATAAAGAATAATTTGTGTCGTATGCTACGAGCCTTAAGTACTTGAGGAATGATGGTTGTGGGGCCTACTCTCAACTGTCTAGAGTGTTTAGTGTATGCCCTTTGGGCGATATGTGACACAGTCGCTCTCGAGTCATAGTCTTTAGTGTGACATGAGCTTCAAACCATAGTCTTTGGGTGATATGTGTTTAGTGGTTTATCTTTTATTCCATTTAATTTCTCTTCTTTCTCATTTCACTTGCGAGTGAATTATTTAGTGTTTACTTGACCTTTGGCCATGATCCCCCTAGGATTTCTAGTCCCTCCATTTAGGATGGGAGTAGGAGAGACATTAGGTCTTATTTTTAGCCATTTGTTTTCTTGTGTATTTCATTTCTTTTATTTTACTTTAATTGTTTCTTGTTTTTGTTTTATTTATTTGAAAATTAGTTTTAAATATTATAAAATCCAAAAAAAATCATTTCTTAACATTTGGTTGTGTTAATTATTTTTCTTCTTCTTAATTTTAACTTTCATTTTAGTTTATCATTTTATTTTTGAATTTACAAATTAATGTTCTTAGTGGTTTATCTTTTATTCCATTTAATTTCTCTTCTTTCTCATTTCACTTGTGAGCGAATTATTTAGTGTTTACTTGACCTTTGGCCACGATCCCCCTAGGATTTCTAGTCCCTCCGTTTAGGATGGGAGTAGGAGAGACATTAGGTGTTCAATCCTATGCATGACAACATTAGGATAGTTTCATTCCCTTTCATCCCAACTTTAGGAGCATTGTGCATGACAACTTTAGGGTCCAGTTTCCCCTTAGTTTGAGTCTTTCTCTTCCCATCTCCTAAACAATTCAAGACACTTAAAAAAGAATAATTTGTGTCGTATGCTACGAGCCTTAAGTACTTGAGAAATGATGGTTGTGGGGCCTCCTCTCAACTGTCTAGAGTGTTTAGCGTATGCCCTTTGGGCGATATGTGACACATTCGTTCTCGAGTCATAGTCTTTAGTGCGACATGAGTTTCAAATCATAGTCTTTGGGTGATATGTGCTTAGTGGTTTATCTTTTATTCCATTTAATTTCTCTTCTTTCTCATTTCACTTACGAGTGAATTATTTAGTGTTTACTTAACCTTTGGCCATGATCCCCCTAGGATTTCTAGTCCCTCCATTTAGGATGGGAGTAGGAGAGACATTAGGTCTTATTTTTAGCCATTTGTTTTCTTGTTTATTTCATTTCTTTTATTTTACTTTAATTGTTTCTTGTTCTTCTTTTATTTATTTGAAAATTAATTTTAAATATTATAAAATCCAAAAAAAAAAATCATTTCTTAATATTTGGTTGTGTTAATTATTTTTCTTCTTCTTATTTTTAACTTTCATTTTAGTTTATCATTTTATTTTTGAATTTACAAATTAATGTGCTTAGTGGTTTATCTTTTATTCCATTTAATTTATCTTCTTTCTCATTTCACTTGCGAGTGAATTATTTAGTGTTTACTTGACCTTTGACCATGATCCCCCTAGGATTTTTAGTCCCTCCATTTAGGATGGGAGTAGGATAGACATTAGGTCTTATTTTTAGCCATTTGTTTTCTTGTTTATTTTATTTCTTTTATTTTACTTTAATTGTTTCTTGTTTTTGTTTTATTTATTTGAAAATTAGTTTTAAATATTATAAAATCCAAAAAAATCATTTCTTAATATTTTGTTGTGTTAATTATTTTTCTTCCTCTTATTTTTAACTTTCATTTTAGTTTATTATTTTATTTTTGAATTTACAAATTAATGTGCTTAGTGGTTTATCTTTTATTCCATTTAATTTTTCTTCTTTCTCATTTCACTTGCGAGTGAATTATTTAGTGTTTACTTGACCTTTGGCCATGATCCCCCTAGGATTTCTAGTCCCTCCGTTTAGGATGGGAGTAGGAGAGACATTAGGTGTTCAATCCTATGCATGACAACATTAGGATAGTTTCATTCTCTTTCATCCCAACTTTAGGAGCATTGTGCATGACAACTTTAGGGTCCAGTTTCCCCTTAGTTTGAGTCTTTCTCTTCCCATCTCCTAAACAATTCAAGACACTTAATAAAGAATAATTTGTGTCATATGCTACGAGCCTTAAGTACTTGAGGAATGATGGTTGTGGGGCCTCCTCTCAACTGTCTAGAGTGTTTAGCGTATGCCCTTTGGGCGATATGTGACACATTCGCTCTCGAGTCATAGTCTTTAGTGCGACATGAGTTTCAAACCATAACTCAATTCAATTCTTGTCATAAAAAACACAAATAAAAAACAAAAACATCACATATTTTTATCCTTTGAGATCTTAATTGGAAAATCATTTTCATAAAGAGTGTGTTAAGCTTTGGTTCTACCGCAAACAGGCATTGTCCTTAACTGCTGGAACCACTGTTTAACTCTATTTAGTTAAAACACTTGAACAAATTTGTGGTCGTGTCAACCCGAACTATGTTTGCTCTGATTTCTCGTACCAAACGAGGATACGTAGGCACAAGATGATGATGTCTTGGCGATCAACCTTTCCCCACCTTCACCCGTAGTTTTCCGAACTACGTTGATTCTGACTTTCCCATTGCACGAGGGAATACGTAGGCATAGAGCGATGATGCTCTATCGAGTCACTTTTCTTTTCTTTTTCCCCCATGAGCCATTAGCATAGATAGATTTACACCCTTATAGACTAGACAACAAGCGTGGATCCCGTCAAGTACGACGGACGTGAGGGGTGTTAATACCTTCCCCTTGCGTAACCGACTCCCGAACCCGAGATTTGGTTGCGATGACCTGTCCTATTCCTTTTTCGTAGGTTTTCTCTGATCGTTTCCTTTCCCTCTCTTTGGGATAAATAACAAACGGTGGCGACTCTTCTGTCTTTGTCAGCCCCTCTTTGCAGCATGCGACACCCACCTAGTATTCATCGTCCATGCTCTCTGCCCGCATGATATAATGATATGTGCCCTTTATGAAGTGCTCCCCTGACCACTCCAAGGGTACCCTCGGCACCATGACTTCCTCCTGATATCCGTTCACTTCCCAGGATTCTCGTCGGTACATGGAGGCGCATGCCTCGAAAGAAATAGGTCGGACCATAAAGAAACACACTTTGAAATCTCAGACAGAGTCCATGTACGCCCAGAAGAGCCTCCTCGGCTGCTTTAATGACATCCACCCTTGTCGGCCATCCACCGTCTACCTCTGCAGGTGGAAAAGTCGAAAAAACAACGTAAGAGTGGCCCCAATATCCAAATGCTGACAGACGAGCTCATACGCCCGGATGAAGGCTATGGCATTGGGGTGCACCTGTGAAAGGGTCGGCTTCATCCAATCGAAGACGTTCAACTGGAAATCGGTGAAAGGCAGCCGAAGACCCGCCTCACGGAAGCAGGACTCATACACGGGGAACCTCATCTTCCTGAAGCTCGAACATATCTGATGGTAGTCCCGTGGTCGGTACGCCTGCCAGCTCACAAAAGAGCCCTCGCAGCGGTCCTTGATATTCGCGAAGGCGCCGATGTCGCTGTCGATAAAGCAGGACGATGTAGTTAAAGGTTCCTAGGCGACCCAATCCTCGACAGAGCGGGCCTGCACCTCGGCAGCAGGAGCCTCCGGCTCCACGTCGACTTCCATGATTCCCAGTGCCCACGAGGTCATATTCACCTGAAAAGCAAAAGTAAATAGTGAATTCGACGTTTCAAGATCAAATTCACCCTTCCACCACAAATCAAGTGAAAGGGCAATGGGGACGACAACCACAACTCGACGGCGGCTCGTGTCCCTGCGGCGTCTATCTCCACCCAGGCGTTCCTCCCTGGGGCATTCATCCAATCCCATTTAATGTCCTCGGGGTATTCATCTGACCATATCCTACGTCCCCAGGGTGTTCATCTAACACTATGCTACGTCCCTGGGATACCCCTCCATATCATGTCAACCGTCCCCGAGACATTCATCATACAACCCTAAGTGTCCTCGGGGCCTTCATCCCAAGTAAATGGGTATCCCTCCGTATTCGTTGGAAAACCCTCGCTCTCCTCAGAGCATTCATCATGTCCCTGACAATGACGTCAAATTTAAAGAAAACGAAGGAATAGAGGTAGAAAACTTAATGGATCGATGGAGACGGCGGAATACGCGGCGGACGTGACGGTGGCGATGATGAGCAATTACGTATGCGGAAATCCAAGTATCAAGTGCGAAAGCAAGAGAATGTGAAAAGTGGTAAAGGAGCAGGCATCTGCCTATTTATAAACCCAGCACGGGACTCGAAGCGCCCATAGGCATTCAAGTACCCTAGGGTAGCCGCCCTACGTGGCCCATTGGTGGTTAGACACGTGGCCACCACGAGCGTTCACGCCCATTCGTTCTCCCCCTCGAGCACGGGCAAGTGAGGATGCGCCAACCTTCCCTCTCCTCGACCTGATAGCCCGACGAGTCCGAGATCCTCGCGCTCCTCGACACGACAATTCGACAAAGTTTCTTCCTCGCGCCTTCTTCCTCCCTGACACAGTTATCGTCAAGTCATCGCTCCTTTACTTTGGAGCTACGACTTGAGGGGCTCCTGTTCTGGACTAGGCTCAGGCCTGCCCATCCGTCGGGCAGGTCCAGCCTAACACTATTTGGGGAAATCCCAAATCACCCAGTGTCAGGCAAAATTCTAGACACACTAGGCAGACACCTCCCCCCGTCGGGCAGAACAACACGTCTTCCACATGTTCTCCACGTGCTCCCCCCGTAGGGACACGTCGTCAGACAATTACCCACCTCCGAAAGAGTTGGTCGCCCACCTTCCGGAGATCACAGAACGGTTGAACTAGGGCAAAGACCACGCGCTGGACTTCACAGCGCCATGTAAGCCCTATGAGTCACTTGGGTTGGGCCTGACAATCCAGCCCAACATAAGTGACTATTGGCCCTGCGCTGAGGTCTCACTATAAATACCCTCTTTCACTAGTGGGTACGCCTAACCTATGTACTTGCTCCCATTATGGTCCCTTACTCACTTAAGCATCGAAGTGTCTTGCAGGTACACCCTCCTCCTCCTCCCTACCTCCGGTGAGTAGCTTTCAGATCGACGACGCGTGACAGTCAACAATCTCTTCTGATCAGGTACGATCACAACCTTTGAATTGAATTCAATCTAACGGTTAATTAATTAAAAAGTTAATTTAACCATTAAATTTTTTGTGGGATTCATTAAGCCATGTCAGTTTGAAGCAACTCATTCAATTTTTTATTCTAATGATTCAACTCTAAATAATTCATATTAGGTCCCACAACTTTATCTCATATATTAATTTTTTATTCATATTAATTTTTTTAATACTTATAATGATTTAAATTATTTAAATTAATATTAATATCAAATAAATAAAAATTAATTAAACTAAAACTTAAAACAATAATTAAAGTTAATCTCAACTACATGACATATGGTTAAAAACAATAAAAATAAATGATATCACATAATTAGTCAAATTTAAATTTCGTCGTCCTTGTGTCCAAAATATTCCCAAATATATTTGACTAGATATCCTTGAAGTTGACGATGAACTTGTTTTTCACGAAGGCTTACTTTTCTTTTATAGTCTTGTTGCAAGATTCAGATGAGGATCATTAAATGTTTTAGTCGTTGAGTTGTCGTTATCTATGTTATTATGAGAGTAATAAAAATCATCTTCGTATATGTGTCGTTCATATTCAACAATCATGTTGTGCAATATGATGCAACCATATATTATATACTTGAGGTTTTCCATGTGTCAAGCACGCGCTGGACCATATATAATTGCAAATCGAGATTGAAGCACTTCAAATGCTCGTTCCACATCCTTTCTAGCTGATTCTTGATGTTGTGCAAATAGTTTTCTCTTTTCTCCTAGCGGCATTGAAATGGTCTTGACAAATGTAGCTCACTCATGATATATATCACCTACTAAATAATACCCATTATTATATGGAGTTCCATTGATTATATATTGCACAATGGCAACATGTCCTTCCAAAATATCGTTAAACATGTTGGATTGGTTTAGCACATTAATGTCCTTGTTTGAACCTACAATATCAAAAAATGCATATTAAATCCATAAGTCTTGTGATGACACTGCTTCAAGCGTGATTGTGGATTTACCATTATCACCTCGATAAAACTTTCCTTTCCATGCAACAGGACAAATTTTCCATTTCTAATGCATACAATCAATGAATCCTAACATGCCTAGAAATCCACACGACTTCCTCATTTGTAAAAGATGTTCAACATCATTGTCATTTTGCCTTCTCAAATATTCAACCCAAAATACCTCATTCACGCCTCTAACAAATCTATCTAAGCACTCAATTCCAATGCTTTCAACAATTCGAACATATTCATCTACAATGTCATTGAAATAACCATATGCCAACATACGAATAGTAGAAGTGCATTTCTGCAATGGTGAAAGGCCCATCTTACCAGCTGCATCGACCCTCATTTGAAAATATTGATCATGATTTTCAAGGGTTTCTACAATTTGAATAAACACATGCCTATGCATTATGAACCTTCTACCGAATTGGGCATTCATGTATGCTGGATTTTATAAGAAGTAGTAATTGAATAATTGTTATGCCCTTCTTCACGACTCTAATATATCACTCATCTTCTTTTTGTCCTAGCGGAACTTCTAGATTGATGTTCTTTCTCGAGTGTTGCACCCTAAAATTTGCCCTCTTTCAAGGCTTGACTCAATTCTTCATTTCTTTCAAATTCAATGACATAAAGGAAATCCATCATGAATTCAAGATTAAAGGCAAGAATATTATAAAGAGAAGTTTTGTGACATTACAAGAATGTCATTTGTTGCAAGATTTTCAACTCTAAGTAATGTTTAGAAATTAATTTATTTATAATACTTCATTCAAGTCTCTAGTCAAATTCATGTTATGGTAATGCCACACCAAGTCTACATTATGCTTACAAACATCCAAGAAACATGCAAGGATTAAATCAACATTGGAATGTTTTAGGACCAAGAGTATGCATGTTTAATCATGGCAAAACAGTCCCATGCAAAAGGTGACAAATTTCTTCGTGTCACAAGATCACATGTCACAAGACCAAGGGAATAGCACATGATAATGCATCTAAATATTAGAATTTGAAATTCTGTCCAAAAAGTAGTAGCATTGACCACAAGGGTATGTCCAAGCATAAGCCAACAAAAGGTCACAAGACACAAAGTGCTGCAGAAAAAAGGCCTAGCAATAGTGCAAAAAATACAGCATAGCAACATACATGGAAATGGAAAGAAAGATAGTGACATGAAGAAAGTTGCCTTGGACATTTCTAAGTAAGGATTTGAAGTCTTGAAGGAAGAGTAAACCCTAATGTGCTGAGATAAGAGAGGATAGGGGGCTGCAAACACATTCATCTATCATTCACATACACAAGATTGAGAGAGCAAGAGAGAAGAGAAAAACAGAAAATAGAGAGAGCAAAACAATACCCTAAAAAACAGAAAAATAGGAAGCTTTGCAAACCAAAAAAGAGAGTGATATATAACCAAGAGGATCATTAAGAAACAAAACCTTCACAACATAGAGGGAAGAGGAGTGAGGTACATTCAACCAAGACCAAGGAGGACTTGCAAGAAGAATAGAAAGCTCTTGGGTATCCATTTCCTCCAACCTTTCTCTATTTATATTTTTGTTATTTACATTCATTTCGTTTACTCTTTTATGTGTTGTTGTATTGTATGCATCATGTAAGGTCCTAAGGGACCAAGAAACCCTTTGAAAGAACCACAAAAAGAAGCAAAAAATAAGAGAAAAGTTTGGATTTTTCTTCTGGTACCCCAACACGGGCCGTGTCACACGACACGGTCGGCCGTGTTGCATCCCTGTGTGACTTTTCAAAGCGTAAAATGCCCAGAACACATGACACGGGCTATGTCACACAACACGGCCACCCGTGTCACACAACATGGGCCGTGTCACACAACACGGCCACCCGTGTCACACTTCTGTTTGCCCTAAAACATCATTTTTCACCCAGACTTTACAACACGGGCCGTGTCACACAACACGGTCACCCGTGTTGCACCTCTGTCATGCCCTAAAAACTCACATTACAGGTACCCTATAACACGGGCCGTGTCATACAACACGGCCACCCGTGTTACCCCACTGTTTTCCACTTATTTTTGTTATTTTTTACCTCCAAAAAATTTTTTCTCAAGGAGTTCGCACGGCGAACTCCTTGATGCCGTTTTTATTGCATGTCTCGTTTTTTTTAGCCGACTAATCCCATATGTTGTATGATTTTAGTAGGAATGTTGCTATTGTCCTTGGTGACTTTTGATTCCAAAAACCATTTTCAAAAGCAAACTCTTGATTTTATCGAGCCATTTTTAACCCTGGTAAGTCGACCGCCTTGTGCGTCCGCCATCGACCTTGCTCGCTTCACCTCAAACCTTTTTAAACAATTAAATCCTTGACCCAACGTCAAGCGAATTTTCTCAAATGATGGTTAAACCAACTCACCATATTTAACAAAACGATAAAGTTCACTTTGTATTGAACTAAAGAGAGGGGATTGAGTGTAGACTTCTTCCTCTCCGAGTGTTGAGATGCTCACTGTAGTGTGGGTGGTTTTGACACTCGTCTTTCAATACGAAGATGTTTTCATCCGCACCTTTTTCTCCTAAAAAAAAACCTCGGCCCCGTACCGAGTGCATTTTCAAAACACTTACAATAAATAAATCGATTATCTTGGTATTGAACTAAAGAGAGAGGATTGAGTGTAGACTTCTTCCTCTCCGATTGGGATATTCACTGTAGTGTGGGTGGTCATGATACTCGTCTTCCAATACGAAGACGTGACTTTATCTGCCACCTATCTCCCTCTACAATTTCCTTTCGCAACCTTTCACACCTAAAACCTCGGTCCCGCACCGAGTGCATTTTCAAACTCTTTACATAACAAAAACTTGAATGGTCGTGGAGTGGTTAGGCGTAGGCCTTCTCCTATCCCGAGTGTTTGACGTTTACCGTAGGGTTCTCTGTCGCAAAGCACTTACCATTCAAAACTAAAAACACTTTAATAAGAGAATGAAGTTCTCTTTGTATTGAACTAAAAAGAGAGGATTAAGTGTAGACTTCTTTCTCTCCGAGTGTCGAGATGCTCACTGTAGTGTGTGTGGTTTTGATACTCGTCTTTCAATACGAAGACGCTATGTTCGCCACACCCTTTCATAACAAAAACTTCGAGATAAAGAATTGGGTACTACCCGTATGGGTTACTATCCGAGGACCTATCTCGCCCCTTAAAAAGAAACAATTCAACAAATAAAATGTGACATCTTGCCTCGCATGTCGAAAACTTATCTTTCGAAAAGGATATGATACGTCCGTTCTACCGCAAACAGGTAACGCCTAAGTCTCCAACGAGCGAGCAGCAATACACCTAACTGCTAGAATGCGCATGATAGCACCATCCATAAAAACATCAAAAAATCATAGGCCGAACTACGGCTGCTCTGATTCTTTACTTTTTCAAGTAAAGATACGTAGGCACAAGGGCCACAATCCTTGCCGAGCACATTCCCCCTTATATCTGTAGTCCCCCGAACTACGTCGACTCTGATTTTTTCATGTCTATCGAGAATACGTAGACCTAGGACCGCGAAGTCCTACCGAGTCCGTTCTGTCTCTTTCTTCCCCCGTTATCCCTCCTTCTCTCTTCCTTTGGAACACTCTTTTATAACATAACATTTAAGCAAATAAATTCATACGTCGACAAACAAATGGTTCCCATCGAGTACGATGGATGCGAGGGGTGCTAATACCTTCCCCTCACATAACCGGCTTCCGAACCCGTTCTTGGTTGCGAGACCATCTTATCCTTTCTTTTCTTAAGGTTTTCTCGATATTTCCCTTTCCCCTCATGGGATAAATAAAGTTCGGTGGCAACTCTTCTGTCCTTTTCCTTTTCGCCTTCCCCGTCGTTGCGCGTATTTTTCGAGTAGCGACATCGAGCATTGACAATAGTAGTTATTCATCCGTGTTGTCCATAAATTCTTCTTCATTCGCGTCCCAAAAACGTTTGTTGATGTTGTTTGAATTCTTTAAATCAATTAAGGGAGAGAAGGGTGATAAAAATATTGATTGAAGAATGGGTGAAAAATGATAGAAAATTGATAAAAGAATGAGAGAAGGGTGATAGAAAAGTGAGAGAAGAATGAAAGTATATATAAGGCTAGTTTGAATAACGACGAAGTTCGTTCTCGGTGATGGAAATTGAGAATTTGGTGGTGATGGAAATTGATGATTTTGCATGAGTTGGTACATAAGTTGTTGAAAATTATATTGGTTAGGATCCATTTGACCTAAACAATAGTAATTTTGAAGTAAGAAGATGAAAACTTAGGTAAAATATTGTGTCAAATGAAGGCCAATGAAATGAAATTATGAGAAAAAATTGAAAAATTAAGAGTAAAGTGATGAAATTGTGAGAGAGAAATTGAAATTTTAAGAGAAAATTTGTGTACAAATTTTGAAACGGTCTCATTTATAAGCAAATTAATTGTTAAATAATAATAATAATAATAATAATAAAGTAAAGGCTGAGTTTCAATGGTAACAAATCTTATTACTTTTTATTCCAATGCAACAGTTACGGTTTGAAGCTACGTTGCACCCGCTGGCAATTGGAAACAAATACATTTTTTTGAAAACAATTGTGCAACTGGAGAAATGATCTAACCATCCTCTCGTTGGAGATGGTCTAATGGCACAATAAGTTCCAAGCAAAAAGTTAAAAATACAAAAGGCGGAGATAAGGAAAATAGAACAACCAGAAAATAAATAAATCTCATACAAGAAACACAAACCATGGAGAATCAACCAACAAACCGCCAACTAGAGTTTTGACCATCGGATCCACCATTAACAAATTAAAAAACCATTAGCAACACCAAAAACCATTGTTTCTTCTATAGAAGATCGAAACTCTTAATCCAGTATTGGGTAAGACATATGATATGGTTCTGAAGTTAGTTAGAGAAGGGTGGTGACGTCGATGATGATCTATTAAGAAACCAAGTCCAACCTAAAAAATACTTTTATCAACCATCTCTTTCACGTTTGCTGATGATCTTATAAATAACTTATCATTACGCACTAATTAGATAGTCCATACCACAGTATGTCAAATCATGGCAAAACTCTCATAGACTTATCCATACCACAGTATGTCAAATCATGGCAAAACTATCATAGAATTATCCATACCACCTAAAGAAAAAATAACTAAAAAAGAAGCCTTAACTTCCTAACAAAAGCCAACTGAACCTCTAACCACTCAAAAACTCTATATCGAACAATAGAAGCTATGTTACAAGTGATCAACAAATGAATTGATGATTCAATTTAATCTCCATCTAAGATACAAGAGACAACCTCAAGTCAACAAAAACCTTTTGCTTGAATAGATTTTCTTCAAATTGTGTCTTGCATAAAAGAAAATGACTATCTTAAAGGAGCTCAACTATCCTAAATAAGAGAAACAATGATTACTCCCTAAATAGAGTATCTCCAAATAAAAAATAAATATCATCTTAAATTTGATAAAACACGCATTTCAGAAAAGCCATCTCTAGTATACCACTGCAAATTTAATTTCTTTAAATTCTTTAATATGTATTTTTCTTAATAAAACTAATTTATATCTAAAAAGACAAATTTGCATTATACTAAACTCGCTACGGCGTCGTTTAGCGGGTGTTGCTTTTGATAAGGCAATAAACCTCCCCGCCATTAAAATGCAAGACTAGAGAAATAATGCTAGCGCCAAATTACACGTGTCAAACCCTTACTCGTTCTCAGCCAGAACCACCATGTCTTCCTCCCAAACAAATCAACAACCTCCTCCACCGCCGTCACCTTCTCACCGCAACCGCATTCACCATCTCCTTCAATTTCAACTTTCCTTTAAAACCCTCAATGCCCGTTTCAGAACCGGTAGCCGGTGCCAGCCTCCTCATCATGCCCCCACCACGCCTCATCAACCGGTATTATCTAGTGAGGTCCGGAGAGTCAGAGTTTGAGAGCAAGGGAATGATAAACACGAATCCTGTGGCGAAAACCTCCGTGGATAACGGTTTATCCGATAGAGGGAAGAAACAGTCTGTTAGAGCAGCTTTTGATTTGAAAGAAATGGGTGCTTGTGATAATAACTGTTGGATTTGGCCTGCTATTACGCAAAGAGCTTATCAAACTGCTGAGATTATTGCTTCTGTTAATTCAATTACTCGAAGGTTAATTTTGCTTTTTTTTAGTTATTAACTTAATTTTTCTTCTCCTTTTAATTTAGGGTTTGTGAAATTTTTTGATTTCAGTTATATAGTTCCAGAATACAGCTTTCTTGATGCAAGGGGATTAGGTGCTTATGAAGGAAAAACATTAGAATCTGTTTCAGAAGTACTTTTCTTTACATCAATCATATAGATATATTTATTTCATTACAATTGCAATTTCAGTTGTTATTGTTGAGGTGAGTATAATTTGTGCAACGAGGTGAAAAATATGTGTAATGGTGGTGCAGATATATGCATCAGACAGTATATCTACGAAAATCAAACCTCCTCCAATCGACGACGGAACCCCAAATGAGAGTGTTGCAGATGTTTTTGTCCGTGTGACGCAACTCATGTCGATCCTTGAAACTCAGTACGCCGGTGACACGGTTGTTATAGTCTCGCCAGATTCTGATAACTTATCTATCCTTCATGCTGGTTTGGTAGGACTAGACTTGAGAAGGTAACTAACTGACTAATTAACTGGATACTCCAATCTCAACCAACCAAACCTCCTGCAATTACTTATGTATATAATTTTAGTTATGTTCTTTGATTTTATGCAACACATTTTTATTTCTCTTTTGTCATGTCTGATCAATTTCAGGCATAGAGATCTGTCTTTTGCGCCTGGTGAAGTTCGCTATGTTGACTCCAATGACATTCCTGCCTACAAGATTCCTCCATCTGCTGTATATAAATGTTCCAAACTACCAAACTGTAATTAGCTCTTTTATTTCCTTCAATTTGTTATATATAGCATTAAAAAAATATGGATATATATTGATGAATATATAGCTAAAGTTGTCTACATATGTTTGACTGGAAATCATCTCATTCATTGCAAGAAATTTAGAGAATACAATTCATTAGTCAGGTTCGAGGACATTTCCAAAGAAAGATATAGACCCTACATTTCTAGCTACTCCTGCTAGGCCATGGGTGGTTTTGTTTTTGCATCATTTGACAACAACAATACTATCATTTACAAAGGGACCGGTTACAAACTCGTGTGCATAGTTTTTATGTATATAAAATTAATTAAATATTAATTATATGTCACATGTCTTAAAAATATGTGTTATTTACACACAAAACTATAGTAATGGAGAAAATGGAGGGACAAAGAAATGAATTGGATCCCAATCCGTCTTCCAAGGGCTGAGATAAGCCAAACTCTCTAGGCTTCTTGACATCTGCATAAAGAGATGATCTTGAGATTCATTGTCACACTTTGTTGGAACCAGGAATATGTTGAGATCAATTGAGGTTGGGTTCTGCTGTGATGGAGTAGTTTTCGGTATGGCGGAGTGTGGGTGAAACTGTAAAGTTAACACTTCCATGACAAAGTCACTGAATGAGTGAGAAATTAATTTTAACGTGTGAATGAATGAATGCCTAAAATAACACGCATTGTGCTTTATATAAGGTGAACAATTTTAACCGTTTCTATGAGACCCAATGCCTTGTGTGGGTGACCGTTCGATCAGATCCAATATTGGGGAGTGTGATGGAGGTCAGAACCATATCCCTTTAATTAGCGCAAATTCTCACATGTCATGGGCACCTTTTTGCCTAATGCTTACTATTGAATTTGTTGTCATGGGCTTTGCAGGCTTCCCAGAATAGTTGCCCACAAGCCCTTATTCATACTTGTAGATTGAGGGTTTGTCTTGCATGTCTTTAGTCCGACTTTCAGTAAAAAGAAATGGATGAGCATAGTTGAGACATCATTAGCATTGAAAACATGCACATTAAATATCTTTTTTCGTGATTAGCAATGTTTAGCAGTGGAACTTCGACATGTGGCCTTATGCTTGGCAACAATGATGCATTCTTATACTAGGGTATTTGAGTATTCTAACCAGTCTGAAGTTAGATTTCGACCATTAGTGGTGATGTTCGCATTTCTAAATGTTTATTATTGTGGATCGTGGGGTTACCTTTGTCGCGAGATATATGAAAAACCCTCCTTTCATTACCAGTGGATCTGGAGACCTCTTCTTTCGTGTTTACAACTTCTCTCATCTTTGTCTATATCCTTCAGTCACTTATTGCTTTAACTCTTTCAAACCATCTCTTTTGGAGGAGTGCTCGACGAGCGAGCCTTCTATTTCATCTTGTTTAAGGCAAAACCTAAAAACCTTTCTCTCATTCTACATCAGTTTGTTTCGCTAAGGTTTCTAAAGATGTGGATTTTGAGGGAGATGCTTATCATCGAGGGTGGGATATTGGATGACGATATCTACTCTAGAAAGATAATATGGTTTATGACCCTCACGAGATATGTTGTCTTGAGTGTCTTCTGACATGGATGTGAAATTTAACTTTATATTATCTCAGTGGTTTTACTTGTAATTGTTTTCACACACACACACACACACGGACACACACACACGCAAACACATATATTCATCGATCAACTGCCTCTCCCTATTTGGTCTCAAAACTTATTTATATCACAAACCTTACCCCTTCCCTAGATCTGAAGAGGTGTTGCTAATGGGTTTTAGTGAACATTAATCATTTGTAATCGCTCATCAATAACCGTTTTGTAACGAATTCGTCCATTAGAATTCCATAACGACTCTGACTTTGATGGTTCTTTTAGAGCCCGGTAAATTATGTCTGCAATGAGTATGGTACTCGTTGCCCGACTTCATAATACTTCCCCGACCTCATAAATTTCCTGAGATGTACATCAACCCCCAAAGCACGAGGCCTATAAGGGTGAAGTGTTTTGAGTTTATCTCGGATCACATAAACTTGTCATAATCGTATTTTAGTAGAGTAAACTCCTATTAACTTCGTAGTTTTAAGGACTGATCAATTCCTAACACATATTGGGAATATCTACGATTTTGATGAAGGAGTTGGAGAACCTTGGTGGATTTTAGAGAAGCCGAAGAGCCCTAGTGGGATATCGACATATTGGCGTTGTAGAGCTCAGTACGCTTTAGACATAGGGAAGTCAAAGAGCTCTAATGGGATCCCGACCTATGACGTTGTAGAACTCAGTAGGTTATATACATGGAAAAGTCAGAGAGCTCTATAGGGATATCGACATATTAGTGTCGTAAAACTTAGTAGTTTTTAGACATGGAGAAGTCTGAGAGCCCCAGTGGGATCTCGACCTATTGGTGTCGTAGATCTCGGTAGGTTCTAGACATGGAAAAGCCGGAGAGCCCTAGTGGGATCTCGACCTATTGGTGTCGTAGAACTCAGTAGATTATAGACATGGAAAAGTAGGAGAGCCCCAGTGGGATCTTGACCTATTAGTATTGTAGAACTCAGTAGGTCATAGACATGGAGAAGTCGGAGAGCCCCCGTGGGATCTCGATCTATTGCAGTTCTGTTTTCACTATGCCAATGCCTATCCTTGTCCTTAGGATTGTGATAGCTCATGTGGGTTTTCGAATGTTAGCAGCAACCAAATCCTAATAGTTTTAGACGATCATAGGTTTGGAAAATTCTAAGTATATCTTACTTTATTATTTACATGACCCAGGTAAGTTGGTTTCCAATGTTCGATATTCAGAGATCTCTCATCAGAGCATTGGTTCATAATCGTTTAGCCATCTTTTGCAGATGCATTTTGTAATGTTTGGATGCTTTTATGATCCTTTTGACAATAATGTTCGAGCTCTTATGAGATTGTTTTAGTTGTGATCGTGTTAGTCTTTTTGGATTTGTTATGTAATTGTAATGCGTTTTATCTCTTTGATAACAACTAATTTGTTCGAATGGAAATCAGACAAATTAGCCGGCTCCAAGTGAGTCAGCTTATCTTTTAGCTGAAGTTTCCATTGTATAATTTGTATATGTTTAAAGCTCCAACGAATTAGGCCTTAATAATTTGAGGAGTCTCGTTAACCTTGAACAGAGACCGACTTAACTCTAGGTAGATCGTGTAGGGTAGTTGGCCAGTGATAAGTTAATCAAACCGCTTAAGGTCATATGTATCTCAACTTGACCGGAATATAGGTATGCTAACTTGGCTGCGATTCCAGAGGTATATTTATATTTGGTCTTTAGTTAAGGTTAGAGGTTTCAATTAACATAACCAGGTTAGAGGTTTATATTTACTTGACCGATTTGGAAGAGATTCTTGTTTACTTGGACTTTTAGTTGAGGTCAGAGGTTTCAATTAACATAATACGGTCAGAGGTTTATATTTACTTGACCGATTTGTCAGAGGTTCTTATTTACTTGGACCTTTAGTTGAGGTCAATGGTTTCAATTAACATAACCCGGTTAGAGGTTTATATTTACTTGATCGATTGCTTAAGGTTAGAGGTTTTATTTAACTTAACATGGCCAGAGGTTTAACATTTATGTGACTAATTTCTTAAGGATATATGCTTTATTTAACTTAACCCGACCAGAGGTTTAACATTTACATGGCCGATTGCTTAAGGTCGGGTGTTTTATTTAACTTAACCCAGCCAGATATTTAACATTTACGTGACCAATTGATTAAGGTTTGAGGTTTTATTTAACTTAACCCGACCAGAGGTTTAACATTTATGTGGCCGATTTCCCCCCTGTGGAAATCTTCGTTGTTTTCGGACCTTACTTTTGTTGGAGAATAAGTTTTTGTCCATATTTTTGTACATGCTATATTACATAAAAATGTTTGAAAGCATACACAATTCATACTACTTAATGAGGGATGTTGAATTTGATTGTTGTCCCGACGAGATCAATTAACTTCTCAACTTTCGATGTGTGACATCTTGGTTTCTTTTGATCATAACATATGATGTCCTCTTACTAAACTTGTGAGAGATCAACAATCTGAGACAACTGATTTTGTTATTGTAAAATATACAACTAAACATCGTTGAAACCGAAATGTTCATGACTGAGAAAGATATTTTGAACATCTTCACCATCTCAGATCTTTAGCTGATAAAATTTGACTTGGTTGTCGACAAAAAAAACTAGATTTTTGTAGATGATTTGTGCCACCAGACTACACTACAATTTCTTTTCTATTCTCTCTTTCAAATGTGAAAATTTGATTGTCTATTTATTATAAACCGAGTAACTTGAGTATTACGAAAATTAAAACTGGATAAGTCACATTCAAATATCTCACCATTGATGTGAGCATTGATCATGTATTGTGGTGATGAAGCCATTTATGTGAAATGCAATGTATTTTAGTGTACTAGTTGTGATAATAGAGTGTGAGTTGGTTCTGAAATGATGTAGCATGCACTTAAATAGGGATCAGATTGAATTGACAAAATGCAACCCATGCACCATAGGGTATGACGCATGCTCTTTGTTCTTCACCTATGTACCATTTACATTGACTTGTCCTTTTGTTTGCATGAATGAGCCTAATGACAGAACATACCACGAATATTGCATGCATGAGTCTAAGAGGCTAGCCTGCATCCCCTGCCATAAATCTCTACATGCATGAGCCCATGAGGCGCCATTTTTACCGACACATGCTCTCAAAAAACAACCAATGTGTGATTGGGTATGATGCATACATTGGAGGCCACACACAACAAAACTTCACGTGAATTCTATCTCCCATATATAAACACGACTATGTTACTCAACATTTCCATCAAACACACTCAATCTATCAATTTTGTCAGCAATAAACACTCAGTTTATCCACTTTGTCAGCAATAAACACTAAAAAGCATTTCAAAAAATGTCTCTACTAACAATGGGTGATGAACATCGAGGAACTGCAACAATATTGCGGAGTTTATAAGTTAATATTTTGAATGTATTATAAAATTTCCCGTGAATACTATAGGTTATTTATTTTCCTTAATTATCTTTTGGTAGGAACTAACAAGATTTCGATGTCGTGTACAAGAATATTTACCACACGACCCATTGATAGAACCATACTTACGAGCATGCGGTTTTGGTAAATTACTCAACACAGTCTCATACTCTGTCGATCATAAATTTATCCTTGCTTTGGTAGAAAGATGAAGACCCGAGACACACACATTTCACCTTCCGTTCGGTGAATGTACCGTCACACTAGAGGATGTGTACATGTTGTTGGGTCTACCTATCGATGGTAAAGCTGTTAATGGTAGAGTGTTAACCAAGATAACTTTATATGCAAAGAATTGTTGGGTGCCCCTTTGTGTGAAGACACAACTACGGGATAAGCTACGAGTCAACATAAGGGTCAAGGTATTAATATAAAATATCTTAAACAATACTATTCAAGTATAACATTAACCGAAAATTCGATTGAGTATGAAAAAAATAATTAAAGCTCGGTGTTATATTATGATTCTATTTGGTAATTTTTTCTTGAAACTACTGACAATACAGTAAATATTGTGTATTTGCCATTGTTAAGAAACATAAATAAAATAGGAACATATAGTTGGGGTTCAACTGTTTTCTCTCATCTATATAGTTTGTTGTGTAAAAATGCAAAAAAATACACTTTCTCGTTTTATTGTGCTTTTTTGCTACAAGCATGAGGTTAGTCGAGAATGTTGTCACTCGCCCCAATCAACGAGAAGTCATTCACATTCCCCTTCGCAACAAAGTAAGTTTATCTTATTTCTTCGAATTTGATTACTTAATACTACAACTAACGATAAATAATGTATTTTCAATCTTTTCGGTTTAGGTGGTCTATTCTGGGAATGAACTACAATAGATGTCCCAAACACGCTATAATAGTCTATCGCAATCTTATAGACCGCCTTGAATCAAACTCTATATTACAACTAAATACAACTAAATTTGGTTTTAATATTACCAAATTACAAATCTTCTAATCATGTATATTTCCTATACAGTTTATCTAGAGGCCGTATCTGGGTCTCGACCATGAGGTTAACCCCAGGATGCTGCAGTTTAGACAAGAAAAACACTAACCATTAGGTTCAGTACCGTGGAGATGCACCTGAGTGACCATGTAAAACTGCAGTTCGATATGCAACAACAAATTCCAAACCATCCGACATGTTTGGGAGATTGACATCAACTAAGAGTCAATGCCCAATGGGGTTATTCCGATTGGAAAGGCTTTGCTAAAGAGATGTGTTGTCAATGGAAGAATCGACGTCGACACGTCTTAAACGAACCTATCATATAAGGTGTTAGACCAACTCAAAACTATATGAATTGGTTTAGGTCGGTTACAACAGCATAATTTGTGTCTAGCTGAGGTATTTGATCGACCTACACCAACGAGCTTTGTCATCACACGCCCAACAACCAACCCCGCCTAACAACCAAACCCACACCATTACCAAACCCAACAAGCTACCCATATGTAGCGGTAAAAATCGTGAGTGTAAGTTATTGACTAACTTAACTCAAAGAAAACAAGAGTCGCCACCGCACTTTTATTTTATCCAAATAAAGGAAAGGAAAAAGAGCGAACAAAACCAAAGAGTTCTAAAATAAGAACATGAGGCAGAGATCGGGGTAAGGGGGTTGGTTACGCAATGGGAAGGTGTTAGCACCCAAAACGTCTATAGTACTCTATAGGAGCCCTTTGAAATATTTACGCTTTTTGGTTTGAAAATGGTTTGTTTGAAAAGAGATTGGGGAGATGAGAAAAGAATTATTTTTTTATATTTTTGTGTTTGGAGAGACTTATCGTCTCATGCCTACGTACCCATAAAGTGCAATATGGAATCAAAACCCCGTAGTTCGTGGTACAAATGACAAAATTTTGTTGGTTTTGATTGATTTTAGATGTTCAGACAAGTCGTCATTTCAAGGAGAAAACTGCGACTATCCACCCACGAGTATTAAGACAACATTTGCGTCACATAAAGATGGAGGATTTGCTTGGATTATCAACAAGACTATCACTCAACATCAACGTGGAAAATGTCAAAGTCCTAATAATATGGGGAATAGGAGATTTACATCTCAACTATAGAAATGAATCATGTCTAAACTTTATGAAAAGTTTTAAAGTGAAAAGTGCATAAAGGCACAAAAAGAGTTGATGAGTTTTTGTATTTTTTATGTCTTTTGAAATTGGTCAAAGCATGATTAACATTGATTGACTTTTATTACGAAAAAAACAAAGTTTAAAAATCACTTGACGAAAGTCAAGGTTTTATTGCGAAAGCGGTTTTGAAGTTTGAAACCAAGAAGGTTTTGAAAGAGGGAGAAAGTTTTGAAAATTTAAGAAGGGGAGGAGATGAAGTGACTATCCTAAAAAAACAAAATAAGAGCTAGAGGTAAGAAAGATCTAACCGACTTGTAGCACACTCCAAAGCAAGCAAAAAGAATTCCATCCGATTTAAAGTATAAGCCAGTGATCGAGCCAAATAAAGGCTAAGATTCAAAATTCTCCAAGCATAGGGAAGAAAGTCCTAATCCTAAGTCCAAAATGTCCATGAAGTCCAAGGTCTAAGAATGGTCCAAGAGTATAACCACAAAATTAATAGCACCAAATTTTTAGATGTTTTATCCTTTTATTAGTGTTTTGAACAAAGTATGGTCCGAGTGGACAAAAGAAAAATGACATAAACATAAACAAAGATATGGTATGTAATGATAAAATGGAAGCATAAAAGTAAAAAAATAAAGAGTAAGAAGAGAATATAAACAAAATTAAACAAGGATATTGTTAGTGAATTAGTGGTTAGTGGTTAGAACATATGATCAATGATGATTAATTCTTGCACTTAGACCAAGATTAATGAAAATTCATTAGAGGATTGATAGAATCAAAGCCTCCTAACAATGATTTTCATAGGTATTGGAGTTAAGACAAGCAACTAAACATACTTGGACTTTTAAACGTAAGTTTGAGCCACGAATGATCATTTTCCGATTAAGGGACAATTTAGCGCTATGTTAAGCAATCGTAATCGGGTTTATGTAGAAACCACGACTATCTGAGGCCGGTCAATAAAATGTTAGTGTTAATACATGTTAGAGAAGTGATATGTAAATCACTCTCCTAAAACATGCCACACAAAAAGAAAAGAGGTAGTAATCTCATCATAATCAAGATTTTTTCATCAATTAATCAAAGGTAATCTATCACTATTCCAAAGTAAGGAGAATTATCTCAATGATTATTCGTCCATAGTTTTGAAATAATGAAGATTAATCAACCTTGATAATCAACAATCTATGATCCATAGATTTCATCGATCAAAAGAAAAATAAGAAGAAGAACTAAAATGAAAAGAAACCACAATTTGGATCTTAAATCGATTAAATCATCATCAATATCAATCACCTCTTTTGGTGGATAAAATCGACACCCAAAGTCCATTGAGATTGATGAGATCTTATCAAAATTTAAAATCCAAAACAACCAACAATTAGCTCAAAACCAAAGTTTTTTTAAATAAATTTTTTAAGAGCTCTTTTTAAAAAAACTATTTAAAATATTAACTAGTAAAAAAAAAAATAACAAAATAAAAGGAATAAAGAAAAATATATTTAAAATAGTAAAGAAAAACGAAAAGGAGAAAGAGAAATAGAAAACCAAAGTATCAGAACAACTTCTTCTTCAAAACTTCACGCGACACCGTTCACCATGGCTATGAATTCAAGCTCAAATCAAAGCGACGGGATGCAAAATTAACACGGTTGCAATCGAAATCAAGAGCTCTTCACAATGGTACCAACAATTCAGAGAATCACAACAAAAGATAACTGATCGAAAATGACGGTGAAGCTCAATCTACCTTCAAACTCAGGTAAGAAATCAATCCAAGCTTCTTCTTGCTTCTCTTCTTCTTCTGAACGAATTCTGGTTCGAAATTGATCTGTGTTTGAGGTTGATTTGAAGTTAATTTGGTGGAATGAAGTATGAGAAGAGAATGAACGAAGGTTTTTCTGGTAGTGAAGAATTGAGGAAGAAAATCAGCAGATATTTTTTGGCTTGAAAAGCTTGAGAAAATGAGTGAGAGATGAATTGTATTTATAGATGAGAATGGGTGAAAATGATTTGCCGTTTGTGAGATTTTTTTCTGCGTTTTGGGATGCAAGTTATGTGTGACCTGTTGTGATATTTTTTCATGTCGTTTTTACTCTTTTTCTTTCAGCTCACTTAGGTGACGTGGATGACCACTTTTTGCAATTAGCTCATGGCTTAGGAACAACTCTAAAAGCTTGTGGGGTCAGCTTGGAGTGTAACATGGCTGAGATTATATTCACATGGCTTGCAATATGGCTTGGATAAGTGATGAATTGTTTCCTCAGCTCAACCTCAATTTCGAGCCATTTTCGCTCTGTTTTCAAGTACGTGATGTGGATTGGCTCTCGTCTAGCAAATTTATGGAATGAGGGTATCTTTGGAAGCTGTGACAGTGTACTGCACCTAGCTTCTGCAGCAGCCTTTTCTTCTTCAGACATAGCATAGCATTTATTTTCCTCCTTAGTAACTATTTTATCTATTGAACCTAGGGACCTGGAAGAACTAACTTCATGCCTTAAGTCACATGTTGATTGTTGTCTTCCTTGTTTGCTTGAGGTTGTTTCCACGTTTAATGGTCACAGTCAAACAACCTGGTAAGCAATGCAGAAGAGTATCTGCCCTCTCATGGAAACTTGGTGGGCAGGTTTTCATGATCATTTGCAATATGGGAATGGCTTCGGCGGCAATCATCGCTTGAGATTTTGCTATATCTAATGGCATGGTCGACCATGATTGTTTTAGCAAGAAAAACGTGTCAAGCACAGAGTCTTGAGCCACTTCACCACCAGATTTAAGTGCCCCCACCAAATGAGGGATGCAAAGGGTCGCTGCTTCAGATATGTGGAGCTTAGGAAAGTTAATGAATATCACATGTAGTGTTTTCAAAACCTCTACAGATGGAACAAATGGAACTTGAGGGTCCAAAGAAATATCTGTGTCACTTGTTCTTAAAGCTGAAAGTTTCTCTTCAATCAAATAAAGATACTTTGAAAATTCAGAGAAAAGATCTTCAGATAATTGCGGGACAGAAGTTATAATCCTCTTAGTAACATTGTAAGCTATTCTTCTAATATCCCACCTCGGATGGCATATAAAAAATATGATTAACTGTAACAGCGATCTGACTGAGAAACTGGATAATGTACGCTGTAAATGTTCGAGAAGAAGCACTTCAAGAAGATCAACACATGCAATGCTATCTTCAACTGTTAGCTTTGATGCCGTGGAAATGGGAACGAGGGAAGGTTCATTTTGTGATATAGTAGCCCATACTTTTTCCTTTACCAATATTTCCTCAGCTTTAATATCAACGGCAGCTATCTTCCCAACTAATAACAATGCATATATGCCATCTAAACGTTGCACCGCTTTGGTAAAGCCAGTTTTTACAAGTTGGACAAGAGGGCCAAGCAATGATGATATCTTTAAGACAGCATCGTCATTTTTGCATATAACGTGTAGACTCCGCAGAAAACCCCTTCTTAAAATTTCCTTCTCTTTGAGACCAGATGCGAAAAAAGAAACTAAACTCTCTCGAATAATATTTGAAGATTTAACAGCCCAGGAAGCTATAGCTGACAAAGTAGCCATTTTAACCTCTTCGTTTCCATCATCCTTGTAGCATGATAAAAGAAAATCACATATTGTTTGAGACAAAATGATGAGGTATTTCCCATCAGGTGCATTAGATAATTCTTGAATCGCATTCACCATTCCAACTCTCTGGTATGGAAAAGCGAGTCTTCCTTCTGAACCTTTAATAACAGATTTGATAGCATTGAACATTGTGTCCACCGCATCTGGATTGCTTGATTTTTGGCTCAAACTCCTGACTATAGCTAATGCGACGCCCCTTCTCCCTTCATCAGCATGCCGAGCCTGCACTAGTACTACCGAAAGAATTTCCGCAGCATACTTACTCAAATCAAGGTTAACTGACTTCAAAAGAATTCCAACAGACTCCAACACAATCTCCGGGTTGCGCTTAAGCATTTTAACAGCGGCCGGCAAAACAATAATTCCAAAATCTTCATGTGATATTTGCAAATACAGTGGATGAAATGCTTCAGGGAGACTCTTTCCAGGCTTTTCTTTTGCACTCAATATTGCATTAACATAAATATCAAGAAATGTGGGCTTGAATTCTCCAAATAAAGGTGGTGATCTAGTTGAGAACTCCAACAACAACAACAATAACTCCGGACTATCCTTATAAGGAATTAAGCCATTTTTCACTTCTTGTACATAGACTTTATAAATATCTGGTGACTTAGAAAATAAATGAAAAATCTTTTTCTTGCAAGCCGTTCTTTCACGAAAAGATCTTCGCCAAACAATATTAAGTAAAGAAGCTTGCCCTGTAGCTACTCTACACAAAGCATTCTTCGAAACGGTAGAAAACTTGCTCTTGCTCAACAGTAAACACGACCAACTGATAAGTCTGAAGCAGCCAACATGAGATTGAGACTTCATCTGCTTTTCCATGCTCTGAACAAGTGCTGCTGCAAAAGTCTTCATAAAAACCGTACCACTCAAAGCCTTCACAATTACATCATCAACCGCTTTTCTCGATCCACGATCATCGTAAATCGCAACCGTTCTAAATATAATATCAGTTAACAACGAAGCAAGCTCTGGGGCCACATCATCTGAAACGGATGAATTCAAAAACGCAGGGACTTCACGCTGGAAAATTCGAAGTCGTTGGTTAGTGGATGAAGTAGTAACCAATTCAGAAAGAGAAACGAGGGATTGCAGTGATTCCGCCATTGTAAAAATGACGAGATCTGAATGAAGCTGTGGAGCTGAGAATCAGATTGATATTGATAAATATTGATACAAACAGCTTCGTCTTCAACCTTCTCAAGAGTATCTTCAATTGCTTCTTATCACAAAAAGTGGCAAGCAGTTCGGCACTTGAGCTTCCAGCAACACCCTTGTTGCAAAAAATCTCAAAAGCTTCCTTAAGAGCCTTGTGGAATAGAGTATGATTTTGGAAACAGTCGTTCACATATGCCAGGTACTTGTCATGCAGCTCAATCACTTTTCGAACAAAAACCTGCTCTTGTAAGCCAACAATATCTCTTTTCTCTGCCTTCCTGTTACTTGCTGCATCTTCAGCCAACTTCACCAATGCTGTACCTTCTTCAGTAACATGCTGCTTGAATATACAGGAAACAGGCTCCAAGCCTCGGAGTATTTTAGAAAAGAGTCTGAACATCCTTGACAAGTCTTCAACCTTGTCATCTGTAAGTAATGAATGACATCCAGAATGCTCTTTTTCAAGAAGTTGGTATGCATACACAGATAAAAGCTCATGTTGAACTTTCTCTAATAACTTTGACTCACTACTAGAGTGTAGGTAATGAGCAACCCTATCTTTCTCCCGTTTCAAGCACTCCTCAGCCTTTGAGCATATAATCAGGACAAGAATCTTCTAGGATCCAGTTTGAAGCCTTTCGAGAATAATATGCAGAAGTGTCTTTGAGCATGGCAGCTTCAAAATCATTGTCATATTGATCCTTTGCCCTATTCCAATTTCAACAAATATATCTAAGACATTTTTTAATAGAGCTCGATCAATCTGCTCTCCTTCACGTCCCTTGCCTGACGATTCTGAGGGGCCAGACTCACTACCAGGTGGTGTAGGTCCTGCTTGGCCTGGAGCTCCAGGTTGGTTATATAGAGACTGACCAAGCTGCATAACTTCCTGGTTGAGGGCAGCCAAGGCATCTTTAATAGTTTGAGTTGAACCACCGGTAATAGCTTCTTTAAGTTCTCCCAATTTAGCTTCCACCTTCTCTTTAACAGGGGCAGGAACCTTCTCTCCCAACTCTTTCAATTGCTTCTCAGTCTGATAGACAACAGAGTCCGCCTGGTTCTTGGTGTCTATTGCTTCCCTCTTTTCTTTGTCCTCTTTTGAAAATCTCTCTGCCTCGCTGACCATTCTCTCAACCTCATCACCAGGTGTTGCACCCTAAAATTTGACCAACTGATTTTCCTATCTGACTCATGGTTTAATTTCATATTCGCAGCTCAAACATGTGATATTTGTGCACAAGCAGGAGATATCAGAGTTTACAGCTTGACTTTCGTCTATCAGATATGGCAGACCCAGTCCAGATTATCGGGGTTTTATTTTCGGGAAATTGTGCGCTCCTCGGTGATTTTTCAGTGATTTTAATGATATTCTGATGCCCGGGGATCTCTGTTCGATTCAATCTGGTCTCGTGCGCTTTTATGGCGGTCATTTGCATTCATCTGCATTTTTAGGATTTTTATAGACTTTTGTGAATTTTTAACAGGCTTTATAGATTTTTCTGGAATTTAAATAAGGTTTTTGAATATTTTAATAGCTTAATCTCTTTTTTTAGGATTTTATAGAATTTTTAATAGATTTTTTAGAATATAAACAAATTTTTAAATAGTTTTTTTAGAATAATAAAGAAAAAGAAAATAATATAGTTTCTTTTATTACTAATAGATAATAATAGTTTAGAATTTTATAGGGTTTTTAAATAGGTTTAATTGCTTTTTTTAAAATCATTTTAGAATTTTGTATAGATTTTAAAATAGGTTTAATGGTTTTGTAGATAATATAGAAAATAGTATAGTTTTTTTTTTTTTTCTCTTTTATTAATAATAGATACTAGTATTAAATAATATTAGAAGTTTAATAGAATTAGTAGAAATATAGAATTAATTAGACTTTAATTGACTTTTTAGAGTTTAATTAGGTTAATTGAATTTTTTTAGATTTAATTAGATTGATTTTAGAATTAATTAGACTTTTAATCTTTTTTAGAAGTTTAATTAGGTTAATTGAGTTTTTTTAGATTTAATTAGATTGATTTTAGAATTAATTAGACTTTTAATCTTTTTTAGAAGTTTAATTAGGTTAATTGAATTTTTAGAGTTAATTAGATCTTAATTGATTTGTTAGATTTTATTAGGATTAATCATTAGATTAATTAGGAAATTAGATATAATTAGGTTTTATTGTTTTTTATTTTATTATTCAGTTTTTTACAGATTTTGTTTGGTCAATTTCGTGGGCCAGAGTCCAATGTTTGAGGCCCATTCATTTGTTTGTCCAAAGAATTCAGCCAAAGTCCAAAAAAAAGGGTCCAGATGCAGCCAATTCGTTCAACAAGTTTCTAGAAGATTCCAGCACTTTCAGTGCCTTAAATAGGGGCAGCCACGTGTTGAAGCAAGAAGGGTCCCACGCGTTTCGCCTTGAGAACGCCACCACCACTCAGAGACGTCCCAGAATCACACCACGTGGCCCCACCTGTCCCCCACTCACTCTCTCTCTCTGCGCATGCACGCCACTTGGCGCCCCCACACCATCGCCTGAGTTTCACACCGGCGGCCATGCATCAGCCGTAGCCCCCACCGCCGGCCACCGCCAACAGACTCCGGCCACCGTCTCACTCACCGGAATCTGCAAACAACCGTTTTTTCCCCAGAAATCCATCTCCTTCCTCCGATCTCCTCCCTTCCACCTTCATCAACTTCATCCTCCATCAATTTTCCAGACATTCAATCTCCATCAATCCATCCAAACCTTCATCGTTCTTCATCCGCCACTCAAACCTTCAACAATCCTCGTCAAAATCCCCAGAAACCCTAAACCTGCATCCATCTTCAAACAATATTTCCAGGAGCTTCGAACTGCATTCATCCTCCAAGCAAGAAAAACCCAGAAACTTCAAACGGCATTCAATCTGCAAGCAAGCTTTCCAGAAATCCACCAGATTCAAGGATCTTCAAGATCCATCTGCTTCAGATTCATAGCGTCATCGGTTCTTGAGTTTCTCCGCCCAGATCTTCGTAGAGTTCGTGAAGTTCTTCGTTAATCTGTTCAAGAGATTCGAGCCAGCTTCGACGCGCGCTTCCAGGCCTCCGTGAGTTCCTTCAACGACCTAGAAGATATCAAGATTTTCCTCTCTCGTGGCAATTTTCACTGAGCCTCCAAAAGGATCCCGGTGACGTCCTCGTTTCAGGTTAGCCCTCTCTCATAACCGCCATGCGTGTTCTTAGCATAAGTTTCTTGTTTTGGTTTTGTTCTGAGGATTAGGATTCTAGGGATGATTCGTAAGGTTGAGCTGATTGAAGGGTTTGGTGTTTTTTCTGGGAATGGTGTGTGAGTGAAAGGATGAGTTGCAGAGAAGGTGAGTTGGGGAAGACGGGTGAACGGCTAGAGAGGAGAGTGAACAGTACTAGGGTTAGGGAAGGAGAAATCAGTTTTGTTCCCTGGGTATTGGATTAAGGTTGGGCTGGGTTCAAAGCCCAAAAGCGTGTTTCTGAACGCACACCCCTCAATTGCTTCCCCACCCCCCTTTGCGTGTGAGTCTGGGTATAGGATCTGGGCCTTAGGCCCCAATTTACTTTTCGCACCCCCTGGGCGTAAGCCCAGTAATAATATCAACTGGAATTTGCTAGCGCTGCACCCCCTATAGGTTTTTTTTCTGATTGTTTTGATTTCAAACCTGGGCCTGCACCCAACTGCTAGTTGCACCCCCACCATTGAGGGCCCAATGAATTGAAAACTGGAATGCTTGCTGTCTAAACCCCCTCCATGTCATTTTCTTTCAATTTCTTTTATATTTTCATACATATAAATAAATCACAATAAAAATGTAAATAATTGTTTTTTTAATAATTCTTTTCTCTACCATTTCATCATAAATGTTTAGAAAATTAAATAAAAATAAAAATGACAGTTTATTTTTGTTGGTTATTTTTGTGCATATTTTCCATTTTAATTGATGTGTTTTTAATATTTTCAATGCATGCATATCATTAGAAAATTCATAAAAAATGGTAGATTTAGTCAAATAATTCCGTTCTTTTTTCTGTAGATTCGTGACCCAGTGTAGAATTTTATAATACAAAAATATTAGCTTAATCATGCATTTTCATTTTAATTGCATTTTGTCACTGTTATTGATGTTGAATAATTGGCCTGTGTACATGTCTGTGTTGCTGATTTTGATTCTTTCATCTGGTGTGGAATTTTGTTCTGATTTTTCAGTATGTTGTCCTAGAGCCATGTAGGTCTTCCATTAGATTTTTGATAGATTTTTGTAGGGTGTCCTGATATGATTTGTCTGAGCCTGAAGATAGGAGAAGTCTGGGTGACTTCTGACTTTGAAGTTCAACTGTGGTTGAACTTCAGAGATAGTCTTTTGTGGTTTGTTGGCCTGTGGGTTCTTCTTGAAGGTGGGAGCTGATGGAAGTCCTGTTGGAGCTTGCAGAGATGCATTGGATTGGGGCTTAGTCTAGGAGCTTGTTGTCTGTTTGTGAGGTTCGAGATCCTGAAGTTTGAAGGGAGTTTATGGTACTTTCCTGAGGAAGGCACTATGAATGACTTTCATTCTTTCTTCTCGCCTCTTTCGTAAGTATCCAATGATGTTGGAGCCGACTTGTGAGTTTAATTTCTCCTGAGGAGGAATATAAACTGATCACCTGTTGTTGAGCCACATGGGATACGATTCCTAAGTGGAAGTCCTCTAGTACTTTCCTGAGGAAGGTCCTATGGGTCTATTCACTTAGTTCCATTAGTTTGTCTAGGATTTCTTAAGTATCCAGTGATGTTGGAGCCAACTTGTGAGTTTAATTTCTCCTGAGGAGGAATGTAAACTGATCACAGTTGTTGAGCCACGTAGGGTACAATTCCTAAGTGTCAGCCTCCTAGTACTTTCCTGAGGAAGGTCCTATGAGTCTGTTCACTTAGTTCCCCTAGTGCATATAGGTATTTCTCAAGTATCCCGTGATGCCGGAGCCTTCATGTGAGTTTAATTTCTCCTGAGGAGGAATATAAACTGATCACAGTTGTCGAGCCGCATAGGATACGATTCCTGAGTAGTAACCTCCTGGTACTTTCCTGAGGAAGGCACTATGGGCTTGTCTGCTTAGCTTCCTTTCTCTGGTAAGCTTGTTCTGAAGCTTGGAGACTGGGATTGATTCCTCCTGCTTAAGGTTTTGATTAGAGTTTTGGCCTAGATCTTTGCTTAGGGTGCTGTATAGAGTTTTGTTGGAGAGATAGACTAGGAGCTTATTTCAGGTTTGTTAGGGGCCTTGCCCAGGAGTAGTTTCTTATTTTATAGATAGAGGCCCTGCTCAGGGTTAGTCTCTTTGTGTTGTTTGACTTGTATGATGTTATGTTGCATTAGACTTAGGTGTTCATCTGGATAGTTCTGAGTAGGTGCATATTAGAAGTAGACTTTGTGTGCATGAGAAGTTGAGGTGGTCCTCCTTCTGCTTGTTTGTTATTGCGTGGCTTTGCTTGTTGGTATTTGGTAGAGCTGAGCTCCCTTGCCTTTGTGGTTTGCGGCCTCTGTGCCTTGTTTGTCTAGTTGTTGCATTCATGCATATTTTCAGTATTCCTTTACGTTGCAGTTTCTTGTTTGTAGTTTAGTCCTGTTGCCATGATCCCTTAGGAGCTCTGACTTCTCCGCTGCGGAGTAGTTATGATAGACATTAGGACGGTCAACCAGGTGATAGCAGTAGGTAGATTCTCCTGTTCTCAGCTATAGTTCTAGGGTTTCCCTTTCCTTTCTGTAGGAGCTTTTGAGTAGCTTGATCCGTAGTTAGCTGAACTACAGCTGCTCTGATTCTTCGTTCCAGACGAAGATATGTAGGCATAGGATGCGATATCCTAGCGAGCACACTAACGACTAACTTCTGTTCTCTCGCGGCTGTGCGATCGAGACTTCCCCGCTAACGACTAATTGTTATCCCTTTCTCTTGCCCGAGCGCATTTGAGACCAGATCGTAGTTGTAGGTTCCCGAGCCTTTAGGACCAGTTTGTTTTCTCACTGCTGTGTGAGAGCCCCTGTTTACCCGTAGTTAGCCGAACTACGTTTGCTCTGATCTTTCATATCAGATGAAAGTACGTAGGCACAGGACGCGATGTCCTGGCGAGCAACCTTTCTCCCGTTTAGACGTAGGAAGTCGAACTACGTTGACTCTGACTTTCCCATTGCACGAGGGAATACGTAGGCCCAGAACACCGTATGTTCTGTCGAGTCCTGTCCTTTTTATTTTCTTTTCAGACCAGCCATTAGCGTAGATAGATAATACACCCTTTTACCTATAAACACCAAGCGTGGATCCCATCGAGTACGATGGACGTGAGGGGTGCTAATACCTTCCCCTTGCGTAACCGACTCCCGAATCCAGGTTTTGGTTGCGATGACCATACCTTTTCCCCGTCTTTGCGAGGTTTACTTCGAGCGTTTCCTTTCCCGCTCTGAGGGATAAATAACGCACGGTGGCGACTCTCCTGTCAAGCCGACGCCGATTTTCGCAGTAGCGACAGCTGGCGACTCTGCTGGGGAATTATAGCATCTAGGGACTTTTCCCATCCCTTATGCTGGGACCGTTTCCCATCCCCTACGCGAGTCAATCCTAGCGCTTGGGTGTTTATTTGTGGGGTGTTGTGCATATTGTGTTTTACTTTTCTGCACTTTACTTTTCTGTACCTTTACCTTTCCGCATTTATTTTCCAGCATTATATTATTACGATTATTGCTGTGGGCAAAGGGAGGTTACTGTGAGTGAAAGCCGGACCTGGGCTTGAGTACACACCTAGATATAGTTGTGGAGAAGTAGTAGACGAACCTGTCTGCTGAGCAGGCACAGTTCCCTACGAAAATCTGCGCTCAGACGAGATTCTTGCAGAGGTGCTCCTTTCCGGTCCTGAGGATCTGAGGGGAGTCCAGACGTGAGGATTGTCGACTCTGGGGACCGATCATTTGGAAGTCAGCTGAGTGAGGCCTCTTCATGACTTGATGATGCCACTCCTTCTGGGAATCGTATCGTCACTCGTGAAAGTCTGTGACGCTGATGACCGCATAGGATGCCGTACCTTTGTCCGTGGATTAGGTTTATCCTACCTGTGAGAGGGACTGGGTTATTGCAGGAAAACTGGCCTTCAGAGACCATGATTCAGTATCTTTATCAGATGGTGTTCTTGATTCATCTCCAGGTGTGTTGTCTGGGTCAGATTGGTTTCTTATCTGAGGTTGAGGCTATTATCAGATGGTATTCTCGTCAGATACAGAGGTTCAGATGGTTTTCTTACCAGGGGATTGATATTTTGAATATCAGATGATAGTTATTGGCATGAGATTCTGGTGACCGTGTTGGCTTTCTGTTCATGATCACAGAGATATTTCTCATCAGGCTACAGCATAGCCCCTATGTTCGCAGATTGCATTATTTATCATATTGCATCATTGCATTACCATCTGCATTTAACTAACGTGTGTGTGTTGCAGGTACATATTTTCCCTTCCAATTCTGGTGTTGTTCCTAGCAAGACATGGAAAACCTGAAGAAAGTATTGCCCTATAAGTTTCCGTCGCCGAATATCAGTCTATTGTTAGAGTTGATTGCTGTTGCTAAGAAGAGAGGAATGGGTGACTTCAGAAAGAGATATGGGAGGATTCTGACCTACGTTTATCAGCCATTTGCCTACGAGACCAGCGGCATCTATACTCTGTTACAGTTCTACGACGCGGAGCTCAGGTGTTTTGTATTTCCCGACTTTGTTTTGGCTCCTACCCTGGAGGAGTACTCTGCACTTCTGGATATACCGATCCGTGAGCAGATGCCTTTTTATCGTACGGACGCTGAGCCTAAGCTGGCTGAGCTTTCTGCCATCCTGTGCTTGAAAGAGTCTGAGCTGTCTGGGAAGATGATCAGAAGAGGAGACGTATGGGGATTTCCGTTGGATGTCTTAGTGGAAAAGGCTCGAGAGTATGCCCAGAAAGGTAGCTGGGGTGTTTTTGACGTTATCCTTGCTGTATGTGTGTATGGCATCGTGTTATTCCCGAACATTCCTGATTTTGTTGATTCAGATGCCTTCTATATTTTGGCCGCGAAGAACCCAGTTCCTACTTTGTTGGGAGATATCCACCATTCAACTCATTATCAGAATGAAAAGCGACGAGGAAGGAATGTGTCTTGCTGTGTACCTCTCCTATGCAGGTGGTTCACCAGTCATATGCCTAAGTCAGGCCCGTTTGTCACCTCTATCAATTCTCTAGGATGGCCCGAGCGCTTAATGGGATTGACTGCTGAGAACGTGGTATGGACCAATAAAGAGGTATTTGGAGCTGAAGTCATACTCAAAGGCGAAGGATTCCCGAATGTTCCGTTAATAGGAAGGAAAGGTTGTGTCAACTATAACCCTTCCTTATTGATCAAGCAATTTGGGTACGTACCTCAAGGAGCGCCAAAGCCCGAGGAGATACAGGAATCTCTGTACCTCACCGGGGCAATAGGGAAAGAAATGCTGACCAAACTTGAGAAAGCCTGGAAAAACTTGCACAAGAGAGGAAAGCTTTCAGGTAGCAGAGGGGATACTCGAGTTCCTAGCCCATATGAAGAATGGATTCGTGAGCGAGCTGTGAAGTTCCTTATGCCGTATCCAGCAGTTCAGCCATTGCATCCTCCTCTAGTAGAGGAGCCTACCACTGTGGACATTCAGGTCTACAAGCAGCTGATGGCAGAGAAAGAAGAGCTAGCGAGGGCTAAAGAGGCTTTAGAGCAGGAGAATGCCCAGCTTCGGCATGAAAAGAATGAAACAGGATATATTTCTAAGCAACAGGATGAAACTCTGAAACATCTGAAGACTACGTTATTGGAATTGTCTGAAACCAAGAAGCGTCTGGAGCTAGATGTAGACTCCGTTAGTAGTGTGTTGGCCACCAAGAAGCAAGAGCTGGAAAGGGCCTACACAAAGCTAGCCAAGTTCAGAGAACACTGGGATCTCACTATGACCAAGCGCAAGGAGCGAGAAGAAGGGCTGAAGACACAGATTGCTCAGTTAGAAGAACAGGTCAAAGTGAAGAACGAAGAGCTTGAAGAAGAAGCCTGTCGCCGATACGAGGCCGAGCGCAAGTTGACAGATGCCATGAAGAACTTGGAAGACTTCCAGCATAGAGCAGATGCCAAGAGACCCAAACCTGGGGATGGTGCTAATGATAAAGCTTGGGAAGACTTTGTCAGAGACATCCAGGGCACGGTCCGGAAGAGGGATCGACTGATAGAAGGTTTGATTTATCAACCAGATCACGCAGAGACAAAGAAGATGGTCGAAGACTTCCGCAACCGTACCCGTATTTGATTTCTCTTGTATTCTGTATGTTGAGATCACCACCAGGCATGTTGGCTGGGATCCTCTTTGTCATATCAGCTGTATGGAGCATAGTTATGTAACTTCTTGACAAGACTGTTATTCTAATCAATATATGAGGATTTTTCCAAATATTGTCTTTATGGGTTATCTCGTCTTGCTACCACTGACACTGGAATTGGAGGGAAAAGATCTCCAATGCACACATGCACGTTAGCATTTTTGTATTTCTGTTTGCATAAATCATATTGCATAGCATTTAGCAGGTCAGAGCACTTATCCAGCCTTTGTTTTCACCAGACAGTGATTCTCGGGGAATTGTTTGAGGCAGGAGTGGAGACGACCAAGGGGCTGAAGTAGATTTGAGCAGAATCAAGCAGCATAGTCGGTTACAGGTAATTGGTAGCTATGTCTGAAGGCAATTCTCAGGCTCCTGACACCCTGGCAGGGTTTACTGTGGCGTCCAACCATCAGTATGATTCTATGGAAGACTTCCCGCAAGTGAACAATCTAACTGCAGACCAAGTTGTACAGCCAACTGTTGAGAATAGAGATCGGCATGAGCAGTTTGTTGCTCGAAATGAACATTATCCTCCTGTTAACAATCAATGTGTTGCTTTCCCTGCGATAAATTACCGGAGGGATACCCCAATGACCGGGGTAGTAGATCCAAGAGCTCTCGACGATGATAGAAGACTCCGAGTGTTGGAAGAGCAAATGAAAACCTTGGAAGCGAAAGATGCCGTCAACCTGGATGCTGTGGCCATGTGCTTGGTTCCTGACCTCGTGTTGCCGTACAAGTTCAAAGTGCCGGAATTTGAAAAATACACAGGAGATAGCTGTCCGAAGTTGCATTTGATGATGTTCTGTCGGAGGATGACTTCGTTTGTGCGAAATGACAAATTGATGATCCATTGCTTTCAGTATAGCCTGACTGGGGCATCCCTAAGATGGTATGTGCAATTAGAGAGTAATCAGATTCGATCATGGGTAGATTTAGCAGCAGTACGATTACAACTTGGATTTGACTCCTAGTCTCGTAGATCTGCAAGAATTATCTCAGGCAGAGAATGAATCATTCAGAGCGTATTTGCGAAGATGGAAAGAATTGGCTGTTAGTGTTCAACCACCGCTTCCGGAAAGGGAACTGGTTGACATCTTCTTGGGTACCCTGAAAGGCCATTATTTTGACAAATTGTTCAGTTGCACAAGCTTTGTGGGCCTGATGAGGCTGGGAGAGATTGTTGAGCGAGGACTCAGGAGTGGAAAGTTTCGAGGTGTTCCTTACGTCCCAGTTAATAAGATTGAGTCAGTTGTCAGTTCTCAAGAAGAGTGGGAAGGAGATGACGTCACCTCAGAATCCCTAGCATCTCAGGATCAGTTTTCAGACACCTCAAGTCAACGATCATCCTATCGCCGATCGCGTCAGCATGCTCCACGAAGACCAAGGAAGCCTGAAAGGCAGTTTACTCAGCTACCAGTGTCGTACAGTCAGTTGTTGCCAGATCTGGTCAAAAGTGGATTGATAGTGCCGAAAGAGACTAAACCGGTGATTCCACCGTATCCTCCAGGTTTTGACGCCAGCGCCCGCTGTGAGTACCATGCTGGGGCACAGGGGCATTCAACCAATGATTGTAAAGTGCTTAGAAGTCAGGTTCAAGATCTGTTAGACTCCAGCCGTATTTGCATCACTTCTCAGGGTTTTGTTCAGATTAATGATTTTCCATCCTCCAGTTGTGCGGGTTCGTCAGTTAATGTCATGGAAGACTCCGCAGGAAGTGTGTGCTCTGAAGATTGTCAATCGGAAAGTTCAGTTGAATATGGGGGAAGTTTCTAGAGGTTTCCGTGCCGGGTGTCGCATCTGTTTCTCTGCCTAACCCGTTTAGCTTTTGTGCACTAGTATCTGCCGACCACCACCAGGATTGTTGGCTGGGGTCGTTATATTCATACTCATTTGTGCTCACCTGCTGATTTTGTTGGTTATACATGTGTGGGAGATGTTTGTCTGTGTGCTTATAGCTTGAGTTTCTCTTTGTCTCGTTGTGAATATGTGTTTGCTTTCTGCGCTGCATTGTTATTTAACAGGTATATCAGAACCGTGGGCCTTATTTCCTCAATCATCCAGTTTGTTGCAGGAACTCCTTCAGAGATATGGAACAGAATCAGTTTGAATTGATCGAAGTCCGAAGCCAGCTGGAGCAGATGATGAGAGACATGCAAGAGATGCGTCTAGAGCAGAAGATGCTCAAAGAGGAGAACAGTCAGCTGAAGACCCAACTGAGCTTGATCATGGAAGTAGTCAAGAATGTGCTTAGGAAAGAAGACGATCAGCTATTTGAAGCCGCAATGAAGAAGCTCGCGCCACCTGTGCATGTGGAACCTGAGCAGCAGCAACAGAAGATGCATCCGGCTCAGCGGAAGATCCAGGAAGGGAAGCCAAGGAGAATATTTGAGGCACCACCTATGACATATGCTGAGCTCTTGCAGATCTTATTGAGGTTTAATCTGGTTGAGAAGAGAACGTTGACACCGCCAACGAAAGCGTTTCCTCAAGGGTACGATGCCAGCAAGCAATGTGAATTTCATTCTGGGGCATCCGGACACGATATAGAGGGTTGTCATGCTTTCAAGCACAATGTTCAAGACCTGATTGACTCGCACGATATTGAATTCACGCCGGGCGGCGTAGCTGTGCATATTGCTCCTGTCTCAGTCGATGCTAAGATGACAGATGTTTCTAAAGCTGCAGTGGGTCAGAAGCGTATCCTGGACTCCATGGTGTCAGAATCTCCAGGCCCACAACTGTTGCCTATTCCTGGGGCAGATTTGAGAAAGAAAATGGTTAAGCATAAGGAGAGCGTTAATCAGTGCATTGAAGATCAAGAAACCAATGTTGCATTTGATACGAAGGGTGCTCAAGGGCCAACCCGATACCGGCAGCAGCAGCCTCAGCAACAGAATAATCGGGGGTATAAAAGAGGTCAGAATCAAGGTCCTTTGGCAAGCCGTCATTTGGAAACTCCTCCTATACCGTACGCACAGCTTCTGCAGACGTTGCTTCAGCTCCAATTGGTTCATAAAAGGACATTGGCTCCCTTAACGGGACCACCACCACCGGGGTATGATGCCAACGCTACTTGCGAGTTCCATACCGGGGCACCAGGCCATACGGTTGAGAACTGCAAAGCATTTAAGCACAAAGTGCAGGATCTGCTTGATAGTGCAGCAATCAGCTTCGGGCCGGGAGGTCCCCACATCATCTGAATGAAAGAGGAAGAGCTCTATAGTTTGGTTGAGTCGATTGAAAGCAGATCAGGACAACAGCAGACTGCCTCTAATAAGGATAGCTGGTTCAGCAGCAGGGCAGATGTGAAAGCCCGGTTCTCAGAAGCTAGCATATTTTCTTTGTTTTAGCTTGTCATTTCTTTACATTTGTAATTGCTTTCCTGTTTGAATTTGTAATCTTGTTTGTAAAACTTGTTGTTTTCATTCAACTGATGATAATGAAATAAATATGCATGTTTTGATTGAATCCATTCGTGTTCACTAACATGTTTTTACAAATGTCTAACACTTGGTTAAGAAGAATTTGGGGAGGATGACGAAAATGACCGACATGCAACTACCGATATTGTATGCTTTTGAAATAAACCTGCTGATGATGTACAGGCATTGTTTCAAACCCTTAAACACCGGAGTTATAAGGAAGATAATCCCTTGTCAACCCCTTGAGCCTTGTAGTAGGAGTTTCTTTCTGAAAATGAAAAACCCTCAATCATAACCTGGGGCAGGGTAGGTGTTAGCTAATTTGACCGAGCGTCCAAATTGCAAAAGGAGTGTCCGTTCGAGGATAAATCACACCCCTAGAGGTCGTGCCTAAAAGACCACAATGGTTCAATCAAGAGTGGGACGGCCACATTGTTTCCCAAAGAGTCAGATGACCAGTGTCACACGACTTGTTCAAAAGGAAAAAAAAATGAAAAAAAGAATCAAAAGCCCGCTAAGTCAAGAAGACTTCAAAACAAATGACTTAGGCAAAAATGAGGGCATCCCGCTGGACTTAAAACAAAATCAAAAGAAACTCAAAAGGAGTCAGTCCAGGCAAAAGTTAGGGATATGAAAAGAAAAAGATGAAAAAGGATCAAAAGAAAAATCCTCGATGGAAATACGAGTCGTGTGACCTCAAGTGTCAAAGACGAAAAATGAGTGGCTGTCACTCCAAAATCCAAAAGTTTCTCGAACTATCATTCCTATCTGTCAACCTTTGAGAGGTGAGCGCTAAGGTCGAACTAGCTGAACATAGGATCGGAGAACATCAAGGAGAATGGGTGGGTTAAAAATAAACTTTGAGCCTTTATCCTTTCTTTCAAAACCATGAACCTGACCATGTTACAACCTTCAAAAGTCCTAATTGAAGCAGGTTGTTTCGAAAGCATACTCCGGTAAAGGTCGCGTCGATTCTGACTCCTAAAAGGTTCCTCTTACCATGTTGGTACTGATGTTGATAAATGTTTTGTGCATTATATGCCATAAACTGTCGTTTCCTATTCCCAGTGAACAGATTGGATGTCAAAGCTGTCATATGTGTTGCATTAATACATCTTTTATGCATAACAACTTGTTTTACTTGCGAGTAAGCGCTTGACAGCAGAAAAGCTTCCTACAATGGAAAGTATGGTCAAGATAGAATGCAGAATGCCCGAATGTCCGAGAACAGGGGCAAGCTATTATGGTGATCCCTAGTCAGGTCAGCCTTTCGAAGTCAGTTATCCTGGGGCAATCAGGTTGGGATTCGGTGAATGCATCGTAGTCAGGAGGTACCACTCTGAATCAGATAATCGGGGCAAGGGCATTGCAGTCAAGGGGCAGACCATCTTAAGCGCGCAAAGGTTGTGCGAGAAGCAAGTGAGGTGAAGTATCTCTCTGAAGCTCAGAATGCTGAGGCATGTTATATTAGACCATCGGGGCAACAGATTTGCAGGTTTCCTTTCAGGGAATATCCCCACAGATGTCCTATAAGCTGGGGCATATCAGAAGAGAAAGGATTGTTGTTTTCCGTACCTACAGGGTCATTCGGAGTTATTCGAGCAGATGCAGTCAATTTTTGAGAACGAGATGATTGCGGGAAGTCGTGTTACTATCCCTTGACTCTTCACTGAAAGGCTGCGTATTCAGGAAGAATGTTTTCCAGCGTCAGTTGTACCTGACCCAGCAAGATAGCTTAAGAGCTCAAATCCATGTTTGCGATTGCTGCGAAGCCCATCCGCGTTGGCGCATCAATTTCCAGATCCGAGCTTCATCAGAGCGCAGGAGGACTCCCTCCATTTTCTCCAGCAAAGACCAATTTGTCATTGGTATGGATAAGCTATCCCCCAGAGGAGTCTAATCATATTCAGCACGTCTGCTATTCCAGCGGAGCCATATTCCCCAGCAGGGTATTACTTCGTTGAGGTGTTCGGTTAAGTTTCCAATAGCCCCAGCAGAGTTGATTTCACTTTCCCAGCATTTATTTTGCTGGGATAATTCAGTGATATCCGGGTTATCCCCAGCAGAGTTGGCCTCGCCTTCAGCATTTATTTTGCTGAAGTGGTTTTCTGTGCCCGGCCTTCTCCGGCAGCTCGAGCCTGCTAGCATATTGCATGCATCATATTTGCATGCATCGTCATGACATTGTCAAAATGCGTAGCATTTCTATCCAGAATGGAGCATTACGCTGTAGAAAGATTAATGCATATGCATAAGCGTACGAAGCGTAAGTCAGGTTTTCTATCAGCTTCATATGGCGCGTGAATTACTATGTGATCAGTTCAGGGGCATTTATCCAGCAGCAGTATTCAGACAGTTCAGCAGATTATTTGTATCTCAGCTCATACAACGATCATGCTTTGATCAGTCAGTCATCTGATGTCGACAGACTTTTCTTCCCGTCAATTCATATTGACGATGTGTTCCTCCAATAAGTGGATTTCTCCGTCTAGCATTAGACGTCTTGAGTACGAGTGTGGTTTTCTTTCCGTCTATCCATAGACGATGTGAAGTTGCGGGTGATCGCAGTAGGGTTTCAAGAAGGGGTTCCCCCAGGATGTGCTTTTCTTCCCGTCTATCAGTAGACGATGTGAAGTTTGATGGATTTTCAATAAGGTTCGAAATAGAGTTTTCTAGCAAGTGGCTTTTCTTTCCGTCTGTCAGCAGACGATGTGAAGTTTCAAGCTACTGTTCAGCAGGTTTCTTATTGCCAGATCATACAAATGATGAGGTGTTTCCCCAGCGAGTCTTCTCCGGCTATCCTTGGTTGTTGAGGGGCTTCAAAATGATTTTGAATGTTGGTTTCTCTTTCTGGTTATTGGATATGATGACGTTTCAAGGGAGTACTTTTCTGACTATCAATCCTTATTGATGTCGAGGCTCTTCGAAGAATGTTCAGTTTTCGTGATTGTCGATTCTTATTGACGACATGATTCTTTAAAAGGTGGTTTTTCTTCCCGTCAGTCCATACTGACGATGTGGCCCCTTTAAGGATATTGATCTTTCCATCAATTCCCGTAAACAGAAGGATTCTGAAATTCCAGGGATGGTGTTGAATTGCGTTATGGTGACTTTCCGTCTATCCTTAGACGATGAGAATATTGATTCGTTCATCAATCAGGATGATGCCGTCTACTCTTAGACGATGAGAATGTTGTTTTGTTCATCGATCAGGATGATGCCGTCTACCCTTAGACGATGTGCATATGGAGGTTATGGTGTCTTTCCGTCTATCTTTAGACGATGTGAATATAGAGATTAAAGGATGATCCCGTCTACTCTTAGACGATGTGTATGGAGATTAAGAATTTGATCCCGTCTACTCTTAGACGATGTGAATTTGGAGATTATGAATGTCTTCCCGTCTACTCTTAGACGATGTGAATTGATTTGTTCATCAGTCAGGATGATCCCGTCTACCCTTAGACGATGAGAATAGTGATTTGTTCATCGATCAGGATGATGCCGTCTACCCTTAGACGATGTGAATATTGATTTGTTTCATCAATCAGGATGATGCCGTCTACCCTTAGACGATGAGAATAGTGATTTGTTCATCGATCAGGATGATGCCGTCTACCCTTAGACGATGTGAATATTGATTTGTTTCATCAATCAGGATGATGCCGTCTACCCTTAGACGATGTGAATATTGATTTGTTTCATCAATCAGGATGATCCCGTCTACCCTTAGACGATGTGAATATTGATTTGTTTCGTCAATCAGGATGATCCCGTCTACCCTTAGACGATGAGAGTTGATTTGTTCATCAATCAGGATGATGCCGTCTATCCTTAGACGATGTGAATATTGATTTGTTTCATCAATCAGGATGATGCCGTCTATCCTTAGACGATGTGAATATTGATTTGATCAGGCTTTGTTCCCGTCTATCCTTAGACGATGTGAATATTGATTAGTTCATCGATCAGGATGATCCCGTCTACTCTTAGACGATGTGAATATGGAGATTATGGTGTCTTTCCGTCTATCATTAGACGAGGTGAGTATTCAATCAGGGTGTCTTCCCGTCCATCTTTGGGCGATGTGAGTAGATTTCTCTTCCTGCCTATCAGTAGGCAATGTGAAAGAATCATGTGTTTTGTTGCAACCCTCAGGGTTTGTTATATGGGGTATCACAAGCAACGGGTATTCAAATCAGGAGTTCTTTATCAGATGATTAATCAGTTTGGTGCCATAATGACTGGACTCGGTTTTCTGGACTTTATTCTCCAAGCAGTTTACAGTATATGCTCGCGGTTGGCAAATTTTCGGGTTTTATTTGTATTCAACCGTCTCGTACCTCTGAATGTTTGAAGGCTGAGCGCTCTTCAAACCCTTCAGGTCCAAGTCGCTTGAATAGGGGCAGCTGTTGCACCCTAAAATTTGACCAACTGATTTTCCTATCTGACTCATGGTTTAATTTCATATTCGCAGCTCAGACATGTGATATTTGTGCACAAGCAGGAGATATCAGAGTTTACAGCTTGACTTTCGTCTATCAGATATGGCAGACCCAGTCCAGATTATCGGGGTTTTATTTTCGGGAAATTGTGCGCTCCTCGGTGATTTTTCAGTGATTTTAATGATATTCTGATGCCCGGGGATCTCTGTTCGATTCAATCTGGTCTCGTGCGCTTTTATGGCGGTCATTTGCATTCATCTGCATTTTTAGGATTTTTATAGACTTTTGTGAATTTTTAACAGGCTTTATAGATTTTTCTGGAATTTAAATAGGGTTTTTGAATATTTTAATAGCTTAATCTCTTTTTTTAGGATTTTATAGAATTTTTAATAGATTTTTTAGAATATAAACAAATTTTTAAATAGTTTTTTTAGAATAATAAAGAAAAAGAAAATAATATAGTTTCTTTTATTACTAATAGATAATAATAGTTTAGAATTTTATAGGGTTTTTAAATAGGTTTAATTGCTTTTTTTAAAATCATTTTAGAATTTTGTATAGATTTTAAAATAGGTTTAATGGTTTTGTAGATAATATAGAAAATAGTATAGTTTTTTTTTTTCTCTTTTATTAATAATAGATACTAGTATTAAATAATATTAGAAGTTTAATAGAATTAGTAGAAATATAGAATTAATTAGACTTTAATTGACTTTTTAGAGTTTAATTAGGTTAATTGAGTTTTTTTAGATTTAATTAGATTGATTTTAGAATTAATTAGACTTTTAATCTTTTTTAGAAGTTTAATTAGGTTAATTGAGTTTTTTTAGATTTAATTAGATTGATTTTAGAATTAATTAGACTTTTAATCTTTTTTAGAAGTTTAATTAGGTTAATTGAATTTTTAGAGTTAATTAGATCTTAATTGATTTGTTAGATTTTATTAGGATTAATCATTAGATTAATTAGGAAATTAGATATAATTAGGTTTTATTGTTTTTTATTTTATTATTCAGTTTTTTACAGATTTTGTTTGGTCAATTTCGTGGGCCAGAGTCCAATGTTTGAGGCCCATTCATTTGTTTGTCCAAAGAATTCAGCCAAAGTCCAAAAAAAAGGGTCCAGATGCAGCCAATTCGTTCAACAAGTTTCTAGAAGATTCCAGCACTTTCAGTGCCTTAAATAGGGGCAGCCACGTGTTGAAGCAAGAAGGGTCCCACGCGTTTCGCCTTGAGAACGCCACCACCACTCAGAGACGTCCCAGAATCACACCACGTGGCCCCACCTGTCCCCCACTCACTCTCTCTCTCTGCGCATGCACGCCACTTGGCGCCCCCACACCATCGCCTGAGTTTCACACCGGCGGCCATGCATCAGCCGTAGCCCCCACCGCCGGCCACCGCCAACAGACTCCGGCCACCGTCTCACTCACCGGAATCTGCAAACAACCGTTTTTTCCCCAGAAATCCATCTCCTTCCTCCGATCTCCTCCCTTCCACCTTCATCAACTTCATCCTCCATCAATTTTCCAGACATTCAATCTCCATCAATCCATCCAAACCTTCATCGTTCTTCATCCGCCACTCAAACCTTCAACAATCCTCGTCAAAATCCCCAGAAACCCTAAACCTGCATCCATCTTCAAACAATATTTCCAGGAGCTTCGAACTGCATTCATCCTCCAAGCAAGAAAAACCCAGAAACTTCAAACGGCATTCAATCTGCAAGCAAGCTTTCCAGAAATCCACCAGATTCAAGGATCTTCAAGATCCATCTGCTTCAGATTCATAGCGTCATCGGTTCTTGAGTTTCTCCGCCCAGATCTTCGTAGAGTTCGTGAAGTTCTTCGTTAATCTGTTCAAGAGATTCGAGCCAGCTTCGACGCGCGCTTCCAGGCCTCCGTGAGTTCCTTCAACGACCTAGAAGATATCAAGATTTTCCTCTCTCGTGGCAATTTTCACTGAGCCTCCAAAAGGATCCCGGTGACGTCCTCGTTTCAGGTTAGCCCTCTCTCATAACCGCCATGCGTGTTCTTAGCATAAGTTTCTTGTTTTGGTTTTGTTCTGAGGATTAGGATTCTAGGGATGATTCGTAAGGTTGAGCTGATTGAAGGGTTTGGTGTTTTTTCTGGGAATGGTGTGTGAGTGAAAGGATGAGTTGCAGAGAAGGTGAGTTGGGGAAGACGGGTGAACGGCTAGAGAGGAGAGTGAACAGTACTAGGGTTAGGGAAGGAGAAATCAGTTTTGTTCCCTGGGTATTGGATTAAGGTTGGGCTGGGTTCAAAGCCCAAAAGCGTGTTTCTGAACGCACACCCCTCAATTGCTTCCCCACCCCCCTTTGCGTGTGAGTCTGGGTATAGGATCTGGGCCTTAGGCCCCAATTTACTTTTCGCACCCCCTGGGCGTAAGCCCAGTAATAATATCAACTGGAATTTGCTAGCGCTGCACCCCCTATAGGTTTTTTTTCTGATTGTTTTGATTTCAAACCTGGGCCTGCACCCAACTGCTAGTTGCACCCCCACCATTGAGGGCCCAATGAATTGAAAACTGGAATGCTTGCTGTCTAAACCCCCTCCATGTCATTTTCTTTCAATTTCTTTTATATTTTCATACATATAAATAAATCACAATAAAAATGTAAATAATTGTTTTTTTAATAATTCTTTTCTCTACCATTTCATCATAAATGTTTAGAAAATTAAATAAAAATAAAAATGACAGTTTATTTTTGTTGGTTATTTTTGTGCATATTTTCCATTTTAATTGATGTGTTTTTAATATTTTCAATGCATGCATATCATTAGAAAATTCATAAAAAATGGTAGATTTAGTCAAATAATTCCGTTCTTTTTTCTGTAGATTCGTGACCCAGTGTAGAATTTTATAATACAAAAATATTAGCTTAATCATGCATTTTCATTTTAATTGCATTTTGTCACTGTTATTGATGTTGAATAATTGGCCTGTGTACATGTCTGTGTTGCTGATTTTGATTCTTTCATCTGGTGTGGAATTTTGTTCTGATTTTTCAGTATGTTGTCCTAGAGCCATGTAGGTCTTCCATTAGATTTTTGATAGATTTTTGTAGGGTGTCCTGATATGATTTGTCTGAGCCTGAAGATAGGAGAAGTCTGGGTGACTTCTGACTTTGAAGTTCAACTGTGGTTGAACTTCAGAGATAGTCTTTTGTGGTTTGTTGGCCTGTGGGTTCTTCTTGAAGGTGGGAGCTGATGGAAGTCCTGTTGGAGCTTGCAGAGATGCATTGGATTGGGGCTTAGTCTAGGAGCTTGTTGTCTGTTTGTGAGGTTCGAGATCCTGAAGTTTGAAGGGAGTTTATGGTACTTTCCTGAGGAAGGCACTATGAATGACTTTCATTCTTTCTTCTCGCCTCTTTCGTAAGTATCCAATGATGTTGGAGCCGACTTGTGAGTTTAATTTCTCCTGAGGAGGAATATAAACTGATCACCTGTTGTTGAGCCACATGGGATACGATTCCTAAGTGGAAGTCCTCTAGTACTTTCCTGAGGAAGGTCCTATGGGTCTATTCACTTAGTTCCATTAGTTTGTCTAGGATTTCTTAAGTATCCAGTGATGTTGGAGCCAACTTGTGAGTTTAATTTCTCCTGAGGAGGAATGTAAACTGATCACAGTTGTTGAGCCACGTAGGGTACAATTCCTAAGTGTCAGCCTCCTAGTACTTTCCTGAGGAAGGTCCTATGAGTCTGTTCACTTAGTTCCCCTAGTGCATATAGGTATTTCTCAAGTATCCCGTGATGCCGGAGCCTTCATGTGAGTTTAATTTCTCCTGAGGAGGAATATAAACTGATCACAGTTGTCGAGCCGCATAGGATACGATTCCTGAGTAGTAACCTCCTGGTACTTTCCTGAGGAAGGCACTATGGGCTTGTCTGCTTAGCTTCCTTTCTCTGGTAAGCTTGTTCTGAAGCTTGGAGACTGGGATTGATTCCTCCTGCTTAAGGTTTTGATTAGAGTTTTGGCCTAGATCTTTGCTTAGGGTGCTGTATAGAGTTTTGTTGGAGAGATAGACTAGGAGCTTATTTCAGGTTTGTTAGGGGCCTTGCCCAGGAGTAGTTTCTTGTTTTATAGATAGAGGCCCTGCTCAGGGTTAGTCTCTTTGTGTTGTTTGACTTGTATGATGTTATGTTGCATTAGACTTAGGTGTTCATCTGGATAGTTCTGAGTAGGTGCATATTAGAAGTAGACTTTGTGTGCATGAGAAGTTGAGGTGGTCCTCCTTCTGCTTGTTTGTTATTGCGTGGCTTTGCTTGTTGGTATTTGGTAGAGCTGAGCTCCCTTGCCTTTGTGGTTTGCGGCCTCTGTGCCTTGTTTGTCTAGTTGTTGCATTCATGCATATTTTCAGTATTCCTTTACGTTGCAGTTTCTTGTTTGTAGTTTAGTCCTGTTGCCATGATCCCTTAGGAGCTCTGACTTCTTCGCTGCGGAGTAGTTATGATAGACATTAGGACGGTCAACCAGGTGATAGCAGTAGGTAGATTCTCCTGTTCTCAGCTATAGTTCTAGGGTTTCCCTTTCCTTTCTGTAGGAGCTTTTGAGTAGCTTGATCCGTAGTTAGCTGAACTACAGCTGCTCTGATTCTTCGTTCCAGACGAAGATATGTAGGCATAGGATGCGATATCCTAGCGAGCACACTAACGACTAACTTCTGTTCTCTCGCGGCTGTGCGATCGAGACTTCCCCGCTAACGACTAATTGTTATCCCTTTCTCTTGCCCGAGCGCATTTGAGACCAGATCGTAGTTGTAGGTTCCCGAGCCTTTAGGACCAGTTTGTTTTCTCACTGCTGTGTGAGAGCCCCTGTTTACCCGTAGTTAGCCGAACTACGTTTGCTCTGATCTTTCATATCAGATGAAAGTACGTAGGCACAGGACGCGATGTCCTGGCGAGCAACCTTTCTCCCGTTTAGACGTAGGAAGTCGAACTACGTTGACTCTGACTTTCCCATTGCACGAGGGAATACGTAGGCCCAGAACACCGTATGTTCTGTCGAGTCCTGTCCTTTTTATTTTCTTTTCAGACCAGCCATTAGCGTAGATAGATAATACACCCTTTTACCTATAAACACCAAGCGTGGATCCCATCGAGTACGATGGACGTGAGGGGTGCTAATACCTTCCCCTTGCGTAACCGACTCCCGAATCCAGGTTTTGGTTGCGATGACCATACCTTTTCCCCGTCTTTGCGAGGTTTACTTCGAGCGTTTCCTTTCCCGCTCTGAGGGATAAATAACGCACGGTGGCGACTCTCCTGTCAAGCCGGCGCCGATTTTCGCAGTAGCGACACCAGGCAAAGTGCTGGCACCAGTAATGGTAATATCTTGTTTCTTCCCTGTGCCCTTGTCTATGGCGGCAACCGATAGAATACCATTTGCATCAATGTCAAATTTCACCTCAATTTGAGGAACCCCGCGAGGAGCGGGAGGGATACCGTCCAAGCGGAAGCTACCAAGAGATTTGTTGTCCCTTACAAATTCTCTCTCACCCTGAAGGACATTGATTTCTACACTTGTCTGCCCATCAGCAGCAGTAGAGAAAACCTCTGATTTTGAGGTGGGAAGGGTAGTGTTTCTTGGAATAATCTTGGTCATCACACCACCAAGAGTTTCCAAACCCAATGACAGTGGAGAAACATCCAACAGCACAATGTCACTGACATCTCCAGCCAAGACACCAGCCTGAACAGCAGCTCCAAGGGCAACCACTTCATCTGGATTAACAGTGACATTTGGGTCCTTCCCAATCAGCTTCTTTACAAGCTCCTGAACAGCAGGAATACGTGTTGATCCACCAACAAGAATCACCTCGTCAATATCTTTAATTGAGAGCTTTGCATCTCTCAATGAATTTTCCACTGGTGTTCTAAGTCTGTCAAGAAGATCTGAACACAATTCTTCAAATTTAGCCCTTGTAAGAGTCGTCTCAATATGTTTGGGGCCATCTGCTGTGGCAGTTATGAATGGCAAACTGATGTTTGTTTGAGTCAATGATGAAAGCTCCATTTTTGCCTTCTCAGCTGTCTCAGTAAGACGCTGAAGAGCTTGTTTGTCTTTCAAAAGGTCTATACCTTCATCTCTCTTGAAGTCACCGGCCAGCCAATCAACAACTCTCTTATCAAAATCATCACCACCCAAGTGTGTATTACCAGAAGTAGACAGCACCTCAAACACTCCGTCGCCAACCTCAAGCACTGAGACATCAAAAGTACCACCTCCAAGGTCAAATACCAAAATAGTTTCATTGTTTTTCCTTTCAAAACCATAAGCCAAGGATGCAGCAGTTGGTTCATTGATAATTCTAAGAACTTCAAGACCAGCTATCCTTCCAGCATCCTTTGTAGCAGTTCTTTGTGAATCATTGAAGTACGCAGGCACAGTAACCACAGCCTTAGTTACTTTATCATTCAAAAACTTTGAAGCATCATCATCAAGCTTCCTCAAAACCTGAGAGGAAATTTCTTCAGCTGCAAAAGATTTACCAATAGCAGGACAATCAAGTTTAACGTTGCCGTTATCGTCTCTGATAACTTTGTAAGAAACCTGCTTTGACTCTTCATCAACTTCAGACATCTTCCTTCCAATAAACCTCTTGACGGAGAAAAACGTGTTCTCGGGATTCACAACCGCCTGAAGTTCAACGATAACCTCCATTTCCGGAACAGATAATGCACGTTGCATTGAAGAAGCTCTGGAGAAAGAAGTGATGGGTTCTTCCATATCATTCTTATATTTCAAAATAGAAACCCTGCCATCCTTGATATGCATAACTTCACCATCTTCAATAACTAGCACTTTCTTGGTATGCTCAACCACCGCATTGGCGTCACTGGACAAAAGCAATTCCTTGGGCTTTTCCATCTTTTGATAGGAATTTATTTTCCTCATAGGTGGAGCCATCCTCCTTATTTTGTGCCAATTCTTTAACACCTAGGAGCAGCAGGCTACCACGCTTGCAAGCAATCAATTCATTAGGATAATATGAACTTTTGGAGATAAGTGCATAGGTTCCTTCAAGAGAAATGTTATGCACTCTCATGTATCTATCCTTCAATCATGCTTTAAGTTCACTTGGAAATGGCGCAATTGAATGAACACTTTGTACTTGCATCTTAATTAAGACATCTTGATTGAACATCCACCAAACTTGACTTGTACAGGCAAAACTCTGAATTTTTGATTAAAGTTGGGCAAAACTTCTCATAGAACATTGTTTGAAAGCTTGATGAATTCCGATACAGGACAACCTGATCGTAAACAATCACATTTCCTGAGAAAATAACCCACTGCCACAACCAATTTACACTTAAAGAAATCTCTTGATAGTTTGACCAAGATGAGGTCAAACATCCATCTGATTTAAACTTGAATGAATGTCTTTGCCATCAATCTCCCTGCAAAACCCTAAACACACAGAGAAGAAGAAACAAAAAATATTTTTGGTATTTTGATTAGATGTTAGTAAACAGAAACAAACATAAAGTAAATAAGAAACACAAAATAAGATCTTGTTTGTGGAATGATATGCAAATGAAATGTGGGATCTTAGGGGTAAAAATTAGGGTATTACAGCTGCCCCTATTTAAGATTCTTCTATCCGGAGATATGAAGATTGACATCTTTGTCTCGACTAGATAGAAGAGACTTAAATATAACAATTAACCCAATTTTTAGCCATAAGAGACCACAAAATGATATGATTATGCTAATGATATGCGAACATAAGACTTCTGTGGGGAAATAATGCCACAGGAGACAAACAAAAGCTCGGGAGAAAAAGAGAGACTCCACATGAGAAAACAAAAGAGCAAGATCCTATTCCGATAAGGGAAAGGAAACGACTCAATGGGGAAAGAGATACCAACTGCCAGTTACTGGGCGAAGATATTCGAACCGAAGATAATAAGTAAAATACTTTCTACTGGTTACTGAGTAGAAAATAAGTGCAAAAACACAAGAGAATTGTTATCTACCAGTTACTGGGTAGAAAACAAAGAAATGTATTACTTATTACCAGTTACTGGGTAAAAAGTAATCCACTCGTTGAAATATAATCAACTACCTGTTACTGGGTAGGAAAAGAAGCAACGCCAACTACTGGTTACTGAGTAGTTTAGCGAGAATAATAAACTTGAATGAAAGGGGTTACCAACTATCGGTTACTGGATAAGGTAAACAACATGTCAACTACCTGGTACTGGGTAGGACGGACTCGACTACCTGTTACTGGGTAGGAGAAAAAGATAAAAGGTCAACTACCTGACACTGGGTAGGACAAACATACTCGACTACCTGTTACTGGGTAGGGGAAAGAGATACATCATCAGCTACTTGTTACTGAGCAGCTCCAAACACACAACAAACTTCTCAAATAAAGAGACAACCATTTGTTTGAAAAAGATATTAACAACTCTGTCGGGGATCTTTAAAAGAGATACGAGCAGGTTGAACCATGCAATAGAATTCTCATCGGGAGTTATTCCACAGAAATTCCAATTGACAGAAAAGCTGGTCGGATAAAGATCCATCGTTTCACAATAAACTTCTCTGTTGAGGATGAACTAGAGAAATGTTATTTATTGCGAAGGTAAATTTCTGGAGATTACACAAGCTACTCAAATAAAGAGGCTTCCACATGAAGTTGCATAAATAATTACCAAGAGAGTGTTATCAAAACACTACTGGGAAAATCAAATCTTCACCTTCTGATGGGGATCAATAACAGATTCTGCCGAGGAAAATAAATCCTCAAAAATACCTTCTTGTCATCTTGGTTTCACAGCCCAGGGAAAACCAAAGTAACTGCTACAAGAGACCAAAGTTCAATCCAGGAACAAACTGGAAAGAAACGATCAAACAAAACTCGATCCAATGAGGAAATAACTCAACTGGGGAACAATTCCATCCAGATAAAAGCTGGGGATGAAAGCTAAACAAAACATCTTCCACGAGGCATAAACTCAGTGGGGAATTAAAAATGATAGGTATTTTCTGCTTAGGGGTCGACACTCTAATGAAGAGAGGACACACGCATTCTGCGAGATAACAACATCGGGAAAAGGGAAATACCAACAAAAATGCAGGATGCATAATGCAACAAAAACATGCTATGCTCAACCAAAATGAATGCGCATGCAATGCATAGGAGTATGAATATGCTGACAAAACAGACAAAAAAGGCAAACAGAGGGTGAACAAAACATCACAACACCACTGAAATACTCGGCTAATCTCTGTGAGTTAGAGATATCATTGGAGATCATGTTGGGGATCAGCAACAGAAAATCTGCAAGAGATACACAAGAGCCATCAAAGGAAAATAAATCCTACTACAAGGCTTAAATCTCGCTGAATAAATGGAGATATTGCTTGGGGAAAAGACCCCAAAGATCAATCTTCAACCATTAATGATTCAACAAGAGGAAACAACAATATGAACTCCGCTTTGAGAAAAAAAAACTGTTGGAGAAAAACCAGCAACACAAATCTTCCAACCCTGCCAGGGGAATAAGAAGTTAACATCATAGCAAAAAGTCAAACTGTGGGGGATTTTAAATCAACACCCAATCACAAGGTGAGAGAAAACCCGACAGGTGACTGCTATGTCAACATTTCTCAACCTTGTTCTCTACTTGGGGAATAATCCAAAGTAAATATGCATAACCTCTGCTAGGAATCATCAAAGACAAATCTCCGCTTGGGCAAAAACATCAAGGAGAAGCGGTCTTCAAATTTCTCAACTGTCCGATCATTTGAATCAAGACTTTGCTGTGGAAAACCGTTCAACACTCGTCTGGTTTATCCAAAGAAACAAAACTCTGCTAAGGGAATATCAGCAAACTCTACTGAAGAGACCTCAATATAGCTCAAATGGGGAAACATCAACACAACTCTACTGGGGAGCTGCCAATAAATTCTACCAGAGAGGCAAGAAAGAACCCTGCTGAAGAGAACACTTACGCTTTTCGCTTCAAGATTCTACCATTCTTGGGATTACTGTTGACATTCTTTCTTTTATTTTCACAAATCAAAGAAAAATGTTTTTATAATTTTCAAAATTTAAATCAATTATTCACATTTGTTTCAAAAATCATCATCAAAAATAAAATGAAATTCTGTAAACAGAAACAAAAATAAGAATTGCAAACAAAGGGACAAAGGCCCAAATTCTATTGATAGAATGGTAGTCCGCAAATGGCGTAACTCCATGGATCATTACAAAGTTTGAAAAATGGTAAGTACAATGGAAAGTTCTACATTGAAATACAATGACCATTATTCTCCCTAACAACTTTGAATTCCAACTGTGCTTGAGACTTCAGCGGAGAATATTTGAAGTAAAACCTTTGATAGGAAATGTTGCTTTAAACGATCAAGACTGGCCAGATGCAGTTACTTGCCATGATCCCTAACTTTTGCCTAGATTGCCCTCTCGGGTTTTCAATCTACCGGGATAATTATTTCTGTTTTGTCTCTAATTTTTGCCTGGACCGCCCTTTCGGGTTTTCAATCCACCGAGACGCTCATTTTTGCCTAAGCCGCCCTTTCAGGTTTTCAACTTAGCGAGCTGTTCTTTTATTTTTTAGGCGAAGTATTTCTTGACTGCATCGACATTCACAGGACGAGTGAACTCTTCTCCATCCATAGTTGTAAGAATTAATGCACCGCCAGAGAAGGCTCTCTTAACAACATATGGGCCTTCATAATTAGGAGTCCACTTGCCCCTAGAATCAGTAGTAAAAGTCGAGATCTTTTTGAGCACGAGGTCACCTTCTCTGAACACACGGGGTCGAACCTTCTTATCAAATGCTTTCTTCATTATTTGTTGATATAATTGGCCATGACACAAAGCCGTCATTCTTTTCTCTTCAATCAGATTCAACTGGTCGTATCTACTTTGACACCATTCAGCCTCAGCCAATTCAGTTTCCATCAAAACTCTCATAGAAGGGATTTCAACCTCTATCGGGAGCACTGCTTCCATGCCATAAACAAGAGAAAAAGGGGTTGCCCCTGTTGAAGTGCGAACGGATGTACGATACCCATGCAGAGCGAAAGGAAGCATATCATGCCAATCCTTGTATGTAACAACCATCTTTTGAATAATCTTCTTAATATTCTTATTAGCAGCTTCAACAGCCCCATTCATCTTGGGTCTATAAGGAGAAGAATTATGATGCTCAATCTTAAACTCATCGCATAATTCCTTCATCATCTTGTTATTTAAATTCGACCCATTATCAGTGATGATCTTGCTCGGAACACCATACCGACAGATGATTTGATTCTTGATAAACCTGACCACTACTTGCTTAGTCACATTTGCATATGATGCAGCTTCAACCCATTTGGTAAAATAGTCAATAGACACCAATATGAAACGGTGTCCGTTCGACGCTTTAGGCTCAATCATTCCAATCATATCAATGCCCCACATTGAAAAAGGCCATGGAGAAGAGATAACATTGAGAGGAGTTGGAGGCACATGAATCTTGTCAGCATAAATCTGGCATTTATGGCACTTTTTCACATATTTACAACAGTCAGACTCCATTGTCAGCCAATAGTAACCTGCCCTTAACATCTTCTTAGCCATCGCGTGTCCATTGGCATGGGTGCCAAAGGATCCTTCATGGATTTCTTTTATCAACATATCTGCTTCGTGTCTATCCACGCATCTGAGCAAGATCATGTCATAATTTCTCTTATACATCACATCATCATTCAAGAAGAAACTACCAGCCAATCTTCTCAAAGTTTTCCTATCCTTTTTGGATACCCCAAGTGGGTACTCTTGATTCTGAAGAAAGCATTTAATATCATAATACCATGGTTTATCATCAACAACTTCTTCAACTACAAACACATGAGCTGGTCTATCAAGACGCATCACATCAATCTTTGGCACATCATTCCAATGATTTACCACAATCATGGAGGATAAAGTCGCTAAAGCATCTGCCATTTGATTCTCTGCTCTTGGTATATGGTGAAACTCAACTTTATTGAAGAAAGTTGACAACCTTCTTGCATAATCACGATAAGGAATCAAATCAGGTTGACGTGTCTCCCACTTTCCTTTAATCTGATTAATCACTAAAGCTGAATCTCCATATACATCCAGAATCTTGATTCTTAAATCGATAGCTTCTTCCAAGCCCATAATACACGCTTCATACTCAGCCGCATTATTTGTGCAATTGAAAACCAACCTTGCAGTGAAAGGAATATGAGAACCATGAGGAGTAACAATAATTGCACCAATACCTCTGCCATATTCATTAACCGCCCCATCAAAAATCAAACCCCAACGGGATCCAGGCTCAGGTCCTTCTTCATGTAATGGTTCCTCACAATCTTTAACCTTTAGATACATCACATCCTCATCAGGAAAGTCAAACTGAATAGGTTGATAATCATCAATTGGCTGGTGTGCCAAATGATCAGCCAAAACACTTCCTTTTATCGCCTTTTGAGTTCGATACTCGATATCATATTCTGATAACAACATTTGCCAACGAGCAATCCTCCCAGTTAAAGCAGGCTTTTCAAAGATATACTTGATTGGATCCATTTTAGATATCAACCAAGTTGTACAATTCAACATATACTGACGGAGGCGCTTGGCAGCCCAAGCTAGAGCACAACATGTCTTTTCAAGCATCGTGTACCGAGACTCACAATCAGTGAATTTCTTGCTTAAATAATAAATGGCAAATTCTTTTCTCCCAGATTCATCTTGTTGACCCAGAACACAACCCATAGACTCTTCTAGCACGGTCAAATACATGATCAAAGGTCTTCCTTCTACGGGAGGAGACAAAATAGGAGGTTCAAGCAGATACTCTTTAATTCTTTCGAAAGCTTTCTGACAATCTTCTGTCCAGACACAACCCTGATCTTTGCGGAGAAGTTTGAAAATCGGTGCACATGTGGCAGTCATATTGGATATAAATCGAGAGATATAGTTCAAACGTCCCAAGAATCCTCTTACTTGTTTTTCTGTTCTGGGTGCAGGCATCTCCTGGATAGCTTTAACTTTACCAGGATCGACTTCAATGCCTTTCTGACTGACAATAAAGCCTAACAATTTTCCAGAACGAACACCAAAAGTGCATTTATTAGGATTCAGACGGAGCTTAAACTTTCTCAAACGTTGAAACAACTTCAATAAATTTTTAATATGATCTTCTTCAGTCTTCGACTTACAAATCATATCATCCACATAGACCTCAATTTCTTTATGCATCATATCATGGAACAGGGTGGTCATAGCTCTCTGGTACGTTGCACCAGCATTTTTTAAACCGAAGGGCATCACTCTGTAACAGAATGTTCCCCAGGGTGTAATGAATGTTGTTTTTTCCATATCCTCAGGTGCCATCTTTATTTGATTATAACCGGAAAATCCATCCATAAACGAAAAGATATTGAACTTAGCAGTATTATCTACCAACAAATCAATGTGTGGTAGTGGAAAATCATCTTTTGGACTTGCTTTATTCAAATCTCTATAGTCAACGCACATTCGGACTTTTCCGTCTTTCTTTGGAACAGGCACGATATTGGCCACCCATTGAGGATATTCGACGGTCACAAGAAAACCAGCATCAATCTGCTTTTGAACCTCTTCTTTAATCTTCACTGCCATGTCAGGATGAGTTCTTCTCAATTTCTGCTTCACGGGTGAACATTCAGGCTTTAATGGCAAATGGTGCTCCACAATACCAGTATCAAGACCAGGCATGTCTTGATAGGACCAAGCAAACACGTCAACATATTCTCTAAGAAGCTCTACCATCCTCTTCTTAACATCTGACTGAAGCAGTGCCCCAATCTTGACTTCTTTCTTATCATCATCGGAACCCAGATTAACCAATTCCACCGGCTCTTCATGAGGCTGAATGGCCTTCTCCTCGTGCTCAAGCAATCGAGAAATCTCATCAGGAATTTCTTCAATATCCTCCTCTTCCGCTTCAAACACAGGGAACTCAAAGTTGGGAGGGGGCATATGGTCATTGTTTCCAATGGGTTTAACAATCAATCTGCACAATGATTTTATGTTTGATTTTAGAATATGAACAAAAAAATGAAAATATTATGCAGATAAGAGTGATTATAACATTATTATACTTTTTTCGGTTTTTTATGTTACCATTTTTCAGAAGTAAAGCAAAAAGGAAAACAACATATGGATAAACAGAAAAACATTTTATTGATGATGATAAAAGTTGAAACAAAGCCCTCACAAGTTCACTTTCACCTTGGGCAGAGTGAAAGGATTTTTGAAAGAAACAAAAACAAATTACTTTGAAACATGAACAACAGTAGGAACATCAACAGCGATCCAATTCTGGCATATCAATCCACGTGTCACAAAGTTGGGCATTTCTTCCTCTTGGTCATCTTCGAGAATTGCAGCTGTAGAATGATCTTTGCAATGGATGAACCCAGCACTTCGAAAGACTTCATGAATACTCTTCAGCTCTTTTTGGGTTGAACCAGATGTAAAACCCAAACCAGCTCTATCTTTTTTCTCAGCAACTTCAATGATTTGGCCCCATCCATCAGCTTGGCCATTATCCACTGCACGTTGTGCATCTTTTAAAGAAGACATGGACACCCCATCCTTCTTAACAGCTTTATCAACCACAGAAAGAGCCTGAAACGGAGTTCCAATATCCTCTTCCGCATCGATATAAGAAAAAGACGACAAACTGCTTACCAACATAGCCTGTTCTCCACCAACAACGACAAGTTTACCATTCTGCACGAATTTTAACTTTTGATGCAGTGTCGAAGTAACAGCTCCAGCTTCATGGATCCATGGGCGTCCTAGAAGACAACTGTAAGCAGGACGAATATCCATGACTTGAAAAGTGATCTGGAAAAAACACGGACCAATCTTGATAGGGAGATCAACCTCTCCAATCACGGTTTTCCTCGATCCATCAAAGGCTTTCACAATGACCCCACTGAACCTCATAGGAGTACCTTGATAAGATAATCTGGACAAAGTAGATTTTGGCATCACATTCAACGATGACCCAGTATCAACCAGCACATTGGATAGAGCGTCTTCCTGGCAATTCATGGAAATATGGAGAGCCAAATTATGATTTCTTCCATGATCAGTCAACTCTTCATCACAAAAACTCAGATTATTACACGCAGTGATATTGGCAACAATGCTATCAAACTAGTTAACAGTCACATCATGATCTACATAAGCTTGTTCCAATACTTTCTGCAACGATTCACGATGAGCCTCAGAGCTCATTAACAGGGATAAAACAGATATCTTTGACGGTGTATGTAACAATTGATCCACCACATTATATTCACTCTTCTTGATCAATTTCAATACCTCATCATTATCTGACTTCTGGTTTACACCACTTGATTGACCAGACTCTACAGAAGTCTTCAACTGAATTTGCTTACTCCCAGTATCTTCACTTGTCTTTGGAGGCTCATTAGCAAACACTCGACCACTTCTGGTTACACGTCCGACATCAGCAATAGTCACAACTGAGGGAAGAGAAGGAATGGGAACCTCTTTTCCATCCTCCAACATAGTAGCATTGTATTTGTAGGGAACAGCTTTATCGGATTCATACGGCGTCGGGCCAGGCAAACGGATAACCAAAGGCGTCACAGCAGATTTCTGACTGTTGTAAGAAATTACAACCCGCTCAGGAATATTGAAACGTGGGACTATGACATTCACCTCGTTCTCCACTTCATTTCTGTTTGCAGTAACCTGAATCAAATTCTCATCCATCATCTTTTGTAAGTCCCTTTTTACAATCACACACCCTCGAGGGTTCACAGAACAAATACAACAGGCGGCATAATCATGCTCAATATCATGGAACTCACTCAAAGTAGCATGCATTTCAACAAGCGATCTCCGAATCCAGCGAATGTCGAAAATACGGTATGTACCAGGACAACCATATACCATATTAACAGTTGCATTACCATGCTTAGGAAACGGATTTGATTGCACATTAGGGTTGGTATCTTCAAAAGACAGAATACCGCTTTTTACGAGCTTTGCAACTTCATGCTTCAGAGGATAGCAATTTTCAATATCGTGTCCAGGGGCACCTTGATGAAATGCGCAATGAGCATCTGGCTTATACCACCATGGAATTTCAGTTGGAACAGCCGGCGGATCACGAGGTTGAACCAAATTATTCTTTATTAAAGCCGGAAAGAGCTCAGTATACGTCATTGGAATGGGATCAAATTGTGTTTTCCTCTGTGTACGACCTTGTTGAGTTGTCTTCTCTTGGAAACGTGGTTGATAACTTGCAGTAGCTTGAGCGGTAGGGGTGTTACTGACAACAGGCATAACAGATGCTACTTGTTGCTGACGACGACTACCATTGTTGTTCACAACTCTGCGTCTTCTAGACCTTTCCTGAGATATAGCATTAGCTTCTCCCTCTTTTTTCTTAGGGAACCCAACACCAGGCTTTTTTGTACTTCCAGAATTTCCTTCTTTTATCAGACGTCCCTCACGGACAGCTTCCTCTAATCTCATCCCCATATTAACCATTTCCGTGAAATCACTAGGAGCGCTCGCAACCATCCTTTCATAGTAAAATGAATCCAGAGTCTTCAGAAAAATCTTTGTCATTTCTTTCTCTTCAAGCGGAGGGCTTATCTGAGCTGCAATCTCACGCCATCTTTGCGCATATTCTTTAAAAGTTTCTTTCTCTTTTTGAGACATTGCGCGAAGCTGATCACGGTCTGGCGCCATATCGAGATTATACTTATACTGACGAACAAAAGCTTCACAAAGATCGTTGAATGTCTTGATTTGTGTACTATCGAGTCCCATATACCATTTCAGCGCAGCACCAGTAAGACTATCTTGAAAATAGTGGATCAACAACTGATGGTTGTCAGTATAGGTAGACATCTTTCTAGCATACATAATCAAATGACTTTGCGGACAAGTGTTCCCTTTGTATTTTTCAAAATCCGGAACCTTGAACTTGGCGGGAATCTTCACGTTTGGAACAAGGCAAAGCTCATGAGCATTCTTTCCAAATAACTCCTTTCCCCTTAAAGCCCTGATTTCTCTTTGCATTTCAGCAAACTGATCTTGAAAGTCATCTATTCGATCCATAACATCCAAACTCTCGCTCGGAGCAGTATGGAAAATTTGTTCTTCAGTATAAGGCATAGCGTGAGTTACAGGCGGTGGCACAGGTATGACAGTAGGAACAACCGGAACTTCGGCATTAGGAACAACATTAACCACAGGAGGTGGTACAGCCATGACAGCAGGGAGTCTAGAACCTTCGGGAACAGGAGGGCGATATCCCTCTGGCACATAATTGTTAGGCATGCCCCAAGGGAAACCAACAGGCATTTGATATTGAGAAGCATTAATTGGGGCCACAGAAATGGGCGTTGATCCGATTTCAGAAATCACAGTTCCTTGGACAGGAGAAGGAGGAGGTAGTGGTGGCTGATTCTGAGCAGCCACCAGAGCTTCCATTGCGGCAGTCAGTCTTTCCAAACCATCTTTCAGAGTTGATACCTCTTCACGGAGCTCGCGGTTCTCTTGTTGCAACTGATCCATCTTTTTCTTAGAGTTGGCCCGGGTGTTGTAGTGATGCGACAGCTTGACTGAAGGAAGGCCAAAAGAAACAAATAAGACATCTGGAAAAAGCAACACACAATGCACGATGATGCAAATGCAAATGCAAAATGCAGGTGTTTCAACCAGTTTTCAAGGATTTTTAAGATATAAAGCAATTACAAACATCATAAAGAAAAATAACACTTCTTGAAATACTGATAAACATCTCATTTCATTGAATATTGGAAAGAGTTACACTTGGAAGTACAAAATACAATAATATCAAAATAAGAAAAAGCTAGGTCCTAAGGAACATCTGATGACGATCCAAGCTGATACTTCCTTCGGAGTCTCTTAATCTCTTTCTCATAGTTGTGCTTCATGGTGATCTTCTCTAGCACAAGCTGATCCACAATACCCTTCCAAGCACCAGAAGTAGGAGGATGTGCTGATGGAGTAGTAGAGGAAAATAAATCCTCTGCATGCCTCTTCACAGCGCGCCGCTCAAGTAACTCTATCAAGTCATCTTTCTCCTTCATCTGTTTTTGCAATTCTATCTTCTCTTTGTCAGAAGCTTGAAACTTACTTTCCCACATCTCTTTCTCTTCCTTCATCTTAGCCAAAGCGTCTTGAAGTGTCTTCACATCATCAGAAGAAACAGGGATTGCCGTAGGGAGTGGCGTAGAGATCACAGTAGTCAGAGGTTTCTCAATAGGATAAGGCATCTTAAGCTCCATAGCCCTCTTCTTCACCCAAAGTGTGTAAGGTTCCAAAGCAATGCAAACTTGTCTTCCAAGCTCCCCTCTACCCAACCTGTGAATCTTAGTCCAGGCATGAGCCATTCTTCTTCTCAAACCAAGAGAATCATCCCCTCCTTGAAAGAATAAGCCCTCTAATAAAATATTCTTAGGCCTATCCTTCAGCATATAACCCAGCTGACGGCGAGCTAGACTCGGGTTGTAGTTAATTCCGCCTTGTATTCCAAGAAGAGGAACATTGGCGAATTCTCCACAACTATCAATAATCCGGACATTATCGTAAACCGAAGAAGACCAAGTGATATCAGTATGCGTAAGAGACATAATCCTTTGAGACCACCTTAAGCAATCCTTGTTTTTCCTAAAAGCAGATGTCTGAGGTAAGTGTGAAACGAACCAATTATACAGCAGAGGTAGACAGCAAACAGTGGTACCGTTTCCCTTAGAGGTCCTACTATGGATGGAAAAATAAGTATCACCAAGCAAAGTTGGAACAGGGTTCCCAATCGAGAAAATCCTAATAGCATTAATGTCCACAAAATTATCAATATTAGGAAACAAAACTAGTCCATAGATGAGTAAAGCCAATATAGCCTCAAAAGCCAATGTGCGACCAATGTCAGCAAATAAAGTAGCCTTCTCAATCAAGAACTTAGCAGTTAAACCCTTGAGGCCTCCCTTAGTCTTTAGATTTGCATCAATATCCGACTTCGTCAAATGGGTAGCTTCAGCAATATCTTGAGGTTTAAGAGCTTCCTCCAAACCAGTATACGGGACCTTATCAGAAACCGGCACACCCAACAAATAAGCATATTCTTCCAAGGTCGGCATGAGCTGATAATCGGGAAATGTGAAGCATCGGTAAATAGGATCATAGAACTGCATAAGGGTATTCAGAATTCCGTCTTCAATTTTGGTAGAAAGAACAAATAAAAGTCTCCCATAACGAGATAAGAAGCCTGAACGATCATCTACCAAGGACACTAGCTTTCTCAACTCTGTAAGATCAGGAGCCCGAAAACCGTACTTCTGAGTGTTTCTCCTTCCAATATCCATAATCAACAATATCTGCGATGTTTGCAAAAGAAAATCTCTGAGATCCTTAAAAACCAGCTGAAACACAATGCTCATGAATGCATGAGTGCAAGATGCAACACCCACAAACAAGACATACAAAGCACACAGGTTCAAAGGTTCGGCACGAGCATGGAGCCAAAGGTAAGAATCAACCAACCCACAATGGTATGTACTATGGTTATATCATCACCTGTAGAACAAGGTTCTAAAAAGTTCCCAGAATCATAATTCCATCTTTTGGATATTATCGGCTTAAACGACTACTCGTCGGCCAACAATATTCTCAAGAGAAACTCATCCGAGTGTGGTATCGCGTAACGACCAATTCAAGTCTACACCTGAACAGCCACCGCACCACGTCCTAATAAGGCCAAGATGGGTTAAAGGGTTCTAAGGTCCTCAGCTTCTCAGGCTCCCAGTCGGAAAAAAGTAATATCAATTACGACTACTCGTAAGACATTAGTAATTTCCAAAGGGGCCTCCACCGAGCGGGGGATCTCAAGTCAGCTTAGTAAGGACTACTCCACGTAAGCCAACAAGACTATACCACCCTCCTATCATAAGTGCACTCAAGTCCGGGTTAGGACTTATCTCACCACACAAATTACCAGGCACCAAAACAGAACAATCAATAACAAACAAGTCAGACAGAAAGCGATAAATAAATCAAAGTAGGCGAAACCCACTAGGAACCGTTGGAGTCCCCAGCAGAGTCGCCACTTTTCTGTAGCGGTAAAAATCGTGAGTGTAAGTTATTGACTAACTTAACTCAAAGAAAACAAGAGTCGCCACCGCACTTTTATTTTATCCAAATAAAGGAAAGGAAAAAGAGCGAACAAAACCAAAGAGTTCTAAAATAAGAACATGAGGCAGAGATCGGGGTAAGGGGGTTGGTTACGCAATGGGAAGGTGTTAGCACCCAAAACGTCTATAGTACTCTATAGGAGCCCTTTGAAATATTTACGCTTTTTGGTTTGAAAATGGTTTGTTTGAAAAGAGATTGGGGAGATGAGAAAAGAATTATTTTTTTATATTTTTGTGTTTGGAGAGACTTATCGTCTCATGCCTACGTACCCATAAAGTGCAATATGGAATCAAAACCCCTTAGTTCGTGGTACAAATGACAAAATTTTGTTGGTTTTGATTGATTTTAGATGTTCAGACAAGTCGTCATTTCAAGGAGAAAACTGCGACTATCCACCCACGAGTATTAAGACAACATTTGCGTCACATAAAGATGGAGGATTTGCTTGGATTATCAACAAGACTATCACTCAACATCAACGTGGAAAATGTCAAAGTCCTAATAATATGGGGAATAAGAGATTTACATCTCAACTATAGAAATGAATCATGTCTAAACTTTATGAAAAGTTTTAAAGTGAAAAGTGCATAAAGGCACAAAAAGAGTTGATGAGTTTTTGTATTTTTTATGTCTTTTGAAATTGGTCAAAGCATGATTAACATTGATTGACTTTTATTACGAAAAAAACAAAGTTTAAAAATCACTTGACGAAAGTCAAGGTTTTATTGCGAAAGCGGTTTTGAAGTTTGAAACCAAGAAGGTTTTGAAAGAGGGAGAAAGTTTTGAAAATTTAAGAAGGGGAGGAGATGAAGTGACTATCCTAAAAAAACAAAATAAGAGCTAGAGGTAAGAAAGATCTAACCGACTTGTAGCACGCTCCAAAGCAAGCAAAAAGAATTCCATCCGATTTAAAGTATAAGCCAGTGATCGAGCCAAATAAAGGCTAAGATTCAAAATTCTCCAAGCATAGGGAAGAAAGTCCTAATCCTAAGTCCAAAATGTCCATGAAGTCCAAGGTCTAAGAATGGTCCAAGAGTATAACCACAAAATTAATAGCACCAAATTTTTAGATGTTTTATCCTTTTATTAGTGTTTTGAACAAAGTATGGTCCGAGTGGACAAAAGAAAAATGACATAAACATAAACAAAGATATGGTATGTAATGATAAAATGGAAGCATAAAAGTAAAAAAATAAAGAGTAAGAAGAGAATATAAACAAAATTAAACAAGGATATTGTTAGTGAATTAGTGGTTAGTGGTTAGAACATATGATCAATGATGATTAATTCTTGCACTTAGACCAAGATTAATGAAAATTCATTAGAGGATTGATAGAATCAAAGCCTCCTAACAATGATTTTCATAGGTATTGGAGTTAAGACAAGTAACTAAACATACTTGGACTTTTAAACGTAAGTTTGAGCCACGAATGATCATTTTCCGATTAAGGGACAATTTAGCGCTATGTTAAGCAATCGTAATCGGGTTTATGTAGAAACCACGACTATCTGAGGCCGGTCAATAAAATGTTAGTGTTAATACATGTTAGAGAAGTGATATGTAAATCACTCTCCTAAAACATGCCACACAAAAAGAAAAGAGGTAGTAATCTCATCATAATCAAGATTTTTTCATCAATTAATCAAAGGTAATCTATCACTATTCCAAAGTAAGGAGAATTATCTCAATGATTATTCGTCCATAGTTTTGAAATAATGAAGATTAATCAACCTTGATAATCAACAATCTATGATCCATAGATTTCATCGATCAAAAGAAAAATAAGAAGAAGAACTAAAATGAAAAGAAACCACAATTTGGATCTTAAATCGATTAAATCATCATCAATATCAATCACCTCTTTTGGTGGATAAAATCGACACCCAAAGTCCATTGAGATTGATGAGATCTTATCAAAATTTAAAATCCAAAACAACCAACAATTAGCTCAAAACCAAAGTTTTTTTAAATAAATTTTTTAAGAGCTCTTTTTAAAAAAACTATTTAAAATATTAACTAGTAAAAAAAAAAAGAAATAACAAAATAAAAGGAATAAAGAAAAATATATTTAAAATAGTAAAGAAAAACGAAAAGGAGAAAGAGAAATAGAAAACCAAAGTATCAGAACAACTTCTTCTTCAAAACTTCACGCGACACCGTTCACCATGGCTATGAATTCAAGCTCAAATCAAAGCGACGGGATGCAAAATTAACACGGTTGCAATCGAAATCAAGAGCTCTTCACAATGGTACCAACAATTCAGAGAATCACAACAAAAGATAACGGATCGAAAATGACGGTGAAGCTCAATCTACCTTCAAACTCAGGTAAGAAATCAATCCAAGCTTCTTCTTGCTTCTCTTCTTCTTCTGAACGAATTCTGGTTCGAAATTGATCTGTGTTTGAGGTTGATTTGAAGTTAATTTGGTGGAATGAAGTATGAGAAGAGAATGAACGAAGGTTTTTCTGGTAGTGAAGAATTGAGGAAGAAAATCAGCAGAGATTTTTTGGCTTGAAAAGCTTGAGAAAATGAGTGAGAGATGAATTGTATTTATAGATGAGAATGGGTGAAAATGATTTGCCGTTTGTGAGATTTTTTTCTGCGTTTTGGGATGCAAGTTATGTGTGACCTGTTGTGATATTTTTTCATGTCGTTTTTACTCTTTTTCTTTCAGCTCACTTAGGTGACGTGGATGACCACTTTTTGCAATTAGCTCATGGCTTAGGAACAACTCTAAAAGCTTGTGGGGTCAGCTTGGAGTGTAACATGGCTGAGATTATATTCACATGGCTTGCAATATGGCTTGGATAAGTGATGAATTGTTTCCTCAACTCAACCTCAATTTCGAGCCATTTTCGCTCTGTTTTCAAGTACGTGATGTGGATTGGCTCTCGTCTAGCAAATTTATGGAATGAGGGTATCTTCGGAAGCTGTGACAGTGTACTGCACCTAGCTTCTGCAGCAGCCTTTTCTTCTTCAGACATAGCATAGCATTTATTTTCCTCCTTAGTAACTATTTTGTCTGTTGAACCTAGGGACCTGGAAGAACTAACTTCATGCCTTAAGTCACATGCTGATTGTTGTCTTCCTTGTTTGCTTGAGGTTGTTTCCACGTTTAATGGTCACAGTCAAACAACCTGGTAAGCAATGCAGAAGAGTATCTGCCCTCTCATGGAAACTTGGTGGGCAGGTTTTCATGATCATTTGCAATATGGGAATGGCTTCGGCGGCAATCATCGCTTGAGATTTTGCTATATCTAATGGCATGGTCGACCATGATTGTTTTAGCAAGAAAAACGTGTCAAGCACAGAGTCTTGAGCCACTTCACCACCAGATTTAAGTGCCCCCACCAAATGAGGGATGCAAAGGGTCGCTGCTTCAGATATGTGGAGCTTAGGAAAGTTAATGAATATCACATGTAGTGTTTTCAAAACCTCTACAGATGGAACAAATGGAACTTGAGGGTCCAAAGAAATATTTGTGTCACTTGTTCTTAAAGCTGAAAGTTTCTCTTCAATCAAATAAAGATACTTTGAAAATTCAGAGAAAAGATCTTCAGATAATTGCGGGACAGAAGTTATAATCCTCTTAGTAACATTGTAAGCTATTCTTCTAATATCCCACCTCGGATGGCATATAAAAAATATGATTAACTGTAACAGCGATCTGACTGAGAAACTGGATAATGTACGCTGTAAATGTTCGAGAAGAAGCACTTCAAGAAGATCAACACATGCAATGCTATCTTCAACTGTTAGCTTTGATGCCGTGGAAATGGGAACGAGGGAAGGTTCATTTTGTGATATAGTAGCCCATACTTTTTCCTTTACCAATATTTCCTCAGCTTTAATATCAACGACAGCTATCTTCCCAACTAATAACAATGCATATATGCCATCTAAACGTTGCACCGCTTTGGTAAAGCCAGTTTTTACAAGTTGGACAAGAGGGCCAAGCAATGATGATATCTTTAAGACAGCATCGTCATTTTTGCATATAACGTGTAGACTCCGCAGAAAACCCCTTCTTAAAATTTCCTTCTCTTTGAGACCAGATGCGAAAAAAGAAACTAAACTCTCTCGAATAATATTTGAAGATTTAACAGCCCAGGAAGCTATAGCTGACAAAGTAGCCATTTTAACCTCTTCGTTTCCATCATCCTTGTAGCATGATAAAAGAAAATCACATATTGTTTGAGACAAAATGATGAGGTATTTCCCATCAGGTGCATTAGATAATTCTTGAATCGCATTCACCATTCCAACTCTCTGGTATGGAAAAGCGAGTCTTCCTTCTGAACCTTTAATAACAGATTTGATAGCATTGAACATTGTGTCCACCGCATCTGGATTGCTTGATTTTTGGCTCAAACTCCTGACTATAGCTAATGCGACGCCCCTTCTCCCTTCATCAGCATGCCGAGCCTGCACTAGTACTACCGAAAGAATTTCCGCAGCATACTTACTCAAATCAAGGTTAACTGACTTCAAAAGAATTCCAACAGACTCCAACACAATCTCCGGGTTGCGCTTAAGCATTTTAACAGCGGCCGGCAAAACAATAATTCCAAAATCTTCATGTGATATTTGCAAATACAGTGGATGAAATGCTTCAGGGAGACTCTTTCCAGGCTTTTCTTTTGCACTCAATATTGCATTAACATAAATATCAAGAAATGTGGGCTTGAATTCTCCAAATAAAGGTGGTGATCTAGTTGAGAACTCCAACAACAACAACAATAACTCCGGACTATCCTTATAAGGAATTAAGCCATTTTTCACTTCTTGTACATAGACTTTATAAATATCTGGTGACTTAGAAAATAAATGAAAAATCTTTTTCTTGCAAGCCGTTCTTTCACGAAAAGATCTTCGCCAAACAATATTAAGTAAAGAAGCTTGCCCTGTAGCTACTCTACACAAAGCATTCTTCGAAACGGTCGAAAACTTGCTCTTGCTCAACAGTAAACACGACCAACTGATAAGTCTGAAGCAGCCAACATGAGATTGAGACTTCATCTGCTTTTCCATGCTCTGAACAAGTGCTGCTGCAAAAGTCTTCATAAAAACCGTACCACTCAAAGCCTTCACAATTACATCATCAACCGCTTTTCTCGATCCACGATCATCGTAAATCGCAACCGTTCTAAATATAATATCAGTTAACAACGAAGCAAGCTCTGGGGCCACATCATCTGAAACGGATGAATTCAAAAACGCAGGGACTTCGCGCTGGAAAATTCGAAGTCGTTGGTTAGTGGATGAAGTAGTAACCAATTCAGAAAGAGAAACGAGGGATTGCAGTGATTCCGCCATTGTAAAAATGACGAGATCTGAATGAAGCTGTGGAGCTGAGAATCAGATTGATATTGATAAATATTGATACAAACAGCTTCGTCTTCAACCTTCTCAAGAGTATCTTCAATTGCTTCTTATCACAAAAAGTGGCAAGCAGTTCGGCACTTGAGCTTCCAGCAACACCCTTGTTGCAAAAAATCTCAAAAGCTTCCTTAAGAGCCTTGTGGAATAGAGTATGATTTTGGAAACAGTCGTTCACATATGCCAGGTACTTGTCATGCAGCTCAATCACTTTTCGAACAAAAACCTGCTCTTGTAAGCCAACAATATCTCTTTTCTCTGCCTTCCTGTTACTTGCTGCATCTTCAGCCAACTTCACCAATGCTGTACCTTCTTCGGTAACATGCTGCTTGAATATACAGGAAACAGGCTCCAAGCCTCGGAGTATTTTAGAAAAGAGTCTGAACATCCTTGACAAGTCTTCAACCTTGTCATCTGTAAGTAATGAATGACATCCAGAATGCTCTTTTTCAAGAAGTTGGTATGCATACACAGATAAAAGCTCATGTTGAACTTTCTCTAATAACTTTGACTCACTACTAGAGTGTAGGTAATGAGCAACCCTATCTTTCTCCCGTTTCAAGCACTCCTCCGCCTTTGAGCATATAATCAGGACAAGAATCTTCTAGGATCCAGTTTGAAGCCTTTCGAGAATAATATGCAGAAGTGTCTTTGAGCATGGCAGCTTCAAAATCATTGTCATATTGATCCTTTGCCCTATTCCAATTTCAACAAATATATCTAAGACATTTTTTAATAGAGCTCGATCAATCTGCTCTCCTTCACGTCCCTTGCCTGACGATTCTGAGGGGCCAGACTCACTACCAGGTGGTGTAGGTCCTGCTTGGCCTGGAGCTCCAGGTTGGTTATATAGAGACTGACCAAGCTGCATAACTTCCTGGTTGAGGGCAGCCAAGGCATCTTTAATAGTTTGAGTTGAACCACCGGTAATAGCTTCTTTAAGTTCTCCCAATTTAGCTTCCACCTTCTCTTTAACAGGGGCAGGAACCTTCTCTCCCAACTCTTTCAATTGCTTCTCAGTCTGATAGACAACAGAGTCCGCCTGGTTCTTGGTGTCTATTGCTTCCCTCTTTTCTTTGTCCTCTTTTGAAAATCTCTCTGCCTCGCTGACCATTCTCTCAACCTCATCACCAGGCAAAGTGCTGGCACCAGTAATGGTAATATCTTGTTTCTTCCCTGTGCCCTTGTCTATGGCGGCAACCGATAGAATACCATTTGCATCAATGTCAAATTTCACCTCAATTTGAGGAACCCCGCGAGGAGCGGGAGGGATACCGTCCAAGCGGAAGCTACCAAGAGATTTGTTGTCCCTTACAAATTCTCTCTCACCCTGAAGGACATTGATTTCTACACTTGTCTGCCCATCAGCAGCAGTAGAGAAAACCTCTGATTTTGAGGTGGGAAGGGTAGTGTTTCTTGGAATAATCTTGGTCATCACACCACCAAGAGTTTCCAAACCCAATGACAGTGGAGAAACATCCAACAGCACAATGTCACTGACATCTCCAGCCAAGACACCAGCCTGAACAGCAGCTCCAAGGGCAACCACTTCATCTGGATTAACAGTGACATTTGGGTCCTTCCCAATCAGCTTCTTTACAAGCTCCTGAACAGCAGGAATACGTGTTGATCCACCAACAAGAATCACCTCGTCAATATCTTTAATTGAGAGCTTTGCATCTCTCAATGAATTTTCCACTGGTGTTCTAAGTCTGTCAAGAAGATCTGAACACAATTCTTCAAATTTAGCCCTTGTAAGAGTCGTCTCAATATGTTTGGGGCCATCTGCTGTGGCAGTTATGAATGGCAAACTGATGTTTGTTTGAGTCAATGATGAAAGCTCCATTTTTGCCTTCTCAGCTGTCTCAGTAAGACGCTGAAGAGCTTGTTTGTCTTTCAAAAGGTCTATACCTTCATCTCTCTTGAAGTCACCGGCCAGCCAATCAACAACTCTCTTATCAAAATCATCACCACCCAAGTGTGTATTACCAGAAGTAGACAGCACCTCAAACACTCCGTCGCCAACCTCAAGCACTGAGACATCAAAAGTACCACCTCCAAGGTCAAATACCAAAATAGTTTCATTGTTTTTCCTTTCAAAACCATAAGCCAAGGATGCAGTAGTTGGTTCATTGATAATTCTAAGAACTTCAAGACCAGCTATCCTTCCAGCATCCTTTGTAGCAGTTCTTTGTGAATCATTGAAGTACGCAGGCACAGTAACCACAGCCTTAGTTACTTTATCATTCAAAAACTTTGAAGCATCATCATCAAGCTTCCTCAAAACCTGAGCGGAAATTTCTTCAGCTGCAAAAGATTTACCAATAGCAGGACAATCAAGTTTAACGTTGCCGTTATCGTCTCTGATAACTTTGTAAGAAACCTGCTTTGACTCTTCATCAACTTCAGACATCTTCCTTCCAATAAACCTCTTGACGGAGAAAAACGTGTTCTCGGGATTCACAACCGCCTGAAGTTCAACGATAACCTCCATTTCCGGAACAGATAATGCACGTTGCATTGAAGAAGCTCTGGAGAAAGAAGTGATGGGTTCTTCCATATCATTCTTATATTTCAAAATAGAAACCCTGCCATCCTTGATATGCATAACTTCACCATCTTCAATAACTAGCACTTTCTTGGTATGCTCAACCACCGCATTGGCGTCACTGGACAAAAGCAATTCCTTGGGCTTTTCCATCTTTTGATAGGAATTTATTTTCCTCATAGGTGGAGCCATCCTCCTTATTTTGTGCCAATTCTTTAACACCTAGGAGCAGCAGGCTACCACGCTTGCAAGCAATCAATTCATTAGGATAATATGAACTTTTGGAGATAAGTGCATAGGTTCCTTCAAGAGAAATGTTATGCACTCTCATGTATCTATCCTTCAATCATGCTTTAAGTTCACTTGGAAATGGCGCAATTGAATGAACACTTTGTACTTGCATCTTAATTAAGACATCTTGATTGAACATCCACCAAACTTGACTTGTACAGGCAAAACTCTGAATTTTTGATTAAAGTTGGGCAAAACTTCTCATAGAACATTGTTTGAAAGCTTGATGAATTCCGATACAGGACAACCTGATCGTAAACAATCACATTTCCTGAGAAAATAACCCACTGCCACAACCAATTTACACTTAAAGAAATCTCTTGATAGTTTGACCAAGATGAGGTCAAACATCCATCTGATTTAAACTTGAATGAATGTCTTTGCCATCAATCTCCCTGCAAAACCCTAAACACACAGAGAAGAAGAAACAAAAAATATTTTTGGTATTTTGATTAGATGTTAGTAAACAGAAACAAACATAAAGTAAATAAGAAACACAAAATAAGATCTTGTTTGTGGAATGATATGCAAATGAAATGTGGGATCTTAGGGGTAAAAATTAGGGTATTACACCATACAATTACCAAACCCAACAATAACGTCAACCACCGAAACCTAACGACCAACCTCACAATGTCACCATACCATATACACCAACCACTAAACACTCAACCTCGCAACCAATATATGCCACACACCCAAATACAAAACTAAGAGCATGACCCATACCACCAACAACCATATGTCCCACGAAATCTGTCTATAGCCCCGATAATTCATACGATTCCACCCCATCCTACCATAGCCCCCTCATCAATGTACACCCAAACATCACACTGCCAAAGCACCCAACCGCCACATGACTTCCTTACAACATAAGAACCATTGCTATGTTTCCAAAACAATTCAATTACCCAATTCAACCAACCATACAGTCCACACATAACCCAACCACAACAACCCAACTACGACAACATGGACACCAAATTCGATTACGGCAGCGCCGTTGGTGGCACCCCCGACTACTTGAGAGAAATGATTAAAAATATGTTAAATACACCAGGACCCTCACACAAACCATGTTTTCCTCAGGCCAATACTTAAAGATCTCAAACACCTCAGAGAAATCGTGGGAGACCTCGAAGGCAGGTAAATGCGCCAAGATGTGGAACCAAGAGACGTTACGATTAGACGAGTCATTGATTTTCTATTTAATCGTTGTGTAATTAAATTTTATGAATTAATATTATAAATTATTTTTAATTTTCTTTTTTATTTCAATTTTTTAAATTAAAATAAAAAAAACCTTAAATAAAGTAGCAACCACGATCAAACACATGCTCTTAGAGGATGTAGCATGCGCCACTTGAAGTGATATTATGTATATGCGAGCGCCACTATAAATGACATCTATGTATATTTCATCAATACATGCATCACTTTAAGTGACTACTCTTCTTCCATAAGTTTTTTTTTGTTTGAAATATGACTAGTTTGATAAATTTTTAAATATTGATTATTGGTATATTATTTAAAAAAGTTGGTTATTTTAAAAAAAACTCAAATTTTTTATTATGTAAAAAGAATTTGATAGTTAGGTTAGATTAAAAGAAAATAGGGATAAAGTAAGTTTTTATTAGGTTAGATTAAAAGAAAATAGAGATAAAGTAAGTTTTTATTAGGTTAGATTAGATCCGAAAAAAAAAAATACTAGAAAATATTCAATGTCAATGGAATAGACATGCTCGAACGCATCGAAATTGAAAATCCATACCAAAAGTAGACGAAAGGGAAAACGTAAAAGTAACCTCAGTCAGTCTCAGTGCGCAGTGATGCAGTAAGAGAGAAGTCCATCATCTCATCTGTCGTTCGCAACTTCGCGGTGCGCTGCTACCGTGGACTGTCTTTTCTTTTCTTACTTCATCTCTCTCTCACCCAATTGTATTGTTGTGTCACTCTTTCGCTTTTTCCATTACTGCTTCATTCACTATCACACTCTACTTCTTTTTACTCCTTTTCCCCCTTTCCTAAACCTCTATTATTTCCTTAAATTCATTTACAATCCAATTCCGATTCTGTTAATGCATTTTCTCCTTAAGCGCGATCCTTCTATACCACACCTCTTCAATCGTTAGGGTTTCCTTCAAATCAATTCCCATGGCAATCAGAGGCGTTGATTTCAAGTGGTTAGTGTTTTCTTCTCATACATTCACTGATTCCTTACTATTTTCTCTCTTATCCCGATTTTGATCAAATGCATCTTTCTCCTTTTAGGTACGATGGGTTTTTCTTGTCCATGCTCGCCACCAGCGTGTATCCTTTTTCAATTCATCTTCTCGACATGATTTTTTCTTGTTAGTTTTACCATCATTACGTATTTTCAATTGTGCATGTTTTCTTGACACTTGAACTTGTAGAGTTATTGTTGCAATTAATTGGAAGCGCTACCATTCTTGTACATACCCATTGCACATATGGATTGTGGTGTGTTCCTTGACTCTTCTCCTATTAATTACTTATTAAGATCCTTGCGTTTTTTTTATCTTCTTTATTTTACTGACTCACTGTTCTTCAGGTTGACTACACTGCTGTGTTTGTTTTCCGGCTCTTGATGTTTGTTGATAATGGCTTTGCTGCGGGAATGGGTTTGTAAGCTCTTCTATTCATTAACTTTTTATGTTATTCTTAGTTATTTCATTACTATATTTAGCTTGTTTTCTTCATTTTGTATTGTATGTATGATTTAATGTAGGTAATTTAGAGTATGGTAGATGATATATTGTCTTTCACTGTTCTGATGTGTTTGTTTAATACATCTAGTTGAAGAGATAAGTCATATATCAATGTGCAATAAGTAATAACCCTGCACTTTATATCTAAGATTCCTGTACTCTACCCACATGATACCTGTTTATATAAAATATTGACATCTCTACCCACAATGATACCTGTTTATATAAAATATTGACATTGTTGATGGGATCAATCCATATGCCATTAGTTTTTTTTTTTTTTTACTTTGTTGACATGCATTAGATGTGATAATTTTAACATAGGCAATATTTGCTGAGCCCATTTAGTCAATTTCCTGGAATACAATTGAATCAGTGTTTGGAATGTGGCAAGTCACACGGCTTAAGGTTAAAAGTTAAAATAGTAATCAGGAAGAGGCATACAAGTTAGTGGAGATAAATGGAAGCCTATGGTTTTATAAAAAGATAGTTTTCATATATAGATTTTGGAAAGTGAATTTTCTATGATATATTTCATGTAATTTCTCTTGGCTGTTCAGCATTCACTTGCAAAATAATTTTGCTTGCATAGATGACTTCGATTTGATGATAGTAAGCTCATTCTCAACTAAATTGGTTCTGAATTTTTTGTGTTGCATCAAACAAACCAAGTTAAATGGTGTTTTAATTTCTCAAATCCCAGAACTAATTCCTCTGCACATTGTTCCCCCTTCCCTTCTCATATGCTTCTAGAGATTTTGGGTGGCAGCAGAGATACGCCCGTTTCTGTGGAAGAGTAGCCGTCCTCTCAATCCTTGGATTGCTTCTTTATCCATTTCTTTGGGCTTGGACTATAGTTGGTACCATGTGGTTCAGGAGTGCCAAGAGCTGTGTATGTTATTCATTTAAATTAAGTCTTAGTTATACTCTTGTTAACATGTTTATGTGGCATAATGCAAATAATCATCTGCAGTTGCCTGAAGAGGGTCAGAAATGGGGATTTCTCATCTGGTTACTTTTTAGCTACTGTGGACTTCTTTGCATTGCTTGCATGTCAGTGGGAAAGGTTAGTGGTGGAGCTGTGTTAATCATTAAATGTTTCTTTGACTTGTTAGCATGTCACAATCTTTTTTAACTCCATTTGCTGTGGTGTTCATGTTCTGAACAACTTATATACATGGAATATCTGCAAAACAATATTTATCTTCATTATTTGATACCTAGGTTGTTGCAGTAATCATTTTGACTTGTTTAACCCCTTGCAGTGGTTGACTAGACGACAAGCACACTTAGTGCGTGCCCAACAGGGTATCCCAGTGTCTGAATATGGGGTAAGATTTGCCTTCATTGCAACGTATTTAGCAGTTTTAGTTACATATGTTGTGGAAACTATCTTAATATCGGTATTTCTAAATAATTTTCGTAATATCATGGAAATTCTTTCAGAATTGTCCATCCTTGTTGTTCCCTTATAAAGGACAGGGCAGGGAGTAGGACAGGATTTTAAGTTCTATCTTGAGTCTATAACTGGTACAGTCATTCATTTGTTAACATCTGTAATAAACTTGTAATCAGACGACATGTTATTGACACTTGCTTATTAGTTAGTGCCACCCTATGTGATGAGCGATAATACACTATTAGAATATGAGTGACAAGTCTATGTTGCTTTGTTTTAATTTTAGTCTTGTTTTGAGATTGTTAACCATGTCATAGTTTCCATTTATGAAATTCAACTTATCTAGCAACTGTGTACCCAGCAAACTGTTCTGTTGCTTAGTAATGTGGTAAATTATTATGCTTAATTCAAATTTTCCTGATTATAAAATGATTACTTATTTTCTTTCACCGTCAGTTTTATGGCTGGTTTTTCTGTTAGTTCTTCTATAACAAGGTTCTAGGGTGTGGTTATAAGGTTCTAGGGTGTGGTTATAAGGTTCTAGGGTGTGGCTAGCTCTTCTAAAATGATTACTTATTCTGGTTTTTCTTTCACAGTCCCTTGTGTATCATGTGTGGTTATAAGTTTCTCCACGCCTTCCCTTAATCTTTATTTTTCACCTCTTGAAAAAAGTTATCGTTGAATCAGATTCCCAGAAAGTTACTGAGAAAATGTTGTTTCGAAGCTTGTACAGTTGGATTCTTTCTGGAGGCAACACAATCAGTCTATTGCTTTCTCTTATTTAAAAGATTGTACATATGGGGTTGGTTAATTCATTGAAGTGTAATCTGTGATCATATTCTTAGAAATGTAAATGTGTATTCATTTCTATTTGATCATCCATACTACATCTATTTGATGCTAATAGTTGTTATTTTTGCTTTTTAGGTTTTGGTCGATATGATCCGCGTGCCTGATTGGGCATTTGAAGCCGCGGGTCAAGAGACAAGGGGCATGGGCCAAGATGCTGCTGCATATCATCCAGGACTTTACCTAACACCAGCCCAGGTAGTTTTAGTTGATCTTTGCAGACCTTTTGCTTTCATATTACAACTCATGCAAAGCTACAGAGTACAGTATTGTTAAGCAGAGTGAGCTGTATTGTCATGTAGATTAGTTGATGAAATATTGTCTAAGTTCTGATAGAATACAGAGTCCCCGAACATGTGATGACCCAATTTTTGGGACCAATTCAAACAAGCACAGCTTCTAGAAGCTGTAAGAATAGAAGTAGTTAAAATATTTTTCATAATTTTAGGCTCTGTTTGGAAGTTTGGCAAGGAGGGGAGTAGAGGGAAAAATAGATAAATCTTTCACCTTTTTTAAAAGTGTTTTGTATAGAATAAAATGACAAATAAATATTTAAAGTATTATAACAAGTAACAATATAGATTGGATTCGGAAAATTTATCCAAGCCCTCCAAAATCCTGCTCCAATATAATTGAAGTTTCCTATGATTAAGGGGTTTTTGTATTATGAAGAAAAACAATCCTTCAAAAACCCTCCTCTCCTAAAATTCTTCATTCTTTCCACTTCATTCTTCCTTTTCTTCAAAGCCCTTCTCTCCCTTTCCCACCTGAACTCCTAACCAAAGCCGGGAACCTTTCTGTTATAGAAGAGGGAAGGGTACCGAGCAACTCATTCAGAAAGTTAAGAGCCTTTTACGAGGGATTTTCTCTGGGTTAGGAGTTTAACAACTCTGGTTTTATTCCTATGTTTTCTGTTTTCCACCATTATTGGAGCATTACGGTCAATAATTTGCAGTAAATAATAGTGTTTGGCTTAATTTTCTGAGTTCTATAAAGTCTGCTATTATTCATATGGTTCTTGTGTGTTTTCAGACAGTGGGTTGGCTATAGTTATACCATATATTTATCGTTCAAATACTTTTTGAGTATTTATACAAAGAGTTCTATACTACCATGGAGTTTTGTTGAGTATAGCCAAAACAATTCAAAATTTAGAACTAAAATAATTAAATTAAAAAGTGACATGACATTAAATAATTGGATGATTTGGTAGGTACTCAACAAACTAAAAGGTTCCGGAGTGTTCACTTATTAATATTCAATTTCAGTGCTGATACTAAGGTTTCTTATCTGGGTTGGATGCAGAGAGAAGCAGTTGAAGCATTAATTCAGGAACTCCCGAAGTTCATGTTAAAGGCTGTTCCTACTGATTGCAGTGAATGCCCCATCTGCTTAGAAGAGTTCCGTGTTGGGAATGAGGTATATTTATTCCAAATCTAATTATAGGTCTAGAGCAGGTCATACTATGTGCTGTTTCCTATCTGATACTGTAAAAACATGCTGTCTAACCTTGAGAACAATTTAAGTTGAGATGTAATGTGGATTGTAGAGTGATTTAAAAATAGTTTTACTCTATGATGCAGGTTCGTGGCTTGCCTTGTGCGCACAATTTTCACGTTGAATGCATTGACGAGTGGCTCAGGCTGAATGTGAAATGTCCTCGGTGCCGTTGCTCAGTGTTCCCAAATCTTGATCTTAGTGCCCTGTCCAATCTCCGTCCAGATTCTGAACGATCTTCTGCCAGTGTTGTGACAACAACTAGCTATGTGAGAGGCCAGCCATCCAGTCAAAGTTACCTGTTAAGGTTACAGGGACTTCTCCGCCCAGTGCGTGCTGAAATTGCAGGGCCAGTTGGTGACACAGATAATGCTTTGCAAAATGCTGAGAATGGTGTTGTTGTACCTATTGTGACCCAAAATGCACCAAACAGAGTCCAAGTCTCTTCTGTGGAATGCATGCCTGTTAGTCATTCCTCTGCACAAACTTAGGTTATGTGGTTTCGGAGTTTCGATATATTTCTAACTCATTCTAGAGGTGAAAGAGTGCATATCCACATCTGGGCTGTATAAAAATGGTTCACATTCTAACATGAAATTCTTACATTGATCCATGAAGAAATGGGTCAGTTTCTTTGTCTGGGACATCTTGGAGTGGCGTAGTAGGACTTGAAAATCAAAGTATACCTTTTTGCTTGACTAACCTAGATTAGAACTGAAGATGTGTAATTGTTTCTTATGTTTTGATAGTGTAAAAAGAGTTCAAATTTATATTCATAGGAGTACTGTTTTAGTTCTGCCTGTTTCATTTTTTTGGGCGTAAGCGTAATAGTTTTTTTTTTGGAAGAGGGTGATATAGACGGAGTTGACCTTAATCATTGGACATCACATTCAAAAATTAGATATTAAAAAATCTCTTTACTGTAGTTGACTTAAATCTGCAAAAAATTCTTTGCAAATAGATTCATTTTGATTCTAGTTGTAAAAAAAACATTCAATTTAACTCTGATTCCACGACATTTTTATACTGTTGCCTTATTAGAATTTTTCGCATAGGTGGATGTGATTTGATGACCTGGCTATGACAAGTTATTGGCTGAGTCACAAAACTATAATATTAATCAATTTTATAAAAGGTTAAATAACTTCTCTAAATATTGCAGATTTTGTTTTTGGTCTCTTCAAAATTTTTCTTTAAGAAAGTGCCTTTTAAAAATTTTCCTTTTCAACAATCGATTTCTAACGTCAAATATAAGTGCTTTTTTAAAATTTTCCTTTTGAACAAATGATTTCTAACGTCAAATATAACTAACGGTTGTTTATGTGGCAAATCAGATAGATTAAATAATTAAATTTTTTTACTGAGATGAATTTTATTTATTTACGTGGCATGCAGGTGTAAAATTACAGGGCTCTTCTTGATAAAGAAACGCTAATTAGAATGAAATCTCTAATTCATTTCACTTTCACTCTATTCCCTTTTGAAGACACTTGAAGACTCACTGACGAAGCTTGTGGTCCCTCTCTCCAAAACTCCATTTATATTTCATAACTTATGGTCCCAACATTGACGAAACTTGCATTGGTTGCTTATGGTCTCAACATTAAAGTTAGTTCCACACGTGCTTTTGAATATTGTATGTATGTATGTTTTGTGTCCCACTTGCTATTGTTTATTGCTTTCGAATATTGCATGTATGTTCTGTGTCCCACTTGTTTTGAAAATCATACATGTTTAAGTACTTGCTGTGTTGACTATAAATATCTAGGGTTTTTGTTTTGATTATATTAGTGTTTTAAAAATCGGACCGGACCAGCCGGTCGGACCGGTTAGACCGGGAACCGGCCTAGTAACCGGTCTGTTTTACTAGTTCGATCGTCTGTGTCATCAAACCGGTAAAAACCGGAAAAAACCGGGTTGGGCCGAAAAAACCGAGTTTAGGATTGGACTGGTTCTAATGCATTTTTTATTTTTTAATTAAAATTTAAATACAAAAGTTATAAAAATTAAAAAAAAAAGTTTAAAATTAGATTATACTGCAATTATTTTGTAATTTTGTATTATTTTGTTATGTGTAATACATTTGTTTAAAATTTAAATTTAAATTATGAAATTGTGAATTTATGATATGATATTTTTAAAAATTTAAGTACTAGTTATATTTTTTTAGAAACTGAATCATCCGGTTCGACCGGTTTTATATCTCTATAATGACAGGTCTATTCAACCGAGTTATCCGGTTTAATCCGATTTAGTCATGCGGTTCGACCAGTGACCCAGTGGTTCAACCGATAAACCAGTGACCCAGTATCCTCACCGGTTCAATGACCGGTCCGGTTTTTAAAACACTGGATTATAAAGATAATGTTTGATTTACCCTTGTTTATTTTTGTAATGTACATGATATGAGGTTATTAAAGTTGTATTTTATATCAAAGGGTTATTTTTGTAAAGGATTTAAGGTTAAGATATGAAGGGGGGATGTTTATGCTATAAGTGGGCAAGACTCTGATTTTTTTGTCATACTTTGAAGCCTGTGACTTAATTAAGGCGATTGACTCTTCCTTTAACATTGATGATATGAAAATGTGGTGGAAGGTTGAACATGGTTTTGAAAATGATTTGAAACCCTTTGTTAATGATGAGGATGCAAGAATGTTAGCTTTGTATGCTGAGAAGAGTAAGTGTGATGTTGAGATATATACAGAGCCAATATTATCAAGTGGCGAGAAGACTTATATAAAGAGGTTAATAGAGAAACAAAAAGGGCATGAATATGTTAAGGAAAATGAGGGTACTGAGGACAGTGAATCATTTGAAGACTCTTTGGATGATATACACTTTGAAGATAGTGAAGAAGAGAGAATGCACGATTTTGATGAAGACATAGGTGAAAGGTTAAACATTAGAGTGTATAATGGTGAGTCTAGAAGCGAGCCTGTTGATGGTGCTGGTACAGGTTAAGGGAAAAATAAAGGTTTTACTACAGTTGAGATTAATAGGGAACATATCATAGAAGATGATTACATGACTGATGAGTTTGATAGTGAGGCAGATGATGATAACACTAATGATAGGCCTGCAGTGATAAGGTTTAATGAATATGAAAATTTTAGAAAACATTTCTTATTTAAGGTGGGAATGAAATTTTCATCTTTGAAGCAATTTAAGAAGGTTGTACTGGAACACAGTGTGTTGAATGGTAAGGAGGTAAGGTTTGCCAAAAATGATGAGAATATGTGTAGGGTTGTTTGTAAAGACAAACAAAAATGTGACTACACTGTGCTATACAACAGAGTTTTGAGAACTACATCATTTAGGATCAAAACTCTGTTTCAAAAGCACAAATGTGGAAGAAAGTTCTTTAATAAGAATGCTAATGCTGATTGGGTATCTAGAGTGATTGCTGATAAGTTGAAGAACAATTCAGGTATGAAATTGAATGAAGTTGTAGCAGATGTAAGACTGAGGTTCGCTACATAAATCATTGGATGTAAGGCTTTCAAAGCAAGGCAGTTAGCTAAGAAGGTTGTTGAGGGAGACTCAACCAAGCAATATAGTATGCTATGGTCATATGGAGCTGAATTGAGGAGGACATCAAAAGGAAACACATTCAAGTTAAACATCTCTGGCTTGCCACCAAGGTTTGAAAGGTGTTACATGTGTTTCGATGGTACAGAGAAAACATTGAAGGTTGGATGTAGACCATTCATAGGGTTAGATGGATGTCACCTAAAAAACAAATATGGTAGAATCTTGTTGATTGCTATTGGTAGGGATGCCGATAATCAGTATCTGCCACTTGCCTTTGGGGTTGTAGAGAATGAAACTAGGGACTCTTGGAACTGGTTTGTTAGGTTACTTCTTGAGGACATTGGTTGTGATAGTATGTGGTACTTCATGTCTGATCGACAAAAGGTATGTGTAATGGTCCATTTTCAAGTATGTGTAATGTTACTTCTTGATGACATTGTTGTGACATTTATGCTATTTTGTGTACAAGTATTGGTGCAGGTATTTGAGGAAGATTATCCTGAGTTTGAACACAGGTTTTGCCTAAGGCATTTATATGCTAACTTCAAGAAGAAGTTTGGAGGTGATACATTGTACAAAGATCTCATTATGGTTGCAGCAAATGCAACCTTTTTTTGAAGCACATGAGGATAAGATGAACCAGATTAAGGAGGTGAGTTTATATGCTTTTGAATGGCTAAATGCTATACCCAAACATAAGTGTTGTAAGCATGCATTTCCCTTTTACTCTAAGTGTGATGTTTTAATGAACAATCTTAATGAATCATTAAATGCAACTATTTTGATGTAGAGGGATAAACATATTATTAGCATGTTTGAGTGGATTAGGAAGTATCTTATGGGTAGGTTTACCACTCTTAGGGAGAAGTTAGAGAATTACAAAGGGGAGATCATGTCTAAACCACTTAGGATGTTAGATAGAGAGATATAAAAAAATGCAAATTGGTTGCCAACATATGCAGGTAGATTAACATTGCAAGTAACGCATGTCATGTTCACAGATAACTTTGTTGTAGACTTGGCAAACCATACTTGTTTTTATAACTATTGGGACTTGGTTGAGATCCCATGTAGACATGTTGTTGCATCCATACATAGGAAGGTTGATGATCCCATTAAGTATGTACACAAGTGTTATCATAAGACTACTTATGTATCATGTTACAATGAAGTTATCACTTCCATAAATGGCCAAAACAAATGGCCAAGGACTGCTGATCTTGAAATATTGCCACCAAGTTTCAAGAGAGGTCCAGGGAGACCAAAGAAACTCTGTAGAAGAGAGCCAGATGAGGCATCTCAAACAAGATGGAAAAGGACAAACACAAGTCATAGGTGTAAAACATGCTTAGAATATGGGCACAATACAAGAACATGTAAGAAAAATAAACAACTTGAAGTTGTTGATGGTGAATTGCCATGAAACACCTACCTAAGGAAGCCAAACTGCAACTATGGAGACATGACCATAGAAGAGGGTTAGTAACACTTATTTGGAAACAAACTTTAATTTATAATTTCATTTAATATTTGCAATGAATTGTTTCAAATTTCCTTGGTTGCAGGGTAGGCCAAAAAGGACTACCGAAAAAGGAGGCACAAGTAAAAAACAAAGACTACTTCTCCAGCTACTGCACAACGTGAAGCTCTAACCCCTGCACAACCTGAAGCTCCAACCCCTGTATAACATGAATTGATTCCTTTTCAACCTAAAGTGTACCTTACTCAATCTAAGGAAAATCCTAAAACACAATCTTCTGTAAGCTCTGCTGAGGCAATGAAAATGTACTGTGGTATAGACCCTGATAAGTTGGCAACATTGTTGAATGATGAAGACATACTAGACATTGAACCACTTAGTGTTGATACTAGTCCTGCAAAACCAATTGACAATGACAAACAACCTATAAATGTTAACCTAAATAAGTCTGCTGTCAAAAATTTCTTTGGTCCAAGACCAAAAGGGCTAAAACATGTTGTCAGAACCTTCATTGGTCCAAGACCAAAAATGCCTAAGCATAATGTCAAACCAATGCCAACTGAAGCCAACAAGCCAAGTATGAGTGATCCTGTAAGTGTGTAACTTGTTCCACTAAACTTGTTTGGTTTTTTATAATGTTTATTACCTTGATAACTTTATGTTGTCATAACAGGTGAAAATAACGATATCACCAGGTAAGAAAAGCTAAGAATGTTGCAATTCCCAAAAGACAGAGTGACAGACTTAGGACTCTGAAGACACGTGATATTGTGGGACCTGGGAGGGATCCAAAGGACCCGTTTATCATTCCTAAGGAAGATACAAGTGTTGGTAGTGCTAGGGGGAAGAAGACTTGGGATGACATCCAGAAGAGCATGACTCAGTGAAGACTTAGAACTGAAATTTTTTGTTTGGAACCTTAAGTAATATGAACCTTATGTGTTTTGTTTTGAAACTTATGTAATATGACTCAGCCATAAGTATTCTTTTGATGTATTTTGTATATATTTTTTAAACCTTATGTATGTTGTATTTTGAAACTCATGTAATAGAGCTCAGCCCGAAGTTCTCTTATGTCATCATTCTTATGTATTTTGTATTCTGTCTAAAATCTTGCCAATTACAGTCAGGTTACAACCTTTTTTATGCCAAATTTTGCAAAATGTGTCAACTTAATCATAACAAACTATATCGCAACAACTACTTCATAAAAAATTCTGTCTAAAACACATCACAACTACATTGCAAATTTAGTGCATTAATCAATTTCACCCACTACATTGCAACATTAATCAATTTCAACAACTACATTGAAAATTCAATACATTAATCAAGTTCAACAACTACATTGCAACATTAATCAAGTCCAACAACTACATAGAAAATTCAATACATTACACCAAGTTCAACAACTATATTTCAAAATAAAATACACATTGATCATAAAGGACATAACAAGATACACCATCTTCAATCTTCCATGAATCTGTCTTCAACTTGGTCTTCAAGTTTTTGTTCTTCTTCCTTGATTCTTCATACAAGGACTTCATATATCCCATAAGTGCCATGACTTCCAACTCTAAGTTCATAATGGCTCCACCTTCATTTCCATATTTTTCTACAACATCTTCATCCCATATAAACATGTATCAACACTCCTCCAATAAGGACATCTCCATAACAACCTTCCTTTATTTTGTCTATTCTTGCATTGATACGAGACCATATGAACTTGACACTCACAAAACTTCCTAACTCGAATTTTATCGAAGCAAATGACATTAGGTTATAAAGACGCGGTAGGAAGAAGATGAACTAAGGAAGAAGATGAAGAAAGCAAACAAGACGTTTGAGGAAAAGGCTGAACAATGAATTTCACGATGGAGGAAGAAGATGAACAAAGATGAAGTAATTTAGGTCAAATGAGAACACAATCAACTTTAAAATGGTTCATTGTACACGCTGTATTTCATGAAAATAAAAAAATTGATTATTTAATCCATCATGTCTTGCCACATAAGCAGCTGTTAGTTGTATTTGGCGTTATGGACCAATAATTCAGACAAAAATTTTTGAAGGGACGACTTCTTGAAGGAAAATTTTGGAGGGACTAAAAACAAAATCTGCAATATTTAAAGAGACCGAAAACTTCATTAACTCATTTTATAAACAGAGAATTCTCATAACGATAAAATCACATCTTAATTTGTATAAGAGAAAATGGAAGATACACTTTTGGCATAATATAATTTTACACGTCAATCAAGTGACAAATATTCTATCAAACTATAAAGATATTTGATTTGACACTACATATATTTTGGTCAATTGTGGTTGATTGATCAAAATGTGTATGGTATATCGAAGTTGAAGGAGATTTGGTAGATTGATGGGGTAAAATGTGTTCACACAAATACTTAATTGTTGATGTGTCTAGAAGGACTATACCCTTCATACTAGTTTTGTAATCAAGGAAAACACACTTCCTTGTTCGAGGGCAAACTTAGTTTTGTGTGTTTAGTGAACTAAAAACCTTAACATCATGCATGTTAGGAGATGAGTGATAATGAAATCCATTAAGCTAAAATATTTCTGATCTATCCATTAAACTATCCATCAAATTCATCCACCATATAAAATAGATAATTTTTTAATGCACCCTATATGTTTCTTAGACACCATGTAAAAAATGTCTCCTGATTCTGGAGATGCATCTTCAGACACACCAATTATACACTCAACCAAGGCCATTATGAGTGACGCCCTATAAGTTGGATTATTTTTATTCTAGAGATGCATCTCTGGAACATTTCAAGAAATATGTTAATTATTGATCAGTTATGTAGAAATTTCGAAGACACATCTCTGGAATATTGGGCGAAATTTTGAAATTTTCTATCACTTTTGCATGTCAGATTATTTTAGAGATGCATCTCCGAAATAATCTGATAAAAGAAACAGCTGCATGATCACACAACCATTGTTGACATTGTTGTTTTTCAACTCAAACCCTTCACAAAAAAACTCCTCAATTCTCAATCCATTTTTTTCACTCCAAATCTCCATTCTTTTGGTTCATCACATCATAGGGAGTAAAAGAAGATATAATTTCAGATAAAGATCCTTTATTTTCCACTGTATTACTCACATTAATCATGTTTTTTTTCTTGAAAGAAAACGTGTCTGGAAATGTATCTCCAGAACTAGTATGAAATTGTCTAGAGATACATTTTCGGAAACTGTCTGTTCATTTTCAAGTCTGTTTTCAACAGTGACACTTATATATTGTCACGGTTCTAATTGTTTTCATTAGATATGGTGCACCCAAATGTTTTCCCAAAACAAGTAGTTTCTCCGAATGTCCAAGGTGGTGTTGTGAAGGCGGTAGATGTTGGCAACCAATTTAAAAACGAGCAAGAGTTTGAATCTTGTGATCAAATGCTTTAATATATTAGTATGAAGGCTTCTAAACTTGGATTTGGAGTGGTTATCAAAAGGTTCGATAGTGGTTTGGAAAGAAGATGCGCTTTAGTGACAATGACGTGTGAAAAAAGTGGGAAATATAGAACTCCCCTCCCGAATTTTAAAAGATACGACACTGGTTGAAGAAAATGTCAATGTCTGTTTAAGGTGCATGGTTACTTGTTGGCAAATAAAAAATGGATATTTAATGTGATATGTGGGTTGCATAACCATTATTTGTGTGAAAAATTAGTCGGCCATCCTAGTGTGTGTCGGCTCATGCCGGAAGAGAAGGAATTTGTTGCTGACATGACATTGAATCTGGTATAACTGAAAGATATACTTGTAACATTGAAATGGAAACGACCCAAAAATATATCAAATATTAAGCAAGTGTATAATATTCGGTACCTTACTAATAAGGCGCTTAGGGGGGACAGAACTGAAATGCAACAATTCTTGAATAACTCTTGAAACTGTTGGATTGCAAGGATGGAGTTACTGTTAGAGATATATTTTGGACTCATCCCGATTCCATAAAATTGTTTAACATGTTCCCTACGATGCTCAACTTGATTCAACCTACAAGACCAACAAGTATAGACTTCTATTATTGGAGATGGTTGGTGTTACTTCAACTGAGAAGACATATTCTATTAGTTTTTCATTTCTTGAGTGTGAAAAGAGGACAACTTTACCTGAGCATTAGAGGTCTGACGAACACTATTGAAGGACCAAGGTGAGATTTCTAAAGTGATTGTTATCGACCGCGATACAAACTTGATGAATTCAGTTGCAGAGGTATTTTCTTCTTCTAATGTATTACTTTGTAGGTATCACATAACAAAGAATGTGAGAAGTCAAGTTAAACTCGCGGTAGGGACAAAACAAATAGACTTCGAAGATGGAAAATGGTGAAGGCGAGTGTTGTTGTGAAAAAAATAATGGATGCATGAAATCCTATAATAAATTCTTCCACAAAAGAACTATATGCCAATTTCGTTATGCATTTCAGGTAAGTGTGTGAAAAGTATCCAGATTTGTTGAAAGCACAATTCTTGACCATGTGAAGAATAAAATTGTTTGTGCATGGATTGATAATACTAGACACCTTGGAAATATAACGAATAACAAAGTTGAGTCTGTCCATGCTACTTTGAAAAAATGGTTGGGAAATAGTAAGGGTGACTTGTATAGAGTCTGGGACTCCGTGCACCACATAATTCACAACCAGCATAATAAGATACATACATCATTTAGTCGGAGCATCACAATTTTAGAATACAGATTTAAAGACAACATTCTAGATTCTCAGTTGGTCTGAGCATCACAATTTTAGAATACAGATTTAAAGACAACATTCTAGATTCTCATTTGGTCGGTAACATTTCTCAAGTGAGTTTGAATTATATTTTTCACGAGGCTAAATGAGCTGGTAATGTAAACTCCGACAGCGTAAAGTGTGGATGCACAATTGTGAAAACATATGGTCTCCCATGTGCTTATGTTATTGCTAAAAAGGTGAAACTTGGTGACCCAGTAAGAATGGACGAGGTTTGCACTCATTGGAAGAGACTTAGGTTTGATGATGATGGTGTCATGAATGTAAAAGCCGAGACTTGACTGAATCATTTTATGGAAAGGATGTAAGAATTCGAAAAATTGGACAACATTGAAAAAGAATCAAATGCACAAAAGTCCAAGGGGTACTACCAGAGATTTAGCCAGTGACAAATGTTTCAATTCATTTTAATTTCTTATTTATTCGAACAAATAAATGTATGTAATTGTGTCTCAATATAAATGAAGTGTAATATATTCAACATTTGTTCATACTGTGTCTTAATGCATTTTTTATCTTCCCCATAATAAAATTTATGCTTTTGTAAAATAAAATAAAGTTCCGTTTTAAAGGTTCTATTTTGGAACTGGGACAGAACTGAAGATATATCTCCGAACTTAGCATGTCAGATATTGAGTGGTACAAATTGAATAATGCCTTCTATAAATTAATTTTTTCTTGTGTTATATTTCACACAAACTGAAAAATGTCTAAAATGTCACAAATTAACACCGACTGGTATGTCACAAAGGTCTTCTTTTCCAACTCTACACTCGGGCAAATATTTAAACTCACCGATTCACCTCTCTCGAAGATGTCAAAGACGAAATCCACCATCTCCTACCTTATGGAGACAATATAAGGATTGTGAAGCTCGAATTCCGTTCACCATTGATTGACAATGAAGGGAAGATTGAGTTCAACAAATTTGAGCTCAAGACGCAAACAAATATAAGGTCTATGTGGAATACATATTTCCGATTCAAAAAAAAAGATTTGCTCGTGTTGGAAGCAACAGTTTCAAGATCGATCAAAGATATTGTGAAGATGTTGAAGCTTCCACCTGAATATTGTAGTAATGTTGCATTTTATGTTTAAATGATCTATGTAATCCTAATTTCATTTTATGAATCTTAATTTCATTGTGGAAAATTACATGTTTTTGGTTCTGCTACTGATCTGTCTTTGTTACGGAAATGTAACTACAAAATCTTTCCAGAGATACATTTCCAGAATAAAATAAACCAAATAATAGGGCGTAACTCGAATGACCTTTATTAAGTGTGTGTTGGGGTGTGTTCGGAGATCCATCCAACCAATTTAAAAAATCCATTGGATTGTTTAACTATTTATTTAAAATCTAATAGATATTTTTTATGATTAAATACTTAAAATAAATTCTATAAAAATTAAAACAAAAATTAATTATTTTTTGAAATTAATTATTGCAAGTTAGTGTTGTTAGAACAAGATATGTTCTTGATATATATCCTTAAATTTGATGATAACATAAGTATTAAAATAAAAATGACGTTATCTAATGTGTGTTCAAATATGCAGATTCTTTTACTTAAAAGATATAATCAAAATCTGATATGAAGGCACACTTGAGTGAAGCTGAGTTACGTGGTCCAATGACATATAATCTGAAAGAACAATTGCTAAGTGTTATCTGGTGGAGACTCTGAAGCTGAAGGCCTCAGCATCAGAAGAAGCAACTCACTGTTTCTATACTTGGTAATAGTATTGGCTTCTGAAGACTTTCCAGAAGATGTAGCGAAGCTAAAGGTATCCGTACTACAGAAAGCAAGTTGTAATGTCAACTCAGCTCGACAACTAGAGTCTATGATCACAAGGCTCAAGAAAAGTTGACATGCTTTACGGATAACCACTCTCAACAGCTCTATAGTATTGGATACTTCTGAAGACACTTTGGTTATACAAGTTACACAATGGATTAAGATCTTCTGTGTATCTACCCTCAACGTCTTTTGTACTTTAGAGAAGAACAAAGATATTTGATCAAGTTATTTCTCTCAACGGCTAGTTCCCGAAAACCTGCTATATAAGGAGCTGAAGGTTCTACTTGAATCTTTAACAAGGAATAAAAGGAATAAGAAATGCTCAAGAAGATAGAGGTGCTCAACGTCTCTATCTGAATGAAGACATAACAAGATTAACAATGAGCAACATTGTACAACACTACTGAATATGCATAATTTTCTGTTAATTATTGTAAATTGTAAATAGCCTTAAGGTTTCCAAAAAATTGAATATTATGGAAATCTTAAGTTCTTAAGGTCTTTGTTAAGGTTATTACCCTGTACCTCTAATTCAAGATCAAGTACACCTTGTTCTCTATTCTGTTGAACATATTGTTCAGCATATAAGATTAAAACTCTCATTCTATATGTTTGAGCATTAAGTCTCCACTTGAAAAGCTTGAGCAGAGTAAGTCTCTTGCTGTGTGCTTGAGCATTGAAAATATTGATCTATGTTGGTTAAGCAAGGAAGTCTTGGACAAAAGGTCTGAGGAGAAAAGTATTAGATGGTGTATCTAAGCAGGAAAATCTTGGATCGAGGATCTGAGCAAGGAAAGTCTTAGACAATGTGTCTGAGCAGGGAAGTCTTGGATCTAGGATTCGAACAAGGGAAGTCTTAGACAGTGTGTCTGAGCAGGAAAGTCTTAGGCAGTGTGTCTAAACAAGAAAGTCTTGAATCAAGTGGTTTGAGCAAGGAAAGTCTTAGGATCTGAGGATCTAAGCAGGAAGTTTGGATCAGGTGCTGATTAAGTAAAAAAGTCTTAGACTGTAGGTTTGAGCAGTGAAAGTATTATGCTTGACTGCATAAGCAGGTGTAATAATTTGATTGATTATAGTGGAAAATATCTTACAAGGTAAGGGGACTGGAGTACTCTCAGTTAGAAGAGGAACCATGATAAATCTATTGTGTTTTGTATTCAGTTTATTCTACTTTTGATATATTGTTCCGCTGCATGTATGATCAAATTCTGAACAAACATTTAGAGTCAGAACTCTATTTAGAAGCATAAATGTTTCTTTATTTTGGTAAACACAATTCAACCTCATTCTTGTGTATTTTACTCACCTTCAATTGGCATCAGAGCCCTGGTCTGTGCATAACACTTTACAGTGGTGCATACAAAGATCTTGTGAGGAAAGTATATTTTCATTTTAGTATGAAAATAATGGTGGATACAAGATGAAGGAATATATTGAAATCAAATTGCCTTCTTCTCAATGGGAAGTGGATAGCTCAAGATGCTGACTCGTGAATAAGTCAGAAATACTTAAAAACAGACTGCAGATCCAGAATCAGAAACGTCATCCAGGTAAGTTTTATTATTCGTGATTTCAAGTGTAACTTTCTGTACCAGATGTTTCAGCATAAGTAATCTTCATGCTTAGATATCTTGGAAGAAAGTAACTTAAGAAACTTCTGAACTGGTGTAGTGGATATTCTCATCTTTTGTGACAATACCTATGTCATGTTGAAATAGAGAATTCTTTTTTACTTTTGAAGAAAGCTCTATTATTATTGTTCAAAAAAGAATTATATATTTTGTTCTTCACTGAACTGATTCATCTAATAATTCTCTCAAGAGTTATGTAGTTGAAAAAGTTTTCTGAACGTAATGGTTTATGCTTGATTCCAAGTAGAGAATCTGAATTTGATAATTGTCAGAAACTATCTTAATCAAGGTTTTTGGTAAGCAAAACTTTTGATCTAAGATAATATCTAAAAAATTTATGATTTAGAATCTTTCTTAAGGAAATATTTGTTTTCCACATGTACTTAGACCCAACTGATGTAAATGAATGAACTTGATTAGGGGAAATAGATGGTTTTTGGTTTATAGTGAACTATTGCAGTAAATGCATAAGTTGTTCATATTACTCAAAAGTAATTGATGGACGACTTGTCTTCAAATCAATGATTTGTGAATATGCTTTCATCTCTTGATCATCTGTAGAAAAGTGATTAGAAAATTTCTTCTGCATGTGAGGAGGAAATCCGTGTTTGGCATAACAATGATCAACTGCGTGGTTTATTTTGCCACAATGAATACGCAATCGATCGATACCTTTGCTAAAAGAGTTAGATCCATATGATTTTCCTTTAAACCTTTGTGAATCAATAAAATTCACAAGTGAAGTAGAATCTTCTGAGATGGTAAAATTTCCCTGTCTTTCATGTTGAAGCACCATGAAAAATATTTTGTTCATAGAAGGAAGACGATCCGTTAACATGATTTGAAATTTTACAACATCAAAATTTTGATTTAGGCCAGTCAATAATCGAATGGCATTCAAAATGGTGTGATTTTTCATAGCAGTGCACATAGCTTGACATGAACACTTAACACGACACGTACATGTAAGGATGAAAATGTAAATCTCAATTTCTTCCCATAGAATCTTTTAGTCTGAGTAAAAATATATTACTGACCTTGAATCTTGCTGCATGTTATAGATTTCTTGCATCAACTCAGAGATGTGCACCAAATCACATTGGAAGAAGCGCTCCTTGAGATCAATCCAAACATCAATTGCATTTTTCTTGAAGATGATGAACTGAGCAATTAACTTGCATACAAAATTGATAGTCCATGAGCGTGAAAACATATCGCACCACTTCCATGCACGATATAAATGATCAAAACTATCAGTGATTGGATGAATCGTGCCATAAATGAACTCAAGTTTCAGCTTACTTCCAAGTGCTCGACGCATTGAATGAGCCCATGAATGGTAATTCGCGCCATTGAGTTTGGGCGAAACACTTACTGATGATGGTATGTCATTAGGATGAACGAATTAAGGACTAGAATGATCCAGTTGAGGATTTGCAGGAGCTTGATTATGAGCAGAAGCCATGGATTGCAGGAACTATGCAACCTCAGATCGAGAGGCTCATGATACTATGTTAAATGAATGAAAATTCCATGGTTAAAGCTTGAAAGAAAGAGAAATGAAAAAGATGCAATCTATATTTGTGCAACTCAACTTGCATAATAAGATTACAATGTTTTTTATATTTTGCATGAGGCTTCACTAAGACTACTATACATATGCATGCATTGGATCAATCATAGCTGAATTTAAAATTCTATTATGACAGTTACAACTAACTAATATGACTTATGAAAAAAGCTATCTATTTTTCATCATATACATCATGTTATTTTTATCTTCTTTGCTTTTGTGAGGCTTAAATCATTTTGCATATTGTCATTTAACACTTCACCACCATAGGCATCTTCTCTAAGCCTAAGACCTTCTTAGTGTTGGGGGAGTTTTTGTTTCAACTAGGGAGCATTGAACATTGTGAGACTTCTTTTTTAGAGTAAGACTTTTGTGAGAGACACACCACATATTCACCCAAAACCTTAAGGTGATAGGTGGGTGGGTTCTGTCACTTATAAATGCTCAAGTCACCACATTCCTATCCAATGTGAGACTATTATCCACATTACTCACACTTGTAATACTTAACACCCTCCCTCAAGTGTGAGTCTATCCACAATGCTCGACTTAAGCGGAAACTCTTTTTCATCCACATACACTTGTACCGCCGTTGACACTCTTCAACGGAACACTCAACCCATCGTTTGTGGGAATACGTTCGATACAAGTGAGCCGATCCTTCACTCGAGCCAAAGGCTCATGATACCACCTGAACACTGTGTGACTTCTTTTTTTAGAGTAAGACCTTTGTGAAAGACACACCACATCTTTACCAAAAACCTTAAGGTGATAGGTGAGTGGGTTCTCCCACTTAGTCTTCACCTTTCTAGCTAATGTGAGACTATTATCCATACTACTCGCACTTGTTATACTTAACACTCCCCCTTAAGTGTGAGTCTATCCACAACACTTCCACAATGCTCCCCCTTAAGTGAAAGCTCTTTTCATCCATATACATTTATACCACCGTTGACACTCTTCAACGGGACACCTCTTAACCACCACCTGTGTGGAGTACTTTCGATACAAGTGAGTCGGTTCTTCACTCGAACCAAAGGCTCATGATACCACTTGAACATTATGAGACTTCTTTTCTAGAGCAAGATCTTTGTGAGAGACACACCATATATTCACTCAAAATCTTAAAGTGATAAGTGAATGGATTCTCCCACTTAGTCTTCAAACTTCTAGCAAATGTAAGACTATTATCTATACTACTCACACTTATTATACTTAACACTTAACTCACATCGAGCCTACATCAGTCAAACATGCTTTAGAAAATCCTATCTGGTTTGAAGCTATGCATCTAGAATTTAATACCCTGCTTCAAAACAAAATTTTGATACTTACAACTTTGCTAGTCATAGACAAGCTGTTGGGTCTGTTAGGTGCAACGGGTCTTCAAGGTTTAAGAAAACTTAAATGGCACTGCCAACAAGCATAAAGCAAGCCTGGTAGTCAAGGGCTTTCATCAACCGTTCAGTTTTGACTATAACGAGACTTTTCCAAATCTAGGTTTAATTTGTTTTTGACATGAAGATTATAAGTTTTAACAACCTGTATGAGAAATATTTGTTACATTTTGTTAGATAGTTTTACCAACACACAGGAGCTTTATCATGAACTCTTCTTTTGTATCTATTTGTCCGTACTCTTCTCTATCAACTTCATTCTTTTTTATACCCATTTCATTGATTCTTAACATTTTGTTACATTCTTTCCTTTGCAAAGACAGCAATTAATAGTAAAAGTTATATGCTTCTTATGCTCAAAGAGTAAAGAATAGAGAATATTTATATGATTAATGTACTCAAAATAAGTTAAGGAGAAAGATGCTTTTTCATGGACATTGTAGGTGGATTCCTGTATAAACCTATCTTTGCTTTTGTTAGTGGAGAGAACTGTCTTGTGATAGACAGATAAAGCTTATCCTTTTTGCAAGTTGCTTACCATAGTTGTTTTATGTTAATGAATGTCACTGTAACACATTGAAGAATTCTTTGAAAATGACGTTTGGTTGAAGTCTGATAAAATTTTCATTTTCCTCTTAACCCTTTTCTTCTTAGATAAGAGAGTGATATAACAGAGTGAGTAAGAAGTAACTAAAGTCTACCTATTTATACTTTCAAGCTGGCATTGAACTTGTATACTCTCAATTAGACTTTAACTAAAATCTGCTGGTGTTATTTTAGTAATACTGTTGCAAATGATTTTTGTGTGAGGAAACTTGCAAATGATTAGACAAAAAAAAAAAATACAAATATAAAACTACAACAATTATTAATGAACATTTATGATATCTATAATATTAAAGAAATCTAATGTTAGGAGTATTTTTCAGTGTCAAGCAGAGTCACACTTTTTCTCCTTGCACTCCAAGGATCAAAAAGGCATCACACAGAATCTTTCCTGTTATTATACGTGGCAACATCTAATTGGCTAATCCTAAATATCACAAGAACGAGAACCTTAAACAAGAGAATCGAACCCACGTGTCAAGGTCCTACACTGAAAACCACGAACCCAAAAATTCCTATACTCTGCAGTTTCATTTTCACTTTTCTCACTCTTTTCCACCACCCAAACACTCTTCTTCTTTATTCCTTTTTCTTCATTCCTTTAAAATTTGCTTAAATCCAGCCCAAAATCACTTATTCTACTAACGCGCTTTTCTCTGAAAACCCCAATGAAGAACACATCGTCGAAGAACTCCGATTCCTCCTCTCACTTTGATTCACCTCACTCTCCTCTCCGATTTCGATCTTCTCCGTTATCCGACGGCGGCGATCCTTTTCACTCCACCAAAAACTCACCGGAAAATGATAATTCCAGAGCCATCGTAATCATAGAGCCTTCATTACAATACTCTCAAGTCGCAGCACCTTTACCGGATTCCGAGCACCGGAACCCGCCGTCGAATGACCACCCGGCAGTGGTGGTTAATAGAGCCCTGAGGAATGATCCTCCTCCTACCGCAACGAATCTAGGCCACACCGTCACCGGAGGAGGCCGTGAAGACGGTGGAGGAAGAGGCAGACCGAGGACAAACACGCCGACGTCAACAGCATGGTCGAAAAGTGATGTTATGACGGGAAAAGTAGCGTTAGGGTTCCGATTGAGCGAGGTGGTGCTTTGCCTAATTTCGTTTTCCGTTATGGCTGCGGATAAGACTCAAGGCTGGAGCGGTGACTCCTTTGATCGCTACAAAGAATACAGGTTTCTTTCATTATTTGATTATTTTTCAAAATTTTCAACCCCAATTAAAACAAATAAAATTGGTTACTAAATTTGCTATTTTTATTCATTGTGTTCTTGTTATAGAGTTTCATTGAAACTTCGTTCTTGATTCAGTTTGTATAACTTTACTGTGATTAATATGTTGCTTGTTGTGTATTGAAATCAATTAATGGTGTTTCTATTACGGTGTTGTTGTAGGTATTGTTTGTCTATGACAGTTATAGCTTTTGTATATGCGGGTTATCAAGCTTGTGAATTAGCCTATCAACTTATAAAGGGAAAACACATAATCAATCACCACTTGCGTTTTCATTTTGATTTCTTCATGGATCAGGCAAGTCAGTTTTTTCATCAACGATATCATCCACTCCAGTATTCACTTACTTGACTGATTTTTCTACTCTACTGTAATTAGAATTGTTTATAAAGTGGATAAGTTCAGATAAGTCAATTCACGAAGGTTTTAAGTAACAACCTTCTCGTTGATGAGCAGGTTCTGGCATATCTTCTGATATCATCAGCATCATCAGCAGCAACGCGGGTTGATGACTGGCAAACAAATTGGGGAAAAGATGAATTCACAGAGATGGCAAGTGCTTCTATTGCAATGGCCTTTCTTGCTTTTTTTGCGTTTGCTATTAGCTCGCTTATCTCCGGTTACAATCTATGTAATCGCTACCCTTAGCAATACTTTAACTTTATACTTTGATTTATATCTGTCTATACTTTTTCTCTGTCTATTTTTTTTTCTTTCTATGGAGAAGAAATGCATTCAAAATAACATTGAGTCCTCTGAATTTTTAACTGTATAGACAGACTTTTGTACACATTCACTTGCAATATATTGGAAAGATGGAGGTGCAGAATTTTGATATGCTTTCTGTATACAATTTTTTTAGGAATAACTAATTGGCATATATGCTATTTATTATTGATTGTCCTGTCCTGTGTAAAGGCATAAAAACAAGCTTTACCAAAACAATAATTGATAGCATAATTCACCTTTATTCTAACTTTCAGGTTTTGTTCAAATGAAACTAATGGATGTCTCAATCAATTACACCACCATTTTCAAATAGAGACCCAATATGATTTAATTTGTAATGCTGTTTTTCTTTATAAAAATGGTCACAACTTTTAAGTGTGAAGGATCAAGTGGAGTAGACTGAATGTTTGAGTGGGAATGTGGTATTGGGCTCTTACAGCTTGCAGAAAAACAGATATAGTTGAAATTCGAAACCTTTTGGCATTAGACTCATCATTCCTCATATCAGCAAGCTTAAGGTATGGAAACATCCATGAAATTTAAACAAAAGAAGGATACATAATAAACACAAGAAAAAGCTAACTATCAAGAATTTTTGTAATTATAAATACTCTAATGATTTGAGTTACAAATTTTAAATAAAATATCATAATTAAATGGATCTGTACACTATATAAATTTGATTTATGTATTCACTATATAAATTTGATTTTTATTGAAATATACCCTTACGCTACTAGTAATTTTTTTAGTTATTTAAATTTGAGAGATTTTTGCTGAAGGTTAGTCTCACTAGTTGTGGAGAATATTTGGATATTCGATTTAAATAAAAAGAAAAGTTTGAGAGGGTATCCTTCCTTTTCCTCTCACTTCACCACTTAAAATCTCAAAGTCCTAAAATAATGAAATGTGACTGATTTTGTAGAGAATAATAATATATTTTTAATTTTTAAATTCATCTCCAATAAAATTTTTTAGTTTTTCAAAATTAAAAAGATTTTGTTCAAAAAAAAAATCATTAAAGCTCTTAGTAATACCCCAAATTTTGCCCCGTTTTTGTTAGGTTAATTCGCATTGCATTTTAACTAACCACTAACAGGTTTGTGTAGTATGTTGGTTTTGCAGGAAAAATCTCATTGTGCGCAATTCAAGCGGTGAAGGGCAAAATTGTCATTAACTAGCAGTCTGGCGACAATTCATGAGTTTGAGTCGTCATCAGAAATTCCTCAAGGGATTAGGGTTTCTCTATCCAAGTCTTGGGATTTATTTGAGGATGAATTGAGTTTTACGACAGTTTTGACGTCAGATTCTTCGTAATACAGTGCATTCTATTCAAGGGCCGAGTTTCAGTCGTTAGACAGATTTCAGAAATACCGTTTGAGTAATGGGCCATCTAGGACTGAATGTGTTAAGGTATCAGTGGATTCAGGTTTAAACGGTGTGAGAATGAGTTTTGCAGAATTTCTCTGTTTATCTGGTCATGGTCGTATGTCTCGGTTTAATCGATTAAATCTCGTTAAGGGAGTTTAATCAAGTTAATTCAGTTTATTTGGATTTATGTGTTTGAGCTTAAACTGAGGGAGTGTCAGGTGAATTAATCCAATAAATTTAGTCGGATAAATTTTAACGGAATTTATTCGTTTGAGTTTAATCAGATAACTGAGATTAATTGGATTTAGGTGGTTTGAATTTGGTCAGATGGTTTATCTGTTAGAATTTAACCTAATAAATGTAGTCGGTTGAGTTTATTCATTGGAGTTTAATCGAAAGAATTGCTTCGGATGAAGTTAAAATGGGAAGATTTTAGTCATGTGCGGTTAACTGAACAAGTGGGATTTATTCATAATAGGTTATTCGTTCAAGTTACCTGAAGGGTTATTCGGAGAGTTTGTCGGAGATGAGATTTAATCGGAAGGATTGGATTGAGATTTTCGAATTAATAAAAGATAGAATTGTTGTTTTGTTATTTTGGTTGTCATATCTCAAATAATGAAATTAATTTTATTTGTGCTTTTGTTAAATATAATATCAAATATTAAAATTTATGCTTTATTTCAATATGGTATCAACAAATGAACAAATAAATTAATTTCATTATAATACAAAAAAGGGATAAATTTACAAAGTCACTATAATATCCAAATAATAAAATTAAAGTTTTATTTATATTAATTATTTTGTTACAATATTCAAAAGAATTGACAAAGTTAAATTACATTTTCTTTTTCTAAAAAATTCTAAAATTCCTAAACTGTCCTCCACTTCCGATTTCTTCGCGTTTCGATTTTATTCCTCCGAACCTGTAAGAAAATCAACGAACAATGAAAATATTAAAGTTAGTTAAAAGTGGTTTACTGGTTCTGATACCCTCAGCTTAATGTCATCATCGGGTACGTCGGGAGGGCAACGACGAAGTCGAAGTCAGCTCCCGACTTATTTTTCTCGACCTTGGTAAATCAGGCAGATTCTGTTCTAGGCAACCAGGAGAGAGAGATAAAAAGTGTTTTCAAAGAAAAGTGATTTTGAGAATAAGCACTTTTGAAAAAATGATTTTGGCCAAACGAGTCACAAACACTTTTCCCAAAAATTTACGGAGTCCAAGTGGATCAAACGCAAACAAACAAATTAACAGTCACACAGATTCCAACAAATCCGCCGTAGGCTTCATAAGGGTTCCGAGAAAGTGAATTCGCAAAACCTGAAAAGTCTCAAAGCAAACCAAATCAATAAACCCGTGAAAAATCAAACAAATAACAACATTTGTTCCGTAAATCAAGCCATCAAAGTCTCCGGCAAATTCTCAAGGAACAATATAAAGAAAAAACCCATACATTAGAAAGAAGGGGAGGACAGATTCAGAAGAACGGGAAGGATTCATCATCACGACCCGAGGGTGGTTTCTCATCAAGCTAATCACAAAAGGATCCAACGAGATTCAGAAGCAAAAGCTTCATCATCATCCTCATCAATAAGCGAAAGAAGAAGAGGAGTTTATTTCGAAAAAACCAGAACTCAGAAGGCAAACCGTCACCATCGGAGAAGTCACGGACCACCCATGGCCTCAACATCCTTCATCATTGGCTCATGACTAACCGCGAGAACGGACCGTCGCTGTGCATGCAAATCTCTTGCCCTTCCAGCCGCTTCAAACCTTCATTGAAGGTGAGCAATCACATAACAGATTTTTTATTTTTCCATTTTTGTAGATATCACAAACGGATGGGGAAAAGATAAGACGGAAAGAAGAAAATTGGAAGAAGCTCCAACATGGGTCAACAATGGCTGCTGCGATAAACTCAAGGAAGAAGATAAGAGTTTTTAGTGAAAACCTAGAAACAATGCAGTGACAAACTCACGGCCTCTCTCCTTAAAATGTTGTATCTGCTTTGTGTTTTATTAGTTACCTTAGGATTATATTACATTACTTTAATTAATATATCGTTTAATTTAATTAGTTAATTAACATATTTTTTAACTAGTTAATATAATTTGTTTAACTAGTCAATAGAATTTTTTTAACTAATTAATATAACTTCTGTTAACTAGTTAATATAATTTGTTAATTAGCTTAAAAATAACTTTTGTTAATTAGATAAGTAAAATTCTCTAATCAATTTTTTTAGGCAGTAAATAAAACTCTATTTTTATAAATAACATTAAAACTTTTTTATAATTAAAACTTAACTCTTTTTCAATTCTATTTATTTTTTAAGTTTCTAACATTTCTCAATTGGTTACTAATTTCACAGTTGACAGTATTTTCATTTTTTATGGTTGTAACCATGCGAGACTATCGTTACTTTATTTTCGTCTTCTTTTATAGTTGTAATTTACGTGAGTGATCGTCGCATCACACTTTTCTTACTGTTTTCATATTTGCATCTGTTTTAATCTTGCCATGTAATAATTCATCATTTGTACTATTAAACCCTCCGAAGGAATAGGTCTAGCCGTTTGACCGCCGCGTCAATAACCACCACCTTTGACTTTTTCAAACCTTAATCGCTTAGGTGTCCCGCTGTGGACTAAATCACCCTTTACCCTAGCATTAGGTTAAGGAGTCGCCGCACTCCGTTTTAGGTTTCCCGCTGTGGAATACCTATTTTAACCCTTTTCAATTCAATTCAACTATTTTCAACGTAGAAATAGGAGTCGCCACACTCCACGTAAGCATTTCCTTAAGAAACGCTTATTCCCCATTGAAACCTTGACCATAGTCAAGAAGTTTCTAACCTCCCTTTCGAGGGAAAACTACGATTACTCTGATTCCATTCCCTACCCAGGATACATAGGCACGAGATACGAATCTTGCCGAGTAAACTTAGGACTAACCCTTAGGTCTCTCTGTCACTCTTAACCCTTAGCAATATACCCTCAAGCAAATAATCAAGCAAAATAGTAAATTTAAACAAAAGGTTCTTGTAGAGTACTACAGAAGTTTAGGTGCTAATACCTTCCCTAAGCTTAACCAACCCCTTACCTAGATCTCTCTCCGCATTGTGTTTATGATGCAAAATTAGGTTTTCCTTCTTTTGACTTTTTCCTTCGGATAAATCAAAGATCGGTTGTGAACTAAAAATGTGATTCAAACTAATTAATAGTTTGATATCCTATTCTAACCGCAACAGAAAATGGCGACTTCACTGGGGAACGAACCCAGAAAACAGTGAAAGGGATTTAAATACTCTCCTACCCCTTCATTATTTCCACTTTCAGTCTCTTTCTTTATCATAATGAAAATAAATTTTTTCTTTAAAATTTTATATAAAATTGATTTTTTTAAGAAACTATTTAAAAACATATTTGATTTTTGGTAAAAACTTTCTTTGGATAAGGAAACTGTATTTTTTTTTAAATAACTCCACACTATCATTGTTAAGTAACTTTCTTTTTCTTCTTCAAATGAGGGTATAACAATTTTTTTGACCAAAGTTAGTCATTGAAATCCAATTGGAATGAATGATTCTTGACCAATTTCGTTAATTAGCTGCATGATGAAGGTGCTAACAAAGATTTTGACTAATAGAATGAAAGATGTGCTTCATAAGTGATATGGAGTGATCAGAATGGATCGTGTTGACATTCAATGTAGGGCATCAACAGTGGTTGTAGGAGATGAGGGGGTGTACCTGCAAGGTACTCCGATGTCAAAGTAAGTTTGGACTAGAGAGAAAACAAGTATGAGTGTTTATGTATGAGTTAGAATGATTAGAATACTTAACCCTCTCAAAAGAGAGGGTATTTATAAGATTCCCCCCAGCGCGGGGCCAAGGTCCCACATGTGACTGAAATATCTGATCAGCCAATGAGGGACTATCAGGTGGAAGATCTAGCGCGTGATCTTTGACCTGGTCCAACTGCCTCCGTGACTTTTGGATGGGCAGTTGATCGCGTGAACCGTCAAGCGCGTGTGGGGCATGTCCCCAACGACTATGTGCTCCAACGATTATATTGTGCCCAACGGCTATATTGTGCCTTATGATCTATATTGGGTCTGACCTTAAGTTTAAACTGTATTGGGTCTTGCCCAACTGTAGGGCAGGTGCCAGTCCAGTCCAGAACAACAACCCCCTAAGTCGTTGCTTCGAGGTGAGGAGTGATGACTTGAGTTAACCTAGCTGTCCGACCAAGGGACAAGAACCATATCATGGGGATGCCTTTGAGATCGCCTTAAATTCAGTGAAAAGCTTCGGGGACGCGCATGAGCGTTACATATGGTTGGTATGGTCGACTGTGGGTCGCGCGTGGCTTCCTCGGAGATGAAAGGTGTGTTTGGTGTCGACCATAACTGTCCTTAAGATGAAGAAACTGTCGACGAAGCTCTTGCTTGAATATTGATCTGCCAATGCTGTCGAGGAAAACATGCCCGCGGGGAGTTGGAGAGACTTGTCTTTTCACAAGCATGTGAGGGGTCAGTTTTGAGGATGCCAAATAGCAGCCTCTTTGTGCCACGTGTGACGGTGTAATAAATTTTGTTAAAGCCTAGGAGGCTAGGCAATGATGGCGTTTTTCCCTTTGCGTTTCCCCATGCAAACAAGGGAGCCTATATAAAGGGGGGGGGGGGGGAGAAGATTCATTTTCACTTCACGAAAATTTCTCTCCTCCTTATCTTTTGCTCTGCAACAATGTCCTTCACCGGAGATCCTTTTACCACCGTCCGCTGCTCCTGCCTTCTCAAGATCTTCATCTTCAACCTCTGAACCCAAGTAAGTTCTTCAACCTTCTTGTGAAATTCATTAATTTCTGCAAATTATTCTTGAATTCGCCGGTGGTTCATGATATTTCCAGTTGAAGTTCATGTGTTTCTTGAAGAACACATGAATTTTCTGGGAAGTTCATGAAGGCTTTGAAGAACATAAGCTTAAGATGTTGTATGTCTATAGATCTTTCTAGGTTGTTGTGTAGGATTGTTTTATGTTTGTTGTCGGGAAGAGGTGTCCTCGTAGCTGAGGGATTTTCCTTTAGGTGCCCGATACGTCATAGTAGTTGCGAGGCTTATCCCTCTTGGGGTCTTTACAAGTTACGGGGATGTTTCCCCGGATTCGGGGACGTGTTTCGTTGAGACCCTTTGTCGTTGATAAGGGACTGAGTCGGAGAGACATCCTTGCACTTAATCCTTGCCATTTCACTTGATTTGTGGTGGAAGGGTGGATTTGATCTTTGTCGAATTCACTATTGTTTCCTCTACTTTTCAGGTTAAATGGCTGATCACAACGAGGGAACCGTCCCCGACGTTGGAGAAAATATTAACGAAGACGCACCTCTCGCCGAGTATGCCAACGTGCAGGTGGCTGAGGGGGACCTTAGTTGGATAACTCAGGAGCCCCTCGTAACAAAGTCAACATTTACCGAGGAGGAAGCCTGTTGCTTCGATCTCCTCGAAGATAGGGCCAGAGACGCGCCCGTGAGTTAGAGGGCTATTAGCCTGACAGAAAACGATCGGATATGCTCGGTGTATCTGGGGAGAAGATTTCCTATGTATGAGTTTGCCTTTAGGGGAGCAGGGTATTGTCTGCCCTTCACGGACTTCCAAGGGGCGATATTCTGCCATCTTGAGTTGTGTCTTGCCCAACTCCACTCGAATGCTCTGGCGTTTATTCAGGCATTTGATTTGGTATACCGTTATCTTCGGGTAGGGGCTACCGTGGAACTCTTCTTTTGTATCTTCCAACTGCAGAATGGCACCTCTAAATCGAAGCAGAGTTGGGTGTCTTTCAAGTAGCAGAGCAGGCTATTCTGACCCTATTCAGAGTCTGTTCGAAACTTCAAATTTAAATTTATGGTAGTAAATCCCTTTTTCGAGGCGGCCAGGAGCTCCCTGGTTACGATGTAGACGATAAAGGAAGACGGTCAAGAGGTGGTGTGTCTTGTGTCAAAGTTTCCTTTGGAGTGGGTGTACGCCTATTTTCGGTATAGGACGGACCAATTCCTTGTGAAGCACAATCAGCTGTGCTCCGAGGACAAGAAATCTCTTCGAGCGTTGACAACGTTTGTCGAGAGTTTCATCCCCTCCGTTGTGGATAACAAGGATGGCAATCTGTTCTTCTCTAAAGATGGGGAGCCTGCTCGGGTAGCTCGTTACATAAATACTAAAGCCCTTCTTGACTGCAAAACTGAGGCTGAGGCCTTTGAGCTTCTAGGTATAAATGACGTGCTCGACTTATTTTTTGATGTTTTAATGTCGTGCTGACTTCTTATTTCTTCTTTGCAGGAAAATGTCGAATTTACGTGAGCGCTTGGTAGAGTCAGTCGCGGCCAAAAATTTCAAAAAGGTTTCGACCTCAAGGGCAGATGCGGCCAGACAGCAGGTGACCTTGGAAAAGTTCGTTGGTCCTTCGCCTTCTCTAGGAAACACCTTCAATCCTCTTACCCTGGATCCTCAAAAGAAGAGAAAACAAGACGGACTTGGTTCGTCTTCGGTCGAAGGTTCAGGTTTTGCTGAGGGAAAATTCACCCTTCCCTCCTGCTTTTTGCAAGACAAATTTTTTGACAGGGAGGGGTCTGTGCTGGTTCTCAATCTAGAGGCGTTGGCCATCTTGGTTGCTGATCCGAAGGTGAGGAGGGAACTCCTTTGTCGTGATGCTGCTACGATAATGAGGGTGCTGGAAACTGCACTGGCCCTGGGTGATGCGAAGACAGTTCCGCTCAAAGAGTTCAAAAAGATGTAGGCCAGGGAGGCTGAACTTGAGTTGGAGACAACTGACCTGTTTAACCAGTTGTCGGCCCTTCAAGGCAACTATGAGGTCAAGGTCGCGCTTCTCAGGGCATGAATGAGATGGTCGATGAAATGAAGAAGATTAAGGAGGATAACACCAACTTGAAGACCAGGATCACCGAGCTGAAGGCCTCCTCGGCGGCGGGCCCAGACGAGACTGAGGAGGAAAAATATCTGAAGACCCGACGATAGATGATCGAGAAAATTCCTGTCCTCGAGCAGGACACCATTAGAGCCGCCGAGTTTGGGTTTTCTACTGCTATGGAGCAGATGAAGGGCTTAAATCCTAATGTTCAGTTGGCTATCGAGGGAATGGGCATTCTGCATTAGGTGGTCGACAGGAAGGTGGTTCCGCCAGAGATTCCTGTTGATGATGAATGATTGTTATTTGACTTAGTGTATTTTGGCCTGCGTGCCAGTTTTCTATAATTTTGATTATCGAGCCCTGGCCGACATTTATTTAATAGTTAAACATTTTTCCGGCCATGTGGCCGGGTCTATTTATGAATGTTTATTTTTAAATTGTATGCCTTGTTAGTTTTTCTTGTGGATTGTTTTTAGAATTTTCTCGACTGGTCGTGTTACTCGATAGTTTAGGGAACTTGTCGAGGTGGCATAGTAATTTTGCCGGTTGTGGGACTAGAATCTCGGTTGAGGTCCTGATCGCACAGGGCTTAGACTTTCCCATTGCGAGCTGGGGGTCCTGCCTCGCTGGTACGGCTCCGACGGAGCTCGATTGAGTTATCCCCGCCTGGCACATAATTTTCTCTTTCCATGAGCGAAAACTTGCCTTTGTTATGTTTGAGGATTGTGCTTGCACTAGGGCACACTCCTTTGGTCGGGCGATCCCCCATTCATTGGGAAATGGAGTCGTCGGCAATTAGTTCTAATTGCATTAGCGCTAGCTGTAATATTGTTTGAGCTTTTCAACATTCCAGGGTAGAGCAAATGATTCTCTATTTAGGTGTTCAAGGTAATAGGTCCCGATATCTGTTTTCGACCTTAGCCAGTAAGGGCCTTCCTAATTTGCGGCCAGCTTTCCCTCACGCAAATCTTTTTGATTTCGGTGGTGGACAAGGATGCCCACTTGGAATTCGTGCTTTATGACCTTGGAGTCGTGGCGTAGCGTTATTTTTTGTTTCATCGAAGCTTCGCGGAGAGCTGCCCCTGATCGGATCTCTTTGACCAGGTCGAGTTCTTCTTTTAATGCTTCATCGTTCATTTCCTCGTCGAGGGGGGCCTCTGTCCGCCTCGAGGGTTCTCTGATTTCTACTGGGATTACTGCCTCGGTTCCGTATGCTAGTCGGAAGGGAGTTTCCCCGATGGTGGAGTGTGGAGTTGTTCTGTATGCCCATAGCATATTGTGTAGCTCCTCGACCCACCTCTTTTTGGCCTCGCCCAACATTCGTTTTAGTCCGTGGAGGATTACCCTGTTCGCAGCTTCTTCCTGTCTGTTGGTCTGGGGGTATTTGACAGACATGAAGTGTTTCTTGGTTCCTAGTTTTGTAACGAACTCCTGAAATTTCTTGTCCGTGAACTGTGTTCTGTTGTCGGTCACGAGAGCCTGGGGTACATCGAATCGTGCAAGGACGTTTCTTTTGTAAAATCGAAGTATGTTAAATGTCGTGATTTTGACGAGGGCCTCAACTTCGATCCATTTATGAAGTAGTCGACGACCATGATCAGAAACTCATTCTGATACGATCCCACCGTGAAGGGACCGAGTATGTTCATCCCCCACCAGGCGAAAGACCACGAGGAGGACATGGTCTTCAACTCGTTGGGGCGTGCTAAGTGCATATCCCTGTGGGGTTGACATCTATCACATTTCTTGACATGCTCCTTTGTGTCATGCTGCATGGGTGGCCAATAGTATCCTGCTCGAAGAGCTTTTCGCGCCAATGATCTTCCTTTTAAGTATTGTGTGTTGGTGAATTTCTTAGAGAATATCTGGGACCTTGCTCTCCTTGATATGTTTTAGGAGGGAAGTGGAGAATCCTCGCTGGTAGAGTTTGCCTTCGACTAGGACGTAGGAGCAGACCCTTCGTTTAGTTACGCTGGCCTCTTTATTATCTTCGGGAAGCTTCCCCGTGGTGAGGTATTCATGCACCAGAGTCATCCATCAATCGCTAGCGCCGATGGCATTGACGTCGAGCAGTCATGTCGGTTTCGTGATGCTCGGACGGGGAAGTGTCTCTTGTATGACAGACTTGTTGCCATCTTTCCTTCTCATACTAGCTAACTTTAATAAGATGTCTGCCTGAGTGTTTCTTTCGTGAGGGATGTGATGGACTTCCCATGTTTCGAACTTGGATATCTTCTCTTGCACCAGCATTAGATATTCGACGAGGTGGTCGTTTTTGGCCTGGTATTCTCCTCGTACCTGGGAGGCTACGAGTTGGAAGTCCGTGAAATTTTTTATTTCTCTTTCGCCCAGGTCCTCAGCCAGTCGTAAGCCTGCGAGGAAAGCTTCATATTCAGCTTGATTGTTCGAGGTTGGGAAGGACAAGACCAACGACACTTCGATCAAGATACCTTCTTCGTTTTCAAGGATGATACCCGCCCCGCTGCCCGCGGAACTAGACGCTCCGTCTATGAAATTTGTCCACCTTTGCGCCCCGCTAGAGGGGGATGTTGGGGGTGTCATTTCTGCCATGAAATTGGCCAGGGTATGTGCTTTAAGGACTTTCCTGCTTTCGTAGTGGATATCGAATTCTAAGAATTCCAGAGACCATTTGAGCATCCTACCGACCATATCTGGTTGGCCGAGTAGTTGTCTAATGGGCTGGTCTGTCCGAACTACTATTGTGTGGGCCAGAAACTAGTGCCTTAATCTCCTGGCAGCATTGATAAGGGCCAAGGTTACCTTCTCTATTTGTTGGTATCTGAGTTCTGGCCCTACAGGGCTTTGCTTGTGAAGCAGATCAACTTACGTCTGTCGAGGGTTTCTCGAATGAGGGCAGCACTGATGACATCATTAGTGACAGAGAGATAAAGGTAAAGTGTTTTCCCGCTGTCTGGTTGTGACAAAACAGGTGGTTCGGATAAGGCTTGCTTGCATTCCTCTGTTCATTCGAACGTTGCCTCGTTTCGGATGAGCTTGAAGAAGGGAAGGACGTGTTGGATGGATTTGGCCACGGAGCGAGATAGCAAGGTGAGCATACCGTTGAGGGACTGTATGGATTTATTTGACTTAGGTGTGGAGAATTCAGAAAATGCTTGACATTTGTCGGGGTTGGCCTCGACCCCTCTCTGAGTGAGGTAGAATCCTAGGAACTTTCCTGCCCGTACGCCAAAGGTGCATTTTTCTGGGTTGAATTTCATTTTACACTCCCTAGCTTGGTAGAAGACCTTTTGCAGGTGGAACATTGTAGAAGCAAGCATACTTCAATCTCGAGTTTTGATGATGTCAACTCAACTCAAGCTCACTTCATGATTGCAAAAAGACAAGGCTTTCAAACTGATCAAGTCTATGCAATTATAACTTACAAGTCAAGCTGCTGTGCAAATTATTCTTCATCTGTCAAGACTTGGACACAAGGATGGTATATCAAAATTCCCTCTTTAATTTGATATACAAGTGTTCAAACAATCCATTATTTTTGCATACTGCATTGGCATGTTTTTAAACTCTTTAGAATTGGTATAACACTTAAAACTTAAATATTTTTCTAAGTTTTTACAGTGTTAACCGATTAACCATATGGGTTAATCGGTTAACGCCCTTAAAATTTGAATTCTTTGAGCTAACGTTCATGTGTTAACCGATTAACCTATATGGTTAACCGATTAACACTAAACGTATTTTGACAAATTGCTTATTTCAAAGTTCAAAATTCATGTTAAAGTTATACCTTTTCATTGTTTGTTCTATACTCAATTAAACCTTTTTGAATAGGTGTTTTGGCTCATATAAATTCTGATTATTTCAAAATTGAAAAACACCTCCTACAATTTTCAAAAATATTCATTGAATCAAATTCACTCAAATTCAAATATTTTCAAATTTTCTCAAAGTGTTCATATTGTTCATATTTTTCATATCCATAACATTGAACACTTGTATTGATACTAAAGAGTGAATTCTGATCAAAAGGAGAAGATCAATCTATGTATTGATATCATTACTATTACTCTCAAATCAATTCATTCAAATTATTTGTATTGTGACTTGTGATCCAGGATTGTTGGACACAAGGGTAAGTGTCTGCAGGAGGATTGTTCTTGCACACTTGTGATTGTATAGTTGTTAGAAAGTAGGCCTCACCGGTTGATGGTGTGATAGGTTGTACAATTCTAAAACTATAGTAAATTCTCTTTCATGTTGAAAGGGGAGTGGAGTACTCTCGGATTGTGAGGGGAACCACTATAATTCTCCGTGTTCTTTCCTTTTCTGCATTTACCGCTTTCATCACCAACATTCTTAAAGAAGAAAAATTCAAGAATATCGAAAAACCGGAAAAAGTTCCTAAAGCCTAATTCACCCCCCCTCTTAGGCATACTTTGTACTTACAAACGTATGATTAGATTCCTCTTGGGACTTCACGATCATGTCGTTCATGTATACTTCGGGCATGTCTCTAATTTGTGATCGAAAGACTTTGTTCATCATTCGATGGTACATATCCCTTGTATTTGTCAGACCGAAGGGTATTATGTTGTAGTAATAGTTGCCCGACGAGGTCATGAAAGCGGTGCACTTCTTGTCCTTCTCTGCCATGGGGATCTAGTTGTATCCCGAGTAGGCGTCCATGAAGGATAAAAGTTTGAAATCGACAGAGTTATCCACTAACTTATCGGTGTAATCAACATACATTCTCCATTTTCCATTATGTTCTTTGACTAATACAATGTTGGATAGCCAGGTTTTATACATGGCTTCCGAGATTAAATTGGCCTCTAAGAGGTCTTTTACAAGTTTATTTGCCGCTTCAGTCTTCATGTCGGATTGCTTGCGCCGGTGTTGTGTTACCGCCCGAGCAGATGGGCCGATGGTGAGCCGATGGCGAGCGATCTCTGGGTCAAGGCCAGGCATGTCCCCAGCGCTTCAAGCAAACAAGTCTGTTTTGTTCTTCAAGCAAGTCTTCAGCTATTCTTTCACTTCATCTGATAGTCCCACGCCGATCCTAACTCCTTGGATGGGGTCGTCCCCGAATGTGATCACCTCGAATTCTCCATCTGGCGTTGGGCGTATAACAATTGTGGAGGATGAGATGCCCGTTGAGACTGGAGTATCTTCTTCTCCTTCTTCTGGGATCCGACTGTCAAGGTCGATGGTATGAACATGGAGCGCTGGCTTCTTTCTGGGTTGACTTTCTTCGCTTGGAAGATCTTCGTCTCTTGCCCATTTGACGATCTGTTGTGCTGCACTGATTGAACTTTTCCCTTTAGCAGCCACTTCGAAGGATCGTCTTGCAACCTCGATGTCCCTATACAGAATGGTGATATGCCCCTTTTTAGTATAATACTTCATTTTAATATGAATTTTGGAAGGGACAACAATTAGTTCGGCGAGTGTCGCTCTTCCCAAGATGCATTTGTATAATGAGGGGCAGTCCACGACTAAGAACTGAGTCTTAATTTTTTTGGTAACATCCTCTTCCCCGAACATAACTTGGAGCTCTATATATCCCCAGGGTCTAGCCATGGCCCAGTTGAATCCTTGTAGATCTGACCCTACATATGGGGACAGGTTCTTCTGGTCGAGTTTGAGGGCGTAGAATAGGCTGATGTACATGATGTCCACCGAACTACCCTGATCGACAAGGATTCGATGGACGTCAGTATGGGATACCTGGCTCTTGGTTTTTATCTGTACTTAACATGTGTCGCACCTTGAAAAATTCTTTTCGAAAACACGACCCTCGTGCAAAAGGCGCGGAATGCGGTTCGACAGATTCGCCACTGAACTTTGTTATCCCGAATGAATAGGAGAGAAAAATATCAAGAAAACCTCTTAAAATAGAAGGAAAACGATCGTCGCAACCTGGTGTTCCTGGGCTCGGGAGTCAGTTACGCGAGGGGAAGGTATTAGCACCCCTCACGTCTGTTGTACTCAACGGGAACCTCTTAATTCGAGTTGTGATGATTGTTAGCTAAGCTTAATTCTTCTCTTCTCAAAACTAAAATACTAAATGATACTATAAAGGCTAAAGACGCTAGGGGAAAGGGGATGGTTAGAGGATAGGGTGCTCGCCAAGGATTGGGGCCCTTGTGCCTATGTATGCTCTGAAGGTGAGATAATACTTAGAAGGGGGGTTGAATAAGTATGAAAGATTAAAACTTAGAATTAAAACACAAGAATTTTTATCCTGGTTCGTTGAACTCAACTACTCCAGTCCACCCTTCCTAGAGTGATTTTCCTTTCTCAAACAAGGACTTAATCCACTATTTAATCAAACAGATTACAATAGTAACACCTAAGAACAACTGTTCTTAGTCTTCTCAAGAGCTACTGATTCCAACTGAATCCTCTTAAGGAAATCCTTTACAATCAATGTAAATCTAATACAAGAGTAAGAATGCTTCTAAAAAGCTTTAATCACAACAGTGATATTTCTCTTAAGTTTAAGTACAATGAAATTAATTCTAAGAATGAATATGAAAGTATGAGAGCTTGAATGTTTTAATTCTTTTTCAGCAAAATGTCTAACTGAAGAATTTGGTGGAGTCTTGCTTTTATAGGCAGTTGATCCAAGGTGAGCTGCACGTTGAGAAGAGTGTTCCAAAAGGTCTGAGCCTTTTTGTCTTCACATCAAGTGACCTTTCCTAGAAGAAGAAAGCACAGAAAAATCCTTTTTGTCTGTGTTCTTGTGTCTAGCATAAATAAGGAAAGAGACGTTTGATTTACTCCAACAGATATAATCTTTGAATATTTCTTCTTCAGTTTTCAGCAAGTTCATCAGAGTCTGATTGGGTCAGAGTCTTCTAATGATGATCAGAGCTTGCTGGATCAGAGTCTTCTGCAGCAGGTGTGCTTTCAGTGTGTTAAATATCAGAGCATATTTGGAACAAAACTTCAGTACTGGCAGCTTTAGTACTTTCAGAAACTTCTGTAGAATCTATGCTTTGAAAAACTCTTCATACAAAATTCTTCTTTGCTTCAGATGCTTCTGACTTGCTTCAGATTCTTCTGGAGCTACTGCTTCAGATTCTTCTGGAGCTACTTCTTCAGATCCTTCTGGAGCTTCTGCTTCAGAATCTTCTGGAGGCTACGCTCAGAATCTTCTGTTGGCAGCAATCAGAATCTTCTAATGAGTGCATCTGGCGCTTCAGAGTCTAGTTAATTTCTTGCATTCAATTCTGATTTGCTTCTGGAGTATTAATTTCTTTACTATCTGCAGTAAAAACTCTCAAGCAAATTTTAGAGTATATAATTCTTAAATACAAATTTCCTAATAGTTATCATCAAAACATAGAGATATTATTAAGAACCAATCTGTGTTCTAACAATCTCCCCCTTTTTGATGATGACAAAAACATCAGAAATTTTGTTTAATTGAAAATATTGAAATTATAACTCCCCCTGAGATGTTGAATCTCCCCCTGAGTTAAATACAGAAAAGGAATAGAAACTTCCCTTTGTCTTGAGTAATCTTCAGAGTTAGATCTTGTTTGTTCTTTTAACATTTGAAAGTTAGAATGTCTTGCAGAATTAATATTCAGAGTTTGATAATAGTCATAATGATCTGAGAGACTCAGAGTTTCTTTTACAGAATGTACTTATCAAATGTTCTGAAATAGTCAGATTAAATGTTAGATAGAAAAAATATGTCTGAAGTTTCATTCTGGTGAAGTTATATTAAACAGTTCAGATCTATATTTTCTCCCCCTTTTTTGTCATAAGCAAAAAGTAAAAACTTTAAAAAGACAAATAAAAGGAAATAATAAATGAGATAATTCAATGGAGAAAAACTTTGATTCATTCAATAAGATCAGATCAAGAGTACATGCATCAGAAGATATAAAAAATACATAGCAAACATCAGATGCAAAAAACAGCAGAATGAAAAATGAAAATCTAAGAGTGTTTGGACAAAAGCATCTTCAATAGATCTGTAATCTCAGAGGATGATTGCTCTTGCTTGGACATCCACTTAGCCATTGTTTCATTCTTTTGATCCTGCTTAGACATCCATTCTATCATGTCCTCAGACTTCTTATCCTGTTTTGCCATCCAAGACTTGATCTCAGATTGACCAGCTTCCAGAGCAGCAATCTTATCTTCAAAATATGAATGTTCTTTCTTTATCGCAGATGAAGAAGTATGATCAGGTTCTGGAGCTTGAACAGAGTCAATTTCCATGTGATCTGTAGAGTCTGGAGCATTGGAGCTAGAAGGAGGGTCTACCAGAGTCATGGCCAATTGATTTTCTTCAGATGCAATTTCAGTAGTGTCTTCTGATGAGGGAGGAGCATCTATAAGGAGCAGAGGTTCAGATTTCTTGACTGTCCAGAATAGAGTTCTTACAGCTTCAGAAAATCTGAGCTTCGCATCATCAGAACAAATGTTCTTCAGATTTGAGGCCACAAAGTTGAATCTGTTGATGAATCCATTCCAGATGATATCAGATTCTTTGGAATCCATTGTTGCTGAGCATTTCTTCTGTACAGTACCTAAATACAACTGTATTTCTTGCAAAAATGATTGAAATAAATGATTAACATTAAGTATGGGCTTAGGATGTAACAGAGTTTCCAGAGTTATTAGTTTTGGTTTGGGAGTTGGTGGAAAAAGAGATTTCTGAATAGAGATCAGAGGAGGAGGATAATATGGAATGAAAGGAATTTCAGGAGCTTTTTCTTTGGATCTGATTATGGCATTTAACAGATGAGGTTTTGCTTTGATGTGAAGGGTAACTACATCAAAAGGTTTATTTGAGTAGGTTTGGAAGGCAGATTTGGGGGGTTCATCAGAAGCAACATTGTTGTTGTACCCCAAAATTTGACCAACCTCTTTGGCTTGTGTTTCATTTCATTGCATCAGCATATTGCATAAAACATTACATTGCATAGCATTTTTTTTTGCTTTTACAGGGGATCAAGAAATGTGTGTCAAAAAAAATATATATAGACCTCATTAAGAGTGTGGGTTCAAATCATCAGATGCAAGTATGTGGAATCCTAGTGAGGGAACAGATATCCCCATTAGCATGGCAGAGTGGTCAAGATGTGATCGTTTGACTTTGAGGATTATCTCAAGGAGATTTTTTAGTCATATTCAGGTGGATCAAGCATATGTACAAGTCATGGCTGGAAGAACTGTTGTTATGATGGTTATAAGTGATTCTGAGTTGGGATCGTTAATCTTCAACGTATAACTAATTTGTAATTCGAGCATCTGTTTAATTCAATTCATGGTGGAATTAAGGCTTAAGATGAGTTATGTAAAGTTATAATGGGAGGTCGTGTTTAAGATGTCTCGTTCTTACTAGATTAATTTGTTTTAAGTCATTGAGAATTCATTTACAAGCTACGAATAGTGTCTTCCCAAATTTACTTTTGAGTTACTTCAAAGTAATTCAAATTGGCTCAAGAAGGGTCAAAGAGGTTGCCTCTCATGCTGAAACCAAGTGAATTCTTTGAGTTTCAATATCACAACATTTTGAGATTGAGAATGACCCAATAATAAAAGTCACAATATTAGAGCATGAATTGTAGAGTGATTATTAAATTGAAATTCAAGAAGTGGAAATACAAGGATTCAGTCATAATTAATTTTTATATTACAAGGATTCACGGTTCAGCAGTTCTCATAGTGGTGCAAATACCCACATGGATTTGTCACAAAATTCAAAAACAACCTCACAAATCCTGCATTTTACCGTTACAGCCGCGAAATCAACAGTATCATTCTCTTGCATTTCTTCCATTAACAACCACCTGCAAGTGTTATGAAAGAATCATATTGATTGTAGTGTTTGGAAACATGACTGCTAACCACCCTGATTATGCTTCTCTCGCTGCTAGGATTGCTGTTTCGAATCTGCATAAGAACACTAAGAAGTCGTTTTCGGAAAACTGTGAAGATTATGTATAATCATTTCAACACTAGATCTGGGAAGAAAGCTCCTTTGATTGCTGATGATGTCTATGAAATAATTATGGAGAATGCGGCTCGATTGGACAGTGAGATAATTTATGACAGGGATTTTGACTATGATTACTTTGGGTTCAAAACCCTTGAGAGGTCTATTCTGTTGAAAGTTGATGGGGCTGTTGTTGAAAGGCCTCAACATATGATAATGAGGGTTTCTGTTGGGATTCACAAGCATGATATTGAATCTGCTGTTTAGACTTGTCATTTGATCGATCTCATGCTGTCACAGCAAACGCTGTGCTTCGTTTCTCATCCTGATCGATCTGTTTCCACATTTGGCTTCGATTTCGGAGTGTGATCGTTTGTGAGGTTTTAGTTGACTTTCATGCTGAGTGAAGAAATTTGCGAGTTATTTGTTTTAGAAGTGAGAAATGCAGCGTGCTCCAGTTACAGTTGAGGAACAGTTGTTGCATAAAGCGATTAACGAAGAGTGTCCATGGGAGAATCTACCGAAGCAGCTCCAAGCTACTCTTTCTACCAAAGACGAATGGCACCGAAGGATAATCGAATGCTGTATAAAGAAGAGGCTTCAATGGAATGGCTGCTTTGCCCGTAAAGTTTGTAAAGAAAGTGAATATTATGAAGATATGATGCGGTACTTGCGGAGGAATCTTGCTCTGTTTCCTTATCATCTGGCGGAGTATGTTTGCCATGTAATGAGGGTGTCTCCTTTCAGATATTATTGTGATATGATTTTTGAAGTAATGAGAAACGAGCAACCTTATGACAGCATCCCAAATTTTAGTGCAGCAGATGCTTTAAGACTTGCAGGAATTAGGAGAAATGAATTTATTGATATAATGAACAAGTGCAGATCTAAAAAATCACGTGGAAACTGAACAAATCAATTGCAAAAGAACTCTTGCCTACACAACCTGTAGATTTTCCTATTGAATCTTGGTGGGGAGTTTGTCTTGTGAACTTTACTTTGGAAGAATTTGAGAAACTCTCTGAAGAGGAAGTTGCCACTATAGACAAAATATTGTATCCCGAAGATCGGTTCAAAGTTTCAAGGCTTGAAGGTTTTGCATCCAACAGGGAGCAGTCTTATGAAGATCCTATTGAAGAGTTATTGTATGCAGTTTTTGTTGTTTCAAATGGAAATGCGTCTGTTGCGGAATTGGCAACAACCCTACAGGCTGACCTGTCACAACTGCAGGCTGCTGCATCATTTGTATGTCGATTAGGATGGGCAACAAAAGTCATTGATCCATCATCTATTCTTCAAGATACAAGTATACCTGGGTCTCCTAGAAGTGCAGTTAGTGATGAAGATGTTTATCTTGCTAGTCATGGTTTTGACAATATCCATATTGATAATGATATTCAAGCGGATGCTTCGGGTTCAAGCAACCATGGTGCTCGTTCGGCCTATATGCGTGTTGCCTTCGTAGTTGATGCCAATATAACATCCTATCTTATGATGGGTTCTGTTTCACCAGGTCTGAAATCTCATGCTGTTACACTCTATGAAGCGGGCAAATTAGGTCATGCCAGCATTCCTGATCTTTGCAAGGATCTTAGCACTCTGGAAAGTGCAAAAAGAGGAAGGATGTAATGGGACTCCGGCTTCTAATGAATTCTGTTCAAAGCAGTATTGAAGAGTCATGGAAAAGAATCCCATCGGTTATTGCTCTGTTTGCTGCAGAGGCATCTTGTGTATTGTTAGATTCCTCGCATGATCATTATGCAGCTATAAATACGTTCTTGATACAGTCTTCTAAGTTGAATTTGAAGGTTATACCTTTGTTTGATAACTTTATATGGAGTTCATCCGTCAATTTCAAATCAGAGAGATCTTGGATACTCCGGCTAGTATATGCAGAACCGAACTCAGATGATGATGCCGTGATATATATCAAGAACTCTATTCTTGAAACTCTAATGAGCTTCTATGTCTCTCCTCTCTCAGATGCTGTGTCAAAGGACCTAATCATTGAAGTGATAAAGAAATCCGTTAAAGTGCGAAAGATTGCCCGTCATCTAGTGAAACGTTGTTCTCTATTTTCATGGTTATCATCTCTCATCTCAGTTACTAGAAGGGTTAGGCTTAATGGAGATGAAAATAAATTTTTCATGAAACATGTATTGGTAGTACTGAAGGTTGTCAATGATGTTATTTTGTCCGAAAGCATGTCCAAGTGGTTGCAAAATCATGGCCTTGAGCAGCTCACCGAGCTTTCATCTAATCTATTCAGTTTTGTACTCCATGATGTAACAATGACAGATGAATCTGTGGGATTAGTTAGTCTTTTTCTACAAATGATAGTGTCGGTGTTGAAATTCTCTCAGAAAAGGAAAATAGGCCAGCCACATTTCACCTTATCAATAGAGGATATACCAGGCTGGCAGTGTCTCTAATCAAGCTCCAAAAGGCATTAACCCGTATTTTGCTCTTGAAGCCATACTTATGAGCCCACCTCCTATTTCCATTTTGTTAATAGATCGGGAAAGGCTTCAGAATTTCATTATCTGGGCAATTACAACGGCATTAGCGTCAGATTCTTCACAAAGGTTGAGGTCTAACGAGTCTCGCATTTTTGTCAAAAAAAAAGAACTAGGAGAAGAGTCTCATGATGACTCGTTAGTGTCAGAATTTTTTCGTTGGTTAACAGCTTCAGTAATCAATGGGAAGCTTCATCAGAAATCCAATGATATATATTCAGGGTTTGCTGAAACACATAAACTAGAATCCCTGCATTCTTTACTGGTGCATGTTGAAAATACCTCAGGACAAAGACAGGATATTAATATTGGTTGTGAGGAATTGCTTGCTTCTACAATTTTCTATCTCCAACTGCTTCCTGTGGGAAGAACCATTTTATTACAAGCCTACAACAAGTCCAAATTTCAGACCTGCTTTCTGTGTACATCCTACACAAACTTACTAACAAAAACCAGCCTGCTGCACCCATCCCACACCAGACCAAATCCTGCGCCATTCTGCTACCACAGACAATGCCAGCTACAACCACTATCCTGCCACAAGCTCACTCCACACCAGACAACTCTGCTACAACTACCAAAACCGTACCATACACAACTACAACATCTCAGCCAGCCCACACACCACACAAAAGAAAACCAACAAAGCAACTTGCCCCAACCTTACACCAAAGTGGAATAGACAAGCTCTGCACAAGTTGTACAAAAAACCTGCTACACACAATACCCTGCAATAAACCCCCCATAACAGCATCACACCCTGGGGGTTCACAAAAAAAAGGGGAAACTCTTTAAAAAGCTCTCATTCCTCATGATCTAGAGGGGGGCGGGAGCCTTGATTCTCCTCATAAAAAAAAACAAAACTCCAATCCTTTTCATTGATAACCTGTAAACGTAATCCTCCCACAACCTCAACCTCCATAAACACTCCACACTAGCATTCCATCATGATATACCTCCACTATTTCTTTCTTTTCCAACAACAATAACAAGAAATTCAAAAACTTTCTCACGAACATCTGGTGTGCACATATTCACAAACCAATACACCACTCCAATCCCTCCATGCCACCACCTAAAAACACCTCTGTTTACCATAACAAAACTCCCACAACACGAAATGAATCATTCAACTCACATGACTAACAACAGCCATCATCACTCAAATCTCAACTTCACCTTCAACAACTTCGTCTTTCCTTAACCGCAATTACCTTCTACATCCATCATCTTTAACAAACAACTTCAAAAAATAACCACCTTCGAACGTTCTTCCAACTTGAATCTTCAAACCCAACTTCCAGTGTTGCTAACAAACACTCAGATTCACAATACCAAACTCACTACTCACATCGTAGTTTCGCGCCGCCGCCCCAAAGCTAGCAAGCCAGAATGAGAACCGCCGCCGGAAGGAATCAAAGGTGAAGCGAAGAAGCCGAATCAGACGAAAATCAACACAATACTCGCGAACCCAAAGCGAATATTGAGGAGACTCGGAGACGGGGTGCGTGCGTGTGTTTTTTTCTTGTCTTTGATCTTTCTCCATTTTGATTTGAGTTGATGTTTGTCTGTCCTTGTTGGATTTGGTTTTCAAAAATATTGGTGATGATTCATTTAACCCAGGCCTGTTGATTCCACACACCCTCCCCTTGTTTCTTTTTTTATTATTTCTTAAATCTTTTTTATTTATGTAGTTATTATTATTATATATTGTTTTTTAAATGAACTGTTATTTTGTATATATTATATTATGTATATATATGTTATGAAAAGATTTTATATTAACTTTAATATATTTTATTTATAGTTTTATATTCTATGTTATTTTGAAGTGTTGATTTATTTTATATATATTAGGAATTTGCAATTCTTATTTTCTTTCTTGTTAGAGTTTTTTGACTACATTTCCTTTTTAAGTTGGATTTATTTCTCTTTTGTTATTGGGCCTTTTGTCCCATTTTCATCTGTTTTTGGTCGATGACGAGACCTCCGTAATTCATTACCAGTCAAATTATTGATAGGTAATGTTGGATCTGAGACCACCTTTTTTCTCTCCTCGCTTCCTGTCCCGACTCGATTCAAAAACATTGTCAAACAATCTTCAAAATCAAATTATCTTTGTATTGAATTAAAAAGAGGGGATTAAGTGTAGACTTTCTTCCTCTCCGAGTGTTGGGATGCCCACTGTAGTGAGGGTGGTTTCGGCACTCGTCTTTCAATGCGAAGACACTTCCCATCCATTTTTAAATCTCATCTCCTTAAAATCAATTCTTTGTATCGAATTAAAAAGAAAGGATTGGGTGTAGACCCCTTCTTCTTCGAGTGTTGGGATGCCCACTGTAGTGAGGGTGGTCTCGATACTCGTCTTTCGATACGAAGACGCGACTTTATCCACCATCTCGCTTTCACAATTTCCTTCCACAATTTTCACACCTAAAATCTCGGTCCTGTACCGAGTGCATTTTCAAATCTCTTCATAACAAAAACTTGAATGGTCGTGGAGTGGTTAGTGTAACACGGTGGGAGAACTGACTTTAAACAATGTTGCGGATAGCAAGAGTCGCCACCGACTTTTATTTTATCCATAAGGAAAGGTTATAAAAGAACAGGAAAGACCTTAGAGAATATTTTGGGTCCGGGGGGTAGGTTATGAAAAGGGAAGGTGTTAGCACCCTTTTCATCCATGGTTATCCATGGGCTCTTAGGTACTTAAGCTCACTTTTGAATTGTTTTGAAAGTGTAGTGTGTGAATAGCAAAAAAATTTCAGAATAGTTTAATAATAATCCGTGTATGGATGTGAAAAAAACTTGTTTGAAAATTTTGTTGGAAATTTGTTTAAGTGTGAAAGAGTTTTGAAGTGAGCAAGTATCTAGGAGTAGCCTACCCTAATGTTTTAAGGTCTTTCTTATTCTTTATCCTTTCCTTAGTAAGACTATCCCTACTATAATGGAGTAGGTAGTCCTTACTTTGGATGTTAAGGGACATGTGAGGGACCATTGGATTTTTGAAGGCCATTGTGGGATGTAATAAGCAAACTGGAGGGACTATCATCATTTTTCGAAAGGGACTCGATTCGTAAAGGCAACCATAAGGGACTTTGATGATTTTTCTATTTGAGGGACTTGCTTTATACACCCCACTTAACCATTATTCGTAGGCAACTTGAGGGATATCCTTAGGAAGTGAGACGGCGATTAAAATCGACTTACGTGTGTGGCGTGTTTATTTTAATTATCTTTATTTAAAAGTGATCTAAATTTATTTTAATATTACATACATGTTGTTACACTCCCTAATTACTAACCATAATAATAATTAAATAATTAAACAACTTTACATCCAAGAAACAATTACAAAATAATAAGCAAAATAATTAAATAGCAAAGATAAATAAAATATAAATAAGCAATAATAAATAATAAAGGGGGTTAGTAAGCAATATTTAACAAAATAATAAGCATGATTAGCATATAAATGGGTTAGTAAATAAGAATAAACAAAATTAATCCAAATATTATAATAATAAGAAATTAACAATTTTTTAATATAATCAACTAAAAAACAAATATGAATAAACAATTGTTTTAATTTACAAATTATTAAATTATATTTTAATCATGAAGTTACTACAAAAAATCTAATTATTATAAGCACAATTATTTATAAACTAAAGTTATGTAAAAAAAATGTTTATAAGTATATTTACAAAAATTTGTAAGAATTATAGTAAACATACATATATAATAATTATATTAGAAAATAACATTAAAAAAAATAGGATTAGATTTGTATAAAAAAAATATTTTTAGAGTTTTATGAAATTAGGGTTTATATGAGAAATAAATTTTTAGGGTTTATATAAAAAAAATAGGATTTAGTTATATACAAAAATTTTCTAATTTATACATATTACAATTTAGACATAAAATATAGAAACAAAATTTGTGAAAAAAAAAACATATTTTTTAAAATTAAAGAAAACAGACATATTTTATTATTATTTATTTATTATTGAGAAATATACATAATATATTTAATTTTTTAATATTATAATATTTAAATCAAATAAAAGGAAAGAAAAAAAAAGCAGAAACTTACTTGGCTGGGGTTTGAACCCAGGCCAGCTTGATTTCCAGGAAGCACAACAACCATCAGGCTAAGCATACAATTGTGAAATATATCCAGGAACAATTCATATTATTTTTTAATAGAATTTGAATTTAAAAACAGGCGCGAATTGACCTTCTTCTTCCTCCCATTACCTGCGGATTTTGCAACGTTTTCTCCTACGAATATTGTTACGAGTTCTTCCATCCTGCGAAACACAAACTTCATCCAAACGGCAAAATTTCACAAAATTGATTGCACCATTGTATTGCTACTGAGTTTTTCAATCGCCCTATGTTTTTCAAATCCATTTATCATTTGAAAATCGTGAAACCCTAAAGAGGGCCGAAAACCCTAATCATGGTGAATTCTTGTTCCTGCAATGAAAATCCAATTGAACCACCCAGAATCGTTCTAGAGTTCATTCTAAACATCCTACAACAATCAAAAACAGTTTAAACATGATAAATCAATGGATTCGAAAACAAAATATTCAAGGTCAAGATGAACTCGGGTTGAGCAATTGGGTGTGTATATGATGCATATGGATGATGATTCATGATCAGAAGAGTCCAAGGAAGCTTGCTATGTCTTCCAAATACCTTGCAATGCTCTGAATTTGAGGACCCGAATATGACTTTTTTGAAAGATTTTTGTGCTTTTGATCTTACCTTTAGGCTGCTGCAAAATCGTGTCTAGGGTTATGTTTGTGCTTAGTATATATGTGTGATGGATTTAGGTCAGAATCATTGATGTGTTGTGTGGATATTTGATCCAAAAAATATTCAAAAAGATCATTGTATAAATTTCAAATATTTGATCATGAGTGCTTGCTATTTTGGGAGAGATCACATGATTTCCTTCTCATTCTAATTCAATCAATGATTATGAATTTCTAGAAACAAAATCTTCACCCAAAAATAGTTTTTTATATTTTTTATTTATTTAAAATGATTTTTATGAATTAAATCAATAATAAATAAATAAAAAATAATAATTTGGGAGAGATCACATGATTTCCTTCTCATTCTAATTCAATCAATGATTATGAATTTCTAGAAACAAAATCTTCACCCAAAAATAGATTTTTATATTTTTTATTTATTTAAAATGATTTTTATGAATTAAATCAATAATAAATAAATAAAAAATAATAATTTGGGAGAGATCACATGATTTCCTTCTCATTTTAATTCAATCAATGATTATGAATTTCTAGAAACAAAATCTTCACCCAAAAATAGATTTTTATATTTTTTATTTATTTAAAATGATTTTTATGAATTAAATCAATAATAAATAAATAAAAAATAATAATTTGGGAGAGATCACATGATTTCCTTCTCATTCTAATTCAATCAATGATTATGAATTTCTAGAAACAAAATCTTCACCCAAAAATAGATTTTTATATTTTTTATTTATTTAAAATGATTTTTATGAATTAAATCAATAATAAATAAATAAAAAATAATAATTTGGGAGAGATCACATGATTTCCTTCTCATTCTAATTCAATCAATGATTATGAATTTCTAGAAACAAAATCTTCACCCAAAAATAGATTTTTATATTTTTTATTTATTTAAAATGATTTTTATGAATTAAATCAATAATAAATAAATAAAAAATAATAATTTGGGAGAGATCACATGATTTCCTTCTCATTCTAATTCAATCAATGATTATGAATTTCTAGAAACAAAATCTTCACCCAAAAATAGATTTTTATATTTTTTATTTATTTAAAATGATTTTTATGAATTAAATCAATAATAAATAAATAAAAAATAATAATTTGGGAGAGATCACATGATTTCCTTCTCATTCTAATTCAATCAATGATTATGAATTTCTAGAAACAAAATCTTCACCCAAAAATAGATTTTTATATTTTTTTATTTATTTAAAATGATTTTTATGAATTAAATCAATAATAAATAAATAAAAAATAATAATTTGGGAGAGATCACATGATTTCCTTCTCATTCTAATTCAATCAATGATTATGAATTTCTAGAAACAAAATCTTCACCCAAAAATAGATTTTTATATTTTTTATTTATTTAAAATGATTTTTATGAATTAAATCAATAATAAATAAATAAAAAATAATAATTTGGGAGAGATCACATGATTTCCTTCTCATTCTAATTCAATCAATGATTATGAATTTCTAGAAACAAAATCTTCACCCAAAAATAGATTTTTATATTTTTTATTTATTTAAAATGATTTTTATGAATTAAATCAATAATAAATAAATAAATAATAATAATTTGGGAGAGATCACATGATTTCCCTCTCATTCTAATTCAATCAATGATTATTAATTTCTAGAAACAAAATCTTCACCCAAAAATAGATTTTTATATTTTTTATTTATTTAAAATGATTTTTATGAATTAAATCAATAATAAATAAATAAAAAATAATAATTTGGGAGAGATCACATGATTTCCTTCTCATTCTAATTCAATCAATGATTATGAATTTCTAGAAACAAAATCTTCACCCAAAAATAGATTTTTTATATTTTTTATTTATTTAAAATGATTTTTATGAATTAAATCAATAATAAATAAATAAAAAATAATAAAAATGATGAATTTTGGTCAATTGGGTCGTGCACCATGTTATGAGATGGATTGGGTCATAAATTAGGCAGCCCATTTGGAAAGAAATACTTCTAAGCCTCCATTTTCAACATAAACCATCACAAAATTGCCCAACTTTGCAAGGGCACATTTCTCTCAATTTTAAAGGTATGATGGTGTTCTTGGACTTTTTGGAAAGCTTGAAGAGTCCTCTAAACAACCCCATTGGTTTCAGGTCCATATCATTTACCAATCTCAAGTTATGCCCTTTTGAAGTTGTTGACTTTTTGTTGACTTTTGAAATGACCTATAATGTCTTAGATCATATCTTTCAAATAAAGCATTTTTGGGCTTAACCTTCAACATCAAAGTTGTAGAGAATTCAATTTCCTTCAAAATGAGCTTTGGATGGAGACTTGGTGATGAAGTATGTGAAAGTTATGCCTGGTCAAAGTTCAGTTGACTTTTACTGAGGAAACCCTAATTTAGAAACTCCTGATTATTGATGATCTGGAATCTCCTTGATGAATCATGATCAACCCTTGATAAAATGATGAATTTTACTTCATATAATTGATGTTGGCAAAAAATCATGAAGTTTGACTTTGGTTTGACCAGAGTTGACCTCAGTTTGACTTTTTAACTGCATTGACTGCTTTTGACTTATCTGATCATCTGACTGAGCAAACTTTTGAGAAAAGTCTTGAAACTTTACATGGGGGTTCTTATACACATATAAGATGTTATGAAGCTCACTTGAAGTCTTGGAAGTCCATTTAGCCTGATTAAAGTCAAAACCCTAGTTTTGGATGCACTGCTTAGGAGGTGCATTGTCTGAGGGAATTGTCAACTCTTCTGACCAATTGTGAACTTTGTGAACCTTGTGAATCTTCATAAGATATCTTGTGATACTCATGGGAGGTATTGTGAAGCTTGTGAACCTTGTGAACATCATGAAGTGGCTTTGTAGACCTCATGACCCTTAGGAAAGCTTTGTAAACATTGTGAATCTTGTGAACCTTGTGAACCTTCAAGAAGCAACCTATGGACTTCATGAACCTCATGAAAGGTCTTGTAGATGTTGAGAAGTTTGTGAACCTTGTGAACCTTCAAGAAGCAACCTATGGACTTCATGAACCTCATGAAAGGTATTGAAAGCACTGTGGGACTTGTGAACCTTGTGAACCTTCATAAAGTAGCTCGTGGACTTTATGAACTTCATGAAAGGTTATGCAAGTTGTTGGAGAACTTGTGAACCTTGTGAACCTTCTTAGAACACAAAGTCTTGTATTGTGAGGGCAAATTTTGGGGTGCAACAGCTGCCCCTGTTCAATTTTCTGAAACCTGAGGGGTTAGATTGGTATATTTGCCAGTCGTAACCTGGAAGGTTGAAGGGGATTGAACACAAAAGCCCAAAAATTTGCACTCACCAGTGCACTAGAGTGGTACAGATGGCTAGTTGAATATGATTGAGTGGGCTTAAAGATGCCACTAGGGGGGGAGCAGTTCAAAATATGGGTGTATGATGAAAGCTGTCAGGAGTCTGGAATAATAATGATGTAGCAGCATGTCTTCATGAGGATAGAGCAATCAATAGTGATAACCCTAAAGCAGTCTTGAAGCAATGATATGATTTCAGGAGGATAGAACAATGAATGGCTCTAAAGCAGTCTTGAAATAATAATGTGATATGTCTTCAGGAGGATAGAGCAATCAATAGCTCTAAAGCAGTCTTGAAGTAATGATTTCAGGAGGATAGAGCAATGGATAGCTCTAAAGCAGTCTTGAAATAATTAGATGGCTTCAGGAGGATAGAGCAATGAATAGCTCTAAAGCAGTCTTGAAGTAGTAATATGACCTCATGAGGATAGAGCAATGAATAGCTCTAAAGCAGTCTTGAAGTAATAGGATGATTTCAGGAAGATAGAGCAATCAGTAGCTCTAAAGCAGTCTTGAAGTCATGAGAGGCTATCAGGAGGATAAAATAACCCTGAGGTTACAATAAAGCAGTCCCAAAGTAATAAGAAGCTCATCAGGAGGATAAAGTAACCCTGAGGTTACAATAAAGCAGTCCCAAAGATCATAAGCTTGTTTGTTGGATAATTAACCTGAAAACAAGGTAGCATTCTGTATAACAACATTAGTTTATGCTTTATGTATGCATGTATGACATGATGCACTTAGGTAATGTACTATAGATATATATGTTATGGTATGATGTAAATGATGTATGTATGATATGACACTGCTGGAAGTGTCTGGATATCCTTGTATAACAACTGCTGGCCAAGGAAAATAAATCCCGATTCGTTGTTGAAGAATATATAACCCTCCGTCTGCTGGGAATAACAAGGTATAGATAACCTCCCGTTGTTGGGGATAACAAGGTATAGATAACCTCCCGTTGTTGGGGATAGTAGGGTATAGATAACCTTCGTTTTCGTTTGATAGTAGGATAAGTATAACATCCCGTCTTCGTTCATCGTGTCCTTATTGGAAAGTAATTTCCCGTATATCCGTATGAGGATAAAAGAGATGGATATAAATTCCAGGGGAGATTAGACTTTGTGAAAACGGATTAGTCCTACTGATGGTTTGTAACTGTCTTGTAAAGATGAACCGGCGAAGCTTCTTTGAAATCCTTCCCTCGTTCGTCCTTAGTAAATACTATTACTGCATTTTCATGCATTTCTGGTAAACATCAATCATATTAAAAGCATACATGCATTTCTGGTAAACATCAATCATATTCAAAGGCATACATACATTCAAACACAACCAATGGACGTTTCGCTTATGTAAATAGGGTAAAAGTAAATCTGGATTCAAAAGATGGAATTTATTTATATCAAAAGTGACCCATACACGGGTAAGTTTGTACAAGGAGACATAAACCCTAGTAAGAGAATTTTGTCATGAAGTTTTACAAAAAGAATCAGCTATGTGGGAAATAATCCTATTGAGTTTCAATTCTACTATTGCCACTCAAGTATCTCATCTTCTTGCTGTTGAGACGGAAACGATTGGATTGAGCTTTATCTGTTTGAGCTTGAGTAAGTAGTACAACTGGTTGCAGTTTCATGAGTGATCCAAACGAGACATAGTCATACGTTTTAATCCCTAACTTTTGCCTGGATTGCCCTTTCAGGTTTTCAATCCACCGGGATACCCTTTTTTGCCCAAGCCGCCTTTTCAGGTTTTCGACTTGCCGGGTGTACATCTTTTTATATATATATCCCTAATTTTTGCCCAAACCCTTTTGGTTTGCCGGGATGCCCTTGTTTTTGCCTAGGCCTGTCAACCTAGCGGGTCTCTTTTTATGCGTAGTATTTTTTAACTATGTCTGCGTTTACAGGTTGTGGGAAGTCTTCACCATCCATTGTAGTCAGTATCATGGCACCTCCTGAGAACACTGTCTTGACTACAAATGGTCCCTCATATGTTGGAGTCCACTTGCCCCTAGGATCACCCTGTGGTAATATGATACGCTTGATTACCAAGTCACCAGCCTGATATACCTTTGGCTTAACCTTCTTGTTAAAAGCTTTGATCATCCGTTTCTGGTACATCTGGCCATGACAAACTGCTGCTAACCTTTTCTCATCAATCAAATTTATCTGGTCAAGTCGAGTCTGAATCCACTCATCTTCATCCAAGCCTGCATCCTTCATAATTCTCAAGGAGGGGATCTGAACTTCAATAGGCAGAACTGCTTCCATACCATAGACTAAGGAGAATGGGGTTGCCCCTGTTGAAGTACGTCTTGCAGTACGATAACCATGCAGAGCAAATGGTAACATCTCGTGCCAATCCTTGTAAGTAACAGTCATCTTCTGTACAATCTTCTTAATGTTCTTATTAGCAGCTTCAACTGCCCCATTCATCTTTGGACGATACGGAGAAGAGTTGTGATGCTTAATCTTGAACTGCGTACAGAGATCAGTAATCATAGTGTTGTTCAGATTAGAGCCATTGTCAGTGATAATCCTTTCAGGGATACCATACCTACATATGAGATTATTCTTAATGAACCGAGCCACAACATTCTTAGTCACAGATGCAAATGAAGCTGCCTCTACCCACTTCGTGAAGTAATCAATAGCAACCAGGATGAAACGATGCCCATTAGAAGCAGTAGGCTTGATCTCACCAATCATATCAATGCCCCACATGGCAAAGGGCCAAGGAGCAGTCAACACATTCAATGGAGATGGAGGTACATGTATTTTATCAGCATAGATTTGACATTTGTGACATGTTCTGGAGTGTTGATAGCAATCAGCTTCCATGGTAGACCAATAGTAACCTGCTCTCAAAATCTTCTTTGCCATGGTATGACCACTAGAATGAGTGCCAAAGGTCCCATCATGCATCTCTTCCATAATTTCTGTAGCTTCCTTCTTATCCACACAACGAAGCATAGTTGAATCATGATTGCGCTTATACAGAATGCCATTACTCAGAAAGAACTTAGCAGAAAACCTTCTCAGGAACTTCCTATCTTTGACAGATGCCCCTTCAGGGAACTCCTGAGCTTCAAGATAGTTTTTCACTTCATAGAACCAAGGCTTCTCCTCTGCCCCTTCAGTGTCAATCTCATTGCAGTATGCAGGCTTCTCAAATCTATCAATGGTAATCTTGGGAGCTTCATCATCCCAGCTGATCTCAAACATAGATGCCATGGTGGCCAATGCGTCTGCCAACTGATTCTCTCTTCGTGGAATATGTCCAAAAGTAATCTCTTTGAAATGTGGGATCAAAGACAACACATGTTCTCTGTAAGGAATGAGATTATCATGCTTTGTATCCCAATCTCCTTTAATCTGACTTACTACCAGAGCTGAATCTCCATACACCTCAAGGAACTGAATCTTCATATCAATAGCAACTTGCATACCCATGATACATGCCTCATACTCAGCCATGTTATTGGTACAATAGAAACAAAGTCTGGCAGTAATCGGGGTATGACAACCTTCAGGGGAACTAATCACAACACCAACACCATTACCATGTGTATTGGAGGCACCATCAAAAACCATAGTCCATCGGGATCCTTGTTCAGGTCCGTCATATTGTCCAGGTTCTTTGGTAACAGACATAATGTCTTCATCAGGGAACTCAAAATTCATTGACTGGTAATCATCTACTGCTTGATGAGCCAAATGATCAGCAACAACACTCCCCTTAATGGCCTTCTGAGTAGTATACTGTATATCATATTCCGTCAAGATCATTTGCCATCTTGCAATTCTTCCGGAGAGAGCAGGTTTCTCAAATATGTACTTGATTGGATCCATCTTCGAAATCAACAAGGTAGTATGGGTCAACATATACTGTCTTAGTCGGCGAGCAGCCCATGCCAAAGCATAGCAAATTTTCTCGAGCAGTGAGTATCTTGTTTCACAGTCGGTAAACTTTTTGCTAAGGTAGTATATTGCCTGCTCTTTTCGACCAGACTCGTCATGTTGCCCCAATACACACCCCATTGAGTTGTCTAATACTGTTAAATACATAATCAAGGGTCTTCCATCAACTGGTGGCATTAAAATTGGAGGTTCTAGCAAATATCTCTTGATTTAATCAAAGGCAGTCTGGCACTCATCATTCCATTCCATCACCTGATCTTTCTTCAACAACTTGAAGATTGGCTCACAGATGGTAGTTAATTGGGAAATAAATCTTGCAATGTAGTTCAATCGTCCCAAGAAACCTCTAACCTCCTTCTCAGTACGGGGAGCTGGCATCTCTCGTATAGCTTTCACTTTTGCAGGATCCACTTCAATACCTTTTCCACTGACAATGAAACCCAAGAGTTTTCCAGATCTAACTCCAAAAGTACACTTGTTTGGGTTCAATCTCAACTTGTATTTCTTCAACCTCTCAAACAACTTGTGCAGATGATCAAGATGTTGCTCTTCATTCTGAGATCTGGCTATCATATCATCCACATATACCTCTATCTCATGATGAATCATATCATGAAACAAAGCCACCATAGCACGCTGATATGTTGCCCCTGCATTCTTCAAACCAAATGGCATTACCTTATAGCAAAAGGTGCCCCACTGTGTCACAAATGTTGTCTTCTCCATATCTTCAGGTGCCATCTTGATTTGATTGTAACCAGAGAAACCATCCATAAAAGAGAATACCTTATGCTGAGCAGTGTTGTCTACCAGAATATCGATATGAGGAAGTGGAAAGTCGTCTTTAGGGCTAGCCTTGTTCAGATCTCTGTAGTCTACACACATACGTACCTTACCATCTTTCTTAGGAACTGGTACCACATTTGCAACCCACTGAGGATAAGAAGTTACGGCCAAGAACCCTGCATTGAACTGTTTCATTACCTCTGCTTTGATCTTTTCTGACATTTCAGGACGCATACGACGAACCTTCTGCTTCTTTGGACGACAATCTTCTTTCACTGGCAAACGGTGAACCACAATGTCCGTATCCAACCCGGGCATATCTTCATAAGACCAAGCAAAGATCTCCACATAGTCACGTAGCATCTGAACCAACCTGCTCTTGACACTGTCCTCTAAATCAGCCCCTATCTTGACCTCTTTTCTGTTTTCTTCAGTTCCCAGATTCACAACTTCGACTGGCTCTTCATGTGGCTGTATAGCTTTCTCTTCTTGTTGTAACAACCTAGCAAGCTCTACAGGTATTTCACAATCGTCCTCGTCTCCGTCTTCAGTTTGATAGATCGGATTCTCGAAATTGTAATTGGCAATAGTAGAACTGTTATCAACTGGATCCAGAGTGGATGAGGATCTGCATTTTAGTGACGTGGGTGTGTGTAAGAACACATAGCTGATAAAGCAAAAATAAAAGAAAAAGAAAGACAAGGAACACAATATTTACGAAAACGAAACGTCCACTGATTTTATTGAATGAAGTATGCAAATGAAATGACAACCCGTAACAAGCACACCATTGTGCCCCGGGTAAGGCACATGGCTTGAAAGTTTTAATTGTTCCAGAAATTATAAATTTAAAAACATAACACAGTAATAGTATTTACTCCTGACTAAAGGAGATAGGGATAACATCTTCAGCTGTCCAATTATTGAGTCCAGCACCCACAGTAGGAAAAATCCATGCCTCCAAGTTGTAGTCTTCATCTTGATCTCCCACAGCATTGATAACCCCTTGATTGGTGATACGAACAGCACGAGCACGACGAACAGCCTTCTGGGACTCTGCAGTGAAACCCAAACCAAACTTGTCAGACTTGTATGGCATATCAGGAAGCTGACCCCAAATAGTACAACCACCTTCTTCCACCACAGCTTTTGCATCATTGAGGGAGGCCATTGCCATTGTTGGAGGGTTTCTGATGACCACAGGAACCTTCTTCACAGCAGGAGGAGTCACACAATCCTTAACAGCCCAGGGAACCACTTCAAATGACTGACATGGAGTTTCAATGTATTCACCTTCTACTTCCAGATACTTGAAAGTGTTTACATGGCTGACAAAGTATTCTTCCTCTCCAAAGACAGTAACAACTTTTCCATTCACCGGATATCTCAACTTTTGATGTAATGTGGAGGTCACAGCACCTGCCCCATGGATCCAGGGACGACCAAGCAGACATGAGTACGAAGGACGAATATCCATCACATAGAATGTAGCGGTAAACACCTGAGAGCCAACCTTGATTGGAAGATCAATTTCCCCATGCACTACTCTTCTAGAACCATCAAAAGCCTTTACCACAATATTACTGGGCTTCAATACCGTATCTTTAGGACTCAGCTTGTTCAGGACTTCCTTAGGCAACACATTCAGAGAGGAACCATTGTCTATCAGCACATGAGACAGGGTAGTGCCCCTGCATTCAATTGAAATATGCAAGGCCCTGTTATGATCCCTCTTGGCAGGGGTCAAGTCAGCATCAGAAAATCCTAACCCGTTGTCATAGGTCAGGTGAGCAACACAATTCTCAAACTGGTCCACAGAAATTGCACTGGGTACATGAGCCATCTTTAGAAACTTGATCAATGACTTGGCATGAGCCTCAGAACATAATAACAGGGAGAGCATAGAAATCTTTGAGGGAGTATGCCCCAGCTGATCAACAATATCATAATCACTCTTGCGAATGATTTTCAATACTTCTTCCATCTGCTTAGAGAGGTCATCAGCAGCTGGCACATCAGTAGATACAGGCTCAATAACAGGACCCTTGCTCCGAGCATCAGTGGTGGAAGTAACAGCAGGAGTAACCGCACTCTTAGAAGCAACTGGAGGAGAGAAGACTCTTCCACTACGAGTGATCTTGCTAGATCCGGCAATATTATCAATGTCAACAGGCATATCAGGTAAAGGCTCCTGTTTGACACCATGGATGTAAACATCAGACCCATAGTGCCAAGGCACAGCTTTGTCAGATGTATAAGGAATAGGACCAGGAGTGGTAATGATCAGAGGAGCTACTCTGGCTTCAGTGACAACTTTCACAGGACCTTCAGCAGTAATCTTGATTGGGCCCTGATGAGTGATTTTAATGGGACCCTTTGAAGTGATTCTTAGTGGTACTTTGTCAACCATATCAACCTCTTCAATCCTCTTACCCTGAGTCAGATGATCTACCATACTTTCTACAGATGCTGGTCTTCTTTCAAACACTATAGTATACTTATCCATGAGACGTTGAATCCCATCTCTCAAAATGAAGCAACTATCCGGCTTATAGGTACAATACAAACAATCTTCACGACAACCTGGAAAGATCCCAGCTTGTACTAACCTCTTTTTGATAACAGACAATGGTGTGCTCAACTCCATAACCGAATAGACATGCAGATCTTCATCAATATCTTCATCAATGGCGTTGACAGTCTTCTCGTGATTTGGCATTGGAGCTGTAATCACATTTGGAGTACCTGGTGGATCAAACTCAATTTCTCCAGCATCAATCATATCTTGAATTTTGTTCTTCAAGACCCAACAGTTATTAGTATCATGTCCTGGACAGTTTGAATGATATGCACATCGTGCGTTGGGATTGTACTTGGGAGAGGTAACATTGGGATTCTGAGGGGCCTCCCTCAGGGTAATAAGTTCAGCTTTCAACAAGTGTTGCAATGCCTGAGCCATTGACATGTTGATCTTCGTGAACTGTCTTCTAGCCCTCTGTTGGTTGCCTTGAGGCTGCTCTGTTGTTGCAGGAGTTGGATTTGAAATATGAACTGCACTAACAGACTGATGCCTTCTGTTACGATCAGGCTGACCATACACAGCATTAGATTCTCTCTTCCCAGTGGGAGGCTTCTTTGCAACACCTGATGAAGAAGTGCCCACTTGGATCTTACCACTCTTGATACCATTCTCTACTCGCTCTCCTGTCATGATCAACTCAGTGAAGCCAGATGATGAGCTTCCAATGAGATGACTGTAAAACGGACCATTCAGCGTACACATGAACATATCAACCAACTCCCTATCAGTCAAAGGGGGTTGAACTCTTCCAGCTAAGTCTCTCCACTTCTGAGTATACTCCTTAAAGCTTTCTTTGGCACCCATAGACATGCTCTGAAGCTGCATGCGAGTGGGGGCTAAGTCAGCATTGTATTGATACTGCTTGTAGAAAGCTTCAGCAAGGTCATTCCAATCTCTGATGTTGACACTCTCCAACTGATAATACCACTCTAGCTGAGCTCCAGATAAACTCTCTTGAAAGAAATGGATCCACAACTTTTTATCAGCAGTGTGGGGTTGAATTCTTCTGACATAAGACCTCAGATGCAATTTGGGACAAGAGACCCCATCATAGACAACAAATGTAGGAACTTTGAACCCAATGGGTATGACCACCCCAGATATCAAGCTCAAATCCTCAAAATCCAGCCCAGATGATTTCTGTAATTCCATAGCATCCATTCTATCCACCAGCATCTTGAATTTGTCTTCGTTAGGCTCATGGTAGTAGTTAGCCTCAGAATCAGAGTCCCCCATAGTGTTGTGGAGACTGCCTCTCTCCTGCTCAGATTCTTCAGATTCATAGTCTTCAACCTGTTCCTTGGTCTTGGCAGGACCTTTGAACCTTCTTCCCATGTTGAGCAACCCAGCAAACCTTCTAGCCTTCTTAGTCTTCTTGGCCAGCAGTGTCTTCAATTCATCCTGCCCCTTGGATAGGTTCAGGATCAGCTCTTGGAACTGTGCATTCTGTGCCTGGAGATCCTTAACTGATTGTTCAAGAGCCATTGCTGAAATAAACAGCGAGAAGATGAGAAACCTGTGCACAATTATAAACCTGTGATGCAATGATATGGGAATGCATATGCAATGTTTTCAAGGACCGCAGGATTTAAATTTGCTTAAACAAACAAGAAAGTAACTTTTTATTAGTAATAACTTGTTTTGCCTTTTAGGCTTACAAAAAATGAAAACGAAATAAGTACAAAAGATGGGGTTTTAAGTCTCCCATGGACGTTTCCTCTTGGTGTTGAGGTATGAGTTGAGGTTTCGTTCCTCATGAAGTAGCTTTGTTAGCTCTAGGATCCTTGCTTGGCTTGCTTTGTAATGAGCCTCGAAAGTATCCCTTTGCTCTTTCAGTTGGATCCATGATCTCTGCAAGTCTTCCATATCAGTAGGCATGTCTGGGTGAAGGATGGTATAAGCTGTGTCTCCTTCAGCAACAGGTTCCATGGTAACTGGTAGGACGGCAGGATATGGCATCATGAGTGTCTGAGCACGAGATCGTACCCATCTGAGATAAGCCTCCATAGGAATAGTGTACTTAGGCTCCAGTGTCTTGCTGTCAATCCTGTTTACCTTTCCCCAAGCTCGGATGAATCTCTGACGGTAACCCTGAAGATCGTTGTCGTAATCAAACACAATGCCCTGAATCAACATGTCATGTGGACCATCGCTCCGGGCGTAACCAAACTGTCGTAAAGCTAGAGATGGGTTGTAGGTGATGCCTCCTCTTATGCCTAGAAGTGGCACATTAGGAAACTCCCCACAACGGTCAATGATGGTGACATTCTCCATAGATCTGGAGCACCAATGGATGTCTGAGTGAGAAAGTAACATGATCCTCTTGGACCATCTGAACCCTTGCTCATTCTTCATTACTGAGCGAGGAAGGTGAGAAATAAACCACCTAGAAAGTAAAGGTATGCAGCACATCAAAGTTCCTCTTGCCCTTGTAGTACGGGTGTGAAGAGAATGTAGGATGTCTCCAAGTAAGGTAGGCACTGGATTGTGACTCAGGAATATGTTGATGGCATGAACATCTATGAACTGATCAGGATTGGGGAACAACACTAAGCCATAAATCAATAAGGCTAAGATCTCCTCAACAGCATCGTAGCTCATAGCCTTCAAGAACATTTGAGCTTTATCCACTAATACCTTGGCAAGAATACCTTTAAATCCACTTCTCGTCTCTAGAACAATGTCAGACTTCTTCAGATGTAGAGCTGCAGCAATAACTTCTGGTTTAAGCTCCTTCTCTAAGCCTGTGAATGGCTTCTGATCAAGAACAGGTATACCCAGAAGTTTAGAGAACTCCTCCATGGTTGGAACCAGCTGATAATCAGGAAATGTAAAGCAATGGTACTTAGGGTCAAAGAACTGAAACAGCACACTCATCATGTCTTCACTGAACCCTGAAGTAACTAGATCCAATAAGTGACCATGTCTCTTGTTGAACTGGGAATGATCAGGCACTAGGGAAACCAACTCCTTGAGCTTAGCAGGTATCCCTACAAAGTTGATCCTGATGGTGTTTCTACGAGCAGAAGCCATGACCTGCAACAAAGAACAAAGATAAATCCTTTGGTCCTTGAAATGATTAGGGAAAATGATATGCTTATGATGCATGATGATGTCATGATGTCATGCTCAATCACAAACATGTGGCACACACAAACAAGTCACACCATAGCCCTAGGTTTAAAGGCTCGCATGAGGTTCAAAGGCAAGTACCCTCCCCTGAAGTTAGATGGTTCATCCTGTCCTACAAAAGTAACCAGGTTCTAAGGGATCTCAATATCATTGATCCTTCACAAGGGTGGTTGTTCAGAAGGCAACTTACTTGCCAACCAAAACCCTCCAAGTTTAAGATCTCAATGAGCGTAGTATCGAGTGTCAACCAACTTCAGTCTGCACCAAAGCCGGTTACCTCACTACTTTCTAAAGGCCAAGATGAGTTAACTAGGGTTCTAAAAGTCAGTTAGTGCATTGACAACATATGGCAGCCTCAATATTATCCTCAACTTGACTTAAGGAATATAAGCACCAACCAAGAAGTCGCACTAACTATGGCCACCAGATCAACCGTATCGATATACGTCGTACAGTTTCCTTGGTCTATTGCCATTTACCTAAGGTACACTAGATCCGGGTTAGGACCTTTCACACATAAGAGCACCCCAACAATATAATAATAAAGCAAACAAGGCAAACAATTTAAAGTGATCTTAATTCCTAAGGGTACCCCTCTTAAATAAATCCCCAGCAGAGTCGCCAGTTCTGTAACACGGTGGGAGAACTGACTTTAAACAATGTTGCGGATAGCAAGAGTCGCCACCGACTTTTATTTTATCCATAAGGAAAGGTTATAAAAGAACAGGAAAGACCTTAGAGAATATTTTGGGTCCGGGGGGTAGGTTATGAAAAGGGAAGGTGTTAGCACCCTTTTCATCCATGGTTATCCATGGGCTCTTAGGTACTTAAGCTCACTTTTGAATTGTTTTGAAAGTGTAGTGTGTGAATAGCAAAAAATTTCAGAATAGTTTAATAATAATCCGTGTATGGATGTGAAAAAAACTTGTTTGAAAATTTTGTTGGAAATTTGTTTAAGTGTGAAAGAGTTTTGAAGTGAGCAAGTATCTAGGAGTAGCCTACCCTAATGTTTTAAGGTCTTTCTTATTCTTTATCCTTTCCTTAGTAAGACTATCCCTACTATAATGGAGTAGGTAGTCCTTACTTTGGATGTTAAGGGACATGTGAGGGACCATTGGATTTTTGAAGGCCATTGTGGGATGTAATAAGCAAACTGGAGGGACTATCATCATTTTTCGAAAGGGACTCGATTCGTAAAGGCAACCATAAGGGACTTTGATGATTTTTCTATTTGAGGGACTTGCTTTATACACCCTACTTAACCATTATTCGTAGGCAACTTGAGGGATATCCTTAGGAAGTGAGACGGCGATTAAAATCGACTTACGTGTGTGACGTGTTTATTTTAATTATCTTTATTTAAAAGTGATCTAAATTTATTTTAATATTACATACATGTTGTTACACTCCCTAATTACTAACCATAATAATAATTAAATAATTAAACAACTTTACATCCAAGAAACAATTACAAAATAATAAGCAAAATAATTAAATAGCAAAGATAAATAAAATATAAATAAGCAATAATAAATAATAAAGGGGGTTAGTAAGCAATATTTAACAAAATAATAAGCATGATTAGCATATAAATGGGTTAGTAAATAAGAATAAACAAAATTAATCCAAATATTATAATAATAAGAAATTAACAATTTTTTAATATAATCAACTAAAAAAACAAATATGAATAAACAATTGTTTTAATTTACAAATTATTAAATTATATTTTAATCATGAAGTTACTACAAAAAATCTAATTATTATAAGCACAATTATTTATAAACTAAAGTTATGTAAAAAAAATGTTTATAAGTATATTTACAAAAATTTGTAAGAATTATAGTAAACATACATATATAATAATTATATTAGAAAATAACATTAAAAAAAATAGGATTAGATTTGTATAAAAAAAATATTTTTAGAGTTTTATGAAATTAGGGTTTATATGAGAAATAAATTTTTAGGGTTTATATAAAAAAAATAGGATTTAGTTATATACAAAAATTTTCTAATTTATACATATTACAATTTAGACATAAAATATAGAAACAAAATTTGTGAAAAAAAAAAACATATTTTTTAAAATTAAAGAAAACAGACATATTTTATTATTATTTATTTATTATTGAGAAATATACATAATATATTTAATTTTTTAATATTATAATATTTAAATCAAATAAAAGGAAAGAAAAAAAAAGCAGAAACTTACCTGGCTGGGGTTTGAACCCAGGCCAGCTTGATTTCCAGGAAGCACAACAACCATCAGGCTAAGCATACAATTGTGAAATATATCCAGGAACAATTCATATTATTTTTTAATAGAATTTGAATTTAAAAACAGGCGCGAACTGACCTTCTTCTTCCTCCCATTACCTGCGGATTTTGCAACGTTTTCTCCTACGAATATTGTTACGAGTTCTTCCATCCTGCGAAACACAAACTTCATCCAAACGGCAAAATTTCACAAAATTGATTGCACCATTGTATTGCTACTGAGTTTTTCAATCGCCCTATGTTTTTCAAATCCATTTATCATTTGAAAATCGTGAAACCCTAAAGAGGGCCGAAAACCCTAATCATGGTGAATTCTTGTTCCTGCAATGAAAATCCAATTGAACCACCCAGAATCGTTCTAGAGTTCATTCTAAACATCCTACAACAATCAAAAACAGTTTAAACATGATAAATCAATGGATTCGAAAACAAAATATTCAAGGTCAAGATGAACTCGGGTTGAGCAATTGGGTGTGTATATGATGCATATGGATGATGATTCATGATCAGAAGAGTCCAAGGAAGCTTGCTATGTCTTCCAAATACCTTGCAATGCTCTGAATTTGAGGACCCGAATATGACTTTTTTGAAAGATTTTTGTGCTTTTGATCTTACCTTTAGGCTGCTGCAAAATCGTGTCTAGGGTTATGTTTGTGCTTAGTATATATGTGTGATGGATTTAGGTCAGAATCATTGATGTGTTGTGTGGATATTTGATCCAAAAAATATTCAAAAAGATCATTGTATAAATTTCAAATATTTGATCATGAGTGCTTGCTATTTTGGGAGAGATCACATGATTTCCTTCTCATTCTAATTCAATCAATGATTATGAATTTCTAGAAACAAAATCTTCACCCAAAAATAGATTTTTATATTTTTTATTTATTTAAAATGATTTTTATGAATTAAATCAATAATAAATAAATAAAAAATAATAATTTGGGAGAGATCACATGATTTCCTTCTCATTCTAATTCAATCAATGATTATGAATTTCTAGAAACAAAATCTTCACCCAAAAATAGATTTTTATATTTTTTATTTATTTAAAATGATTTTTATGAATTAAATCAATAATAAATAAATAAAAAATAATAATTTGGGAGAGATCACATGATTTCCTTCTCATTTTAATTCAATCAATGATTATGAATTTCTAGAAACAAAATCTTCACCCAAAAATAGATTTTTATATTTTTTATTTATTTAAAATGATTTTTATGAATTAAATCAATAATAAATAAATAAAAAATAATAATTTGGGAGAGATCATATGATTTCCTTCTCATTCTAATTCAATCAATGATTATGAATTTCTAGAAACAAAATCTTCACCCAAAAATAGATTTTTATATTTTTTATTTATTTAAAATGATTTTTATGAATTAAATCAATAATAAATAAATAAAAAATAATAATTTGGGAGAGATCACATGATTTCCTTCTCATTCTAATTCAATCAATGATTATGAATTTCTAGAAACAAAATCTTCACCCAAAAATAGATTTTTATATTTTTTATTTATTTAAAATGATTTTTATGAATTAAATCAATAATAAATAAATAAAAAATAATAATTTGGGAGAGATCACATGATTTCCTTCTCATTCTAATTCAATCAATGATTATGAATTTCTAGAAACAAAATCTTCACCCAAAAATAGATTTTTATATTTTCTATTTATTTAAAATGATTTTTATGAATTAAATCAATAATAAATAAATAAAAAATAATAATTTGGGAGAGATCACATGATTTCCTTCTCATTCTAATTCAATCAATGATTATGAATTTCTAGAAACAAAATCTTCACCCAAAAATAGATTTTTATATTTTTTATTTATTTAAAATGATTTTTATGAATTAAATCAATAATAAATAAATAAAAAATAATAATTTGGGAGAGATCACATGATTTCCTTCTCATTCTAATTCAATCAATGATTATGAATTTCTAGAAACAAAATCTTCACCCAAAAATAGATTTTTATATTTTTTATTTATTTAAAATGATTTTTATGAATTAAATCAATAATAAATAAATAAAAAATAATAATTTGGGAGAGATCACATGATTTCCTTCTCATTCTAATTCAATCAATGATTATGAATTTCTAGAAACAAAATCTTCACCCAAAAATAGATTTTTATATTTTTTATTTATTTAAAATGATTTTTATGAATTAAATCAATAATAAATAAATAAATAATAATAATTTGGGAGAGATCACATGATTTCCCTCTCATTCTAATTCAATCAATGATTATGAATTTCTAGAAACAAAATCTTCACCCAAAAATAGATTTTTATATTTTTTATTTATTTAAAATGATTTTTATGAATTAAATCAATAATAAATAAATAAAAAATAATAATTTGGGAGAGATCACATGATTTCCTTCTCATTCTAATTCAATCAATGATTATGAATTTCTAGAAACAAAATCTTCACCCAAAAATAGATTTTTTATATTTTTTATTTATTTAAAATGATTTTTATGAATTAAATCAATAATAAATAAATAAAAAATAATAAAAATGATGAATTTTGGTCAATTGGGTCGTGCACCATGTTATGAGATGGATTGGGTCATAAATTAGGCAGCCCATTTGGAAAGAAATACTTCTAAGCCTCCATTTTCAACATAAACCATCACAAAATTGCCCAACTTTGCAAGGGCACATTTCTCTCAATTTTAAAGGTATGATGGTGTTCTTGGACTTTTTGGAAAGCTTGAAGAGTCCTCTAAACAACCCCATTGGTTTCAGGTCCATATCATTTACCAATCTCAAGTTATGCCCTTTTGAAGTTGTTGACTTTTTGTTGACTTTTGAAATGACCTATAATGTCTTAGATCATATCTTTCAAATAAAGCATTTTTGGGCTTAACCTTCAACATCAAAGTTGTAGAGAATTAAATTTCCTTCAAAATGAGCTTTGTATGGAGACTTGGTGATGAAGTATGTGAAAGTTATGCCTGGTCAAAGTTCAGTTGACTTTTACTGAGGAAACCCTAATTTAGAAACTCCTGATTATTGATGATCTGGAATCTCCTTGATGAATCATGATCAACCCTTGATAAAATGATGAATTTTACTTCATATACTTGATGTTGGCAAAAAATCATGAAGTTTGACTTTGGTTTGACCACAGTTGACCTCAGTTTGACTTTTTAACTGCATTGACTGCTTTTGACTTATCTGATCATCTGACTGAGCAAACTTTTGAGAAAAGTCTTGAAACTTGACATGGGGGTTCTTATACACATATAAGATGTTATGAAGCTCACTTGAAGTCTTGGAAGTCCATTTAGCCTGATTAAAGTCAAAACCCTAGTTTTGGATGCACTGCTTAGGAGGTGCATTGTCTGAGGGAATTGTCAACTCTTCTGACCAATTGTGAACTTTGTGAACCTTGTGAATCTTCATAAGATATCTTGTGATACTCATGGGAGGTATTGTGAAGCTTGTGAACCTTGTGAACATCATGAAGTGGCTTTGTAGACCTCATGACCCTTAGGAAAGCTTTGTAAACATTGTGAATCTTGTGAACCTTGTGAACCTTCAAGAAGCAACCTATGGACTTCATGAACCTCATGAAAGGTCTTGTAGATGTTGAGAAGTTTGTGAACCTTGTGAACCTTCAAGAAGCAACCTATGGACTTCATGAACCTCATGAAAGGTATTGAAAGCACTGTGGGACTTGTGAACCTTGTGAACCTTCATAAAGTAGCTCGTGGACTTTATGAACTTCATGAAAGGTTATGCAAGTTGTTGGAGAACTTGTGAACCTTGTGAACCTTCTTAGAACACAAAGTCTTGTATTGTGAGGGCAAATTTTGGGGTGCAACAGCTGCCCCTGTTCAATTTTCTGAAACCTGAGGGGTTAGATTGGTATATTTGCCAGTCGTAACCTGGAAGGTTGAAGGGGATTGAACACAAAAGCCCAAAAATTTGCACTCACCAGTGCACTAGAGTGGTACAGATGGCTAGTTGAATATGATTGAGTGGGCTTAAAGATGCCACTAGGGGGGGAGCAGTTCAAAATATGGGTGTATGATGAAAGCTGTCAGGAGTCTGGAATAATAATGATGTAGCAGCATGTCTTCATGAGGATAGAGCAATCAATAGTGATAACCCTAAAGCAGTCTTGAAGCAATGATATGATTTCAGGAGGATAGAACAATGAATGGCTCTAAAGCAGTCTTGAAATAATAATGTGATATGTCTTCAGGAGGATAGAGCAATCAATAGCTCTAAAGCAGTCTTGAAGTAATGATTTCAGGAGGATAGAGCAATGGATAGCTCTAAAGCAGTCTTGAAATAATTAGATGGCTTCAGGAGGATAGAGCAATGAATAGCTCTAAAGCAGTCTTGAAGTAGTAATATGACCTCATGAGGATAGAGCAATGAATAGCTCTAAAGCAGTCTTGAAGTAATAGGATGATTTCAGGAAGATAGAGCAATCAGTAGCTCTAAAGCAGTCTTGAAGTCATGAGAGGCTATCAGGAGGATAAAATAACCCTGAGGTTACAATAAAGCAGTCCCAAAGTAATAAGAAGCTCATCAGGAGGATAAAGTAACCCTGAGGTTACAATAAAGCAGTCCCAAAGATCATAAGCTTGTTTGTTGGATAATTAACCTGAAAACAAGGTAGCATTCTGTATAACAACATTAGTTTATGCTTTATGTATGCATGTATGACATGATGCACTTAGGTAATGTACTATAGATATATATGTTATGGTATGATGTAAATGATGTATGTATGATATGACACTGCTGGAAGTGTCTGGATATCCTTGTATAACAACTGCTGGCCAAGGAAAATAAATCCCGATTCGTTGTTGAAGAATATATAACCCTCCGTCTGCTGGGAATAACAAGGTATAGATAACCTCCCATTGTTGGGGATAACAAGGTATAGATAACCTCCCGTTGTTGGGGATAGTAGGGTATAGATAACCTTCGTTTTCGTTTGATAGTAGGATAAGTATAACATCCCGTCTTCGTTCATCGTGTCCTTATTGGAAAGTAATTTCCCGTATATCCGTATGAGGATAAAAGAGATGGATATAAATTCCAGGGGAGATTAGACTTTGTGAAAATGGATTAGTCCTACTGATGGTTTGTAACTGTCTTGTAAAGATGAACCGGCGAAGCTTCTTTGAAATCCTTCCCTCGTTCGTCCTTAGTAAATACTATTACTGCATTTTCATGCATTTCTGGTAAACATCAATCATATTAAAAGCATACATGCATTTCTGGTAAACATCAATCATATTCAAAGGCATACATACATTCAAACACAACCAATGGACGTTTCGCTTATGTAAATAGGGTAAAAGTAAATCTGGATTCAAAAGATGGAATTTATTTATATCAAAAGTGACCCATACACGGGTAAGTTTGTACAAGGAGACATAAACCCTAGTAAGAGAATTTTGTCATGAAGTTTTACAAAAAGAATCAGCTATGTGGGAAATAATCCTATTGAGTTTCAATTCTACTATTGCCACTCAAGTATCTCATCTTCTTGCTGTTGAGACGGAAACGATTGGATTGAGCTTTATCTGTTTGAGCTTGAGTAAGTAGTACAACTGGTTGCAGTTTCATGAGTGATCCAAACGAGACATAGTCATACGTTTTAATCCCTAACTTTTGCCTGGATTGCCCTTTCAGGTTTTCAATCCACCGGGATACCCTTTTTTTGCCCAAGCCGCCTTTTCAGGTTTTCGACTTGCCGGGTGTACATCTTTTTATATATATATCCCTAATTTTTGCCCAAACCCTTTTGGTTTGCCGGGATGCCCTTGTTTTTGCCTAGGCCTGTCAACCTAGCGGGTCTCTTTTTATGCGTAGTATTTTTTAACTATGTCTGCGTTTACAGGTTGTGGGAAGTCTTCACCATCCATTGTAGTCAGTATCATGGCACCTCCTGAGAACACTGTCTTGACTACAAATGGTCCCTCATATGTTGGAGTCCACTTGCCCCTAGGATCACCCTGTGGTAATATGATACGCTTGATTACCAAGTCACCAGCATGATATACCTTTGGCTTAACCTTCTTGTTAAAAGCTTTGATCATCCGTTTCTGGTACATCTGGCCATGACAAACTGCTGCTAACCTTTTCTCATCAATCAAATTTATCTGGTCAAGTCGAGTCTGAATCCACTCATCTTCATCCAAGCCTGCATCCTTCATAATTCTCAAGGAGGGGATCTGAACTTCAATAGGCAGAACTGCTTCCATACCATAGACTAAGGAGAATGGGGTTGCCCCTGTTGAAGTACGTCTTGCAGTATGATAACCATGCAGAACTTTGCAAGGGCACATTTCTCTCAATTTTAAAGGTATGATGGTATTCTTGGACTTTTTGGAAAGCTTGAAGAGACCTCTAAACAACCCCATTGGTTTCAGGTCCATATCATTTACCAATCTCAAGTTATGCCCTTTTGAAGTTGTTGACTTTTTGTTGACTTTTGAAATGACCTATAATGTCTTAGATCATATCTTTCAAATAAAGCATTTTTGGGCTTAACCTTCAACATAAAAGTTGTAGAGAATTCAATTTCCTTCAAAATGAGCTTTGGATGGAGACTTGGTGATGAAGTATGTGAAAGTTATGCCTGGTCAAAGTTCAGTTGACTTTTACTGAGGAAACCCTAATTTAGAAACTCCTGATTATTGATGATCTGGAATCTCCTTGATGAATCATGATCAACCCTTGATAAAATGATGAATTTTACTTCATATACTTGATGTTGGCAAAAAAATCATGAAGTTTGACTTTGGTTTGACCACAGTTGACCTCAGTTTGACTTTTTAACTGCATTGACTGCTTTTGACTTATCTGATCATCTGACTGAGCAAACTTTTGAGAAAAGTCTTGAAACTTGACATGGGGGTTCTTATACACATATAAGATGTTATGAAGCTCACTTGAAGTCTTGGAAGTCCATTTAGCCTGATTAAAGTCAAAACCCTAGTTTTGGATGCACTGCTTAGGAGGTGCATTGTCTGAGGGAATTGTCAACTCTTCTGACCAATTGTGAACTTTGTGAACCTTGTGAATCTTCATAAGATATCTTGTGATACTCATGGGAGGTATTGTGAAGCTTGTGAACCTTGTGAACATCATGAAGTGGCTTTGTAGACCTCATGACCCTTAGGAAAGCTTTGTAAACATTGTGAATCTTGTGAACCTTGTGAACCTTCAAGAAGCAACCTATGGACTTCATGAACCTCATGAAAGGTCTTGTAGATGTTGAGAAGTTTGTGAACCTTGTGAACCTTCAAGAAGCAACCTATGGACTTCATGAACCTCATGAAAGGTATTGAAAGCACTGTGGGACTTGTGAACCTTGTGAACCTTCATAAAGTAGCTCGTGGACTTTATGAACTTCATGAAAGGTTATGCAAGTTGTTGGAGAACTTGTGAACCTTCTTAGAACACAAAGTCTTGTATTGTGAGGGCAAATTTTGGGGTGCAACAGTTAGGCGTAGGCCTTCTCCTATCCCGAGTGCTGACGTTTACCGTAGGGTTCTCTGTCGCAAAGCACTTACCATTCAAAACCAAAATCATCTTTAATAAGAGAACGAAGCTCTCTTTGCATTGAATTAAAGAGAGAGGATTGGGTGTAGTCTTCTTCCTCTCCGAGTGTCAGGATACTCACTGTAGTGTGTGTGGTCTTGATACTCGTCTTTCAATACGAAGACGCCTCGTTTGCCACACCTTTTTATAACAAAAACTTTGAGATAACGAATTGGGTACTACCCGTAGGGGTTACTATCCGAGGACCTGTCTCGCCCCCTAAAAAACAATCCAATCAATCAAATGTGACTTCTAGCCCCGCGTGGCGAAAACTAATCAATCTTTCAAAAGGATATGTTACGTCCGTTCTACCGCAAACAGGTAATGCCTAAGTCTCCAATGAGCGAGCAGCAATACACCTAACTGCTAGAATGCGCGCGATAGCATCATTCATAAACAACAGTAACACACCGTAGGCCGAACTACGACTGCTCTGATTCTTTACTTCTTCAAGTAAAGATACGTAGGCACAAGGGCCACAATCCTTGCCGAGCACTTTCCCCCCCATATCTGTAGTTTCCCGAACTACGTCGACTCTGATTTTCTCACATTTATTGAGAATACGTAGGCCTAGGACCGCGAAGTCCTACCGAGTTTGTCCTTTCTTTTCTTTCATCCGTTACCTCTCTTTCCCCGTTTCTAAACCTTTCTCTTTACCCATTGGAACACTTTTTATAGCATAATGTTTAAGCAAATAAATTCACACATCGACAAACAAAAGGTTCCCATCGAGTACGATGGATGCGAGGGGTGCTAATACCTTCCCTTCGCATAACCGGCTTCCGAACCCATTCTTGGTCGCGAGACCATCTTATCCATTTCTTTCTTAAGGTTTTCTCGATATTTTCCTTTCCCCTCATGGGATAAATAAAGTTCGGTGGCGACTCTTCTGTCTATCTTTTTCGCCTCCCCGTCGTTGTGCGATGCATTTCTCGAGTAGCGACAATTGTTATCAGAGGAAATGGGTATAGCTGAAGCAACAACTTTATCAGTTTTAGCAGAGAAGGATATAGTTGCTAATGAATCTACATCTGACTTGGATTTTATATAGTCAAGAATCACAGATGGAAGGGTCATTGTGAGTTTTGGTTTCAGAGGGGTGATAGGGTCAGATGGTTCAACTCTATCATAAAAATCTTTGAGTTTGAAACCGTATGCCAAATTGTGAAACAGTGATGAAACTTGGGCACAAGAAATAGATGTTCTTGGGTTGGAACTTGGAATCAGTATTTTAGATGATGGTGCAGGTGTGGGAATAGGATCTGGAATGGGAGCTTTAGAAGGTATAATGGGTTCAGGTTGGTTTACCTCAGAGTCTCTGTGAGATGGAGAGACTAGAAAGTCTGGGTGGATGTCTGATTCTGAGGAGTTTGAAGAGGTGGTTGGTGTGCAGGAAGTAGAAGATACTTGAAACACAGTTTTTAAAGGTGTGACATCAAGAACTTTTGTTTCAGGTATGTTGGGTTCAGAAGTGTTGGTTGGTTCTGAAGGAATTTCAGAGGGTTTTGATGGTTGTTCTGAGATGGGTGTATCAGATGGGATTGTGATTGGTTTAGATGAGACTTGAACAGGTGTTATTTTTGTAGGTTCAGATGCAGTGGGTTCAGATGATCTTGATGGTGGATTATTTGAAGGTGGTTGATTTTCAGAGGCTTTTTCTGATGGAGGTTCTTGTGGTTTTTCAGGTTGTTTTTCTTGTGGGTGCTTTTGTTGTTCAGATGGCTTTTATTTAAGTGGTTCAGAGGATTTTTGTTGTACAGAAGATTGTGGTTGTTGTTCTGTAGGTTGTTGTTCTGAGGGTTGTTTCTGTGGAACAAACTGTTTGATTTGGATTTTTGGTTGAGATGATTATGGTACATAGACTTTTGGTGTTGGAATTGTTTTTGTTGTTGTTGGTGTTAGAACAGATGCTTGTTTTTGTGGTGATTTAGAAATAGGAGCAGTAACATAAGTATTTTGAGTAGAGGGTGGTTTAGGAACAGACTTAATATTAGAATTATTTAAAACAACATTACTTACAGAAGATACAGAAGATTTAGTACCTTTGATTTTGATTCTCTTGGCTGGTACAGAAGAAGTGTCTCCAGAATCTTTCCTCTTCAAGAGCTTCTGTGGCTTCTCAGCAATCTTGACCTTCTTCTGAACAGGTGCAGCTTCTGCTGCTGGCTGAGTCCTCTTTCTTTGTAGTTGTGCTTCTTCTTCTTCTTCTTCTACATCAGGTAGAGGTTGTCTTGCTAGCTGTATTATGTTTGCAGGAACAGGCTTTCCTTCCTTCTTACACTCATCAATGTACATCACAACAATGTGCCTTGGTTCTTCAGCAAAGAATAATGGAAAATCATCTACAGGAATCCTCTTCTTACTCAGTTCAGACACATTCAGCTTCTTGGGAGCTGTTGTGAGTTCATCCACTATTTTAAGTCTCTGAAGACTTTTAGCATTCAGAGGCTTTCCCATTATGAATTCCAATTCCTCTGTAACTCCAGCAGCGTACAGAGCAGTGACCAATCCATTCTCAGTAAGAAGATCTGAGATCAACCTTCCAAAAGGGATCCAGGTTCTGATCTTCTGTCCTTTTTCTTTCACATACTCTCTAGAGGCATTTATATGGTTCCACAGATGCATAAAGATAATATATGGAAGATCTACCTTGGTGCTCTGACTGAGGCAATACATGAAATAGAGCTGTTCATTATTGACATAGTCTGGAGAGTTTATTGACTTCCTATGATGGATGCATCCCATGAAGATCTTAGCCCAAATTTGTAGTCAGGCTTCAGATCCTTGAATTTGTTAGAAGCTTGACCATCAGTCATTACTTCTTCATACACTTCATCCATGTCCACACGCCCAGCTGGCAAGTGGGAAACACCATCTGTTTCTTCATACCCAATTAGCTTTCTGATCAGATCTTCTGTTATAATGATTTCTTTTCCCAGTACAGAAGATAGGATGAATTTAGGGTAAACTGATGCATGGATCCAGAATTCTTTCACAAGGAGGGGGTAAACTGGTCCAAAGAGTCTATCAAAGTACTTTACCCATCCTTGAGCACCTATGATAGAACGAAACTCAAAGCCATTTTCTGCAAGTGAATCAAATTCCACCATTGGTTCACACAAAACCTCCAACTTTTCAACAGGGGTCAATAGAGTTCTTTTAGGAGGAGAGTAAGGAGAAACACCCATGTTTGCAGAGGTAACTGCAGCCATTGAAGATTGGAATTGAGCAGCTGTTGATGATGAAGTTGCCATTGAAGATTGCTTTGTCACACGCTTAGGCTTAGGTTTTTTATGCAGAGAGAAGAGAAGATGAAAATGCATAAAATTTTCTGAGATTGTGAAAAGTGTGAAAGTGAAGATAGGTCATGTATTTATACTAAAACAATTAGGCATACCATCAGTCAGAATCTTTTGCACGTTTGAACAAGCATTAAATGAAAAGAATAATAATCATTTCAAACATTTATTGCTTCTGACAAATTGGGGGGGGGGGGGAATCAAGATTTTTACTATTCAAACTTCACCTCAAACGTCTCTTCAGTAATGTACACGCCACCTTTGCAGATTTGGTGTGACACGTGTTTGCTTGCATGTGTTCTGAATTCTCTTAAGAAATGAAACGTTAGCCAACGTTCAGATCTTCTAAGGATTGTTAGTTCAGAGTTTCACAAAAAATATTAAGCAGAATAACTAAGCAATCAGAAGAAATACTTCAGAGCATTAGGCATTTTTGCATCTGTAAAAATTTGATTCTGACAAATATCATTCTGGAAAAAAATCCATACCAATATTTTTCAGAATAAATTTGAGTCTATCTTCAACAAGGGGTTTTGTAAAAATATCTGCCCATTGATGATCTGTATCAACAAAGGCTAAATTTATTATTCCCTTCTGGACATAGTCTCTGATGAAATGATGCTTAATTTCTATATGTTTTGCCTTAGAATGTAAAATGGGGTTCTTGGACAAACATATAACAAAAGTATTATCACAAAAGATAGAAATGTTACTTTCAAATATCTGATAATATTCTAGTTGGCTTTTCATCCAGAGCATCTGCGTGCTACATCCAGCAGCAGCAATATATTCTGCCTCTGTGGTTGAAAGTGCAATTGTGGGTTGCTTCTTGCTGTACCAGGAGATTAGATTTCTTCCTAGAAATTGACAACTTCCAGAAGTACTTTTCCTTTCCACTCTGTATCCAGCGTAGTCAGCATCACAGAATCCAACTAATTTGAAATCATCAGATTTTCTGTAACACAAACCCACATTAGAAGTACCTTTCAGATACCTTAGAATCCTCTTGACAGCAGTCAAGTGTGATTCTCTAGGATCTGATTGGAATCTAGCACATAGGCAAACACTGAACAATATGTCAGGTCTAGAAGCAGTTAGATAAAGAAGAGAACCAATCATACCTCTGTAGAGCTTCTGGTCTACTTTCTTACTTACCTTTTCCTTGCCAAGTGAGCTAGTAGGATGCATGGGAGTCTTTGCCAACTTACTATCAGCCATGTTAAATTTCTTCAGAAGTTCTTTAACATATTTGGTCTGATGTATGTAAGTGCACTCTGGAGTTTGATTGACTTGGATTCCTAGAAAGAATCTGAGTTCTCCCATCATGCTCATTTCAAATTCTGCCTGCATACATGTAGCAAACTCCTTTCCAAGCATAATATTTGTTGATCCAAAAATAATATCATCCACATAAATTTGACAAATTAGAAGATCTTTCTTAATTGATTTACAAAAGAGTGTTGTATCCACTTTGCCTCTGATGAAATTTTTCTCCAGAAGAAAATTGCTCAATCTCTCATACCAAGCTCTGGGAGCTTGTTTTAAACCATATAGAGATTTCTTTAGTTTGAAAACATGATCTGAAAATTTTTCATTTTCAAAACCAGGAGGTTGGTGGACATAAACTTCTTCTTCTATAATACCATTAAGAAAGGCACTTTTAACATCCATCTGATACAGAGTGATGTTATTTTGTGCAGCAAATGAAATAAGAAGGCGTATAAATTCTAACCTTGCCACTGGAGCATAAGTTTCAGTGTAATCAATACCTTCTTGTTGACTGTACCCTTGAGCAACCAGCCTTGCCTTATTTCTTTCAACTTCTCCTTTCTCATTTAGCTTATTTCTGAAGACCCATTTTGTACCAATTATATTGAATCCTTGTGGTCTTTGAACTAGATCCCATACATCATTTCTGGTGAATTGATTTAGCTCTTCTTGCATGGTAATAATCCAATCATTGTCTTGCAGAGCTTCATCTACAGAAGATGGTTCAATTTCTGACACCAGTCCAAATAGTGATGCTTCAGATGATCTTAGAAAGGATCTTGTTCTGATGGGATCATCTTTCTTTCCGATAATGACATTCTCTGGATGAGAAGCTTTAATTCTGGATGATGATCCTCTAACAATTGATTCTTCAGAGATGTTTAGATTGTTCATCTGAGAAGTTAAAGGAATAGCATCTGGCATTGCTTCTGGTTCCTTCACTTGAATTTTGTCTGCTTCTGGGACTTCAGAGTCAATGAAGACTACTTCTCTATCTGCAGAGTTTTCAAGCTGCTTTGGCTTTTCAGAGCCAAGCTTATCATCAAATCTGACATGAATGGATTCTTTTACAATCTGTGTCTCAGTGTTGTATACTCTAGAATCAAACTTGTTCCGATTTTCCTTAGTATTTAACATATAGCAAATACATCCAAAAGGATGAAAATATGAAATGTTGGGCTTTCTGTTCTTCCACAGTTCATAAGGAGTCTTTTTCAGAAGAGGTCGTACAGACACTCTATTCTGAATGTAACAGGCTGTGTTGATTGCTTCTGCCCAAAAGTGTTTTGCCAGATTTGTCTCATTGATCATGGTTCTGGCCATTTCTTGCAGAGTTCTGTTTTTCCTCTCTACAACCCCATTTTGTTGTGGAGTTCTAGGACAGGAAAAATCATGAGCAATGCCATTTTCAGAAAAATATTTTTCAAAATATTTATTTTCAAATTCACCACCATGATCACTTCTGACTTTTATAATTTTGAAATCCTTTTCATTCTGGACTTGCTTGCAGAAGTCAAAGAACACAGAATGTGACTCATCCTTGTGTTTTAAGAACTTTACCCATGTCCATCTACTATAGTCATCAACAATGACTAATCCATACTTCTTGCCTCTGATGGATGCAGTTTTCACTGGTCCAAACAGATCAATATGAAGTACTTCTAGTGGTTTGGAAGTAGAAACAACATTTTTTGATTTAAAAGATGATTTTGAAAACTTCCCTTTTTGGCATGCTTCACAAAGAGCATCTGAAGTGAACTTCAGATTAGGGAGTCCTCTGACAAGATTAAGTTTATTAATCTGAGATATACGTCTCATATTAATATGGCCCAATCTTCTGTGCCAGACCCATTGCTCTTCATTAACAGACAAGAGACATTTAACATTTTGAACTTTAAGTTCTGAAAGATTTATTTTATAAATGTTGTTTTTCCTCTTACCACTAAATAGGATAGAGCCATCCTTTTGACTAATAGCTTTACAACATTTTTTATTAAAGGTAATATCGTAACCATTGTCACTTAATTGACTTATGGACAATAAGTTATGCTTTAACCCTTCAACAAGTAAAACATTAGTAATAGAGGGAAGTTTACCATTTCCAATGGTGCCAGATCCAATGATCTTGCCCTTCTGGTTCCCTCCAAACTTCACATCACCTCCAGATCTAAGTTCCAGGCTTTGGAACATATACTTTTCTCCTGTCATGTGTCGTGAGCATCCAGAGTCCAGGTACCATGATTGGTGTCCTGACCTTGCTGCTAAGAACATCTGCAACAGGAATTATTTTGTTTTTAGGTACCCAGATCTTCTTGGGTCCTTTGGGGTTAGTTGGTTTGTAGGTTTGTCTAAACTTCTGTATTTCAACATAATGTTTATTCTGACTTGCCTTGGGTTTAAACACATAAGTATTCTTCTCAGAGCTTGTGTGTTTAATGTCATTTAAGTGACCAAATTTAAATTGAGAATACAGAGGTGTCTTCTTGATGAAAATTTTGTCAACAGATTTTGGATTACTTCCAGATGAAGATTCATATCCAATACCTCTTCTGTTGTTCCCACTAACACCATAGATCATAGAAGCCATCTTGCTTCTGTCTATGCTCTTAGTAAGGAATCTCTGAAAGCTATTTTTCTAAAATGTTTTCACATGACTTAGTCTCAGATTCAGATTCTTGTTGAGTTATTTCAAAGTCATTTTTGATTTTCAGATTAATTTCTTTTTGCTCAACAAGTTCTGTCTTTAGAAGATCAATCTCAGATTCAAGATTGCTTTTCAGCTTCTTGTATTTGAGTTTGATATTGTTATAACTTTTAAGAACTTCTGATAAAACTTTTATAAGTTCTTCTTTAGTAAGTTTAGCCATTACCTCTTCAGCGTCATCATCAGATTCAGAATCTGATTCATATCCTAAGGTTCCTTCCTCCTGATCTTCTGTGCTGGCCATCAGTGCAACATTAGCACATTCTTCTTCTGATTCAGAAGATGATTCAGATTCATTTGAGTCATCCCATGTTGCCATCAGAACCTTCTTCTTTTTGTTAAACTTCTTCTTGGGTTTTTCTTTTTTGAAGTTTGGGGCAATCATTCTTGTAATGCCCAGGTTCTTTGCACTCATAGCATACAACTTCTTTCTTGCCAGATCTTCTGTGCCTAGAAGATTCCTTTCTATGATCAAATCTTTTGAAGTTGTTGAACTTCTTTCTCTTGTGCTTCCAGAGTCTGTTGATCCTTCTGGACAACATGGATAATTCATCTTCTTCAGAAGAAGAAGATTCTTCAGAGCTTTCTTCAATAACCTGCAAAGCTTTAGCAGATTTATTAGATTTTAAAGCAACAAATTTACCTTTTTCTTTCTTCTGAGGTTCATCTTCCTCAAGCTCAATTTCATGGCTCCTTAGTGAGCTGATGAGTTCTTCTAAAGAGATCTTGTTCAGATCTTTAGCCATCTTCAAGGCAGTCACCATTGGTCTCCATCTGGTAGGTAGACTTCTGATGATTTTCTTTACATGATCTGATGTGGAGTATCCCTTGTCCAGAACCTTTAGCCCAGCTGTGAGGATCTAAAATCTGGAGAACATAGCTTCAACAGATTCAGAGTCTTCCATCTTGAAGGCCTCATACTTCTGGATCAGAGCCAGAGCTTTTGTTTCCTTGACTTGAGAGTTTCCCTCATGAGTCATCTTTAAGGATTCAAACATATCAAAAGCAGTTTCCCTGTTTGTAATTTTTTCATACTCAGTATGAGAAATTGCATTCAATAATATTGTTCTGGCCTTGTGATGATTTCTAAAATCTTTCTTCTGAGCATCTGTCATAGATTTTCTATCTATCTTCTTGCCATTCCCATCTGTGGGATGAACATATCCATCTATGACTAGATCCCATAAATCAGCATCATATCCAAGGAAAAAACTTTCAATTCTGTCTTTCTAGTAATCAAATTTCTCCCCATCAAACATAGGGGGTTTGGTGCTGATTCTGTCCCTTTCTTCATATTTATTGTTAATGTTGGATATTGTATTATCAGCCATAGTAACAACTAAATATATATCAAAGTATTTCTCTCTGGATCTTTACTGACACTGTTAAGTGGTAGCACACACAGAACCGGAGCTCTGATGCCAACTGAAGGTGAGATAATACTTAGAAGGGGGGTTGAATAAGTATGAAAGATTAAAACTTAGAAATAAAAACACAATTATTTTTATCCTGGTTCGTTGAACTCAACTACTCAAGTCCACCCTTCCTAGAGTGATTTGCCTTTCTCAACAAGGACTTAATCCGCTATTTAATCAAACAGATTACAATAGTAACACCTAAGAACAACTGTTCTTAGTCTTCTCAAGAGCTATTGATTCCAACTGAATCCTCTTAAGGAAATCCTTTACAATCAATGTAAATCTAATACAAGAGTAAGAATGCTTCTAAAAATCTTTAATCACAACAGTGATATTTCTCTTAAGTTTAAGTACAATGAAATTAATTCTTAGAATGAATATGAAAGTATGAGAGCTTGAATGTTTTAATTCTTTTTCAGCAAAACGTCTAACTGAAGAATTTGGTGGAGTCTTGCTTTTATAGGCAGCTGATCCAAGGTGAGCTGCACGTTGAGAAGAGTGTCCCAAAAGGTCTGAGCCTTTTTGTCTTCATATCAAGTGACCTTTCCTAGAAGAAGAAAGGACAGAAAAATCCTTTTTGTCTGTGTTCTTGTGTCTAGCATAAATAAGGAAAGAGACGTTTGATTTACTCTAACGGATATAATCTTTGAATATTTCTTCTTCAGTTTTCAGCAAGTTCATCAGAGTCTGATTGGGTCAGAGTCTTCTAATGATGATCAGAGCTTGCTGGATCAGAGTCTTCTGCAGCAGGTGTGCTTTCAGCGTGTTAAATATCAGAGCATATTTGGAACAAAACTTCAGTACTGGCAGCTTTAGTACTTTCCGAAACTTCTGTAGAATCTATGCTTTGAAAAACTCTTCATACAAAATTCTTCTTTGCTTCAGATGCTTCTGACTTGCTTCAGATTCTTCTGGAGCTACTTCTTCAGATCCTTCTGGAGCTTCTGCTTCAGATTCTTCTGGAGCTTCTGCTTCAGAATCTTCTGGAGGCTACGCTCAGAATCTTCTGTTGGCAGCAATCAGAATCTTCTAATGAGTGCATCTGGCGCTTCAGAGTCTAGTTAATTTCTTGCATTCAATTCTTATTTGCTTCTGGAGTATTAATTTCTTTACTATCTGCAGTAAAAACTCTCAAGCAAATTTTAGAGTATATAATTCTTAAATACAAAATTTCCTAATAGTTATAATCAAAACATAGAGATATTATTAAGAACCAATCTGTGTTCTAACATGCTCATTCAGACGAGAATGAGAAATCAGAGCGTTGTAGTTCGACTACAGGAAAGGATGGGGGATGGATAGAATAATGGAGGAAGATAGAAGTGTGCTCACCAAGATCATCACAATCTTGTGCCTATGTATCTTACATTCAGACGAGAATGAAGAATCAGAGCAGTCGTAGTTCATGGTAACAACCACGAAAAGGAAACAGGATTGTATTGGTTTAAAGTGGGTACGGATGATGATTACTTGAAGCTTAAGAAAGACTTCTCGGACCCAAGTAATCGGGAGAGTGAACCAAAGACTTGGAGCTCTCTCTTTTTCATCTTGAAGATAAGGTTGGATTTGAAAGGGTGAGTTTGAAGTGATGACGATTACTTGAAGCTTAAGAAAGACTTCTCGGACCCAAGTAATCGGGAGAGCGAACCGAAGACTTGGAACCCTCTCTTTTTCATCGTGAAAAGAAAGTTGTTTGAGTTTGAAATGGAGTTTGGAAGGATGAGTAGTTGGATGATGGTTGAATGGTGTCAAGTTGTTAATGTTATTTAAAGGCGTCAATTGCTTACACACGAATAAGATAACTCGCATCCAAACAATCGAAAGCAAGATCAAAGGCTTGAACCTACTCTTTACACCTTGAAAAGAATTAAATAGTTGTTAATTGATTGATGGTTTATTACAAAAATCCACTTGACGTTGGATCAAGGGTTTGACTTATTATCGCGTGCAAAGCGTGTAATGGACATGGTTTGAGAAACGGAACCAACTTGACTTACGCATCAAAGGTTGAGTTGTGCAATAGGTTGATGGCGAATGCGTATGAGCACTCGACTTACAGGGTGTTTGAAAATGGCTCGATGACGAATCAAGAATTAGTTTGAAAATAGTTTGATCCGTTGTAGTCCCTATGGGTGCTCCTAGGAGATAAACCGATAATCAAAAGAAATGCGAAACATACATCGTAATGGGAGAGGGGTACATGTAAGTTACACGGGATTGCATGAAATAAAGGTGTCTCATTGTCAGGTAGCCCAAGAGAAAGCCGTGTGTGTGCATTGTGTCCTAAACTACACCTTGAGTAAAGTCGGGCACGACTCAAAATTAGGGTTCCTGCAAATAACCAATGATACAACAGTCCACCAATTTGGCTTTTAGGATTTCGATAGTTTATTAGGTGTTTTCGAATATGGGTGAATAAGAATGAATAATGAGTATGACAATATGAATATAGCAAGATAATGTAACAATAATATCCACAATAATATTTTGACGGATATTAAAATTAGTAATTAGTTTGGTTAGAAATTAAATTGGGACAAATGTAATGATAAACCATCGTAGCTCGACTTATAATGAAGTTCGATCTATAGGAGGTCGCGTGAGTTGATTTTCGTGCTAAAAGACGAGATGGAGAAATGATATTGAAAATCATTCACCAATTTATACGTGTTGCACGGACAAAAAGAGTGGGATCTCGTCTTAATCGCAAACAAAATGTCGATTAATCAAAGGTATCCTATCACGATCCCAAAGTAGAGAAAATGACCCAAATGGTCATTCTCCATATATTTGAAATCGAGAAGGTTATCAACTTTGATACACGATGCTTACGAATAGGAAAACATCATTGATCGAAAAAAATGAATAAAAATGGAAATGAAAAGGATGTGATACTAAAACCCGGTTTAGAAATAAAGAGGGCCAATATGAACACCTCCGATGAGCCATCTACTCCTTATTTTTATTTTCACTACCTATTATTCACGAGCTCCGAGTCTTGGTCCTTTTTACTCATTTTTAGGTAGATATTTGACAACTGTCAATATCATCCCCTTCTAGATCACCCATAACATATGGAGTATGCTTAAGGATTTCTGGATAATCTATTGTAGCATCGGCATCCGTCCCACTGTTTGAGGATTCCTCTTTTTCTTTAACAAATAAAATTTTCTTGATAATAGTTTGGTAACATTATGTTCCTTCCTACACAGGTGCTTGTGGAAACCTTATGTGAACCTTTATAAGGATTATAAAGATATGTTTATGTGATTAACATGGCGAGGAAATGCCTATACGGTGACCACACAGGTGATGAGGTAGATGAGTACTTGGATACGCTTTATGGTAATAAAGAATACCTTTTAATCTAATCCCCTACTTATTGTATTACATGTGTTAATTGTGTTTCCTTTCCCTTATTTATAGAGAATATGGATGAAACTTATCTTGATAAGAGGAAAGAATGTTTGGTTTGAATGCAAGCTACGTAGAAGCGGTGGGTTTGCCTACACCCTTCCCTAATGGTTTTACTGTTGATGGAAGGAAGCGACAATGAAAAATATCTCAGACTGGTGAGGCTCACCTTCCCAAAAATTTAAGGCGGGAGTAGGGTCCTTCTGGACTATCAGGAAGCTGTTAGATAACAGAAGAGGGCGAGAAAGCGGGTGATTGATCTTCCCCTCTTGAACCTTCTCTGTGGAATATGCTACCTTTAATTCGATGGGGTTCTCTACTCACCACCTCTCCTTTTTGGAGAACTTTCTTAGTGATTATCAGCCACTTCTTGGTATACCTTATGCTAGTTTGTCGAACCTACCAGAGGTCTAACTTTTACGCTACCTTCTAGTAGGGAAAACTCAAAGGGAGAAACATTCTCGCACTATGTGAGAATTACAGTCCAGGATGAACTATGTTATAAGAAGCGCTCAAAGAGGTGCAGAAGTTAGGTGGTTGAGATAAAAGTTGGACACTTTGAAGGCGCGCTCCAAGGAAATAACTACTGCAACTCTTATCCAATTTGAATAGGTGAAGTGTCTGGACCAATTGCTGAAGGAATCTCTTAACACCAGGGAAATTTTAGAGGAGAAAGCGTTGTCACTCAAGGATGAGGTTGTGGCTACCTCTGCCTATCATTTTAAAAGGGATAAAAGGTAGGATTCCTTCTTTATCCCAACCCGGACTTAAGTAAGATGGATCCTTTCTAGGTTGTTCAAGATGGCATGTTGGTGGATGATGAGTAACCTCTCACTTTTGACTCTTTTGTATCCTTTTTTTTGTAATACTAAGTGGTTCCCTGCCTTATGTTTGTTAATGTTATCAGTATAGCCCCATTTTTATGCACGTGCTTTATTTTTTGCTGATGCTAAGAGGAAATGATTTATTATTTGGGAAGTTATGGTACCGGTCGACAAAGGAGGTCTTCCTGAAGTCCTACCATGATTACCAATATCATTTGGTAATTTAGAACATATCCATACAAGAAGGGGTCTTCCACGAAGATCCAGCATTTTGACAGCCTTTGAAGGTAACAAGAATCTTTTCTGGGGATCCAACATTTTGATCGCATCTAAGGGCGAAAAGGACCCCTCTTAGGGATCCAAAATTTTGATCTCCAAAAAGGGTGGGAAGGATGTCTCTTAGGGATCAACATTTTGATTTCCTTCAAGGGTGGAAAGGATTCCTCTTTGGGATCCATCATTTTGAATGTCTCTAAGGGCGGCAAGGATCTCTCTTAGGGATCACTACAACAAATAACACTTTTTATGGCGAAGCTAACACCTCGAACAATAAAAAATAAGGGCGTAGGTACTGGGAGAGCCAAGTTTCATTTTTTTTTATAAAAAATAAACAACCATTTACCTCAAATTTTAAAGAAAAGCGAGATAATAAAGCTATAAGGGAGCTCGCTTTGACACACAGTCTTTGTATTTTATGTTTTTTTCTTCAGTTGTTTCGTTAGTATTTTTCATTTGTCGCCTTTACAAGTTCCATTTTTATCATTGTTATTTTTGTTTTTTTTAATTTTTTATTAGTATTTACCTCGACTACATGATCCAACTGAGTGGTAATATATTTTGCATTAATTAATTTCAAAATACTATTCTAAAAAAATATTTTAATTTTTTATTTGATATGTTCAAATCCCCTAGTTATACAAAAAACTGACGTTATATATATTTTAATTGAATTCCCAGAATATGATGCTATTGTGTTTTTTATATTATATATTTTTTATTAATAATGCCACGTCGAATTTTATATAAAACCGACGTGACACATATATTGCAGTAAATACTTCAGACTACAATCTAGCTAGTTTCTAACTTTTCATTTGCTTATCAATGCCAAAACGTCATTTCGTCACCCTCATTTCGCACAAAAAAAACCTAGGCATTTTTCTAGCTGATATTTATAAGAAGGGGTCTTCCCACAGATATTCATCAAATGTCATTTTTGCAACAAGTTTTTTCTTCAGTGAAACAAGTTTTTTGTATAACCGAGGTTTGTCTAGGGTTTTACGTTAGTTTGTCTTTTGATCATTTTGTTTCTATGATTTTCCATTTATTTTATTGAAACATTACTTAGTATAATTTCTATTGATCATTTTGAAGTTCATTTAGATAGTCATTTCATCAACATATATTATTTTTCAACAAGTTTGTTCTTCATTGAAATGAGTTATATATCACTGAAACAAATTATATATCACCGAAATGAGTTTATATCATTTTATTTTTCACTATTTGTCTCTTGATCATTTTGTTTCTACGTATTTTTCTCTTGATAGTCATGGCTAGTTCAACAAGCACCTCTCATACAACATCTGCTGCAACATTTGTTAATATAAACCGTAGAAAAAAAACTAGAGGTGCCACGATGTATACCAAGATGAAAAAAGCCCATGAAACCGGTGTTCGCTACCCAGTTATAGTTGATGTTGCAACTGGCAGGGCTTATGGTGAACACGCTGACGAATTTATGGGTTACATTGCATTACAAGGTAGAAGTAAAGTGAGCATTTTGATAGATAGTTGGAACGATGTTGAAGAGGACTTGGAAGAGACCATATGGGAAGATGTTTAGGTATTTTGTGATTTGTTTACAAGTATATATGATCATTTATTTTTTGTTTAGTACTAATAACATATCTATTGTGTAAATATAAGAAATATTCATTATTATTCTAGATGATAATAATGTGAAAAAGAAGATGCTTACATGTTATGGTGAGCGTTGGAGGAGCTTTAAGACACAACTCACTGATGGTTATATTAAACATGGCGAAGATAAATAAATGCCTCCATACGATATGTATACATTTATTGATTAATATGTTTGGGAGAAATTTGTAGAGTCTCGAACCACTCATGTGTTCTTGGAAAATAACCAAAAGGAAAGGAAAATTGAGCTAGAAATATCTATCCACATAGATTATCTCGTGGAGGATATCGAAAACTTGAAAACAAGATGATGGAAGAAAAAAGAAAACAAAGGGAGGAAGAGCTAAGTGAAGGTGAGATAATACTTAGAAGGGGGGTTGAATAAGTATGAAAGATTAAAACTTAGAAATAAAAACACAATTATTTTTATCCTGGTTCGTTGAACTCAACTACTCCAGTCCACCCTTCCTAGAGTGATTTGCCTTTCTCAACAAGGACTTAATCCGCTATTTAATCAAACAGATTACAATAGTAACACCTAAGAACAACTGTTCTTAGTCTTCTCAAGAGCTACTGATTCCAACTGAATCCTCTTAAGGAAATCCTTTACAATCAATGTAAATCTAATACAAGAGTATGAATGCTTCTAAAAAGCTTTTATCACAACAGTGATATTTCTCTTAAGTTTAAGTACAAATAATTCTAAGAATGAATATGAGAATATGAGAGCTTGAATGTTTCAATTTCTTTTCAGCAAAAAGTCTAACTGAAGAATTTGGTGGAATCTTCCTTTTATAGGCAGCTGATCCAAGGGAGAGCTGAGCGTTGAGAAGAGTGTCCCAAAAAGGTCTGAGCCTTTTTGTCTTTACATCAAGTGACCTTTCCTAGAAGAAGAAAGTACAGAAAAATCCTTTTTGTCTGTGTTCTTGTGTCTAGCATAAATGAGGAAAGAGACGTTTGATTTACTCCAACGGATATATTCTTTGAATATTTCTTCTTCAGTTTTCAGCAAGTTCATCAGAGTCTGATTGGGTCAGAGTCTTCTGATGGTGATCAGAGCTTGCTGGATCAGAGTCTTCTGCAGCAAGTGTGCTTTCAGCGTGTTAATCATCAGAGCATATTTTGACACAGAACTTCAGTACTGGCAGCTTTAGTACTTTCAGAATCTTCTGTAGAAACTATGCTTTGAAAAACTCTTCATACAATATTCTTCTTAGCTTCAGATGCTTCTGCTTGCTTCAGATTCTTCTGGAGCTTCTGCTTCAGAATCTTCTGGAGCTTCTTGCTTCAGATCCTTCTGGAGGCTACGCTCAGGATCTTCTATTGGCAGCAATCAGAATCTTCTAATGAGTGCATCTGGCGCTTCAGAGTCTAGTTAATTTCTTGTATACAATTCAGATTTGCTTCTGGAGTGTTAATTTCATTACAATCTGCAGTAAAACTCTCAAGCAAATTTTAGAGTATATAATTCTTAAATACAAAATTTCCTAATAGTTATCATCAAAACAAAGATATTATTAAGAACCAATCTGTGTTATAACAATCTCCCCCTTTTTGATGATGACAAAAAGCATCAGAAATTTTGTTTAACTGAACATATTAGAATTATAGCTCCCCCTGAGATGATGAATCTCCCCCTGAGTTAAATATAAATAAGGAATAGAAACTTCCCTTTTGTCTTTGAGTAATCTTCAGAGTTAGATCTTGTTTGTTCTTTTAACATTTGAAGGTCAGAATGTCTTGCAGATTTAAGATTCAGAGTTTGATAACAGTCAAATGATCTGACAGACTCAGAGTTTCTTTTATAGAATTTACTTATCAAATGTTCTGAAATAGTCAGATTAAATGTTAGATAGAATAAATATGTCTGAAGTTTCATTCTGGTGAAGTTATATTAAACAGTTCAGATCTATATTTTCTCCCCCTTTTTTGTCATAAGCAAAAAGTAAAACTTTAAAAAGACAATTAAAAGGAAACAGTAAATAAGATAAATCAATGGAGAAAACTTTGATTCATTCATAAGATCATATCAAGAGTACATAGGCAAACATCAGAAGATATAGCAATAAAGTACACATGCAAACAATAGATGCAAAAACATTAGAATGAAAAAAAATCTAAGAGTGTTTGGACAAAAGCATCTTCAATAGATCTGTAATCTCAGAGGATGATTGCTCTTGCTTGGACATCCACTTAGCCATAGTTTCATTCTTTTCATCTTGCTTTGACATCCATTTTGTCATATCCTCAGATTTCTTATCCTGCTTTGCCATCCATGACTTGATCTCTGACTGGCCAGCTTCCAGAGCAGAAATCTTATCTTCAAAATCTGGATGTTCCTTCTTTAACTTAGATGAAGAATTAAGATTAGGTTCTGAAACTTGAACAAAGTCAATTTCCATTGGTTCTGTAGAGTCTAGAGCAGTGGAGTTAGAAGGAGGGTCTACCAGAGTCATAGCCAACGGATTTTCCTCAGATGCAATGTCAGTAGATTCTGTTGAAGGTGGAGGAGCATCTGTAAGGAGCAGAGGATCAGATCTCTTGACAGTTTAGAATAGAGTCCTGGCAGCCTCAGCAAATCTGAGCTTCGCATCATCAGAACAGATGTTCTTCAGATTTGAGGCCACAGAGTTGAATCTGTTGATGAATCCATTTCAGATGATGTCATATTCTTTGGCATCCATTGTTGCTGAGCATTTCTTTTGAACGTTACCTAAATACAACTGTATTTCTTGCAAAAAAGTTTGAAATAAATGATCAACATTAAGTCTGGGCTTTGGACGTAACAAAGTTTCCAGAGTTACAGGTTTAGGTTGGGGAGTTGGTGGAAAAAGAGATTTCTGAATAGAGATCAGAGGAGGAGGATAATATGGAATGAAGGGTATCTCAGGAGCTTTTTCTTTTGATCTGATTAAAGCATTTAGAAAATGAGGTTTTGCTCTGGTGTGAAGGGTAACTACATCAAAAGGTTCATTTGAGTAGGGTTGGAAGGCAGATTTGGGTGGTTCATCAGATGCAACATTTGTATCAGATGTAATAGGCAGAGCTGAAGGCACAGCTTTATCAGATTTTGCAGAACAGGATATAGTTGCTAAGGATCCTACATCTGTCATGGAATTTATATAGTCAAGAATCACAGATGGAAGGGTCATGGTGAGTTTTGGTTTCAGAGGGTTGATGGGGTCAGATGGTTCAACTCTGTCATAAAAGTCTTTTAGTTTGAAACCATAGGCCAAATTATGAAATAGAGAAGATACTTGGGCACAAGATATAGAAGATCTTGGGTTTGAAGTAGGAATCAATATCTCAGATGATGGTGCTGGTGTGGGAATAGGATCTGGAATGGGAGCTTTAGAAGGTATAGGAGGTTCAGGTTGGTTTACCTCAGAGTATTTTTGAGATGGAGAGATTAGAAAATCTGGGTGGAGGTCTGATTCTGAGGAGTTTGAGGAGGTGGTTGGAGTGCAGGAAGTAGAAGATACTTGAAACACCGTTTTTAAGGGTGTGACATCAAGAACTTTTGTCTCAGGGATGTGAGGTTCAGAAGTGTTGGTTTGTTCTGAAGGAATTTCAGATGGTTTTGATGGTTGTTCTGAGATGGGTGAATGAGATGGAATGGTGATTGGTTCTGATGAAATTGGAGCAGAAGTTACTTTTGTAGGTTCAAAAGTAACAGGTGCAATGGGTTCAGATGATTTTGATGGTAGATTTTCAGAGGCTTTTTCTGGTTGAGATTCTTGTTGTTTTTCTGGTTGTTCAGATGATTTTTGTTGTACAGATTGTTGTGGTTGTTGTTCTGTAGGTTGTTGTTCTAATGGTTGTTGTTCTAATGGTTGTTGTTCTGATGGTTGTTTTTGTGGAACAAACTGTTTGATATGAATTTTTGGTTGAGATGATTTGGGGATAGAAACTGGTGGTGTTTGAGTGATTTTTGTTGTTGTTGTTGTTGGAATAGAAGTTTGTTTTTGTGGTGATTTTGAACTGGGAGCAGTAACAGAAGTAGTTTGTGTTGAGGGTGGTTTTGGAACAGACTTAATATTAGAGTCATTTATAATAATATTTGCAGAAGATACAGAAGGTTTAGTACCTTTTATTTTGATCCTCTTGGCTGGTACATGTTGCACCCTAAAATTTGACCAACTTATTTTACTTGATCTATGTTTCAATTGCATTGTCATTTGCATAGTAGATAGTGTACATAGTTCAATCATTTGCATAGCATAGCATAATAAAGTCATCCAACAAGGGGTCAAGTGCCATTATTCTCTAAAGAGGCACATCAAAAGGGGTTTTATTCAAGCCTAAGCCTATTCAAGTCACCAGGAAAGGAATTGAAGTTTTGAGAAGTTAGAAGGTCAAGCAGTGGATCTCTCTCCTATCTGGGGTGTGTTTGAGGGTCATCAATGAGATATGAGCTATGAACTGAGGGTATGGAATGTGTGCTATCATCATGGAGGGCCTAGAGGGTCAGTTTGAAGATGAAGCAAGTCATTGGTTTGATTACAAGAGTTGTAGTGGAATGCAGTCAACTAGGGTTTCATCTGGGTCAACCCTAGGTCAAATGAGTGATTGAAGAGCATCAAGGCTTAGTTGAAGGATATGGGATTCATGGATTGATATGTGTAGACAAGTGTGGTGTTGTGCCAAGGAGAAATCAAAAGGAATCAAGAAGAAGAGGAGGTACTAAATTAGGGTTTCAGTGTAAAAAACCCTAATTTAGGCCTAACTTCCAAGCCAGACAAGTCAAAATGAAAGCTTCAAATGAATTCTTGGTCAACATGAAACTTGTATAGCATCTCAATACCTTTAATTTGAGTACTAGAAGTCCTCAAGAGGAGTTGTAGAACTCAAGTTATGGTCTTGACAACTCAGGGTTATTTTAGGAAAGTTGAATTATAAGTCACTTTTCAACATAGGTCAATATCTTCATCTTCCACTCTTCAAATGGAATTTTGCCCAACATGAGATGTGTTCAAAATGGCATTTTTAGGCTAGACAAGAAGTCATGGTGAGCTAGAATGGCTTGTATCATAAAATGCCCAAAAATGGCTTGAATATGGAAGAATTTTAAATGGATTCATGGAGGGAAAATGTAATTTTCAAGTTATGAGTCCAAAATGCATCATCCAAATAATAATTTCAATTGGAAAAGATGTTTTAGAGACAATGACATTAATACTTTTTTGATTAGAGGTCAGAATCATGTACTTGCTTTGTAACCCTCTTACTTGAAATCCAAGTTACACAACCAAAATCCAACATAAGCTGATTCAAGCCAAACTAACTATCCACACACATCCAATATCTCCTTAGAAGGTAAATTGAACACAAGCCAAGTTGAATTGAGAGCTAAAACCAGAACTGATATGTTGATATCATCAAATGAGAAATTTATGACATGAGAATTTCATAATATCATTGGAGCCATCCAGAACATTCTAGAGGATTCTAACATCATCTATATATGTATTAGAACTGATCAGAAGAGTTTTTTTGGTGAGAATTGAAGAAGAGAAAAGAGATTGAGTTTTCACACTTCTTGTTGGCATTTGAAATCGGTTACACGCATTCCACTACTTTCCATCCAGTTTCTTGATTTCAATTACTTCCCTTGATGTTACTGAGTGATTCCCCATCAAGATCCAAGTGAATTCGTGGCCAAATCGTGTTCTTGATCTCAGAATTTCAGACCTGCAACTCAGATTTGATTTCTGCAATCCAGGCTATTTCAAGTGGTTATTTTGCATACAGAAGCTAGTTCACCATCCATTGATCGTATCTGGAGCATCTCAGTACCTGATTTGAAGGTTTTGTTCATCTGTTCTTCCCAATTTCTCAGGTTGGTACCTTTTCATCCACAACTTGATTTAGGTAGAATTAACATGTTTTGTTAGGTTAGAATGGTCATAGGTGATTAGAGGAAGCTTTTAGGTATTGAGTTGTGAAGTTTTAGGACAATTGAGCAATGGACACAATTTCGGTTGTGAGTAATAACTTGATGAATTTTGAGGTAGAACATGTGCTTAATAGTGGAAAATGCTCCTAGTGAGGTGGTGAAGGGATTAGACCAAACAATTTGAAGAATAGTGTTGATTGTGGATTGACCAATTTCTGGTTTCTTGATCGGGTTTTGAGCATGAAGATGTTTCAATGGAAATGGCTAGTAGAGTTAGAATCAGCATAGAATTCTGAGTGGATTAGGGTTTTTGAATTGTGATTTTGATTGAGGTTTGATGACACCCGCGTTTGGAGAAGATGAGTGTTGTAAGGTCTGCTGCCATGGTGTTCTCCCTCCAATTTCATGTTCAAAGGTTGATGATGATGTCAGTGCCGTTGGATTACACGAGGACCATTGACTAGAAAGCTAATCCGAGGGCCATGATTTAATTTGAGTTTATGAGAGAAAAGTCTGAGTAAGTGAAACGTTGCGTTTCACTTACTAGGATGAGGTGGGCTTAAGTTGAAATGATATTCACACCCCCATATCAGAGGCCCAACCAGATTGCATGTGTTTTGGGTGCTATTTGCACCAAATGCTTATTCTTTTTATTTTCATTTTCTGATTATAAGCGTGGGCCTGGTGGGCATTGATTTCTACACCCCCATCCTGGCCCAACTGTGGATTTGAACTGATTTGGGTTACTATCTGCCACACGCCTTTTTCTTTTTCTTTATATTTTCGATATTTTCATCATATTATTTTTGTTTCTTTGAAAATTCATATCAAATAGAAAAATAATCATTTTAATGTGGGGATTTTTGCTACATTTCAATAATTGTGTGAAGAAAATTATAATAAAAAGAAAAATCTCATTTAGGCATTTTTTTTCTATTTTTGGTGATTTTTACATTTAATTGCATTTTATTTTCATTTTGTTTGTATATATCATTTTGTGAATTTTGTTTGGTCCTTTAAATTCATATTTTGATCCCTTTCTTTTTGTGGTAGTTAGATTAGAACCTTAAGTTCCACCTGGATTTATTTCATATTTTTGTGAATTAATTTTGATTAAAGAACCTTAGGGTGATAATTTTAGGGTTTCAATTCAACATAGGTGCATTCTAACATTTTATTTTGGGTTTTCTAGCTTGAGTTAGAGTGTGGGGGCATATAAGGGTATGTAGGGTAGATATAGAAATCCCCTTAGAATAAATCTTAGGATTTTAAATGCTATTTTGCTATTTTTAGTGTATTTTGTAAATAGAGTGTTTGATTGGTGTTCTTACTTGGGGTTTATGCTTGTCTGCTTGGGTTTCTGGGCTTTTATTTTGGGGTGTGGGCTTGTTTTGGGCTTGTGGAAGCATGAAGAAGCAATGAAGGAGATTGGATACAAAGATCAAGGGTGATGCATGAAGAGTGCTTGGAGGTTGAAGATGTTGATTGAAGACTTAGGAGAAATAGGATAAAACAGGAAAAGCTTAGAATAGACAAATTCTTCTGTCAAACATAGAGTGCATTGTTTGCCTCTATCCTATCCAATGACATAAAGTCCTCCTTGGGAAGCTCCATCTCTCCTTAGGAGGGATGAGTGGTATGCCCAAGTGAGTAGAACTTTGAGGATACCTTTCATTTGCAATGTTAAAATCTTAGTGATTTCCTTTTGTTGTCATTGAGTTTCTTAACATTATAACCTGATCTTGTTGAATGATTCTCCCTTGGAGGTTCTTGTTGAAGCTTGGTAAAGAGAAAGTTGAAGCTTATTGAGGTATAAGTTTGAGCTTGTTGAAGCTGGTCTCTTGTTGAAGCTAGGGTTTTGCTACTTGTTGAAGTTGGTGTCTATTGGAGATTGAAAGTTTATTGAAACTTGAAGATAGGAGTATTCATAAAGATGAAGGGTGTTGCTGTCAACTTTTTGCTGGTAAATCAACTGTTGCTGTCAGAGCTATTGCTTGTGCTGTTTGCTGTAGGAGTTTGGTGCCGCTGTTTGGGCTGCCTCCTCTGCTTTGGGGTTTTATTTTTCTTTGATTGTATTGTTTGTTAATCTTCCCCTTAGGTTTAAAGTGAAGCTGTTCACTTTGCCTATTATTTCCTGCTGCATTCATGCATTTTACTGCTTTACTGTATGTATCTGTTTCTTTTTCCGTTTATCCCCTAGGATCTCTGATTTCCTCTATGCAGGAGGGAATTATGACAGACATTAGGCTTTCATCCATGCATGACAACATTAGGGTAGTTTTGATTCCCTTTTCAACCATAGGCTTTTTAGAGTTTCTCTCTCTTCTCATCTCAGAACCATTCAAAAACACAATAATAAGGTTAATCGATGTCGTATGTTACAAGGCTTAAGCTATTTGAGAAAAGGTTGCTGGAGGGTCACTCTTCAGTAATCTGATTGCTTAGTGTGTTACCCTTAGGGTGACATACGACGTGGTCACTCTCAAATCATAGTCTCTAGTGCGTCAGAGATTGCAAACACGCTAAAAAACACTTCTTCTGTGAAAGACTGTAAACCAATCGAAAAGTCATTTTTGTCCGCTTGGACCCATAATCAGGAGAAAACCTTTTTCAGAAGGATAAAAAGAATCAAGACAAACTTGTGTCGTACGTGGCCCGAACTACGTTTGCTCTGATCTTTCATGCTGTATGAAAGTACGTAGGCATAGGATGCGATATCCTAGCGAGCAACCTTCCCCTCCTTTCCAGTAAGAAGGCGAACTACGTTGACTCTGATTTCTCGTTCCAGACGGGAATACGTAGGCATAAAGTGCGATACTTTGCCGAGTCATTTTATTTTCTTTTAACCCCAGACCTGTAGAGTAGATAGAACAATAATCCGTACTAGAAAAAAGCGTGGATCCCATCGAGTACGATGGACGTGAGAGGTGCTAATACCTTCCCCTTGCGTAACCGACTCCCGAATCCAGGATTTGATTGCGATGACCATTCCTTTCCCGTCTTCGCGGTAGGTTTACTTCGAGCGTTTCCTTTCCCTCTGTTGGGATAAATAACGCACGGTGGCGACTCTTCTATTCAGCCGGCGCCGATTTTTGCAGTAGCGACAGTACAGAAGTAGCGTCTTCAGATTCTTTTCTCTTCAAGAGCTTCTTTGGCTTCTCAGCAATCTTGACCTTCTTCTGAGCAGGTGCAGAGTCTACTACTGGCTGAGTCCTTTTCCTCTGTAGTTGTGCTTCTTCTTCTTCTTCTTTGGCATCAGGTAGTGGTTGTCTAGCTAGCTGAATCACATTTGCAGGAACAGGTTTTCCTTCCTTCTTACATTCATAAATGTACATAACTACAATGTGTCTTGGCTCCTCAGCAAAGAACAGTGGAAAGTCATCTACAGGCACCCTCTTCTGACTGAGTTCAGACACATTCAGCTTCTTGGGAGCTGTTGTGAGTTCATTAACTATCTTAAGTCTCTGAAGACTTTTAGCATTCAGAGGCTTTCCCATTATGAATTCCAATTCCTCTGTACCTCCAGCAGCGTACAGAGCAGAGACCAAACCATTCTCAGTTAGAAGATCTGAGATCAACATTCCAAAGGGGATCCATGTTCTGATCTTCTGTCCTTTCTCTTTCACATACTCTCTAGATGCATTAATATGGTTCCACAGATGCATAAAAAGAATATATGGAAGATCTACCTTGGTGCTCTGACTGAGGCAATACATGAAATAGAGCTGTTCATTATTGACATAGTCTGGAGAATTAGTTGACTTCCTATGATGGATGCATCCCATGAAGATCTTGGCCCAGATCTTGTAGTAAGGCTTCAGATCCTTGAATTTATTAGAAGCTTGACCAGCAGTCATCACTTCTTCATAAACCTCATCCATGTCCACACGCCCAACTGGCAAGTGGGAAACACCATCTGTTTCTTCATATCCAATTAACTTTCTGATCAGATCTTCTGTGATAATGATTTCTTTTCCCAGTATAGAAGATAAGATGAATTTGGGGTAAACTGAGGCATGGATCCAGAATTCTTTCATAAGGAGAGGGTAAACTGGTCCAAAGAGTCTATCAAAATACTTAACCCATCCTTGAGCTCCAATGATAGAACGAAATTCAAATCCATTGTCTGCAAGTGAGTCAAACTCTACCATGGATTCACACAAAACTTCTAACTTCTCAACAGGAGTTAAAAGAGTTCTTTTGGGAGGAGAATAAGGAGAAATACCCATGTTTGCAGAAGTTACTGCAGCCATTGAAGATTGGAATTGAGCAGCTGTTGATGATGAAGTTGCCATTGAAGAATGCTTTGTCAAACGCTTAGGTTTAGGGTTTTTATGCAGAGCAAAGAGAAGATGAAAACGCATATAATTTTCTGAGAGTGTGAAAAGTGTGAAAGTGAATACAAGTCATGTATTTATACTAAAACACTCAGGCATACCAACAGTCAGAATTTGCACGTTTTAACAAGCAATAAATGAAAAGAATAATAATCATTTCAAACATTAATTGCTTCTGACAATTTGGGGGGAAAATCAAGATTTTCACTATTCAAACTTCACCTCAAACGTCTCTTCAGTAATGTACACGCCACCTCTTCAGATTTGGTGTGACACGTGTTTGCTTGCATGTGTTCTGAATTCTCTTAAGAAATGAAACGTTAGCCAATGTTCAGATCTTCTAAAGATTGTTAGTTCAGAGTTTCACAAAAGAAAATATTAAGCAGAATAAAAAAGAAATCAGAAGAAATACTTCAGAGCATTAGGCATATTTGCATCTGTAAAAATTTGCTTCTGACAAATATCATTCTGGACAAAAATCCATACCAATATTTTTCAGAATAAATTTGAATCTATCTTCAACAAGGGGTTTTGTAAAAATATCTGCCCATTGATGATCTGTATCAACAAAGGCTAAATTAATGATTCCCTTCTGAACATAGTCTCTGATGAAATGATGCTTAATTTCTATATGTTTTGCCTTAGAGTGTAAAATAGGGTTTTTAGACAAACATATAGCAGAAGTATTATCACAAAAGATAGAAATATTACTTTCAAAAATTTGATAATCTTCTAGTTGACTTTTCATCCAGAGCATCTGCGTGCTACATCCAGCAGCAGCAATGTATTCAACCTCTGTGGTTGAAAGTGCAATTGTGGGTTGCTTCTTGCTGTACCAGGAGATTAGATTTCTTCCTAGAAATTGACAACTTCCAGAAGTACTTTTTCTTTCCACTATGTCTCCAGCGTAGTCAGCATCACAGAATCCAACTAATTTGAAATCATCAGATTTTCTGTAACACAAACCCATATTAGAAGTACCTTTCAGATACCTTAAAATCCTCTTGACAGCTGTCAAGTGTGATTCTCTAGGATCTGATTGGAATCTAGCACACAGACAAACACTGAACAATATGTCAGGTCTAGAAGCAGTAAGATAAAGAAGAGAGCCAATCATACCTCTGTAGAGCTTCTGGTCTACTTTCTTACTTACCTCTTCCTTGCCAAGTGAGCTAGTAGGATGTATGGGAGTCTTTGCCAGCTTACTATCAGACATGTTAAATTTCTTCAGAAGTTCTTTAACATATTTTGTCTGATGTATGTAAGTGCACTCTGGAGTTTGATTGACTTGGATTCCTAGAAAGAATCTGAGTTCTCCCATCATGCTCATTTCAAATTCTGCCTGCATACATGTAGCAAACTCCTTTCCAAGTATAATATTTGTTGATCCAAAAATAATATCATCTACATAAATTTGACAAATTAGAAGATCTTTCTTAATTGATTTACAAAAGAGTGTTGTATCCACTTTGCCTCTGATGAAGTTTTTCTCCAGAAGAAAATTGCTCAATCTCTCATACCAAGCTCTGGGAGCTTGTTTCAAACCATATAGAGATTTCTTTAATTTGAAAACATGATCTGGAAATTTTTCATTTTCAAAACCAGGAGGTTGGTGGACATAAACTTCTTCTTCTATAATACCATTAAGAAAGGCACTTTAAACATCCATCTGATACAAAGTGATGTTATTTTGTGCAGCAAATGAAATAAGAAGGCGTATAGATTCTAACCTTGCCACTGGAGCATATGTCTTAGTGTAATCAATACCTTCTTATTGACTGTACCCTTGAGCAACCAGCCTTGCCTTATTCCTTTCAACTTCTCCTTTCTCATTCCGCTTATTTCTGAAGACCCATTTTGTACCAATTATATTGAATCCTTGAGGTCTTTGAACTAGATCCCATACATCATTTCTGGTGAATTGATTTAGCTCTTCTTGCATGGCAATAATCCAATCATTGTCTTGCAGAGCTTCATCTACAGAAGATGGTTCAATTTCTGACACCAGTCCAAATAGTGATGCTTCAGATGATCTTAGAAAGGATCTTGTTCTGATGGGATCATCCTTCTTTCCAATAATGACATCCTCTGGATGAGAAGCTTTAATTCTGGATGATGATCCTCTAATGGTTGATTCTTCAGAAATGTTTAGATTGTTCATCTGAGAAGTTAAAGGAGTAGCATCTGGCGTTGCTTCTGGTTCCTTCACTTGAATTTTGTCTGCTTCTGGAACTTCAGAGTCAATGAAGACTACTTCCCTATCTGCAGAGTTTTCAGACTGCTTTGGCTTTTCAGAGCCAAGCTTATCATCAAATCTGACATGAATGGATTCTTCCACAATCTGTGTCTCAGTGTTGTATACTCTGTAGCCTTTAGAGCGTTCAGAATATCCAAGCATGAAACACTTCTGTGCTTTGGAATCAAACTTGTTCAGATTTTCCTTAGTATTTAACATATAAAAAATACATCCAAAAGGATGAAAATATGAAATGTTGGGCTTTCTGTTCTTCCACAGTTCATAAGGAGTCTTCTTCAGAAGAGGTCTTACAGACACTCTGTTCTGAATGTAACAGGCTGTGTTGATTGCTTCTGCCCAAAAGTGTTTTGCCAGATTTGTCTCATTGATCATGGTTCTGGCCATTTCTTGCAGAGTTCTGTTTTTCCTTTCTACAATCCCATTTTGTTGTGGAGTTCTAGGACAGGAAAAATCATGAGCAATGCCATTTTCAGAAAAATATTTTTCAAAATATTTATTTTCAAATTCACCACCATGATCACTTCTGACTTTTATAATTTTGAAATCCTTTTCATTCTGGACTTGCTTGCAGAAGTCAAAGAACACAGAATGTGACTCATCCTTGTGTTTTAAGAACTTTACCCATGTCCATCTACTATAGTCATCAACAATGACTAATCCATACTTCTTGCCTCTGATGGATGCAGTTTTCACTGGTCCAAACAGATCAATATGAAGTACTTCTAGTGGTTTGGAAGTAGAAACAACATTTTTTGATTTAAAAGATGGTTTTGAAAACTTCCCTTTTTGGCATGCTTCACAAAGAGCATCTGAAGTGAACTTCAGATTAGGGAGTCCTCTGACAAGATTAAGTTTATTAATCTGAGATATACGTCTCATATTAATATGGCCCAATCTTCTGTGTCAGACCCATTGCTCTTCATTAACAGACAAGAGGCATTTAACATTTTGAACTTTAAGTTCTGAAAGATTTATTTTATAAATGTTGTTTTTCCTCTTACCACTAAATAGGATAGAGCCATCCTTTTGACTAATAGCTTTACAACATTTTTGATTAAAGGTGATATCATAACCATTGTCACTTAATTGACTTATAGACAATAAGTTATGCTTTAACCCTTCAACAAGTAAAACATTAGTAATAGAGGGAAGTTTACCATTTCCAATAGTGCCAGATCCAATGATCTTGCCCTTCTGGTTCCCTCCAAACTTCACATCACCTCCAGATCTAAGTTCCAGGCTTTGGAACATAGACTTTTCTCCTGTCATGTGTCGTGAGCATCCAGAGTCCAGGTACCATGATTGGTGTCCTGACCTTGCTGCTAAGAACATCTGCAACAAGAATTATTTTGTTTTTAGGTACCCAGATCTTCTTGGGTCCTTTGGGGTTAGTTGGTTTGTAGGTTTGTCTAAACTTCTGTTTTTCAACATAATGTTTATTCTGACTCGCCTTGGGTTTAAACACATAAGTATTCTTCTCAGAGCTTGTGTGTTTAATGTCATTTAAGTGACCAAATTTAAATTGAGAATACAGAGGTGTCTTCTTGATGAAAAGTTTGTCAACAGATTTTGGATTACTTCCAGATGAAGATTCATATCCAATACCTCTTCTGTTGTTCCCACTAACACCATAGATCATAGAAGCCATCTTGCTTCTGTCTATGCTCTTAGTAAGGAATCTCTGAAAGCTAGAGTCATATTTTTCTAAAATGTTTTCACATGACTTAGTCTCATATTCAAATTCTTGTTAAGTTATTTCAAAGTCATTTTTGATTTTCAGGTTAATTTCTTTTTGCTCAACAAGTTCTGTTTTCAGAAGATCAATCTCAGATTCAAGATTGCTTTTCAGCTTCTTGTATTTGAGTTTGATATTGTTATAACTTTTAAGAACTTCTGATAAAACCTTTATAAGTTCTTCTTTGGTAAGTTTAGCCATTACCTCTTCAGCGTCATCATCAGATTCAGAATCTGATTCATATCTTGAGGTTCCTTCCTCATGATCTTCTGTGCTGGCCATTAGTGCAACATTAGCACATTCTTCTTCTGATTCAGAAGATGATTCAGATTCATCTGAGTCATCCCATGTTGCCATCAGAACCTTCTTCTTTTTGTTAAACTTCTTCTTGGGTTTTTCTTTTTGAAGCTTGGGGCAATCATTCTTGCAATGCCCAGGTTCTTTGCACTCATAGCATACAACTTCTTTCTTGCCAGATCTTCTGTGCCCAGAAGATTCCTTTCTATGATCAGATCTTCTGAAGTTGTTGAACTTCTTTCCCTTGTGCTTCCAGAGTCTGTTGATCCTTCTGGACAACATGGATAATTCATCTTCTTCTTCAGAAGAAGATTCTTCAGAGCTTTCTTCAATAACCTGCAAAGCTTTAGCAGATTTGTTAGATTTTAAGGCAACAGATTTACCTTTTTCTTTCTTCTGAGGTTCATCTTCCTCAAGCTCAATTTCATGGCTCCTCAGTGAGATGATGAGTTCTTCTAAAGAGATCTTGTTCAGATCTTTAGCCATCTTCAAGGCAGTCACCATTGGTCTCCATATGGTAGGTAAACTTCTGATGATTTTCTTTACATGATCTGATGTAGAGTATCCCTTGTCCAGAACCTTTAACCCAACTGTGAGGATCTGAAATCTAGAGAACATGGCTTCAACAGATTCAGAGTCTTCCATCTTGAAGGCCTCATACTTCTGGATCAGAGCCAGAGCTTTTGTCTCCTTGACTTGAGAGTTTCCCTCATGAGTCATTTTTAAGGATTCAAACATATCAAAGGCAGTTTCTCTGTATGTAATTTTTTCATATTCAGTATGAGAAATTGCATTCAATAATATAGTTCTGGCCTTGTGATGATTTCTAAAATCTTTCTTCTGAGCATCTGTCATATATTTTCTGTCTATCTTCTTGCCATTCCCATCTGTGGGATGGATATATCCATCTATGACTAGATCCCATAGATCAGCATCATATCCAAGGAAAAAACTCTCAATTCTGTCTTTCCAGTAATCAAATTTCTCCCCATCAAACATAGGGGGTTTGGTGCTGATCGTGTCCCTTTCTTCATATTTATTGTTAATGTTGCATGTTGTATTATCAGCCATTGTAACAAATAAATATATATCAAAGTATTTCTCTCTGGATCTTTACTGTCACTGTTAAGTGGTAGCACACACATAACCGGAGCTTTGATGCCAACTAAAGGTGAGATAATACTTAGAAGGGGGGTTGAATAAGTATGAAAGATTAAAACTTAGAAATAAAAACACAATTATTTTTATCCTGGTTCGTTGAACTCAACTACTCCAGTCCACCCTTCCTAGAGTGATTTGCCTTTCTCAACAAGGACTTAATCCGCTATTTAATCAAACAGATTACAATAGTAACACCTAAGAACAACTGTTCTTAGTCTTCTCAAGAGCTACTGATTCCAACTGAATCCTCTTAAGGAAATCCTTTACAATCAATGTAAATCTAATACAAGAGTATGAATGCTTCTAAAAAGCTTTTATCACAACAGTGATATTTATCTTAAGTTTAAGTACAAATAATTCTAAGAATGAATATGAGAATATGAGAGCTTGAATGTTTCAATTTCTTTTCAGCAAAAAGTCTAACTGAAGAATTTGGCGGAGTCTTCCTTTTATAGGCAGCTGATCCAAGGGAGAGCTGAGCGTTGAGAAGAGTGTCCCAAAAAGGTCTGAGCCTTTTTGTCTTTACATCAAGTGACCTTTCCTAGAAGAAGAAAGCACAGAAAAATCCTTTTTGTCTGTGTTCTTGTGTCTAACATAAATGAGGAAAGAGACGTTTGATTTACTCCAACGGATATATTCTTTGAATATTTCTTCTTCAGTTTTCAGCAAGTTCATCAGAGTCTGATTGGGTCAGAGTCTTCTGATGGTGATCAGAGCTTGCTGGATCAGAGTCTTCTGCAGCAAGTGTGCTTTCAGCGTGTTAATCATCAGAGCATATTTTGACACAGAACTTCAGTACTGGCAGCTTTAGTACTTTCAGAATCTTCTGTAGAAACTATGCTTTGAAAAACTCTTCATACAATATTCTTCTTAGCTTTAGATGCTTCTGACTTGCTTCAGATGCTTCTGCTTGCTTCAGATTCTTCTAGAGCTTCTGCTTCAGAATCTTCTGGAGCTTCTTGCTTCAGATCCTTCTGGAGGCTACGCTCAGGATCTTCTATTGGCAGCAATCAGAATCTTCTAATGAGTGCACCTGGCGCTTCAGAGTCTAGTTAATTTCTTGTATACAATTCAGATTTGCTTCTGGAGTGTTAATTTCATTACAATCTGCAGTAAAACTCTCAAGCAAATTTTAGAGTATATAATTCTTAAGAACCAATCTGTGTTCTAACACTAAGAGGTTCTATAAGTCTTGATCGCACTCTATCTCCTCCATTGCACCACAAAAAATGTAAGAGGGCACTTGAAAGAACAGATGACGAGTTCATATCATATGCTACGCGCTAAGTGGCTCAAAGGATTGTAAGTAGATACTTTTTTCAACAATATTTATTTTAGTTGAATCAATTTGTTAAAGATGAAATTTCATGTGTGTTGTAGGATGATCTGGTTGAATAAACCGATGTTGGCCTCTTCACTTCACAAGATCATCATGACATCTTGGTAGAAGCGATTGGAACCGAGGAGCATCTTGAGCATGTCCGTGGTTTTGGAAGAGGTAATGGCTTCAAGGCATATTTTGGACCATCTAAATCATCTAGAGAGAAAACCCTTGAGATATTAAAGATATTGTCGTTGTTGAATTGTAGAAGGAAAGGGAGAAGCATGATAGAAAATTGGAGGAGGAGAGGAAGAGGTGGAGGGAGGAGCATGATATGAAGTTAAAGGAGGATAGAAAGAAGTTTGAGGTGGAGAAGAAGGGGTGGAGGGAAGAGCAGGATAGGAATTAGAGGAGTAGAGGGAGAGGTTGTTGCAGACAGTGTGTCATACGCTAAATTTGTCCTGCCCATTTTGTTTTTTTTGCATTTTTTTCGATTTTATTTTGATTTTGCATTGCCCGATTAATTTCTTGTTATTTAGACACGTGTCCGCTCGCAATTGGTTGATTTTTCAAAAATTTATCTTTTTGACCAATTAAGGCGTAACACGTGGCCTAACAGTATTTTTGTGAATATTATTTTCTTAAAAAGAATTTTCTTTTTGAAAATATTACTAATATTATTTTTAAGTAATTAATATCGTTTTTGTTTTTTTAGTTTGTTCTGTATATATTTGTTAATACTCATTTAATCTTTATGTTAATATTTGTTAACTAATTAGTATTGTTAATAATAGTTATTTAATAGCTATTGTATAATTGTTAATTCTTATTTAATTATGATTATTGTTGGATTTGAAAAGAGTTAATTGTTAGTAATGTTGGAATTAAAATAAAATTAAGAAAAAGAAGGGGCTGAGAACATGGTTGGAAAGTTGGAAATAAGCCCATTGCTTGCAGCCTGTTAAGGTTGTGAGAAAGGAAAAATAGGGTTTGGGGAGAATAAAAGGGGGCAAAAGTTACTGTTTTGGCAAAAAAAAAAAACCTAAGCTGCCATTGTTCATCTTCCTCAGAAAATCCAAAACGGCGCCGCCCCCAGTCATCTTCTTCCTCTCTCAAATCCGTAACTCAAACCCTCTCACCCAAAAACAGCCGCATTCCTCTTCGCCTTCCCCGTCTTCAACAACTAATGGATCGCAACACTTTTTCAACGATGTCATTTTCACTTATTGGTGCTAATGTCTCGAGTTATCTTATTGGTGTTGATTGATGGTGCTAATGTGTATTTTTACTTTGGTGCTATCATTTTCTGTACAACATATATTTCAAGTTAGCATTTAATCCAAACCCCGTTAAGAATTTTTCCATTGTGATGGTTGTTTTAGAATCTGTATGGAACTCATACTTATCCTGTTAAAGATTATGTTTATCATTTTCGGTTTATTACAGTTGGTTCGTCGTTAGAATTTATGTAATGTTTGAGGCTGATTCGAACACGGTTTCGTTTTCACCTTCAACTCTGTTTGATTTCTGCTTGAGTTTTCATTTAGGTATGGCACTGATGTAACCCGCAACTAATGTTCTGCCATGTTTTTCTTCTTCGCATCATTCTGGTTTAATTATTTTCTGTGTGCTATGATTAATTTGTGATGTATATGCGATTCAATAATGATTCAAAGTCAAAAGTTCATTGTATACTGTTTTTTTAGATTTTCGCAATGGTTATGTATTCTTGTGTATTTACGACACGGTTTCGATCTTGTCTTTATGGAAATACTGTTCTTCGCCTTCTGTTATGAAAGAGTGTTGCAGTTCATGTTGTTATTTTCCTGTTTTGGTTTAAATATAATGTTGCTTTCTTTTCGGTGATGATAGTTTTGGATTTCAAACTCTGTATATATTTATTATGCTTTCCATATGATTATTCTACATTTTTTTTAAGTTTGTATTTGATTGACATAGAGTAGATGGTCTTGGTTTGTATTCCTCCCTCACTGCAATTTCATAAATTATAATTTTGCTGCCATAGTATTCATGAAGAGCTATCCTTTGGTGATTAATATGATTTGCTACAAATACTTTTATTAAAGCATATATGGTTGTAATTACCTGCAATTTCATTGCCATGTGTTATCTTAGCTTTAGTTTATATAATAATACAACCTTAAATTTAAGATTAACAATTCATGTGAATTATGCTTGTAGCTAAGTTTATTAATAAGTAATATCATGTCATTGTACCACCAAGCGTACTCGTGTACCAATTGGTATTTCCGTCTGTCGCTACTGCGAAAATCGGCGCCGGCTATGACAGAAGAGTCGCCACCGTGCGTTATTTATCCTAACGGAGGGAAAGGAAACGCTCAGAGTAAACCTAACGCAAAGAAGGGAAAGGAATGGTCGTCGCAACCAAATCCTGGATTCGGGAGTCGGTTACGCAAGGGGAAGGTATTAGCACCCCTCACGTCCGTCGTACTCGACGGGATCCACACTTGTTTTCTATCTAAGGGCGTGTTATTCTATCTACTCTACAGGTCTGGGTTAAAAATAAAAGAAAATGACTCGGAAAAGTATCGCATTTTATGCCTACGTATTCCCGTCTGAAACGAGAAATCAGAGTCAACGTAGTTCGCCTACCTACGAGAAAGGAGGGGAAGGTTGCTCGCTAGGATATCGCATCCTATGCCTACGTACTTTCATACAACATGAAAGATCAGAGCAAACGTAGTTCGGGCTACGGAAGACACAAGCTTGTCTAACTGCTTTGATTACCTTAAGAAAGGGTTTTCCTTGATTAAGAGTCCAAGCGGACAAAAATGACACTTTGATGTTTGTTTTGAATCTTTTACGAAAGAAATGTTTTTTAGTCTGTTTGCAACTTGTACTGCACTAAAGACTTGTGATCTGAGAGTGACTACGTCGCATGTCACCCTAAGGGTACCATACTAAGCAATCAGATTACTGAAGAGTGACCCTCCAGCAACCTTTTCTCAAATAGCTTAAGGCTCGTAGCATACAACGCGTGTTATCCTTATTTCTGTGTTTTTGAATTGTTTTGAGATGAGAAAAGAGAAAGAAGCTCTAAAAAAACCTGGGGTTGAAAGGGAACAAAACTAACCTAATGTTGTCGTGCATGGATAAGAATCCTAATGTCTGTCATAATTCCCTCCTGCACAGAGGAAATCAGAGATCCTAGGGGATAAACAGAAAAGAAAGCAAGCAAATACAGTAAAATGCATGCGATGCAGCAATACAAGCGAGGCAAGGGAGTCCCACTCAACCTCGAACCTAGGAAAACAACAGGAAAAGTGAACCATCATTCACCTAAAACCTAGGGGGCAAGCTACACAAGCCAACAAACAATACAGAAAACAAAAGCCATAGCAGAGAAGGCAGCCCAAGCAGCAGCACCAATCTCCTACAGCAAACAGCAGCTCTGACAACAACAAATGATTAACCAGCAAAAAGTTGACAGCAACAACCTTCATCTTCATGAATAACTCCCATCTTCAAGCTTCAAAAAACTTTCATCCTTCAATAGACACCAAACTCCAGCCAGTAAACAGCTTCAACCAGCTCCTGACCTCAACAAGCTCCTAGCTTCAACAAGCAAACAAAACCCTAGCTTCAACAAGATACCTCATATTTTCCTTTACCAAGCTTTAACAAGCACCTCCAAGGGAGAATCATTCAACAAGATCAAGTTGAAGTGTTAAGGAATTCAGTGACAACCAAGGGAAGTCTCTGAGAACTTAACATTATGAGAGACTGACATCCTCAAAGTTCTACTCTTAAAGCATGCCATTCATCCCTCCTAAGGAGAGATGTGACTTCTTTAAAAGGACTTTATGTCATTGGATTGAATGGATATGAACAATATACTCCATGTTTGAAGAAACAAGTAGAACTACTCTGATGCTCTTCCTAAAACCCTAGATTCCCTAAGCTCCTGACAAGCATCCACAAGATGAGAGAATCTTCACATCCAAGCACCTTCAATTGGTCTTCATGATCATCCAAGCTCAAAAGCAACACCACCCTAATCTAAGGGGAACTATTGAATCAGACTAGTCAAATTAGTTCATCAGAAACACCTAGAAGTTAGTCTTAAAACTAATTCTACTTAAAATACCAAACATGATTTTAAAATCCTACAAAAATTACTAAGGGTTCCTAAACCTCTTATGAATCTCTCATACAAAAACCAGGGGGTTAACCATTCATTTGGACCTAAAACTATGCCCTAAACCTAAGGGTATCATCCTAAAACCCTAATTCTACAACACCTAAAGTTCAATGCTCAAACTAGCCTAAAAATCTCTCACAAAAACATGAGAAAATTACTATGGGGACATGCATATCTAAGCTATCTAGCCCAAAAAGAATCAACTCAAAATTCATCACCAATCATTCACAATAAAATCAGCAAAATCACATGTCAACCATATCAAAATAAAAAGCCATTAAAAATACAAAAATGCAATTAAAATATAAAATGCATGAATCAAATATTTTTTTAATCCTATTAAATTCTACACATTCTAAGGAATCAAGGAAAAAACATGTATTAAAAAGACTAATTTTCCTATTTATTATGGATTTATTTCTAAACTATGTGAAAAATATGAAAATAAAAGAAAGTAAAGAAAATTAATAAAGTTGCGTGCCAGATAGCAATTTAATTAAGTTAAAATCCAAACCTGGGCCAAAAGGGGGGTACGTATATCAAGAACTACTTAAGCCCAAACCAAAATTAAAACAACTCAGAAAATCAAATGAAAAATGGAAAAATCCTGTGTCAAATAGCAACTAATTCACGTTGTAATTTCCAATTGAGCCTGGATGGAGGTGTGAAGAGCAAGGAAATTGTTAAGCCCATCCAACTCACTTAAATGAAACGGTGCATTTAAACTCTCTCTTTACTCTCTTCAGAAATCTCAAACGCATTTGTGGCCCTTGGATCTAGGTTCAGTCAATGGTCAGACATAGATCCAACGATTAGAACTTCATCTTCTCCAATTATTTGAAAATGGGAGGGAATGCTCAGACGGTGGCCTGAGCTCTGCGCCACCGTCTTCTCCGGCGAAGACAATCCAAAAACGCATCATACACAAAAATGAAACACCCTATCTCACTTAAAATCATCCCTTGAGTCCAAAAATGACCTCCATTTTTATTGATTCTCCCTCTAACTCCAAATTCGATCATAGTTGCAGAAAAATCACAAATCTTGAATCACCTCAAAACCTAAAATTAATGATCCTATTGTGAACTACACTTCTCCCTGGTCAAAAATAACCATCCAAACGCCATTAAAATTTCAAGAACTCAGAGTTACAAGCTTCAACAGAAAATGGCACCACACTTAACATGTCTCTAATCCTCAGTCTTTTGCACTGAAATCCACCCTCACATCAACACTAACCTAATCATGCATCAAAACCTAAGCAAAACACTGCCAATTATGCTGGAATTTGAAGAATGCAAACCTGGTGAAAATGGATGAACATATGAGGTTATGGCACGTTTCAACCTCCAATCTCTTGCAGAATCACTCAAGAACTACTTCTAAAGCTTCTCCAATGGACAATTTGCTTTGAATCCTCCTCAATTCCAAAACCCGATTCTTGATGCAACTTGAGAAATTTAAATGGCTTGCTCTGGTTACTTGCTCAATTCCTCCCAAAAAATGATCTGAATCCAATGCATATGATATATAGAAGCTAATAGAACCCTCTAGAAACTTCTGTAACAACCTGAATGAGAATTTCAATTTCTCATCTTCCTTCAAAATCTCATGTGAGGAAACCATGCATTGCTCTGTTTCAGCTTTCCATTTCACCTGAAATTCTCACCTTGTGATATTTAGAAATGAATTGAAATGGTATTCTCCTTGTTTTTGATCTTATGGAGTGTGATGGTTATGTTACTTCCATCTTAAGTAACAAAGAGGAACCACATGCAAATGACCTCAAATCCAAAAAGTGGTATTGCCATCCCTTCCAAAACATGTTTTCTGATCAAATTGGTATACAACATTGCTTGGTTTGGCCATGAAATCAAGAAATCACATTTTTGCCTTTTAAATGACTTTAATTTCTTCATTTAAAAACCATTTCAAACCAACTTCTCCTATGAGCCAATTCAAAGCCTCCTTGATGCATGGTCAAGGTTAAAACCCTACTTTGAGCAACTTTCTAGTTGAAAAATTTTCCATTTGAGGCCTCTAAGTTGGAGATATGGACCCATGATCACAAATGACCTATAATCACCAATACCCAAAATACCCCTAGATTGCCAAGATCATAACTTGAGTTCTATAAATCCTCTTGAGGACTTATAGTACTCTATGGAAAGAAAAGATCAAGATATACAACTCTTATGTTGGCCAAGAATCCATTTGAAAACTCCTTGAAGGGAAAAAGTTGCTTGGAAGTCAAGTGACTTTCACAGATAAATTTCAGTGTCCTCTGGTGACCTGTAATTTGCAAAGACCATAACTTGAGTTCTACAAATCCCCTTGAAGACTTCTAGTACTAAAATTAAAGGTATTTAGAAGCTCTACAAGTTTCATGTTGGCCAAAGATCCATTTGAAACTTTTATTTTGACTTATGTGGCTTTGAAGTTGGGCACTAAATAGGGGATTTTACACTGATACCCTAATTTAGCAACTTCCCACATTCTTGATCTTTTTTTGCTTAAATTTGGCACAACACCACACATGTATCAACATACCAATTCATGCATCCCATGACCTCAAGGTAGGCTTTGATACTCTCCAACTGCTCAATTGAATTAGGGTTGACCCAGATGAAACCCTAGTTGACTGCACCTCAACTGTGGCTCTCATACTTGAATCAATGACTTGCCTCAGCTTTAATAAGGCCCTCTAGACACTCCATAAGATCCATACACACCTCAAATTCACATCCCATACTTCTCATCCCACTGATGATTCTTAATATTCCTCAGGATAGGAGCAAAACCCACATGTAGGCACTCAAACTTCTCAAGACTTCAAATCCCTTCTTGATGGCTTGGATGACTTTCCCACTAGGATAGGACCTCTTGCTAGGCTCTTCTCTTGATAGACACCCTTGATCCCTTGTTGGAGGCATGTTATGCTATGATATGCCAATGATTGAACTATGTACATGATGTAACTATGCAAATGAAATGCAATGAAACATAAATCAGGCAAGAAAAGGTTGAGTAAATTTTGGGGTACAACAGCTGCCCCTATTCAAACGGCTTGGACCCGACTGGGTGAAGAGCGAACGACCTTCAAACAATCGAGGTACGAGACGGTTGAATACCAAAAAACCCAGAAATTTTCCAACCGCAGAAATAAATTGCACTGCTTGGGGAACGACATCCACCAACTGAATCTGGTTGTTACGGCAACAACTGATCCAACGTCTGATAATAATTCTGATTTCAACTTCAACCACCTATGTAACGCTGCAGGTACTGAACAATTTTTTGCAACAAACATCTCCGTCCACAACTGGACTAACCTTGTCAACACAAGAAGAGAAACAAATTCGTCAACACGAATAGAGATTCTGTCATCACAGGAGTAACCTTGCCCACATCTGGACCCAAATTTCGTCAAATCACGAATAAGTACAAATCTGTCCATGTCAGGACTCACATTTCGTCGACCCGAAGAAATCTCAACAACACGGGAATAGAACTTTGTCCATGTTAGGACACTTGTTTCGTCAACACGAAGAAATCTCAACTTAAACTTGTCCACGTCAGGACTCCACCTGCCGTCAACACGGAAAAATCCCGGCGACTTCGCTGGGGATGAATTGTCTGCATTTCGTCAGTACGAGGGGATCCTATCAACATAGGAATAAATTGTCCACGTCAGGAATAAATCGTCCACATTAGGAATAAACCGTCCACGTTAGGAATAAACTGTCCATGTTAGGAATAAACTTTCCACGTTAGGAATGAACTTTCCACGTTAGGAAGAAACTTTCCATGTTAGGAATAAACTTTCCATGTTAGGAATGAACTTTCCACGTTAGGAAGAAACTGTCCACGTTAAGAATAAACTGTCCATGTTAGGAATCACATCTCGTCTTGATTTGTCCACGTCAGGACTCACATCTCACGGACCCGAAGAAATATAAATTCGTCCACGTCAGGACTCGCACATCTTCGACCCGCTGAGGAAATAAAATTTGTCCACGTCAAGACTCACGCCTCGCCAACACGAAGAAAGATAAATTTGTCCACGTCAGGAGTCGCGCATCTTGTCATCACGAAGAACTATAAACTTGTCCACGTCAGGACACACATTTTGCCGATACGAAGGAAGATATCCGCTGGGGATAAATGGTCCACGAAGAGTAGTCAATTTTGTCCACGTCAGGACTTCACATTCCATCAATACGGAGAAATCGAATCTGTCCACGTTAGGACTAGCACATCTCGTCAACCCGAGGAAATAAATTTGTCCACGTTAGGACACCCATTTCACTAGCACGAAGAAATCCCGTCAATAAATTGTCCACGTCAGGACTCATATCTCGTCAACACGAGGAACTCCTATCAACATAGGCAATAAAATTTTGACGATCTCCGGGGAAATACTCCTGTCAACCAGTAAGAAAATACATCCGTCTGTTCATACGGGAAGATACTCTGAATACCGTTTCTCCTTTTTTATCTCTGCAGTAGCTAACTCCATTGGTCCTAACCCACAAACCTTTTAGCACTAACGTGACAGCGACTTTGAGGAGGACTCTACTGGGGATATTTGGAAACCAAACTGCCGGACGCCTGTTCTGATAACCGGCGGCAGCCTCTGAAATTCTGATTCATGAAACCCTTTGATGCTGACGTAACAACAAATTTGAAGAAAATAATCTGCTGGCCGGATAAGAGAGACTTCAACAAGCAACTCTGGCAGGGGAACAAGAGAAATTTAAGCAAATAACTCTGCTCGAGGACAAAGAGAAACTCAACCAAGTAACTCTGTGGGGAAAATAATAAGATGAACCGTATCATCACACGTCTCACGGCAAGATCTCGAATACCTGGTAATAGATCTGAGCTAGAACTCCATACTCCTGCTGAGCAAATACACCTGAAAGCACAAAGGTTAACCAACCTGATTTATGTTTCAAAATGCGTATGTTTGAAAATGGCGTAAGACTCCGTACGGCACGGAAATACGACGCGTTTGAGTAGATGCAAATATGACGATATATGCAAATGCAAATGCATGCTCAAGCTGCCGGGGCTACTCCTGTAATGATGTCTCAACAACATGAATGCTGAGGGTAAAGCCAACTCCGCTGGGGAGAACAAGTATCACAAAATATTCTGGCGAAATAAACGCCAGAAACACAACCACCTCTGCCGGGGAGAGATTAAACACCAATTTCCACTGGGAGGAAAGAACAAACCACCCTGCTGGTGAACCAACTCATATGGGGAAAGAAGCGACACTTCTAGGAAAAATACACTGTCGGGGCACAGTTCACACATTCAGAGCCTCAGACTCTGCTGAGGATCAACTCCCTGTCAATGGCATGACGACCTGTGGGGAGAAGGGAAACCGTCCTCCGGGTATAATCCTTTTGAACCAACAACTTGGTTAAACTCTGCGGGAACCTCCCATGCTGGGGATTGGTCCTGCACATATCTGACTCACTAGAGAGCGCAACCTCGGCAGAGGATACTGATTTTGACTTGCTGGGATTAATCCTATGGACGGATTTCCATGAGGACACTCTCCTGGGGAAAATAACTCCCTCTTTTGGGAAGGGATAACTGTCATTTCACATCTCGGGGGATAAGCTGCGACTAGCTGAGGAATGACATCAACTGGAGTCAGGTCTTACGTCAAGCGACCTTGGCTGGGGAATACAATTCCTGACCGTTTGCTCCAAAGGTAAGAATCCTGCAAAACACTAACGAGACAAAACAGGCCTATACAACAAAATTTATTCGGGTTAGCGTCTGTGACCTTACTTCAGTCCATTCGAAGTTTTAGCAATTATTGGCAAGGGCCATCAAGATTATGTAAGTGCAAGTTTATCAAAAACATTGGCGTCTTTCACAAACAAAACAGTAAAGAACAAGCATCAAATACTGAATAACATGTTTTATTGATAATGGGCCTCTGAATAGGCAAAGTTTTGTACACTGGATGCAACCCCTGAAAAGAGGAAGTTACGCACAACCACACATACATACATATATGCACAAGAAGCATAAAGAAATACAAAACAATATTTGTACACATGTCGGCAACGTGGTATAGACAAACACTATGAGCTGATCCTCCTATGACTCGCCTGACTCTGTGCTTTCCCGGTACTCGATCTTCGGAAGAGATTGTTTTTGGATAGACGGCCCCCAGGTACTCCCAAACCACTAAGCAATGCCGTATCAAATCCGGACCGCAATCATTTGCTTTTTCAATCCCTAACTTTTGCGTGAACCTCCCTTTGCGGGTTTTCAATTCACCGGGATACCCCTTTTAGCCGAAGTTGCCCTTTTCAGGTTTTCGACTTCGTGGGTGTACATCTTTTCAATTTTATCCCTAACTTTTGCCCGAACCTTTTATTCATTTTTTATGGTTCGCCGGGATGCCCTATTTTTGCCTGGACTCTCTTTTTACTGTCTAGTGGGTCACTTTCAAGCAAAGTATTTTTTAACTGCGTCCGAATTCACAGGAGACGTAAAGTCTTCACCATCCATGGTGGATAGTAACAAGGCTCCTCCAGAGAAGACTTTTCTGACAACGTAGGGACCTTCGTAGTTAGGAGTCCACTTGCCCCTGTGATCTGTTTATGGTGGGAGAATCTTTTTCAAAACAAGATCGCCCGTCTGAAAGCTTCGAGGGCACACCTTCTTGTCATAAGCTTTCTTCATCCGGCTCTGATATAACCGACCGTATGCTAGAGAAACCAGTCTCTTCTCATCCATTAAGCTGAGCTGATTCAGTCTATCTTTAACCCATTCTGCCTCGTCAAGTTGGACATCACGTAAAACCCTCAGGGAAGGAATCTCGACCTCCAACGGTAACACCGCCTTCATCCCGTATACCAATGAAAAAGGGGTTGCCCCGGTTGATGTGCGTACCGTCGTACGATAACTGTGTAAAGCGAAAGGTAGCATCTCGTGCCAGTCCTTATACATCACAACCATCTTCTGAACAATCTTCTTTATGTTCTTATTGGCCGCTTCAACAGCGCCATTCATCTTGGGCCGGTAAGGAGAAGAGTTGTGGTGCTCAATCTTAAAATTCTGACACAACTCTTTCATCATTTTATTATTCAAATTTGAACCGTTGTCGGTGATAATCCGCTCAGGGATTCCATATCTACAGATAATATCTCGTTTGATAAATCTGGCTACCACTTGTTTGGTCACATTGGCATATGATGCTGCTTCCACCCATTTTGTGAAGTAATCGATTGCCACCAAAATGAACCGGTGTACATTTGATGCCGTAGGCTCAATCTTGCCAATCATATCAATCCCCCACATCGAAAATGGCCACAGCGATGACATCACATTCAGAGGGCTCGGAGGTACATGGATTTTGTCCGCATAAATCTGGCATTTATGACACCTCTTTGCAAACTTGAAACTGTCTGTTTCCATAGTTAGCCAATAATAACCTGCCCGCAGCAGTTTTCTTGTCATAGCATGTCCACCAGCATGTGTACCAAATGTACCCTCATGTATCTCTTCCATGAGCAACTTCGCCTCTTTCTCATCTACACAGCGTAGCAACACCAAGTCGTGGTTTCTTTTGTACAGGACACTGTCCGGGTTCAAATAGAAATTTCCAACCAATCTCCTGAGAGTCTTTTGATCTCGACTGGATGCCCCAGCCGGATACTCCTTGTTCTTCAGGAAATTCTGGATGTCAAAGTACCAGGGTTTACCATCGGGAGCCTCGTCAATGGCAAATATGAATGCAGGCCTATCGAGCCGAGAGATAACAATCCGGGGAGCCTCGTTCCAGAAGTTAACTTTATACATTAAAGACAATGTCTCCAGGGCGTCAGCCATTTGATTTTCTGCTCGTGGCACATGATGCAATTCCACCTTGTCAAAGAAAGGCAACAATCTCCTTGCATAATTCATATAGGGTATCAAATTGGGCTGACGTGTCTCCCATTCTCCTTTAATCTGATTCACCATTAGAGCCGAGTCTCCGTAGACATCCAGATTCTTGATTCGCAAATCAATGGCTTCTTCCAGACCCATGATGCAAGCCTCATATTCAGCCTTATTGTTAGTAACCGGAAAGGTCAATCGGGCAGTAAATGGGATGTGCGACCCCTGAGGAGTGGTGATAATTGCGCCTATTCCGCTACCATAGGAATTCACAGCTCTGTCAAATATCAACTGCCATTTGGAACCCAACTCTGGTCCTTCGTCCGGCAACGGTTCTTCACAATCTTTCATCTTCAGGTACATGATATCCTCGTCAGGAAAATCAAACCTCATCGATTGGTAGTCCTCAACAGGCTGCTCCGCAAGGTACTCTAACAGAACGCTACCTTTAATAGCCTTTTGCGAGACATATTGGATATCGTATTCTGTTAACACCATCTGCCATCGGGCAATTCTTCCAGAGAGTGCTTGCTTCTCAAACACGTATTTGATGGGATCCATCTTTGAAATTAGCATGGTTGTATGATTCAGCATGTATTGCCTCAAACGTTTGGTGGCCCAGGCTAGCGCGCAACACGTCTTCTCGAGCATTGAGTATCTGGACTCACAGTCGGTAAATTTCTTACTCAAATAGTAGATCACATGCTCTTTACGTCCGGTCTCGTCGTTTTGACCGAGAACACAACCCATACTTTCCTCAAGAACCGTCAAATACATAATGAAAGGTCTTCCGGCCACTGGGGGTATCAAAACAGGAGGTTCCTGCAAGTATTCTTTTATCTTGTCGAACGCTTTTTGATAATTTTCATTCCAGGTCAACACCTGATCCTTTTTCAACAACTTGAATAACGGCTCGCATGTCGCAGTTAGGTGAGATATGAACCGAGCGATGTAGTTCAACCTCCCTAAAAACCCACACACTTCTTTTTCTGTTTTAGGCGTCGGCATTTCTTGTATAGCTTTTATCTTTGCAGGATCAACCTCTATTCCTTTTTCGCTCACAATAAACCCCAGCAGTTTACCCAATCTCACCCCAAAGGTGCACTTATTAGGGTTCAGTCTCAACCTGAACTTCCTAAGTCTTTTGAACAGTTTCAGCAGATTAACCAAATGCTCGTCCTCCGTCTGAGATTTGGCAATCATATCATCAACATAAACCTCGATCTCTTTGTGCATCATGTCATGAAAGAGAGTCGTCATAGCACGTTGATATGTTGCCCCAACGTTCTTCAGTCCGAAGGGCATCACTTTGTAGCAAAATGTTCCCCAGGGAGTAATGAAGGTAGTCTTCTCCATGTCTTTCGGCGCCATTTTGATCTGATTATAGCCTGAGAAGTCGTCCATGAAGGAGAATATGGAGAACTGAGCAGTGTTATCAACCAGCACATCAATGTGAGGAAGTGGAAAGTCGTCTTTCGGGCTCGCCCTATTCAGATCACGGTAGTCTACACACATTCGCACCTTACCGTCTTTCTTCGGCACTGGTACTATATTAGCGACCCATGACGGGTAAGTTGTAACGGCTAGGAAACCAGCATCCCACTGTTTTTGAACTTCCTCCTTAATTTTCACAGCCATGTCTGGTCTGGTTCTTCTGAGTTTCTGTTTAATAGGCGGACATTCCTCTCGCAACGGAAGACGGTGCACAACCATGTCCGTATCCAACCCAGGCATATCTTCGTACGACCAAGCAAATATATCACTATACTCTCGCAGTATCTCAATCAGCCTTTGCTTGACGTCGCTCTGCAGCGCAGCCCCTATACGGATATTTCTCACAACTTCTTCCGACCCCAAGTTGATAATCTCAATTTCCTCCTGATGAGGCAGAATGATTCTCTCTTCCTGTTTCAACAAACGAGTCAGCTCCTCTGGCAGGTCGCTATCCTCAACAATCTCTTCCTCTGCTTCGAAACGAGTCATAGGCGGTTCGTATGAGATGTCATCTGAAATATTAGTCCTGCAAAGGAAATGCTTAAACGCTTCAACACGCAAACAAAGCAAATAACCACGTTGCCCTTTATTGTTAAAGTAAAAACAAGAAAAACAGGGATCACAACATTTGAATATGAAAAATGCCTTTATTTCATGATTAAACAGTGCAATACACATAATCAAGTAGCCCTAAGGTAAAATCACTATGTCCCGAGTAGGACATAGGATTATTCAACAATTGACAAAACAAATCATTACTGTTTAAGAGTCACTGGGACAGTTTCCCGGATGGACCAGTTGCAGAGACTTTGTCCTGGCACGCTTGGCTTGATCCACGCATCCATATCGCAGTCGCTATCTCCGTCTTCAGCATCGGAAATAGCGTTGATAGTCTCAAAGCACACTCCACTTGGCGTAATCGTGACCGATCCCTTGAACCTGGGCGTTCTGGAAGATGACGCTGACGACGTCGGTCGGTACCCTAGCCCAAACTTGTCATTATTCACGAGAATCTCTAGAACCCGCCCCCAGCCTTTAGTCTCACCAGCCTGCACTAAAGCCTGAGCCTCTTTGTAGGACGACACTGCCACATCTGATATTTTGCTGGAACCCTGAGCTTTGTCTTTAATCCGTAACCCTTCAAAGGCTTGACAAGGTGTCTCGTGTATTTCTCTATCGACCTCAATATATCTGAACGATGACAGGTGACTGACCAAAATATCCTCCTCCCCGCAAACGGTACCAACACTATCACCCACCATGTACTTCAACTTCTGGTGCTGCGTGGACGTTACGGCCCCTGCAGCGTAGATCCATGGGCGCCCAAGAAGGCAGCTATAAGCTGGGTGTATATCCATGATGTAGAATTCGGTATCAAAAATTTCCGGCCCCACCTGAAGCGGTAATGTTATTGACCCAAACACTGATCTTTTCGTCCCGTCAAACACCCTCACAACCAAATCGCTGGGCGTGCAAATAATTCCCCGTATGTCCAATTTCATCATGGCTTTCTTTGGCAATACGTTCAACGAAGATCCAGTATCCACCAATACACGCGACAGCACGGTGCCCCGACATTCCACCGATATATGCAAGGCCATGTTGTGCTCTCTCCCCCTGGGTGTTAGATCAAAATCTGTGAAACCCAGGCTATGTCCAGCATTGACATGCGCCATTACCCCCTCTAACTGATTTACAGAAACTTCTTGAGGCACAAATGACGTATCCAGAATCTTTGGCAAGGCGTTCCGGTGGGCCTCGGAACATAATAACAACGACAAGATAGAAATCTTTGACGGCGTCTGCTGTAGATGTTCAACAATTTTGTAGTCGCTTTTGCGAATCAGTCTCATGAACTCCTCTACGTCCTTGAGCGACGTATCCTTTTCTTTCGACTGAGAAGGCCCGCTTTCACTTACTTTGGCTTTACCTTTGGCCAACCTCTCTGCTTCTATTTCAGGTGAGGTAAAGATCCTTCCGCTACGGGTCATGCCCCCCGTTCCAACGACATTATCAACAGCCCCAGCTGGCTGGTTATTCACCACAATCTTTCCCCCGTTGCAATACGCTTCTAATCCGTAGGTCCACGGGACAGCTTTCGTACTCTCAAAGGGAACAGGCCCTGTTTTGGTAATTGTAATGGTTGGCCGCTGGGCGGACGCCGTTATCGTTATAGTCTTCCTCGGGATCGTCACCGTTGCAATATCATTCTGCTTATCACATAATGCCTCAACAGGCTTCTCAACCGCAGTTTGATCAAATTGCAAGGTCCCGTCGTCGATCATGGCCTGAATGCCCTGCTTCAAATCAGTACAACCCTCAGGATGGGTCCAGCACTCTAAAAAGTACTCGTCATAACCAGGGAATACTCCCCCTCTGAGCAACCTGCTTTTCACCTCACTCAATGGTGTCTTCAGTTTGTGAACATCCATCACCAAGTTCAAATTTTCTTCTGTCAAGATAGCATTTGCCCCATGATTAGGCATAGGCTGTTGTACAATATTAGGCCCAGCTTGGCCAAAGTTGATGGCTTTACTGTCCAACAAGTCTTGAACTTTATGCTTGAAAGCATGACAAGATTCTACATCATGTCCGAGCGCCCCGGAATGGAATTCGCAGTGCTTACTAGCGTCGTACCCATAAGGAAGTACCGGTCCTGTAGGTGGTTCCAAAGTTCTTTTCTCAACCAAATTCAACCCCAGCAGTGTCTGAAGAAGCTCTGCATATGTCGACGGAGGCTTATCGAATACCCTCTTCGGCTTTGCGTTCTGAAACCTTCTCTGACCCTGATTCTGCCTTTGCTGCTGCTGCGGTTCTTGCTGCTGTTGTTGCTGTTGTTGTTGCTGTTGTTGTGGTTGGATTTGAATAGTAACACTGACTATTTGTTGAGGTTGACTGTATTGATTTCTACCTCTGCCCCGGCCTCTGCCACCAAACACAGCGCTTGTATCACCCTGTCGTCTTCCGCCGAACGCTTTTCTCGCACCCCCAGCTGAAGTAGATTCGCCTGCCTGAATCTTTCCAATTTTGATTCCATTTTCGATTCTTTCTCCCATAAGGATCATATCGGAGAAGCTACCCATCGAAACATTGAGTAACTTGTCATAGTACATTCCTATAAATGTCCCCACAAACATGTCATTCATCTCCCTTTCAACCAAAGGAGGGTGCACCCGAGCTGCCATATCGCGCCACCGCTGCGCGTACTCTTTGAAACTGTCACCACTTTTCTGCGACAAATTCTGCAACTGAACTATGTTTGGCGCCAAATCGCTGTTATATTTGTAATGCATAACGAAAGCATCAGCCAACTGCTTCCAGCTTCTAATCTGAGTGGGCTCCAGCCCCATGTACCATTCTAAAGATGGTCCCGATAAGCTGTCTTGAAAGAAATGCATGAGCATCCTTTCATCATTGGAATACGCAGACATCCTTCTATAATAAGAACGTACATGGACCTTTGGGCAGGTATCCCCTTTGTATTTGTCGAATGTTGGAGTCTTGAATTTCAATGGCACCCTCAGCCCTGGTACTAACCCCATAGTAGTCATGTCTAACCCAGTGGAGTTCTGATCAACCACACCTTTCATCTGCTCTTCTAGCATTCTGATCCTCTGAACAGGGTCAATAGGGCCTTCAGGTCCCATACCTCTTCCTGAAAAAGTGTCCTCCTGTTGATCCACATTCCATTCATTGCCATACCCATCGTAACCCATGTTACAGCCAAATCCTTGCTGATTGAACACAGGACCCTGTCCTCGGTTGCTGAACCCTTGATTGATCCCAGCATGTCCAAAACCATTGTTGAAAGGAAATGCTCCAGCGCCGTTCACATTACCGAATCCACCATTACCGTAGCCATACCCCTGATTGTTGCCGTAATCGTCATTACCGAAGCCTTGATTGTTGAACCCAAAGTTCTCGTCCTGATTGACATTGCCATACCCATTGTTTCCAAACCCGACATTATCAACGAATCCTTGATCAGCATCCACAGTGTTGCCTTTGTTGTTAACAACATGCCCATCACCACCATTTCCAGTATTACCATTACCAGCGCTCGCACCTGCACCAGTACCAGTGTTTCCGTTGACAGTCACAACAGGTGGAGTAACAACTGCCGGTATCTCATCCTCCCGGCGAGGAGTTTCAACAGAAATGTGGTCAGTGTTGCCATTTCCATTCGCCCGCGTCAGCAGCGGCTGCACCAAGGTCTGAAGGTTCTCTTGGCCCTTGGCCATGCTCTTCATGGCTTGCATGAACAGAGTCAGCTTCTCGCGGATTTCCTGCATCTCAACCTGGACTTGATCCATTATCTTCTTGCAGTTGTTTCTGGTTGAATAGCGGTGGATTCTCTGGTCATCAATTCTGAAAAACCTGTGAGATGCAGGAAATAAGATACAGATTCAAAAAATACTGGTCATGCAATATGAGGATGTAGATGCAAACGTATAAATATGCTATAGGTTATATTCCCCCCCGATTCTAGTTTCAGAGAGAAGGTCATCACGACAATGGAGTCCCCATCAAGCAAGCAAGGAATAAGAAAACCCTCATACATAAACAAATGCCAAGAGGCAGAGTACAAGAGTACAACTGAATACAACTGAAGAGACATCGGCCAACAAGCCTGGCGATGGTCAAAATACAAGTACAAATAACAAAAGCAAGGCGAAGATAACTCAGGCCAAATGGCGCGCTCTGACATCTTCCAGTATCCTCAATGTCTCCGAATGACCTAGTCTGGAGATTAGCTCTTGTATCAGTAATGCATGTCGCTCAGCAGTGGATCTCAGCTTTTTGGCGTCGTCCTTGCAGGTTCCTTCGCCAAAACACTCGTCGAGTCTGCATCTCTTGGAGCCGGCCTTCGATTCACAACCTCTCAGCTTCTCGCCAAGGTCATTTACTCTAAGCTCAACAGCGCTCCTAAGTGAGGTCTCCTCAGCAATCTTTGCATCCTGGGCTCTAATCTGCGCCTCTAGCGTAGCAATCTGCAGCTTCAGCTCATCTTCACGCTCCTTCCGCTTGGTAAGCGTGGTATTCCATAATGTTTCCCACTTGCCGAGTCGGGAATAAGCTTTGTTTAAGAGCTCCTTCTTATAAGCAAGCACCTTGCTAACACCGTTCAAGGCTACTCCCACCTTTTCCCTCTTGTCAGTCTCTTCCGTCAAATCTGAACCCAACCTATTAATCAACTCAGTCTGTTTCTTCACAGTGAAGGTAGCTTCATTCTTCTCATGACACAACTGGAAGATCTCTTTCTCTAACTCGTCATTGGCTTTCTTCAATTCTTCATTTTTAGCCAACAATTTGTTGTACTTCTCAATCTCTACCAAAGTAGGTGCCTCAATCACTGGAAGATACAGAGGTTCCACGGCAGGATATGGCATCAAGAAAATCCTAGCTCTCTCGTGGATCCAAGCCAAATAGGGATCATAAGCTTTGCTGTTGCTCTTACCAAGCAAAGCTTTCCCTCTCCTATGGATGTTAGCCCATGCACGTCTCAACCTGATCAAAACAGCCTCGTCTAATGAGCCCATGAGATATAGAGATTCCTGTATCTCAACCTCAATAGGAGCATCTCTCAAGGCATAACCAAACTATCTCACCAACAGAGAAGGGTTATAGTTGATACAACCTTTCCGTCCAATCAAAGGGATATTCAGAAAGCCACTGCAACTATATATAATATCAGTGCCAAGCATGTTTCGATCAAACCAAATGATGTTCTCAGCAGACAACGCCATCAACTGGGAAGACCAATCCAAAGTATCAACAACATCAACAAAAGGCCCTGTCTTCGGAATATGTCCCTGGAACCACCTGTACAAAAGAGGAAGACAGCAGGAAACATTCTTGCCACGACGTTTCTCATTCTTATAGTGAATAGAATGATAAACATCGCCCAAGAGAGTAGGAACTGGATTCTTCGAGGCAAGAATCAAGAAGGCATCTGAGTCAACAAAATCTGGCACATTAGGAAACAAGACAGTCCCATAGATGCAGACAACTAGAATGGCACTGAAGGCAACCCAACATCCACTCTTCGCGCACTGCGTAGCCTTCTCAACCAGGACAGACAGGTGAAAACCATAGGCTCCGTTCAGCTTGACCAATCATCGAGGAAACTCAGAAGCGTCTAAACTGACAATCTCAGCAAGTATAGCCAACTCAGGCTCATCATCAATATGTATAAAGGGCATCTGGTCTAACACAGGAACTCCCAACATAGCAGAATACTCCTCCAAGGTGGGTGCCAGAATATAGTCGGGGAACATGAAGCATCTCAGCTGAGGCTCATAAAACTGCATCAAAGTATACACCCCAGTCGTCTCGAATGCTGAAGGCCTGTACAACAAACTAAGCAATCTCCCATAAGATACTCTGAACTCAGCCCTCACTCTCTCATCTGCTAGAGCAACTAATCCCAGCAAGGCACTGATATCTGGCGAATGCAACCGGTAAGCAACTGTCCTCTTCATGGACTCCATGTCTGGCTAGAAGATACACTAGAATCAGAGGGGACTGATCACACCTGCAACATAAATACATGTTAATGAAATGCAAACATGAAAATGCACATGCATATGCAAACAGGAGATCAAGTGCAATGCTGATGAACTGTGCTGCTTTGTACTGAAGCTTGAGAACCATCAAATCTTCATCTCAAACCAAACCAACCACTCAAATGAACCCTGTAACCATATCTCACTGACAGAGATAAACCAGGTACTCTGAGGTCAAAGGTTTCCTGCAAACAGACCTACCTACCCCTCACAGGTATGTACTTAACTCGCACACGAGGTACGACATCCTATGCGGGTTCAACGTTACAGACTTTCAAGAGCGATGATACGATACCCAGAAGGTGTGGCATCATCATCCCTTGAAGCGGCCTCACTTAGTTGAATCCCAAATGATAGGTCCGCAAAGTCGACAATCCTCGGGTCAGACAACTTGTCGAGCCCTAAGGGCCAGGCAAGAAGCATCAAAGAGAATCTCGTTCGAGCGTAGATTTCGCGGCTAGCTGGTGCGAGCTAAGCAAGCAGGCTAACCACTACTCTCTACTTCTAAGTCTATGTGCAAACTCAAGCCCAGGTACGACTTATCTCTAAATCTAACCCTCTTCCCAACACAACAACAATAATATAATACTAAAAGTAAAGGCAGAAAGGTAAATACATACAAAACCCCAGACGGGAAAACAAGCGCTAGGATCGACTCGCATAGGGAACCGTTGGAATCCCCAACAGAGTCGCCAGCTGCCGCTACTGCGAAAATCGGCACCGGCTATGACAGAAGAGTCGCCACCGTGCGTTATTTATCCCAACGGAGGGAAAGGAAACGCTCAGAGTAAACCTAACACAAAGAAGGGAAAGGAATGGTCGTCGCAACCAAATCCTGGATTCGGGAGTCAGTTACGCAAGGGGAAGGTATTAGCACCCCTCACGTCCGTCGTACTCGACGGGATCCATGCTTGTTTTCTATCTAAGGGTGTGTTATTCTATCTACTCTACAGGTCTGGGTTAAAAAGAAAAGAAAATGACTCGGCAAAGTATCGCACTTTATGCCTACGTATTCCCGTCTGAAACGAGAAATCAGAGTCAACGTAGTTCGCCTACCTACGGGAAAGGAGGGGAAGGTTGCTCGCTAGGATATCGCATCCTATGCCTACGTACTTTCATACAACATGAAAGATCAGAGCAAACGTAGTTCGGGCTACGGAAGACACAAGCTTGTCTGACTGTTTTGATTACCTTAAGAAAGGGTTTTCCTTGATTAAGAGTCCAAGCGGACAAAAATGACACTTTGATGTTTGTTTTGAATCTTTTACGAAAGAAATGTTTTTTAGTCTGTTTGCAACTTGTACTGCACTAAAGACTTGTGATCTGAGAGTGACTACGTCGCATGTCACCCTAAGGGTACCATACTAAGCAATCAGATTACTGAAGAGTGACCCTCCAGCAACCTTTTCTGAAATAGCTTAAGGCTCGTAGCGTACAGCGTGCGTTATCCTTATTTCTGTGTTTTTGAATTGTTTTGAGATGAGAAAAGAGAAAGAAGCTCTAAAAAAACCTGGGGTTGAAAGGGAATAAAACTAACCTAATGTTGTTATGCATGGATAAGAATCCTAATGTCTGTCATAATTCCCTCCTGCACAGAGGAAATCAGAGATCCTAGGGGATAAACAGAAAAGAAAGCAAGCAAATACAGTAAAATGCATGCGATGCAGCAATACAAGCGAGGCAAGGGAGTCTCACTCAACCTCGAACCTGGGAAAACAACAGGAAAAATGAATCATCATTCACCTCAAACCTAGGGGGCAAGCTACACAAGCCAACAAACAATACAGAAAACAAAAGCCACAGCAGAGAAGGCAGCCCAAGCAGCAGCACCAATCTCCTACAGCAAACAGCAGCTCTGACAGCAACAGATGATTAACCAGCAAAAAGTTGACAGCAACAACCTTCATCTTCATGAATAACTCCCATCTTCAAGCTTCAATAAACTTTCATCCTTCAATAGACACCAAATTCCAGCCAGTAAACAGCTTCAACCAGCTCCTGACCTCAACAAGCTCCTAGCTTCAACAAGCAAACAAAACCCAAGCTTCAACAAGCTACCTCATCTTTTCCTTTACCAAGCTTCAACAAGCACCTCCAAGGGAGAATCATTCAACAAGATCAAGTTGAAGTGTTAAGGAATTCGGTGACAACCAAGGGAAGTCACTGAGAACTTAACATTATGAGAGACTGGCATCCTCAAAGTTCTACTCTTAAAGCATGTCATTCATCCCTCCTAAGGAGAGATGTGACTTCTTTAAAAGGACTTTATGTCATTGGATTGAATGGAGATGAACAATATACTCCATGTTTGAAGAAACAAGTAGAACTACTCTGATGCTCTTCCTAAAACCCTAGATTCCCTAAGCTCCTGACAAGCATCCACAAGATGAGAGAATCTTCACATCCAAGCCCCTTCAATCTCTCCAAAGCACCTTCAGTTGGTCTTCATGATCATCCAAGCTCAAAAGCAACACCACCCTAATCTAAGGGGAACTATTGAATCAGACTAGTCAAATTAGTTCATCAGAAACACCTAGAAGTTAGTCTTAAAACTAATTCTACTTAAAATACCAAACATGATTGTAAAATCCTACAAAAATTACTAAGGGTTCTTAAACCTCTTATGAATCTCTCATACAAAAACCAGGGGGTTAACCATTCATTTGGACCTAAAACTATGCCCTAAACCTAAGGGTATCATCATAAAACCCTAATTCTACAACACCTAAAGTTCAATGCTCAAACTAACCTAAAAATCTCTCACAAAACATGAGAAAATTACTATGGGGACATGCATATCTAAGCTATCTAGCCCAAAAAGAATCAACTCAAAATTCATCACCAATCATTCACAATAAAATCAGCAAAATCACATGTCAACCATATCAAAATAAAAATCCATTAAAAATAAAAAAATGCAATTAAAATATAAAATGCATGAATCAAATATTTTTTAATCCTATTAAATTCTACACATTCTAAGGAATCAAGGAAAAAAACTTGGATTAAAAAGACTAATTTTCCTATTTATTATGGATTTATTTCTAAACTATGTGAAAAATATGAAAATAAAAGAAAATAAAGAAAATTAATAAAGTTGCGTGTCAGATAGCAATTTAATTCAGTTAAAATCCAAACCTGGGCCAAAAGGGGGGTACGTATATCAAGAACTACTTAAGCCCAAACCAAAATTAAAACAACTCAGAAAATCAAATGAAAAATGGAAAAATCTTGTGTCAAATAGCAACTAATTCACGTTGTAATTTCCAATTGGGCCTAGATGGAGGTGTGAAGAGCAAGGAAATTGTTAAGCCCAGCCAACTCACTTAAATGAAACGGTGCGTTTCAACTCTCTCTTTACTCTCTTTAGAAATCTCAAACGCATTCGTGGCCCTTGGATCTAGGTTCAGTCAATGGTCAGACATGGATCCAACGATTAGAACTTCATCTTCTCCAATTATTTGAAAATGGGAGGGAATGCTCAGACGGTGGCCTGAGCTCTGCGCCACCGTCTTCTCCGGCGAAGACAATCCAAAAACGCATCATACACAAAAATGAAACACCCTATCTCACTTAAAATCATCCCTTGAGTCCAAAAATGACCTCCATTTTTATTGATTCTCCCTCTAACTCCAAATTCGATCATAGTTGCAGAAAAATCACAAATCTTGAATCACCTCAAAACCTAAAATTAATGATCCTATTGTGAACTACACTTCTCCCTGGTCAAAAATAACCATCCAAACGCCATTAAAACTTCAAGAACTCAGAGTTACAAGCTTCAACAAAAAATGGCACCACACTTAACATGTCTCTAATCCTCAGTCTTTTGCACTGAAATCCACCCTCACATCAACACTAACCTAATCATGCATCAAAACCTAAGCAAAACACTGCCAACTATGCTGGAATTTGAAGAATGCAAACCTGGTGAAAATGGATGAACAGATGAGGTTATGGCACGTTTCAACCTCCAATCTCTTGCAGAATCACTCAAGAACTACTTCTAAAGCTTCTCCAATGGACAATTTGCTTTAAATCCTCCTCAATTCCAAAACCCGATTCTTGATGCAGCTTGAGAAATTTAAATGGCTTGCTCTGGTTCCTTGCTCAATTCCTCCCAAAAAATGATCTGAATCCAATGCATATGATATATAGAAGCTAATAGAACCCTCTAGAAACTCCTGTAACAACCTGAATGAGAATTTCAATTTCTCATCTTCCTTCAAAATCTCATGTGAGGAAACCATGCATTGCTATGTTTCAGCTTTCCATTTCACCTGAAATTCTCACCTTGTGATATTTAGAAATGAATTGAAATGGTATTCTCCTTGTTTTTGATCTTATGGAGTGTGATGGTTATGTTACTTCCATCTTAAGTAACAAAGAGGAACCACATGCAAATGACCTCAAATCCAAAAATTGGTATTGCCATCCCTTCCAAAACATGTTTTCTGATCAAATTGGTATACAACATTGCTTGGTTTGGCCATGAAATCAAGAAATCACATTTTTGCCTTTTAAATGACTTTAATTTCTTCATTTAAAAACCATTTCAAACCAACTTCTCCTATGAGCCAATTCAAAGCCTCCTTGATGCATGGTCAAGGTTAAAACCCTATTTTGAGAACCTTTCTAGTTGAACAATTTTCCATTTGAGGCCTCTAAGTTGGAGATTTGGACCCATGATCACAAATGACCTATAATCACCAATACCCAAAATACCCCTGGATTGCCAAGATCATAACTTGAGTTCTACAAATCCTCTTGAGGACTTCTAGTACTCTATGGAAATCTAAGATCAAGATCTACAACTCTTATGTTTTCCAAGAATCCACTTGAAAACTCCTTGAAGGACAAAAGTTGCTAGGAAGTCAAGTGACTTTCACAGATAAATTTTAGTGTCCTCTGGTGACCTGTAATTTGCAAAGACCATAACTTGAGTTCTACAAATCCCATTGAAGACTTCTAGTACTAATATTAAAGGTATTGAGAAGCTCTACAAGTTTCATGTTGGCCAAAGATCCATTTGAAACTTTTATTTTGACTTATGTGGCTTTGAAGTTGGGCACTAAACAGGGGATTTTACACTGAAACCCTAATTTAGCAACTTCCCACATTCTTGATCTTTTTTTGCTTAACCTTGGAACAACACCACACATGTATCAACATACCAATTCATGCATCCCATGACCTCAAGGTAGGCTTTTATACTCTCCAATTGCTCAATTGAATTAGGGTTGACCCAGATGAAACCCTAGTTGACTGCACCTCAACTGTGGCTCTCATACTTGAATCAATGACTTGCCTCAGATTCAATAAGGCCCTCTATACACTCCATGAGATCCATACACACCTCACATTCACATCCCATGCTTCTCATCCCACTGATGATTCTTAATATTCCTCAGGATAGGAGCAAAACCCACATGTAGGCACTCAAACTTCTCAAGACTTCAAATCCCTTCTTGATGGCTTGGATGACTTTCCCACTAGGATAAGACCTCTTGCTAGGCTCTTCTCTTGATAGACACCCTTGATCCATTGTTGGAGGCATGTTATGCTATGATATGCCAATGATTGAACTATGTACATGATGTAACTATGCAAATGAAATGCAATGAAACATAAATCAGGCAAGAAAAGGTTGAGCAAATTTTGGGGTACAATACCGTCCCATGTTCCGATTTTATTACGAGTGAATCTCCATGTGAATTTCAAATTTCAATAATTATTTCTAGTTTCTAAAAAAAACACTTTTAAATTTTAATTGTTTAGTTTATTTTTATAAGACAATTCAAAATAATTATTTTTAAGCGAAAACTTTGGACCATTGCAAAATATATTTTCAGAATTTGACTAAATATTTTCCAATTATAAAATATATTCTCTTAACTAATTTATGAAAAATTAAACTCTTAAAGTCTAGCACTTCTTGAGTTTTTGAATGATCATTATTGGGGCGTACGCTTTGGATTTTGAATCATTCGACTTTTCGTTTTAGAAATACGTTTTTATTTAGACAAAAAAAATATCATTGGAGTCTAGCATTTTGTGTGATATTTTCGTTGTTCATTCAAACTTTTTTCAAATGAAAAAGGTGTCATTGGGATCTAGCATCTCGATAGTACCCCAATTAATTGGTTGTGAGGCCTAAGTCTCATTTATCAAATAATTGTCATTTCTCTAAAAAAATTTAATTCAATTTCGTGTTTTCACCTCACACATACACAAATGATTTTCATACGTTTTTCACTTCAAATTATTTTCAAAAATAACATTTTTCTATTTAAACTCCGAAAGAAGGAGGTTCTTGGAATCTAGCATTCCTTGAATCTTCGAGTGAATAATTCTCGAGGCACGCTCTTGAGTTATTATTCATTCAATCTTTCGAATCTTTCAAAATATTTTCTCGATTAAAACTCCGAAAGAAGGAGGTTCTTGGAATCTAGCATTCCTTGTATCTTCGAGTGAATAATTCTTGAGGCACGCTCTTGAGTTATTATTCACTCAATCTTTCAACTTTTTCAAACATTTTCAAGCATTCTCCTAAGTCGAGTGCTCGTCCGTATTCGCAACCGACATTTCGCACACACATTCACAATTCATCGTGGTTTCGATATTAGGGGCACCCTTAGGGACCAATATCATTTCTCACGATCCAACCCTTGACACATCATCAAGTCGGTTCCATCTTCAATTAAATCCTCGACACGTCGTCGAGACATTTTCAAAATAACTTCATTTTGCCTCGCATTCCATTTTCGATTCAGTCTTTCTACAAATTTTTTTTTAAAAACTTACGAAAGAAGGATATTCTTAGAATCTAGCATTCTTTGAATATTCGAATGAGTAACTCTCGAGGCGCTCCCTTGAGTTGTTATTAGTTCATTCTTCCGATTTCAAAATATCCAACCTTTTATCTTTAACCTATTCAAACCAACTTCCGAAAGAATTAAGTTCTTGGAATCTCGCATTCATTGAATTCTTGAGTGACAAGTTCTTGAGGCACGCTCTTGGGTTGCTTGTCAGTCACTCTTTCGTCTTTCTCTACCTTCCTTCCATCAACCCATTCAACCTCATCTTTTCGTGGTTGTTACCACGAACTACAGACACTCTGATTCTTCAGTCATTCTTGAATGTAAGATACGTAGGCACAAGATGGCGATGATCTTAGCAAGCACACTTCTATCCTTCTCCATTATTCCGTCCACACTTTCCCATCCCTTCCCGTAGTCGAACTACGACGCTTTGATTTCTCATTCTCGTCCGAATGAGCATACATAGGCACAAGGGCCCCAATCCTTGACGAGCACCCTATCCTCTAACCACCCATCTTCCCTAGCGTCTTTATCCATTCATCCTACCAATTCACCTTATCAACGAGAAGAAAAACAAGTAAACCTAGACAACACTCACCACAAAGTACCCTAAGAGGTTCCCGTTGAGTACAACGGACGTGAGGGGTGCTAATACCTTCCTCTCGCGTAACCGAATCCCGAACCCGGAACTTGGTTGCGACATCCCTGTTCCTATCCTTTCGTTTTAAGAGGTTTTCTCGATATTTTCCTCTCCTGTTTATTCGGGAAAAATAAAGTTCGGTGGCGACCCTGTCGAACCGCATTTCCGCGCCTTTCGCGCGAGGGTCATTTCTCTAAAATGTCTCCGTGATTCTTCGAGGTGCGACACAGTGCGAGAGAGTGTCCAAAAGGAGCTTGAGGAGTGAGAGAGGATGACTGAGGAGAAGTTGTCTGAGAAGTGTACCTGCGATGTGCTTGAGGTAGAAGTTGCATGTTACTGTTATTATTATTTGCATATATTAATTTTGGATTGTATTTATGTTGTTTTTATGATGCAAAAATTGAATTCATTGGGTCTATTAAGCTACACAAATTTAAATCAGTTGGAAATTTGAGAGAATGAAGTTCAGAAAAATACGGGTGGTACAAGCGCAAACTGATGTTTTTCTGCCAACCAGGGCAATATTGAACTTACACATTCAAAAGTAGATAACATTGAGAGACTAAGAATGATCATTGACAGCAGTCCAGACCCATGCATGGGTATTAAATTAAGTCATGATCCAACTCAGTTATTCGTACTTTCTAGGATTTTTGTACATGAAATTTTTTCAGGAAATTTGTACCTAGACAATTTTGTATTACAAATTTGGTCCTTGTAAGCATAGTTTTTATGTTGATCTCTATTTATATTCATACTTTCTTCTACTTTAGCATAAATATCTAATCTTGTAGGTACATCCATACACTATGTGTTTAAAATAAACTTCAAAACAAGTATTGCATCTTAGATCCAATACACATTGGTTTTACTCACGGTTCAATAGAAAACAATATCCTTCTTTACTTAAAAGATAATTTGAAAGGTGAAAATTCTGGCAAGCACACGATGGATGTTATCACGGATGTTATAACATCCACTGTAACACAGACTATTGGAGTAATTAAAAAGTTGTAAAGAGAAGCAGTAAATAACACATAAATTGTTCACCCAGTTCAGTGTCAACAACACTTACATCTGGGGGTTACCAAGCCAGGGAGGAATTTCACTATCAGTAGAATTAATTTAGAGTCAAACACTCAGCTTGCACTCTTCACTTAAAACCTACCCAATGACACTTCTGCCTAGAGACACTCTAGACCTGAGTATACCCACTCACTCCCCCTCAATCACCTCAATGATATACAACTCACAATTACAAAATAAAGATGAAGAAACACTTCATCCACGCCTTGATCTTGCTTCAAAGCTTCGATCAAGAATCACACACTCTTGCTTAACAGCTTTGAGTGACACAACAGCTTAGAATCTACCTAACCAATGCAGCAGACAATTGCTTGGTAAACAAGTATTCCTAAGACTCAATTCACACGTGAAGAACACACTTTCTTCACTCACAATACTCACGTGAAGAACAACCTTCTTCAGTCACAAGGACTCTTAATATGCACTCTCTAATCTTCTGTCAAGAACTGCTCTTCTAGAATTGCTCCTTCTGTTATTTATAGCATCAGTCAGTCCTTGGGCCTGGGCGCACAAATTAGGTTTAACATACCAAACCCTATTCTTCAATCATCTGCACGCTTGCCATTTAATTCAGGAACATTTTGATTCACTTTATGGATTCTAAAATGTTTCCTGATTTCCAGCTTGAGCTCCTAATTAATTTCCTGATTGCTAGTTACCAGAAAAACTAATATGCTCACTGGATGTCATACGATCAGAGTCATGACATTCTGTATGACATTCAACTTAACTAGCATTTAGTTAAGTTAACTCACCCTGCAAAATCCACATTATGTATGTAATAACACCAGTCATGACATACATGCATACTCTAATGTTTTGCCATAAAATGCAGTCAATCAAGAGCACTTACAAACTCCCCCTTTGGCAAAATTTTGGCTAAAACACTCTGTTATTATACCAGAGATTTACACACAGAAGAAGACTTATCATATGCCCTGTCTTGCAGGATAGTCACTAGCTACACAACAGATATAACTCACCCGGTTAGCCATCTGTTAATCACCACTACAGATGTTATACTTTGTCGAGTAACATACTGGGTTACTCCTCCTCAACTGATGCATTCTACATCAGTTAGGCACAACCTGCACAACTTGCAGCCACAAATAAGCATCCAGCCTGTTCTGGATGTCATGACCTTCAGGATAACATCCTGAAGTTACACACTCCTGTGCTACTCCCCCTGAAGAGATGCACTACACTCACAGTCTGCTATTATCCTGCAGACACACACATACACTTCCACACACTTCTAGGATCACACAGGGTTAACAACATACACAATCAACCATTCAGTTCTAACAAACATTCCTATACACCATAAGAATTCTATACATTCCTATACACCATAGGAATTCACACACATATAGCATTAACACATTACTAACAACACTAGGCAGCTGTTATCACACATATCCTCTACCTGCTGTTATTATCACTCGATCTTTCTCTCCCCCTTTTTAGCCACAAATTAAGATCCAACTAATAAGCTAGTATAGATCATAATATTATAACATTCCAATTGTTAGGGGAAAATTATACAAACTGCTCGTACAGAGCATCATAAATTCAGGTTGTCAAATAATTCCTACAGAGGCCTAATCAAAACAAAACAAAAAAACAGCAGCATTTCTTCCTGTAATAACATAATAATCAGTAGTCTGAGCTACACTATATGCTAAGACATTAATCTTCTTTTTCAGTTGAGCTGGACCTGTCCTCCTCAGTCTCTTTAGTTCTTTCTTCTCCATCATCAGTGCTTTCCTCTGAGTTGTCAGCAGCTTCTTCTGAGCCAGCTTCTTGACCATCATCTTCCCTTGTACCATCATCATCAGTGAGATCAGCATCCTCATCTTGCTCAAGAGATTCTAGCATTTTTTCAAGAGTTTGCTTCCTTGCATCCAGTTCCTTGCATGTTTCTTTAATTTTTGCCATCACTTCAGCTTTTCTGGTTTTGGGACCCCTTTTGGATGTCTCAGTGGGTGTCATGGCAATGTCTGGAACATGAGTTCCTTGAAACAGCTTATGATGGAACGCTAAGGGAGTTTCTCTTTTGCTTGCTACATCACTGTTCTTGAGGATATTTGGATATTGTGCTAATATAATTCCACAAATGAGCGAAGGAAATGCTATGGGTCCTTTTACACTATAGCTACCAACATGCTTCATAGTCTGATCAAAGATGTAAGTGCCATAATCCATTTTGATCTTGGTCCCAACAACATAGATAACTCTCCCCAGGATAGTGGCCATTGACGATTTGTGATTAGTTGGCACCCAGTTTGCAGCACCAATCTTGTGCAGCACAACATATTTCACACTTAGTTTGCTGGCAACAAGCTTTCCTTTTGATGGCCACTTTCTGACTTAATTTCCAGTAATTACTTGGCACATTTTGTTTTCAGAGATGGTTAACTCAGGATGAGCTTCATTTGATCTTCCAAGGAAGCTGTTGATGGTAGTGGGAGTGAAGATGACACAATTTCCTCTAACATATACTTTCCCAAACTCAGTAGATTTTCTATCAGCACATTCATCTGATAAATTTACTATGAATTCTTTGACCAGTATTTCATAGTATTTGGAGAATTCAGTCACAGTTTTCATCAAGCCAGCTTCACAGATGAGGGCCATGATCTCCTTGTTGTCAAGAGCATTTTGTGCAAGCTCTCTCTCCAGGGCCAACCTCTTTTGATATACATATTTCCATCTGATAACACCGATGGATAGTGAAAAGAGATGTTGTCGATGGGTACTTCAGCTACATTTTTAGCCAATTTGCTGGTAGAAGGATTCTTCTTAGATTGGATGTCAGTGACATCAACAACAACATCAGAATCTGTCTCTGGTTCTGAACTAGATTCAACCTTCCTCTTTTTGGTGGTTACTTTGCTCCAACCTTTGGAGGGCCCAACTTGAGTCCTCTTTGTTCCAGCCTTCTTTGTGGAGATGTCTTGCTCAGCAGTCTTCTCAACAGCCCTTTTTGTGGAGATGTCTTGCTCACCAGTCTTCTCAACAACCTTTTTCTTGAGGGAACTTTGGTCAGCCACCTGTTTCCCTTTCCTTGTCATCAGCCTTTTGGCTATGCCCGGATTGAGCTTTGCTATGAGGTCATTGTCAGAATATTCATCTAGGTCTTCCAACTCAGTATTTTTGGTGCCTTAAATGTCATCACCCATTTTCTCAGCACCTTTACCCTTGTTTTTCCCTTCTGGTGTAAGGTCTTTCAATGTTTTGACATTGTGAGAAACATTATCTTGATCATTTAGGTTAGGATCAGAACTCTCATTGTTAGACGCAATGGGAATATTGAGTACATTAGCTACCATATTCGCAATGGTAAGGTGGGTTCGTCTACCTTTTTCTGTATTAACGTCATCATGAGGAACAAAGGTAGTAGAGGGAGGGGCCTGACCTGAGACAAGGTCTTTGGGACTTCTTGCATGTAGCGTTTTAGGTTCCTTTACCAATAATCCTTCTGGTGTCATCATTCGCAGTTGAGCTATTTCAAGCACTTCATTAGGGTTTGAATCAGCATCATCGTTGTCAATCATTCTTTTGGATGAGGTTGGTTTAGAATGTTGCGACATTTTTAGGGACGTTGATTGATAGAAAAGGAATTTTTTGTGCTTGTTGGAAACGGCATGGAAGTTGAATAGTTTGTGATGGCACCAAGAGTAGAGGGGTTGTATCGTATATGTGGTAATGGGGTACGATTGCCCAATAAGAGGGAACTTATCTTTTTGATTTAAATGATTTAATTTCAAAATGTAATTCCCTATTACTTTTAATTGCTACAACCCATCATTACTGGAGGACCTCAATTTCAATAGAGAATTTTTAAATTGAGGCTCCTTGACACTTCTTGAACCTACGTTAGCACTATTTAGGACATAATCACCAGGTTTTGCACAAGCCTCTTGCCATTTACACAAGTTACCCCTGAGCATGTCTCCCTTGAACTCATCAGAGCTCGTTTGGATGGTACTCTTGATGTCACAGAGCAAGGTCATGACATCCGGAGTGACATTGCTTTCTTTATGCAGGGAAGCTTCCATGGACTCCATCGGGTTCCAATATAACCTATCTAGATTTCTACAATGTCTTCCTTTTGATAGAACTTTCTGTGATTGCCCTTCATCCTGATATGCATCACATCCTTTTCTTTTATCTGGAATTCCTTTTACAGCTCCCTTGGCTCGGATCTTCTTTAACTTTTGTATGCCTTTCTTTTGCCATAGGACTTGCTTTTCTTCATGATTAAGACAGAGTCGTTTAGCCTATTCTTAGATACCCATAAATAACAATGATTCTGAGCTCTAGTGCCCCTCACGACTTCCTCATCCTTTTCATTTGTAACCACACATGTCTCCTTAGTGAATTTGACACTAAATCCTTGGTTACATAGCTGGCTGATACTGATGAGATTCACAGTCAGTCCCTTAACCAGCAGGACATTTTCCAGTTCTAGAGTACCAGTACCCTCTAGCTTTCCAGCACCCTTGATCTCTCCTCTTGCTCCATCACCAAAAGTTACATGACTTGAGGTACAAGGTTTAATGCTCATTAATAGATCATTTGTTCCAGTCATATGTCGAGAACAACCACTGCCAAAATACCAGTCTTCTTTGGTAGGCATCCTAAGGGAGTTATGAGCTACCAGGGCAGACACTTTGGTAATCCATTGTTTCTCCTTGATAGGGACATTAGTTTTTGGTCTAGCTGGATGTTGTTTCTTGATATGAGCACCCTGTTTGACTTTGCCTTGATGAGGATGCCTGGGAAATCCATGTAGCCAATAACAGACGGCTTATATATGACCTAACCTTCCACAGTAGTAACATCTTTTCCTTTGAAAGTTCCTCTGGTTCTGGTGTGTACTTCTATGACCTTGATGTTGTGACATTGGTCGTGACATCAGGTCAGTCCTCTGAAATTTTGGCTTTAACTTCTTGATCCCCAAGCTAGGCTTTTGTTCACCAACAAATCCTAATCCAGACTTGTTGCCTGCCTTCTGACCACTCTGTAGAATTTTTTCTAGAGTGTCAGTTCTAGGGTTGAGCATTCTTATGGATTTTGACATTTGATCCATTTTTGATTCCAACAAGATGGCCTCCTTGTTGAGAGAGTCTATAGTTGCCAGATGCTCCTTTTCTCATCCTCCAACTCTTTGATAATTGTCTTTATCCATAGTACCAGAATTTATCTTCCCTAGATCTCACTCAGATATAACAGGCAGGGTGCCTGCTCCGATGCCAATTGAAAATTTTGGCAAGCACACTATGGATGTTATCACGGATGTTATAACATCCATTATAACACAGACTATTGGAGTAATTAAAAAGCTGTAAAGAGAAGCAGTAAATAACACATAAATTGTTCACCCAATTCAGTGTCAACAACACTTACATTTGGGGGCTACCAAGCCAGGGAGAAATTTCACTATCAGTAGAATTAATTCAGAGTCAAACACTCAGCTTGCACTCTTTACTTAAAACCTACCCAATGACACTTCTGCCTAGAGACACTCTAGACCTGAGTATACCCACTCACTCCCCCTCAATCACCTCAGTGATATACAACTCACAATTACAAAATAAAGATGAAGAAACACTTCATCCACACCTTGATCTTGCTTCAAAGCTTCGATTAAGAATCACACACTCTTGCTTAACAGCTTTGAGTGACACAACAGCTTAGAATCTACCTAACCAATGCAGCAGACAATTGCTTAGTAAACAAGTATTCCTAAGACTCAATTCACACGTGAAGAACACACTTTCTTCACTCACAATACTCACGTGAAGAACAACCTTCTTCAGTCATAAGGACTCTTAATATGCACTCTCTAATCTTCTGTCAAGAACTGCTCTTCTAGGATTGCTCCTTCTGTTATTTATAGCATCAGTCAGTCCTTGGGCCTGGGCGCACAAATTAGGTTTAACATACCAAACCCTATTCTTCAATCATCTGCACGCTTGCCATTTAATTCAGGAACATTTTGATTCACTTTATGGCTTCTAAAATGTTTCCTGATTTCCATCTTGAGCTCCTAATTAATTTCCTGATTGCTAGTTACCAGAAAAACTAATCTTCTTGCTGGATGTCATACGATCAGAGTCATGACATTCTGTATGACATTCAACTTAACTAGCATTTAGTTAAGTTAACTCACCCTGCAAAATCCATATTATGTATGTAATAACACTAGTCATGACATACATGCATACTCTAATGTTTTGCCATAAAATGCAGTCAATCAAGAGCACTTACAAAAGGGAACATCAAAGATTGTTATTTGACCCCGTTTTACTGCAAGTATATATTAATTTATGTTTTCATTTATAAATCAATTTTATACATATTAATTATTCTGAATGTTTATGCAGTGAACGTTGATGACTAATTGTTATATGTTCCAAGAAAAATACTATAACTTTGTTTTGCTCGTTGCCCTCTGAACTGCTCAAAGAAGTGGTTAATTCTTTGAATGGGTATGTTGTATTAATTTTAACTTTATAGTTAAATAGTTTTTATTTATGTTTAATTTAAATCGACATGTGTATAGTGATGGAGGAGTATAATGCACTCAAACATAATATACTTAGTAAGAAGACAATCTATGTTTCTCCAAAAGTAAGTATGTTACCTGTGCTTTTTGTATTATATTATTTGTGTGTATTAGTGTGATATAAATATATGAAAGTTATTTTTAGCGATGAAAACAACCCGACAACCATTCATGTGGATACTCTGTTATGAGATATTTGCTCTATATTCTCTCCACATGCATTATAAATGGATGGATGAAGCATAAGGTATTAACTTAATCCATATCTTCTTAAGTTCATGTTGTTGTTGTTAGCTTATCATAATTTAATTTTTGTTATAATTATAAAAGTTTAACAACAAAGCACCATACTCAAAAGAAGATATGTATGACATTAGATCATGTTGGGCCAAAGTCTTTTTATCTTATTATGGTTCTCTAAAACAATAGTTTTTCTTAGTTGTAAATATGTAAACTTCCTTAATTTATCTTATGCAAATATGTAAAGGTGTGTATTCTGTCTTGATGATCAAAACACTGTAAATTTCTAACCTTGGTTTAAATGATATGATATATTCCAATTCTATCACATATTTTTTAGTTTTTGTGTAAAAAATGATACAGGCATGTGAAACTAAGATTTAAAATAATGTAAATCTGGTATTCATTGGTTAATAGATTTATAATGATGATACTGGACAATGAAAATGACACAGGAAAAATTATACAGGCCATTGAAAATGATACAGGCAAAAAAATGAGATTTTATATCTCGATTATTACTTAAAACCAAGGTAAATGAATACCTTATTACCTCTGTCTTTAAATACAACCAAGAGGTATATGGGGTACGCAACAAAATTTAGAAAATAAAAAATGTGCGGTTGATGATGATCGAACCAATGACCTTTTAATTTCTAACCTCGGTTTAGAAACACCGAGGTGACAAATAATTGCTTTTCATGTCTCCCTTCGTTACCTCGCTCATGTAGCCGAGAATAAGTGCATTTCATGACCGATGTTAGATGTGTCATTTGTAGCAGTGGATCCAATATTTTGATTGCCTTTAAGGGCGGTAAGAATACCTTATGGGGATTCAACATTTTGATTGCCTCTAAGGGCAGAAAGGATCCCTTTTGGGGATCCATCATTTTGATTGCCTTTAAGGGAGATCTGCTATTGAACTTTTAGGTTTCCCACATAAGGAAATAGACAACAAATTTAGATTCCTCAAAATAATATACTGAAGGGCTTCATTAAAATACCTTGTCCTAAATAAGGTACATAGAGAAAAAAGTGCACCCTAGAAAATAACATTTCCTTATAAATGGTAGAGATGTGATCACGGCTAACCAAAATAGTAGTAAATCAATTAAATGATAATAAAGAAAACAATAAATGGCAATAGCGAATGTGGCACAAAGGGCATTTCTCTTGGGATTTTAATATTTGATCTCCTTGCTAAATTGAGAGGGAGTCTTCTCACCTTTGCAAGCTTCTCTTGGTAGCTTTATTCATGATCCTGCTTTCCTAGTGTTTGCGCCTAGAGTGTGGACCCTTTTCATCTTGACGCTCTTTATGTAACATTTCGAGCAATTTCCTAATATTCTTGGATAACTCATACTCATCCATCAAAGAGGGTACTTCATACACAAATACAAAGTGGATAAGGTGGCACCTACTTCATACATTGAGAAATTTCCTAATATTCTTGTTGGGAGAGGCATAATTGCTCTTCCTGCACATAAATATTTAAGAAGAAGGTTTATAAGGCTCTCTTTATAATCCATCAATGTGTTAATCTACACAACTTTGAGAAAGTTGGTGATGTAGATTCAACAACGGAAGCATGAGACATCTTGGAAAAATCATTTGGAGGCGCTGAGAAAGTGAAGGAGGTGAGGTTACAAACTCACAAAAAAAGTATGAATTTCTTTAGATAGAAGGCAATGAAAGTGTGACTTATTTCTTCACAGAGTGACAAAACTGGTGAATCAAATCAAGACGTGTGGAGAAGTGTTGACGTTAAAATCTGTAGTGTCAGAGTTTTTGAGGTCATTGACTTCAAAGTTTGATCATGTGATAGTAGCCATAGAAGAATCGAAGGATTTATCAAGTATAAAAAAATAAGAGCTTCAAGGGATGCTTAAATATCACGAAAAAGAATGGTTGAAAGAATTGTGAGCAAGTCAAAAACTGAAGTGGCTTTGCAAGCTTAATCGACTAAGAAAGGAAATGGAAGATATGATGGTAACAAGGGCAGAGGAAGTTACAACAATTCAACAGGTTGAGGAAACCATCAAGAATGTATTTATTCAAATAAGAGACAATCTTCTAACCAAGGAAATAAAAGAGGTGGTGGTGCAGGTAGAGGAAAAGGCGATTGAAGAAAACCTGATAAATAGAGTGCTACAATTGTTAAAAGTATGGCCATTATGCAAGTCAATGTTGAAGAGGCAAGAAAGGTCAAGAAATTGATGCAAAGCTTGTAGAAGACGAAGTGATGCTAATGGTCATAACAAAAGAAGAAGAAGGATTCAAAGATCAATGGTATCTCGACTTAATTTGTTCGTCACACATGACTAGAAGAAAATATTGGTTTATCATCATCAGTCCCTCATCGAAGAACAAAGTAATATTTGTAAACGATAATACCCTATATGCTGAATGTATTAGTGATGTTCTTATCAAGAGAAAGGATGGTAAACGATCAGTAATTTCAAATGTGTTGTACATACATGGCATGAAAAGTAATATGCTAAGTATAGATCAGCTGATTGAAAAGAAATGCAAAGTATTGATTGAAGATAGAATGATGAGAGTAATCGACTCGAGAAACATGTTAATATTGAAAGGCTTACATGTATAAAAATAGTGTTGGTGTAAGCTCTAGAGGCCATTACTTTTGGTACTTGTATCGAATTATTTATTAATAATAAAAGGCATTTCCTTATTATGTTTGTTTTTCCAAGATAATAAAGTTCCTAGAATAGCTAGTCTGTTTAATGAAATATTAAGTCTGACTTAATCATGAGATCTCATTAAACATAAAGAAAATATTCTTAAAGTATCTGTAATCGAGTTTTACTGTGAAGTGAGATAACCTTAAAGCATTAAGACTATTATGTAGATAGACTGATGATCACATCTCATGGATCATAAATAAGGAGTTATCAAGTCTTAACGTATGCATGAATATTATGAGTAATATTTATACTGGATTGACCCGCTATGAGATTACTAAATAGAATATTATGCAAAGTGTCATAAGTTACTCTCATGGTGATAGTGGATAACCATAAAGATAATTGATGGGTACTCCATAAAGCATACTGAGGGACATGGGTGACCTAGATAGAATTCTTCTAGCCTACATAACAGGATAAATGTCTAAGGGCCCAATATTAAACTGGACAAGGATGAAGTGGTATATGCCTTGTGTTCAATATAGACATAAGGGCAAAAGGATAATTGTACACACAGTGGACTAGGAAGGTTCAAGCTTTTGTTTTGGATGCAAAGTGTGAAGAAAGTTTCAAGAGCTTTTGAGAAGGCTGACAGCAACTCATGTTTTGATTTTTCCAAATCCGGCAGAACCATTGTTGTATATTGTGACACTTCATTGATGGGATAGGGGAGGTGTATTAATGCAACATCAGCAAGTTTTAGCTTATGCTTCAAGGAAACTTAAAGTGAATGAAAGGAATTATCTAACGTATGATTAAGAGTTGGTTGTTCTTGTGTTTGTGTTGAAGCTTTGGAGGCATTATTTGTTTGGTTTGAGATTTGAGTTGTTTAGTGATCATAAGAGTTTGAAGTATCTCTTCGATCAGAAAGAATTGAATGCAAGGAAAACGAGATGGTTGGAACTTCTGAAAGACTATGATTTTGGTTTGAATTACCATCCGGGTAAAGCAAAGGTGGTAGTTGATGCATTGATTCAGAAATCTTTACATATGTCATGATGATGGTAAGAGAGTTGGAAATGATTGAGCAATTTCAAGATATGAGTTTGGTTTGTGAAGAGATTTCTTATGGAGTTAAGATTGGTATGTTGAAGCTTACTAGTGGTATTATTGATGAGATTCGAGAAGGTCAGAAACCTGATTTGAGTTTGGTAGATCGATTGACTTTAATCAATCAAGGTCAAAGTAGTAATTTTCGGATTAATGAAAATGGTATCATGAGATGTCGTGATGGATTTTGTGTTCCGGATATTGTTTAGTTAAAAAAAAGAGTATTCAAGAGGAAGGGCATCATAGTGGATTCCGGATGCTACTAAGATGTACCAAGATTTGAGGAAAGTATTTTGGTGGCCTAGTATGAAGAAAGAAATGGTTGAGTTTGTGTATGCTGGTTAGACTTGTCAGAAGTTGAAGATTGAACATCAAAGACCACTGGGTCTGATGCAACCGTTGAATATTCTAGAGTGGAAATGGGATAGTATTTCCATAGATTTTGTGTTGGGTTTTCTGAAGACTGTGAGGGGGAATGATTCTAATTGGGTGATTGTGGATAGATTAACTAAATTAGCTCATTTCTTACCAAAGAGGATTAATGGTTCTATGCTGAAGCTAGCTAAGATATATATTGAGGAAATTGTAAAGTTTCATGGGATACCGTCGAGTATTGTGTCAGATGGAGACCCAAAATTTACATCGAGATTCTGGAAGAGTTTGCAAGACGCTTTGGGTACCATGTTGAGATTGAGTTCTGCCTATCATCCATAGACGGATGGACAGACTGAGAGAACTATCCAGTCTTTAGAGGATTTACTGAGGGCTTGTGTGTTGGATCAAGGTGGATCGTGGGATAGTCATTTATTGTTGATTGAGTTTACCTAAAACAACAGTTACCATTCTAGTATCGGAATGACACCGTATGATTAAGATAATCCGAGAAAAGATGAAAGCATTATAGAGTCGTCAGAAAAGTTATCACGACAAGAGGAGGAAAGCACTTGAGTTCCAGGAGGAAGATCACATATTTTTAAGAGTTACACTAGTAACTGGTGTTGGTCGAGCTTTGAAGTCTCGAAAGCTCACACCACATTTTGTTGGTCCGTATTAGATTTCACAGAGGGTGGAAGAAGTAGCATATTAGATTGCTTTACCGCTGTTGCTTGCGAATTTGCATGATGTGTTTCATGTATCTCAGTTGAGGAGGTACATTCTAGATCCGTCACATGTGATTCAGATGGATGATGTACAAGTGAGAGATAATTTGACTGTTGAGGCATTGCCAGTACGAATTGATGAACGAGAAGTGAAGCAACTGCGAGGTAAAGAGATTTCCTTGGTAAAGGTAGTTTGGAGAGGACCAGCTGGAGGGAGTATGACTTGGAAGCGTGAGGATCAGATGAGGGAGTCGTATCCGACTCTGTTTCCTTGAGGTAATTTTCAAGGGCGAAAATTCTTTTAAGTGGGGGAGAGTTCTAACACCCCAAATTCTTGAAATATTTATTTAATTTATTTAAATATGAATATTCACATTTTTGGTGATTTTCGATGATTGGTGTGAATATTGAGAATTATGGATTTTGAGTTATTTATTTAAATAATAGTATATAATATGAATATATTGGTATTATTATTACTTTAAATAAATATAAGTGAATTAAGGGGAAAGTGGACATTTGAGGAGGAGTTAGTGAGGGTGAAGTTGGAAAGCCCAATTTTTAAGGCCCAAAGTTAGGTTTAACAAAAAGAAATTTTGAAGGAATTAGGATTCATTCTTATTAGACCGTGAAAAGGGAAGAAATAGAGGTCAGAGCTCTGAGGAAGAGGATTGAGACAAAAGCTTCGCAAGATTTCCAAGAATCAAAGAGAAAGACTTAGAGTTGGCAATTAAGGTATGGGGAGTATTGCCTTCATTATTTTCAATATGTGATTCAATGTTTAAAGCTGATTTAAGGGTTTAGATATTTTTTAGTATTGAATTGTTGTTGCCTTTCTGATGGTGAGTTTAATGAGTTTGAGGGATTTGAATTGATGGTCTGATAGGTTTGAGGCTAATTTGAGAGTAAGGGAAGTTAGGCCTTCGTGGCCAAATCTGTTGTTAAGGTTTTAACCGTATAGGGTAATTGATTATGAGAACTTTAATGACTATGAGGTATTTGTAAGAAATTATGGGAATTGGAGGCGTAAATATGATACGGGATTGGCCTAATAAGTTGTAGATTTTGTGCCTTTATCGCTGTAATACCTTAGGAATGATTTAGGGGTGTTTTAAGGGCATTGGGGAAAGAAATCGTAGAGGTTTTTGGTCTAATTTTGGTGCTGGTGCATAACAGCAATTTGCTGTAATTGCGAGTTCGCACAGTGAAGAATGCTTCGCACGGCAAACATTCTCCCCAGACTCGCACGGCGAACTTGCTAGCGAACGTAGCAGAGTTTCGCAAATTATGTTCTGGTTCAGTGATGTCTTGATGTCTTGATGTTGTGATTTTCCTAATGAGTTACCATGAGTATAACTGTGATTTCTATGTGATTAAATGACTGTATGATGAATTACCATGAGTATAATTGTGATTCCTATGTGATTGAATGAATCTATGATGAATTACTATGAGTATAGTTGTGATTCCTATGTGATTAATACATGACCGTATGATGAGTACCCATGAGTATAATTGTGATTCTTATGAGATTAATACATGATTGCATGATGAATTCCCATGAGGAACTGTGATGATTTATGACGTTGATTCCATGAGGTTTTGATGATTCTTGATGACATGATTACTATGATGATTTTGATGAATGATGATGCACCTAAAGAGTTTATTATGAGGATGATATTGACATGTGTATCATGCATTCATATGCATTCCGGACTTCGGTCTAGGACCTTGATTCTTGTGGCTTCAGTCCCATTGTGCGAATGTGAGGTATTTTGTTGTGCTCCAGTTCTCGTGTAGAATTGATCCTACTGTTGTGGATCTATGGAAGGCTGATGGCCCAGTGTCCATCGAATTTTGTTGATTGACACCACATGCACGAGTCTTGTTGCATTTGCATTTATGTGACAATTTGATGTAATTTATAATGTTGTGGCCTTTGATGTTCCTTGATGATTCTGATGATGTTAGATATGAAAATGACGCCATTTTATATATTGATTCTTATATTGATCATTATGAATCGTTTTACTCACCCTGCCTGTTTGAATGTTGCCTCCACGTGGGTAACGTGCAGATGACCAGTTTTAGCCATGGATGTCGTCGAGGAATTTTTGAAGTTTTTGGGTCGTTGGCCGTTGTGGTTGACTTAGAGGGTCTTGCTCTGATAGTGTAACATCGGGTTGGGATCTTTTAAGTCAAACTATATTTTATTAAGTTTTTGTTATGTTGATTTCCTTGCGGTAAAGGGAAAACTTTGGATTATTGCCTTTTTGAGTTCCGCTGCCTTTTGAATAATTTTGGAAAAACTCATTGTTTACAGAGCATTGACTATATTTGAATTATTGAGAAATGTGCGCCCTTTTGAGATGATTTTATTGCGTTCAGTATTTTACTCTGATGAATCTAGGATGATTTTATTGCGTTCAGTATTTTATTGCGTTCAGTATTTTATTGAGAAATGTGCGCCCTTTTGAGATTGATTTACCATTATATTTGTGGGGTAGAAAAAGGGTGTTACACATGTCAAGCAACATGGATGATGAATCTAGTTGAAGAAAGTACAGGGAATAATCAAGGATTAATGATCATGAAGATCGACAACATGTCAGCTATCAACCTCGTGAAGAATCCTATAGCACACGGAAGAAGAAAACACATTGAAATGAGGTTCCATTGCCTGAGAAAGAAAGAAGCGAATGGAAAGTCGAACTTGTGGCATTGCAAATCAGAAAATCAGATTGCACATATAATGACAAAGGCTGTGCAGGTAATTTTTTTCAAGATATTAAGAACAATGATGAATGTAGATAGCTTAGACACAATGAATTAGGTGGTGTGTTAAATATGTAATTTTTTTTGTCGAAGTCGAAATGGTGTGTCTGTATTAGACGGGTGTCAAAATATATTTTAATGTGTATGTTGAAATTATGTGTTATAGCTTGTGTTGAACTGAGTCTAAATTTGCTGTATTTGATAGAAAGTCAAATACAAGTTGTCGAAGCATGCAGTCGAATCATGCAGTTGTCGAGGGAGTTGGCAGTGTCGAAATGGTCTGACTTACCTTAGTTTTAGTTGAGTTAGTTATTATGTGATTACTTGAAATGAAAATAATCTCATGTATAAATAGATATGATCTCTATTTAATTTAAAAATAGTTTTGCATTGTGTAGATTCTCAAATCACAGCTGCGATTTGTAAGAATTGAATTCCCTGCTTCTCATTGATACTCTTTGTCCTAATATACAAGTGTGAATATCTCTATATTTGGAAGCTAATAATATACAGTTATTATTATACTAATTATAACGATATCCTAATACATACAATTATGATTATACTAATTATAGATATATTCTAATACTCCCCCGTAGTTGAAGCGGGAGGTGGACGGACGCTGAGACTTTCTCTGAAGTCTTGAAAGAGTATAAGGGGAAGTTCGTTGGTGAAGATGTTTGAAATTTGATGTTTGGAGGGTACATGGAGAACCCGGACTTGACCTCGTGTGACCTTTTCACGAACAAAATGAATGTCCATCTCAATGTGTTTCGTTCGTTGTTGCTGAACCGGGTTACCTGAGAGGTAGATGGCACTGACGTTGTCACATATACTATGGTTGCCTTATGAATAGAACAATGTAGTTCAAGCATAAGATTCCGTAACCAACATGATTCAGATACCACGTTGGCTACACCACGGTATTCTGCCTCGGCGCTAGAGTGTGAGAGTGTAGGTTGTCGTTTAGATGACCATGAAAGTAAATTATCCCCAAGGAACACGCAGTAGCCAGAAGTGGAACGTCGAGTGTCAAGACAACCACCCCAATCTGCATCTGTATAGGATATTAATGAAGTTTTAGATGAGGGATATAGATGTAAGCTGTAGTGTTTTGTGCCCTGAATGTAGCGTAATATCCGGCGTATAGCATGCATATGGGTGTCCATCGGCTTATGCATAAAAAAGACAAATTTGTTGTACTGCATAGGAGATATCAGGTCGTGTGAAGGTAAGATACTGAAGGGAACCTGCAAGACTATGATAGAGGGATGGATCCTCGTATGGGACATTATATGTGGCACTCATTTTTGGTTTTGTATCAACTGGAGTTGGACAAGTCTTGCAGGAAGACATTCCTGCCCGTGAGAGGATGTTTTCAGCATATTTCTTTTGTGAGAGGAATAGGCCATGCTTATGGCGAGTTACAGAAATACCCAAGAAGTAGTCTAGATGTCCTAAGTCTTTCATAGTAAACTCGGAGCTGAGGAGAGATATGATGGACTGCCGCAAAGTATCAGATGATGTGGTGAGGATGATGTCATCTACATAAAGTAAGAGATATGCTAGATGAGAGTCTTTCTTGTAGATGAATAGAGATGGATCGCTTTTGCTTTGATAGAAACCAATCGATGAAGCATAGTCGGCGAACCTCTGGTACCATAGGGGCTTGTTTAAGCCCATATGGAGATTTGCAAAGATGACATACATGATCAGGATGTTTGGAGTCTCGAAATCCTAATGGTTGGTACATATACACTGTTTCTTTGAGTTCACCATGGAGAAATGCATTCTTGACATCCAACTGATGAATATTCCAAGATTTTGAAATGGCAAGGCTGAGAACAATGTGAATGGTAGCCGGTTTGACAACGGGGCTAAAGGTTTCTCCACAATCAATGCCAACCTATTGACCTGCACCATCACCTACAAGTCGGGCTTTATGCCTCTCAAATGAACCTTCCGATTTTTCTTTGTGTCTACAAATCTACATAGATTGAATAACATTAACATCAGGTGGTCGTGGCACTAAATCCCACGTCTCATTTTTAATTAAAGCATTATATTCATCATGCATGACCATTTTCCAATTAGGGTCCTTGAGTGCAGAGACCGGATTTCTAGGGAGAGGGGATTTTGTGACATGAGTGTGGAGACCGTAGTATTTTTGGTTTGGCTTAAAGATGTCGTGTTGACTTTTAGTGCTGGGTTTTGTGTTGGCTTGGGAGGTAGGTTAGTAGATGGGAGGAAGATTATGTGGCAGAGTATGATTTGATTGTGTTGGGAGAGGTGATGAGTGTAAGGTTGAGGTTGGATTTGATTGGGGTGTATTCGACAAGGTTTGGGTGTGGGCCGAAGTATGGGAAGTAGTTTGAGTGGGAGAGGAGATCGGTGGATTGGATGTAGAGTTGTTTTGGTCTTGGGTTATAATATGGTTAATGAGGTAACGGGATAAGTCATTGTCTAGGAAGGTGTAAGTGGTAGATTGAGGGGTGTGCAGCTTTGCATATGGGAAGGTAGACTCATCAAATAATACATGACGACAAATGATAATTTTGTTTATGGTCATATCTAGACACTTATAACCACGATGGTTGGACGGATACCTAAGAAAGATGCATGGTATGGAGCGTGGTTGAAGTTTGTGGATGGTACTTGAGGGAAAGAGAGGAAAACATAGACAACCAAAGACACGCAGATGAGAGTAGGATGGGTTCTTGTTGTATAACATGTGGAGAGGTGACCAAAACTTAATTGGTTTACTGGGCAAAATGTTGGAAATATATGTGGCCATTTCTAGAGCATAATGCCAAAATGAAGGTGGTAGGGATGCATGAATTAATAAAGTTCGAATAATGTTATTAATGGACCGTATTTTTTGCTCGGCTTTACCGTTTTGAGAGGAAGTGTAAGGACAAGAGAGATGAAATGATATTCCATTAAGTTCACACATCTGTCGAAAACTCTTAGAAATGTATTCACCACCATTATCACATTGAATAGTTTTGATTTCTCGTTGAAATTGAGTTTTGATATAAGTTCTTAATTTTTGAAAGATGGGATACACTTGAGATTTATGAGACATTGGGAATGTCCACCAAAAATTCGAATAGTTATCCAGAAATAAAACATAATATTTGTGACCTATTAAGCTTAACACGGGAGATGTCCAAACATCACTATGTAGAATGTCAAATGGCAACGAACTATTATTAAAAGAATTTTTGAAAGGAAATTTGATATGTTTATCAAGAGGGCATGAATTATAAAAATGAGAATGTAATTTACTAGGTGTATTACATTCAATCAACTTATTTTTGCTAAGAAAAGACAAAACATGTTCGCCCGGGTGTCCTAGACGATTATGTCAGACAGATGACGACAAAGCTGCAAAAGTGGATGTATGATTAGCTGTATTTGTGGTCTTGTGGTTGGTGATGGGATAAAGGTCACCTTGGCTTTCACATTTCATGATAGGCATCCCCGTCTGAAAATCCTTCACAAAAAAGCCAAACGGGTCAAATTCAACTGAAACTTTATTATCTGTAGTGAATTTTCGAACAGACACTAAATTTTTAATTAAATTTGGAGCGTGAAGAACATTGTTTAGTACAAGAGGTGGGTGGGGGTTAGCTAAATGTGTGCTGCCAAGACCATGAATTGGAACAGAATGACCATTTCCTACAATGATGTTATTATCTTTGCTTAATTTAAAATAGGAAGAGAGATTACCTTGCGAGGAAGTCATGTGAGAGGTAGCACCGGTGTCCATGTACCATGACAGGTCGGGCTGGGCAAGGTTGAGGGTGCTGAAATCATTTTCAATATCTGTTGGACTGGTAGTGTTGGCATTAAAAAAAGCTTGTTGAGGTTTGGGGCCAAGAATTCCACCTTGTTGGGGTTTAGGACCATTAGTGGGTCTGTTACAATTGGATGTTGGGTAAGGGCAAGGTGGGTAATTCCAAGGTCCCCATTGTTGCCAGGGAGGTTAATTCCATGACTGCCACTATGGTTGTTGTTGTCCATGGTTTCCTCTCCCAGAATTTCGGCCTCCACGGTATGGTTTCTTTCCTCTTTGACTGCGATTGTTGGACGGATGCGGTTGCGGGTTCGAAGCTGAATCTTGTTGTTTGATTGCAGGTTCGGTCGAAGGACCTTTAGCCAAGAGGGCGGCCGAGATAGAGGATGAGTGTGTTTCGCGGGGTGCGCGCTACACCATGGTGGTTTCCTCGAGTTCCAGTCTCGATCGGGAGGCTGCAAAGGTGGGTAGAGGGCCGTGTTGCTGGATAAAGGTGACAAAACCAACATATGAATCTGTGAGTCCGGATATCATCTTGAGAACTAAACGTGTGTTGGTGACTGGAGAGTTCACGTTTGTGAGTTGATCCGAGAGAGTTTTAAGGCAGGTGCAGTAAGCTTTTGTTGATGGAAAATCTTCTAGGTTTGTGTTACTGAATTGATTTTCCAATTGCACGGTGCGGGAGTGTTTGTTGTCATGAAACATAGCGGTTATGCGCTTCCAACACTCTTCTGCAGTGTCGTCTACGACTAGGATGGATTGCAGAATATCCTGCGATACTGTTGCGTACATCCATTGCAACACTACTGCATCAAGGCGATTCCAAAGTTCAGAATCGGCAGCGTTAAGTTCGGCTAATGCTTGTATGGTCTGGACTTCCGAAGGCGGAATAATGTGATCAAGAACATTGTGAACGTGTGCCTGCACTTTGAATAGGGCAGACCAGGAGAGGTAGAGATTAGAACCATTTTTCAACGTCACCGGGATGATGGTTTTGACGTTGTTGATGGCGAAAGCGGAGTGGAATTTGGATGCTGCCACCTGAGAGGGGTTGGATTTTGAGGGTGATGAAGTTTCATCAGATGTTCGAGAGTGGGAGCTTTCTTCTGCCATGGTAGAACAGGAGGTGTGCGACGGCTGGAAAGATTTGTAGGGTTAGGAACGTGATATATCTGATACCATGTAAGAATTAAATTCCCTACTTCTCATTGATATTCTTTGTCCTAATATACAAGTGTGAATATCTCTATATTTGGAAGTTAATAATATACAGTTATTATTATACTAATTATAACGATATCCTAATACATACAATTATGATTATAGTAATTATAGATATATTCTAATATGATTAACACACATTATCAAACACTTAGAGTGCAATTTGCACAACAATATATATTTTTCTTCTTCCTCTAGAATCTTCTCTTTTCTCTCAATTTTGATTGCATTGTTTTCTTCTCTAAAATCTATGTGTAGTATAGAATCACCTTACAACTAATGAGTGATTGTTTCACCTAAAAAAAAGATGAAGAACAAGAAGCGTGATCAATCGATGAGTTTTATTATTGTTCATCAAAATTGATTTGGTGAACTTCAAAATTACAATTTTCCCACCAATATCCATTTTTTGATTTTTCTTACATTTTTCTCGGATATATTTGTCTATTCGTCTCCATCCATCCACATGTGGTTCTCTTCATCTCCCATTCTCTTGAATCTTAGAATGTTTACATACATCTCAGTCCTTCCAATGATGATAGTATCTAGTTGCTTTGCAAATCTATGAATTTGACAAAACCAAACATGCGTTTATTCTTCTCTCTCCTTGATGGGATATTTCTAGTTCCTTCCCATATTTTAAAAGTGCATTCAACATAAGTTTGGCCCCAAAATTGTCACGAAATACAGTGAAAAAATATGATGTTAGATGATGTCTTGATATTTTCGACCCGCTTCTTCTGTGTGAAGATTGTTAGGTCACGTGGCCTGTCCCGTTTATATCTTCTCCGGCATAGCATATGCAGTGTCACCTAAATTAAGATCCGATGAGCAACAATTTGCTCCAGAGAACAAAATTAACGACATCAATTACTAGTTTGTCCATCACGTATATATTTCATTCATTTGAAATCTCAAAATATAGTTATTGCCGACAACACGTTACTATTATTATGGTAATTGTGGGTATTGGCTAAGTTTTGTCTAATAGGATAGAATCAATAGATAAATAAAAAGAAATCCTCCTAATCCCAATTAAGCCAGGGATGTTAATAGGATGTTATGGACTACAGAACTTCTAATAATAAAGTACTCCTATTAGAATCCAGTTACAGTTTAATTTGTAGTTTAGAGTATAAGCGTTGTGTAAAAAATTCAATAGCTAAAGATAAACAAAACGGTAAAAATTATATTTAAAAGATCATTTTGAATATTTTTAATAAGCTTTATTAAAGTTTCTTTTGAAAAATTGACGTGTGTTTATCATGTGAGTCAAAATCAACCGTGCTTTTACGGAAAATGACTATTAATGTTTAAATAAATAAATTTATACACAACGAAATTGTTACTGGCATTTAAAAAAAAGTGTTATTAAAAGTTTTAATGAAAAACCTAACAAGGTTGGCACTTGACATCAGGATTTTAAAAATCAAACCGAACCGGCAGATCGAGCCGAAAATCGAAGAGGTTATTAAACTGATCTGGTTACTGAATTGAATATGTTATTGAACCCGTAAAATCAGCTAGAACCGGTCAAAACTGCTAAAAATCGGTGAACAGACGATTTAAATGAATGTCTTTTTTTCCTTCATAATAATAACGTTGTTTTGATAATTTATTTTTTAAAAAATAAGATTAAAATATAAGGAGATTTTATGCAAAACTTATTTGAAATCATTTTTCTTCGCTTGTAATAAGATATTGTTCAAAATTTATTTGGACTTGTATTTTATTATTTTGTCGTGCGTGATAACTACGTCAAGAGTTTGAATTTAAAGAATAAACTTGTGAAATTATGATATTTTGAAATTTTTTAGGTGTCGTGATATTTTTTAGAGACCAAGTCATCTGGTTCGACCGATTTATTAAATATATTTTTTATAGAGACCGGTTTAGTCATGCGGTTTGACCAGTGACCCAGTGGTTCGACCAATGAACCAGCGACCCAATACCTTCACTGGTTTGATGACTGGTCCGATTTTTAAAATATTGTTTGGCATAAGAAAATCACATGAGTCAAAGATAAATATCTCTTTTTACAAAAATCGCCATTAATTTTGTGTGAGGCACATGATATCTTCAAGAAGTCGCTTTAAAATCAATGGTGTTTTTCAGATGAAAAAACACGATTAACTTTTCTTCATAACTATCCCCTTCTTATACACACTCATCTCATTTGTGCACCTTCTATACAATCTTACAAAAGTTGCAGCCACAATCGAACTGCGAGTATTATATTTCTCATTTAAAATATTATTATTTTTTATTTATTCATTTTTTTATATGTTGTAAATGTTTATATTCATATCTCTTACGTGTAAGTGCATTTTTTTTTAAAATGTTTTGAAAAATATCAAAACTAAGATACTTATTATTTGTATATATTGGATCTTATTCATGTATTTTAGATGTGCATTTTCATCTTAGGTCGACACATAGATGTATAGGTCGACACATGCTGAAGATTTTGCAAAAATAAAATTTATGTTTAGTATGCGTCGATGCATAAGCACTTCAGGTCGACGCATAAGCACTTCAGGTCGATGCATAGATCCTTCAGATCGACACATGCTGAAGATTTTGCTAAAATAAAGTTTCTCTCCAGTATGCGTCGATGCATAAGCTCTTCAGGTCGACACATAGAAGCAAAATTACTACTATGGGTCGACATATACAATTTGAGATCGACACATGTTGTCTAAAATTCCAAAAACTTGTAAAATTTTCTAACTTATATTTTTCTGCTATTTTCTCACTTATTTATATATATATATATATATATATATATATATATATATATATATATATATATATATATATATATATATATATATATATATATATATATATATATATATATATATATATATATATATATATATATATATATATATATATATATATATATATATATATATATATATATATATATATATATATATTCATGCATCTTTTTGAAAAAACATGAAACTAAAGAATATGCAAAGCAATTTTCATCATCTTTAATATTTTTCTATGCATACACACAACAATTACACATAATCATTTTTGTTGGGTGTCATTGATAAAATCAGTAGGAGTTTTCTCTCCAAAATCAAGTGTGATTTGAGGGTTTTTGGCACAAGATTTTGTAATTAGGATTCAGCCGAGTGAAAGCTTTAAAGAAAGGGGTTTCTGTCAAAGAAGTAGCGCAACTGGAGGATCAAATTGGAAATCTTGGGACAATTGATCTTGCTTAAGATCAAGGAAAGAGAAGAAGATAGAATCAACATAAAATTTGGGATTTGGGGGTTTGAATTTCTATTTCTCTTTGGTATTCAACATTTTGCAAAGATGATTGAATATCTCAATTCCATTTGGAACTGGGGGAAGACGTACCCATAGTGAGGACAATTGAGGAACTTCCTAAACAAATTCTTATGTTCTCTCTCTCTCTCTCTCTCTCTCTCTCTCTCTCTCTCTCTCTCTCTCTCTCTCTCTCTCTCTCTCTCTCTCTCTCTCTCTCTCTCTCTCTCTCTCATAAGTTGTTCATGTACACTAAAGTGGGAAAATTTTCTGCGTTAAAGAAGAAATTTTTCCACACTTCCCTTACAATTTTTGAACTCACTTAGTGTACAATTATAATTTCTTTGGTGTTGAAATATTTCAAACTATTTTCAAGTAAGATAATTGCAATTAGATTTTCACATCAATAACACAAAGAAAAAATCAGCTTGGTGGTTATTGCACACCAAGTGTTTGACAAATCGTCATAGTTAATTTTTGTTTCTTAATTTCATTGAAAATTGATTATTGAAGTGTAAAATTGTTCAAATGTTATTTTGAAGAACTCATTGATTTGTCTTCTCATCATTATGGTACGTTAATTTTATTTCATTATGGTTTAATACGCATATTCGGTTCTTCCTATAACGATTTGGGATATGCGAGTGTTGATCCGGAACCGCTTTCGCTTGCCATAGAAAATATTTTTAAAAACGTATTTTTAATCAAAGAAAAATTATTAGTGATCTATTCACATCCCCTCTAGATCATTGCCCTCGTCTAACACTACAATCCAGTATATGTTTATTAAGGTATGTATATTTATATGTTTTTAGGTATAAAAAAACAGGTGATGCACTGACATTGTAAATTACACTTATATTTTAAAATTCTTTTAATGACATGACATACTGTTGATTTTCTATCAGTGTAAAACTAGTTTACATTGTCAGTTCATATCCATTAAACCCTTTAGGCAATAACTATTTAAATTCACGATATAAATTATAGTTATCTAAATTCATATTTTTTAGATTATGTTTAAGTTATAGATATCTCTCATAATATTTAAGGATAGTAAGTTTCCTAACATGGATAAAAATGTAACTATGTAGTATGAAGTGTGTGTCTGTGTGTGTGTGTGTGCGCGCGCGTGTGTGTGTGTGCGCGCGCGTGTGTGTGTGTGTGTGTGTGTGTGTGTGTGTGTGTGTGTGTGTGTGTGTGTGTGTGTGTGTGTGTGTGTGTGTGTGTATGTGTGAATATTTATAAGGACAATTTTAAAAGAATTGAACTTGTATCAAGACTAAAAGTCAATTTCTTTAAAAACAAGCCTATTTGCCTGAATGTAAGAGATGATTTTAGGGAGGCAACATCATATTTTCTCTCATGTTGTCAAGGTTGTATCCCTTTTAATTTCTTAGAAATTCCAGTTGGTTTAAATCCAAGAATTTGTTGCACATGGAAACCAACTATTGAAAAGATGAGAAGAAGACAATCATCATGGAAAGGGAAGTTATTGTTAATAAGAGGAAGAATCACCTTCTTGAATTCAACCCTATGCATGATCCATATCTACTTGTATTCATTTTTTAAGGCACCGAGACAGGTTCTAAAGGAGATTATAAAGATTCAAATTGACTTCTTATGGTTTGTTGGTGAAGCAAAAATATGTATTAAATGGGTAAGATGTCTAGATGTATGTAAAACAAAGAAAGAAGATGGATTAGGAATCAATCATGTGGAAACATTTAACTTATCCCTGTTAGGAAAATGAAATTCGATATTAGTGACTGATAAAGAAGCATTATGGAAAGGTCAAATAAAACATAGGTATGGAAACATTGTTTGGGGCACATTTGGCAAAGAAGAAAGCAAAAGAAGGAGTAAATAGTCAATACGAAAGAGTTATTCGTAACATTAGGACAAAGTCGGTGGGAAAATATGAATGGTTTGCTGAAAACATTTCCCGCAAGGTAGGAAAAGGTAACAAAATTTTCTTTTGGAGTAGTATATGGTTAGGGTCTAAACCCATGAAGTAAGCATTCCCATATCAGCTTCATGCAGTAGAAAACAAAAAAGCAAAGTGGAGGAAACGGGGGATTTAAATGCAAATAATTGGAAGTGTATCATCAACATATAAGAATCAAGTAGTCAAACTGAAATAGAAATACAGTATAAAGCTCTGCTAGAAATCCTAACTGAAAATTTCCCTAGAAGAAATGCGTAAGATGAGCTTAGGTGGATTCAGAGTGAAAATGCTAAATTCACAGTTAAAACATGTTAAAATAAACTTATAAGTGTTGGAGATCCAAGTACTCAAGAAAAAGAAACATTGGAGGCAATTCAGAGGGTTTGGAAGGCAACAGTCCCATCAAATGCTAAAGTACTGAAGATAGGGATGGTCTTGAATACTCATAAGAGTGTTTGTGTTTTATTTCTTTAAATAAGAAGAAAGTCTGGATTACCTGTAATTCTTTTGTCTTCTTCCAGTGAAATTATAGTGCAATGTGTAGAATAGGCTCTCAATAACAATACCAACAGGTTCAATAGGAAATGATCACTTTTTTTGAGGGGGGGGGGGATTCAAAATAATTAAAGGCCAAAGTCGTAAAGAACAAAGTCTCTAACCTTATTCTTCCTCCCAAACTCAACGTTCTCAAAGAATGTGGTTGTTCGCATCTCAAAGTTGAATTTAATTTGAGATCATAAAATTTGTAGCCCCTAGATCTTTCAAAAATAACCTAAAAAGTAGTTGCTCAGTGTTTGAAAGTCTAATTTATTTTCATTTGGCCTATAAGGCCTTACCTTAGCTCGACATCCTCACACATGAAAAGGTTTTAGACTAGGCTTTCTCCCAGTCCAAAGTTCGTAAGGTGTTTTGACAGCTGCCTTTGTTGGTACTCTATTTAGAATGTAAGTTGCAGTATTTAGTGTCTCTCCCTATAGTGACTCTAGCAAGGTAGAGTGACAAATCATACTCCTTACCATATCCTTAACAATCTAGTTTCGTCTTTCAGTCACACCATTCTCGCTAGGCGTCTCCGACATGGTGTGTTGTGGAACGATTCCATATTCCTCTAGGTATTTAGAAAAAGGCCCCGAATGTTGTTCATATGAACCATCATATCTGCTGTAATATTCACCACCTTGGTAAGATTTAAAACTCTTAATTTTTCCTCTGAGTTGATTCTCAACTTTAGCCTTAAATGATTTGAGCACATCCAATGATTGAAACTTATAATGTATAAGAAATATGTATGCATATCTAGAATAATTATCTATGAATGATATAAAATAATGTTGACCATTCTAATAAGGTGTAGGAAATGATCCAAAAATATTTGTATGTATCAATTCTAAGACATATGTAGCTTTATATGCACCATTTTCCTTTGTTTTGTTTTGTTTACCTGTAACGTATCCAACACAAATATTAAAGTGTGTGAATTTAATGGAATGCAAAATTTCATCTGACACTAGTCGCTCAACTCTATTTTTAGATATGTGACCTTGGCATTTGTGCCATAATGCTCCCGAATTGTTATCATCAATTTTACGCTTAGTACCATGTGATTCCACATTCAAGGATTCTCCATAGGTAGCTATTGTATCAACAAATATAAATTATCATAACCCACAAGGGAACCAATTCCAACAATATATGAATTAAAAACAACTTGAACATATTGTTTCTAAATGAATATAAGTAACCTGATTTGTCCAAATAAGAAACTGAAATTAAATTTCGTCTAAATGATGGAACCATAAAAGTGTTTCAAATCCAAATAAAATTTGGTACATATTAATAATCTAAAATTTCCTATAGCTTCCACCTCCATCGACTTTCCATCTCCCACATAGACTTATCTTTCAACATCATTTGATTTCCGGTAGTTCATGCAACCCTTCATTGAAACACAGATGTTAGTAGTTGCTCCAAATTTTAACCACCAAGTGTTTCTAGGTATTGAAGCTAAATTTACCTCAGAACATACCAAACCATGACTCATGCAATTGGAGCCATCCCACTTCTCATAATCTATCATCTATTCAGAGGTACTAAATTCTAAAGGAGAAGGTGGTTGTTACATCCTTAATGCAATGTTAAAATTCATGCAGCCAAGAACAATGTTCATGTTCTCATTCCATTTCTTAAAATTTGTCTCATTAAGGACTTGTACCATATTCATATTTGCATATATCAAAGCAATTATAGCTGAAAAGAGAACAAAATAAACCTTATAAATATGCTCACAAAAATTAAATTGAAACTTTAATATATTAAGATACCTAGTGCACCATCAATATCGAGTCTTTGGACTCTAATATTAATTGTTAGTGGTATATATTCCTGTTTTAATGGTCAAACATTGATAATAAAACATGTCAAATAATAAATTTCTCTTTAGATTGATTAATTATTCACTTGTGAGACCTTATAATTATCACATGTTTATCATAACATGTGTGTATGAAATCTGGTCTAACACTAATTGTCTTTTGGGTCAATTGATACTCACATGAATAAACACAAACAAAATAGAAAAACATGTAATTTTTTTTAAGTAATCTCCATAAAAGATGTCACTTTGGTGATTTTTAATTTTAATCATCTCATTTGAAATGTTAAACTTTTGTATAAAATTACAAACTGTAACAACAAACTAAACAAAAAGTATCAAAATTAACCGATAAAATGACTAAGGGACACGACTATGCAAACCAACACGACCGACCCTTGCTCCATATGTGTCTAGGAATATATAAAAGATTTATGAAATTGTTGTGCAACTTATACAACCATCGCTGACGTCAAGGAAGTTAGCAATTGGCAATTCATGTTATTTCAAAACATTATTATTTAGGCTTATACAACCATCTTTTTAAATTTTTAATCCTCCTATTTTAAAATTCAACTTTTTGGTCCCTCAACTTTACATCTCTTGAGATTTTATTGGTTCCCTTCCATAAGTGGCTGAGATGATTAGAATAAAAAATATATATTTTCAATGACATGGCCATGATGATGAGTAGAACCATCTTTTTTAAGTTTTAATCCTCCTATTTTAAAATTCAGCTTTTTGGTTTCTGAACTTTACATCTCTTGGAATTTTATTGGTTCCCCTCCACAAGTGGCTGAGATGATTAGAATAAAAAAAATTATTTTCAATGATATGGCCATGATGATGAGTAGAACCATCTTTATTAAGTTTTAATTCTCCTATTTTAAAATTCTGCTTTTTGGACTCTCAACTATACATCTCTGGGGATTTTATTGGTTCCCCTCCACAAGTGGTTGAGATGATTAGAATAAAAAATATATATTTTCAATGACATGGCCATGATGATGAGTAGAACCATCTTTTTTAAGTTTTAATCCTCCTATTTTAAAATTCAGCTTTTTGGTCTCTCAACTTTACATTTTTTTTGGATTTTATTGGTTCCCCTCCGCAAGTGGCTGAGATGATTAGAATAAAAAATATATATTCTCAATGACATGGCCATGATGATGAGTAGATAATTTATTAATTAATATTTATATAAAATAAATTAATAATTTTAATTTATTTATTTTTAGAAATTTATTTAGAAATTAGTTATTGTACATTTTAAAATGAAGTTAAGTTCTATATTATGGCAAATTCGTCCAGCCCACAACTATACATCATGTGATAAATGAATACTCTATATAAACATTCAAAATAAAAGTAACTAAAACGATGTGGAACATGTTTTTCTTCAAATGTTACATTCTTTTTTTTCTTGCCGCATCACTCATTCTTCTCTTACTTGCTTATTTATTAACAACTTTTTCTTTCTCCAACTCCAACCTCCCGCATAAGGTATATGCCTATGAAAGTAAATATGAGTTGTTATTTCTAGGTCCCAACTCAAGCTAACTTTTTCATGCAAGGACTGCCATTCCAAAATGTTATAGAATAATGTTCCAAGCCTGGTCTAATCAAGTATTCTTTAGTGATGCAAAAGAAAACACTCTTCCCCTCATTCACCATTCCAACATGAGCATAACTCAAGAGCTTTTCCATAAAAACCAGCTTGGAAATATCCCTCAATAATTGTGTGAGATATTGGATCGAACTCTAGTATGTTGTTGGAGTAATGTGTATTGTAGTCGAAGTTTATTCTAACATGCATTAGTCAATATTGCTAGGTTTGTTAGCATGTTGAATTGGGACGTGCTTGTAAGCCCAATTGTTTAAGTTAGCTTATACCCTAAGTTAGCTTGTAATGGATAATTGTTAAAAAGCCCATTAGGTCAGTGTGTTATTTTTCTTTATAAATAGCATGCTAGTCTCTCATCTTGTATAAGGAAACATAAGAAGATAAAATCCTAATTCAAGAGAGAGGGGTTATCTGTTATTCTTGTATATTTGTAATCTTGCTTGATAGATAAAGAAAAAAATAGCAATTTATAACCAATTCTTGTTGTTTCTTCTTGTTCTTCTTACTTGTTTTCTTTGTTAACCCTAACTCTTGTGTGTCTTGAATATAAAAAAATCGATTATATTTTGTTTCAAGATATTCTATTCACAACAAATTGGTGCGGTGAGCGTGGAGAAGATGCCTTCAACAAAGTATGAGATTGAAAAATTCACCGGAGGGAAAGACTTCGGTCTGTGACGCTTGAAGATGAAAGCCCTACTAGTTCAGCAGGGTTGTTTGAAAGCGTTGAATGGATAGGCAGCCATGGACATTGCGTTAACGACAAAAGAAAAGATGGCTATGATTGAGAAATCCCACAACGCAATATTGTTGAGCCTTGGTGATAAGGTTCTTCAACAGGTATCAATCAGCCTTGTATTCTAAGGACTTGAACGAACGAAAGGAGGATAAACCTTTGACAGTGGGAGAAGGTTTGGCTGTTAAGGGAAAATTCTTGCGAAAGGATGGTAAGTTCGACAAGAAGAAAGGTAAAAGTCAGTAGAAGTCTTATAGTGGTGAAACATCTGGTATTCGATGTTATCACTGTAAGAAGAAGGGTCACACAAGAAAGGTGTGTCCTGAACGCCTGAAAGATCATGGAGGTAAGGATAATGGCAATGCAGCCATTGCTCAAGATGATTTCGACTCATCTGATGTTCTGGTGATTTCAAGTGGCGACTCAAGAAAAGAGTGGATTATGGATTTAGGTTGCACTTGGCACATGAATCCAAATAGAGAATTGTTTGAGGAGCTATGTGATCAAGATGGTGGATCGGTGCTGCTGGGAAATAACAAATCTGACAAAATTGCAAGTATTGGATATGTGAGATTCAAGCTCCATGATGAGTCAATAAGGTTATTGACTGAAGTCAGGTATGTACCATATTTGAAGAAAAATTTGATTTCTCTTGGTGAATTCGACAGGAAGGGATACATTTTTTAAGAAGAGAAAAGTATCTATAGAGTCATGAAGGGGTCGAAGGAAGTCTTGAGAGGCGTGAAGAAACAAGGCTTATATACCCTTGAGGATGAGGTTGTAAGTGGTTCAAAAAATGTTGCATCCACGATACTTGTGTCGAAGACAGAATTATGGCACATGACATTGGGCCATGTCAGCGAAAGAGACATGGTCGAATTGGGGAAGCAGAACCTGCTAGGAGGTGAGAAATTTGAAAAGTTGGAGTTTTGTGAATCTTGTGTATTTGGTAAATCCTGTAGGGCGAATTTTAACAAAGGCACACAAAGAACACATGAATCCCTATATTACATTCATGTTGATCTTTAGGGGCCTACAAGGAATTCTTCACACTCAGGTACAAGGTATTTTCTATCCATCGTTGATGACTATTCCAGAAATCTATGGGTATTCATTCAGAAGATGAAGGATGAAACTTTTGAGAATTTTAAAAGTTGGAAGATTTTGGTCGAAACTCAAACTGGCAGAAAGGTTAAGAGGTTGAGAACTGACAATGGCCTTGAGTTCTACAATGAAGTGTTCGACAGTTACTGTGTTGAGTCTGGGATTGCAAGGCATAAAACTGTAGCAGGTACTCCTCAACAAAATGGCTTAGCTGAGAGATTCAATCGAACAATCCTTGAAAGGGTTAGATGCATGTTGGTTAGTACTGAATTGAAGAAGGTGTTTTGGGCGGAGGCTGTTTCGACAGCAGCCTATCTAATAAATAGACTGCGAGTATTTGTTGCGTGGCCTATGCTCATATTAGGAAAGACAAGGTCAAACCTAGAGCTCTGAAATGCATGTTCATGAGATACTCTGAAGGAGTCAAAGCTTATAGGCTATGGTGCCTAGAGCCAGGTTACAGGAGGTGTATCACAAGTCGAGATGTATTTTTTAATGAAGTAGAGATGGCGTTCAAGAAAACTGATGATGCTGATGAAGAGTTGGAACATGGAGATATTCCTGTTAAGGTGGAGCATGTTGATGCTGAATTGCGTATCCCAGATGAAGTCGAAGAAGACGTAGAAGATGTTGTCGAAGATGAGAATACTAATAATGACTACCTGCTAGCAAGAGACAGGTCGAGGAGAGTTATCAAGCCATCTCAGTGACTTGGGTATGCAGATCTTATAGCTTATGCCTTAATCTCTCCAGGTGAGGTTCTAGAAGAAGAACCTAGAGACTATAAGGAAGTTATGAGGAGTCAAAATAAGACTGAATGGCTAAAGGCCATGGATGATGAGATGAAATCTCTTCATGATAACAACACCTGGGAACTAATTAAGAAACCTGTTGGAGCCAGGTTAGTCAGCTGTAAATGGATTTTCAAAGTTAAGGAAGGGATCGAAGGAGTGGCGTCAAAGAGATACAAGGCAACATTGGTCGCTAGGGGGTTCACTCAGAAAGAAGGTGTCGACTTTAATGATGTGTTCTCTCCTGTTGTGAAGCACATATCCATTTGAATTTTTCTTACCACAATGGCACAATTCAACCTTGAACTAGAATAGATGAATGTGAAGATTGTATTCTTGTATGGTGATTTAGATAAAACAATCCTTATGTGGAAACCTAAAGGGTATGTCGAAAAAGGGAAGGAAGATTATGTGTGAAAACTGAATAGATCTTTATATGGACTGAAGCAATCTCCTCGACAGTGGAATAGGAGATTCGACAAGTTCATGGCAAGTTTCATTAGAAGTCAGTTCGACCATTGTGTTTACTTAAGATTTCAACCTAGGAATTCATTTGTTATTCTGTTGCTTTATGTGGATGATATTCTAAGAGCAAGCAACAATGTCAAAGATGTAATGAGGGTGAAGGTTGAACTCAATAAGAAGTTCGACATGAAGGATCTGGGAGTTGTGTCCAGGATTCTTGGGATTGACATCCGAAGAGATAGAAAGCAATCAAAATTATGCTTATCTCAAGAGGCATACCTATGGAAGATTCTCAAAAAATATGGTATGTCAAATTCAAAGCCTATTATGACTCCGACAAACCCTCAATTCAAGCTAAGTATAGATTAGTGTCCCAGCATTGATGTCGAAAGAACTTATATGAATTGTATTTCATATGCTAATATAGTGGATTCTTTGATGTATGATATGGTCTGTATTAGACCCGACATAACATATGCAATAAGTCTTGTAAGCAGGTACATGAGGAATCCTAGAAAGGCTCATTGGCAAGCATTGAAGTGGATTCTCAGGTACATAAATAGGTCTCTAAATAGAGTCCTAATTTATGGTGGAGCCTTGGGTGAAGATAGTAAAGCAGCAATCAAAGGATATGTCGACTCTGATTATGCAGGTTGTATGGAATCCAGAAAACCTATTTCTAAATATGTGTTCACTATGTTTGGGACAACAATCAGTTGGAAAGCAACACTTCAGAAGGCCGTTGCCTTATCAACCACTGAAGCGGCATATATAGCCCTAACTGAAGCTGTGAAGGAAGCATTGTGGCTTGAAGGTTCTGCAAAGGAGCTGAAACTCCAAGGTCGAGTTATCACTGTTAAATGTGATAGTCAAAGTGCAATACACCTGTCAAAGGATTCAACCTATCATGAGCGAATCAAGTACATTGATGCGAGGCTGCATTTCATCAGAGGGGTAATCGAGCGTGGAGAAGTCCAAGTGCTGAAGGTTTCGACAGACCATAATGTTGCTGATATGATCACCAAGACGTTGCCCAATTGCAAGTTTTTCCACTACATGCAGTTGATAAAGCTGCATGAAGAAATCTAGTTTCTTGATGTTAAAGGGTTAGATCCAAGGTAGAGATTTGTGAGATATTGGATCAAACTCTAGTATGTTGTCGGAGTAATATGTGTTATAGTCAAAGTTTGTTCTAACATGCATTAGTCAATATTGCTAGGTTTGTTAGCATGTTGAATTGGGTCTTGCTTGTAAGCCCAATTGTTTAAGTTAGCTTGTACCCTAAGTTAGCTTGTAATGGATAATTGTTAAAAAGCCGATTAGATTAGTGTGCTATTTTTTCTTATAAATATCATGCTAGTCTCTCATCTTGTATAAGGAAACATAGGAAGATAAAATTCTAATTCAAGAGAGAGAGAGGTTATTTGATATTCTTGTTTACTTGTAATCTTGTTTGATAGATAAAGAAAATAATAGCAGTTTATAACCAATCCTTGTTGTTTCTTCTTGTTCTTCTTGCTTGTTTTCTTTGTTAACCCTAACCCTTGTGTGTTTCTTGAATATAAAGAAACCATTTATATTTTGTTTCAATGCATTATATTCACAACAAATTGAATTCCAAGAATACATATCTCTCTTTATAACATCATATAAAAAAAGTGTTGAGCATCTTCAAGATTGCCACACTTAGAATACATTTCAATCAATGAATTATTGATTAAAACATTGCTAACCAAATTCATCCATACAACAATATAATGTATTTCTAACCCCATACTCAACAAATCTAAAGCATGACTTATCCTACCCTTTCGAGTCTTGTTTCATGTTATTGTTTACTTAGTTGAGTTGACCATCTTCATTTGAAAAGTTGTAATCTTGATGTATTGTAGTTGTGTCATATTGGTATTGATTTTTGTTGCAAGCAAAGAGGAACACTCGCAATCCTAAACTAACTTTTTAAGGTGACACTTTTGTATGGATTCAAAAATATTAAATTATCATAATACATGAAACATTTCTCTCTTAAATAGGCATTAATATAATCATGATACTATGATATATGACACACATAAACTAATTAGTTATAGTTGTTTTAGTGATTCAATAAACACAATTGTATTTACTTTGGAAATTTTGAACTCAAGTAAGAAATATAACCAATGTTTTAAAAATCAGACTGAATCGGCCGGTTCAATCGGTTGGACTGGGAACCGAAGATGAATTTGATTGGGTCAACCTTTTAAAAACACTAGTGGGTTGAAATCGGAGTAAAAACAAAAAAACCAGATTGAACCGTCCAAAATCATTCGAACCAAAGAAACGGAGTCGATTTTGTAAAACCGCATGGTTCAAAAAAATGCATCAAATTAACTTTGTTTTTAATAATTTTAATATGATAATATCAAAACTTAACATACATTCTTTAATCACAAAAAAAGAATTTCATGTGTTTTTTACAACCATACAAACTTATAAGTTTTGTCACTCCATTATAGTTTTTTCTTTCAACCACACTCCATCATCATGTCGTCTCTTTCAAACATAGCCACAATGTTCAACTCAATATTGATTGTATTTTAAGTCAATATTGTTTGTTGTTGTCAATTAAGATTGTTTGTCGTAGTTCAACTCAACTTCGATTTTTTGTTATTTAACGAAGTATATTGTATTCATTATTGTATTCATTATATTTTGGTATTCTATCTTATTTAATTTAGTATTTTTAATTATTTGAACTTTATTTTAGTTATTATATTCTATTATTTTAATTTTGGTTTGAATTAGTTTAATTTATTTTATTGTAATTCACTAGCAAGATATCCATGTGCCTGCACTGGTAAATTTATTTAATATAGTATAAAATATATTTAGATATACGTGTAAAATTGAAATTAAAAAAATTTAGAGAAAAAAGAAAAAATTTACATTTAAAAATAAAAAATTTATCTCTCAATTAAAGACAATTGTTGGTTAAAATAAAATAGATATTATCCTTATAGTGACCCGTGAAATAAAAAATTAGTGTTTTACATAATTATTGATTGATATTCAATTTGATACAATATAAAATATTTTTAGATACACGTGTCAATTTATAATGTGTTAAATAATTATACCAAAAAAGAGATCCGTGAGATGGAGAAAGAAAAAAAATCACATTTGAAAAAAAAAATTCTCTCAAATGAAGACAATTATTAATTAAAATAAAATAGAGATTTTCATGATAGTAACATGTGAAATTAAAAGTTAGTTGTGTGCATTGTTATTGTCACCCAATAAATTTTAAATGAGTTTCTTAATTATAAAACGAACAATAATCATATAAATTATGAATATTTTTATATATAATAATTAAAAAATATTTATGTTTTTATTTTAAATAAATTTTGTGTTTTAAAATTTTAATATTTTTCTGTGTTCTTTTTCGTTAAATTAAAAAAAGGTTCAAAATTTGTTATTTATGCTTAAAAATAAAATAGGAAAAATAAAATGTAGAGAAAGAAAATTAAAATGAATGTGAAAAAGTGAGAAAAAAAGTGGGAAAATTTTAAAATTGAATGAAGAGAAGAAAAGGAAGAGTGGAAAAGTTAAAACTAAATTGTAAGAAATGAATGATGTGAAATTGGACATGTGGCATGATCTAATAAAAATTGAGAATGATAAAATGTGAACATTAGTTGATTACTTAAATGTCCTTTTGTAAGTGTACAAATTTTGTAATGAAAGGGTAATTTAAATAGTTCATATCATTGATTTTGAATGGGATGAGAGTTGATTAGTTTGGTCAAAATATTCTTAAATAACGGTAGAAATGAAGTGTAGAATTATGTTATGTTATAAATTATTGATATTGTTGTATTAAATTTGTAATAAATTTTTGAAATATTTATTTTATTAAGTTGTGAACATATAATTATGTGTGACATATTTATGAATTTTAGTTTCATATTATTCATTTATTTAATAAACGATTCGACCGTATATTTAATCGTTTAAACCAATTAAACTTTAAATCACAAATTTCATTGGTTCGATCTTTAATTTAATTTTTAAAATATTAAATATAAGCAAAGTTAGAGATAACATAGTTGATTTCTTCTTTCTTCTTGATGTTTACACAACATGATTTTATCTAAGTTATCCCACCCAATCATAACATGCTTAAATTAGGAACAAAAAGACAACCTAAAACAGCACATTGAAATACACTCATCCTCTGTTTTTTGGACAAAAATACTACTTAAAACAGAGGTATATTTCCTAGTGAAATTATAAACTGAAGATGTTAGAGTCCCACGTAGTTTTTGTTAGAGCTTTAAATTGTGTTTATATAGCTTGTTCAAAATTTACATTATATGTAAGGATGAGGAAATTGGATCCTCTTTAATTTTTTTTTCATGCCCTCTCTCCTGTGCAATTATAAACCATTGGATTAATCTAACTATTAAAAGAAAACAAACAAAAGATAACAAGAGAAAAACATTATTTAAAGAAGAGAGAGAAAAAGACCACAACATTCTCATATAATTTATTGCTATGTTTTTTTTTCATTTTAATATTTTTTATTAAATAAATATTTTTATTTGGCAATAATTAAAATATTTTATACATATTTAATCAATTAGTAAAATTACTTTTTATATTGGATAAAAATGAGAATAATCAAAATGATAATTTTTTATTTTAAAAATCATATGGTAAATATTTGTAAGTAAAAAAATAATTAAATTTAATATTTTATAATATTATTAATATAAAAAAATAATTATTATAAATCAATTATAATTTACCACACTTTATTGCTTAAACATTTTTTCTGAAAATGTGTGGCTATATAGTTAAACAAAACGTAAATTAGTAATTTCCGTCCCTCTTCACCAAGTCAATGGTTGAAATGATTGCGGTTCCACCCAGCTCTAGTGCGACGGAACTGTCAAGTTTTGTTGTCAATTCAAATAACTAACATACAAGATAGATAGGAATTCAAAGTAGTAATGAAGGCGTGTGAAGTGGTAAAGTTGCTGGGCATGAAGGAAACACAAGTTATCAAGAGGTAGCCTTCACCAGCCATGCACACATGACAAATCACATGATTGTATGTAAGGCATTTCCTCTTTGTCGAAAGAAAATCACGTTAGCGTGTGATGGAAAGAAGAGAGTGAAATAAAAAAAGTGAGAGAGAGCCGACCGTATACGGAAGAGGACTGTTTGTCAAAATCCAACACAGCTAGGTAAAGTATGGCCAATAATTAATATGACGAAACTACCCCTACC